>CP126894.1:98505000-99152500 GCA_030440675.1 Furcifer pardalis | reverse complement strand
CATACCCACTGTAGCAGGCATGCCCAAATCATGGCCTGTGGGCCAGATATGGCACCCGAAAGCATTCCATCAGGACTGCAATGCCTTCACCAAATTAGGAAAAGTGGTTGTTTTACTTCCTGGTTTGGCACAGATGTTTCTGCGAAGTAAAATAGCTGCTTTCATGCATGTGCAGAAGCGTCCGCGTCAAACCAGGAAGTAAAATGGCCACTTTTTGCACATGCACAGAAGAGTACATGCCAAACCAAGAAATAAAATGGCCACACATGCACAAACATGACCTGTTCCAGGAATGTGGTCCTGCCCACTCAGCTGTTCTGGGTGTGTGATCAGGCCCCAGGCCAAAAGGTTTGGGAACCCCTGCACTGTAGGAATGATGAGCATAGCTAACTACCCTGTGAAATAAGCAACAAAAAAAAACCCCCAAGCAAACATTAGTGAACAGGGTTGCATTGGTTACATATGTGAGACAAAGTTGGATTATATATGAAATATAAAACATTGGTTATATCTGTGAAAGCTGGAGAAATCTGAATTCCCTGATGCAAATTCACTGTGAGTGAATATTCGTGAATTCACATTTTCTCACTGTGTAGTCACACCTCATCAATCTTCAAAGGAATCATTTTCACATAGTTAAAATAAATTCATCCTTACTATTAACTCTATAACATGGGTATACAGAAGGTAAAGCTGGATTTGCTGGTGGTTAACGTTAATTTCTGGCTCCCAGTTGTTCGAATACCTCAACAATCATATGATCCCTCCCTAAAAAGGTAGGGTATAGGTTCAGGGGGTCCGTGTCTAAATATGAAAAGCCAATTTAGTCTCTCAAATATACTTGTGTTAATTCACTGTGGTGCTTCTTCTCTTCAGGACTGGTATGAACAGAAACCTCCCTATGACAGTGGACGCTTACCAACCTGTTGTTTGCTCACACACCAAAACACCAGAGAGACTTGGACTGATGACCATGGCCCGCCCTCTGACCGCAAAGGCTGCCCTGCAAAGCTTGCCAAACAGGCCGGGTCTCTCAGTGGCATCTCAAAGCAAGGCTCCCAAATTGTAAGAAATGCCCTGAGCAGCTGTACAAATGCACTTGCCAAGTCCAAAATGCATTTGGCTGGGCTTTGTGTCTCCCATCTTCCTAATCAGCCACACAAACTGGCTTCTCTGAGTCATCCTGATTGCTGAGCTTAACAGTGTGCCTAGGCGAGCAGAGCAGTCTAAAGAAGCAACTCAGTTTACCTCCAACAAAACGACAACTGTGAAGAGAAACTCTGCTTCTCTTTAATTAGCCATTTTTGTAAGGACACCAGAGACGGCTGGTGCCCTTTTGAGTGACTACCTACCTGATTTCTAGACCAGCTGTTTGCCTGGCCTTTGGAGCCCCTTGACTCATCCAATGAGAGGTTCTTTTTGTGCTCCCTCAGCTGTCCAGCTGCAGCTCTTCTTGCATCATCCAGCTTCCAGAGGGGTGCAGCCCGTTAAGATTGGAAAAACTGTGTAGTTACAACTGTCTTGGACTGAAATTTACTGCGGCTTTTTTCTTCTTTTGATCAGAATCCTCATTTGTTGAACACATCTTTGATTGAGGATCTAACTTCAATTCCACATTGATCTGTCAACAGCCATTGTTGCTTAAAATAATTCTTTCCAGCTTGGAATTACTGAAGAGTTCACAGGGAGTTCAGACAGCTTTTAACATGTCATTTTGTTTTATTTGTGCATGGAAGAAACCCATGATATCCTTTCAGAACTATTGTCATGCAGATGTATCTACATTTATTGTTCACCAAGCGTGATGTCTGTTTTGCACTGAATGTGGTTCATTCCCAGTAATCTTGCATTTATCTTGTATTTTTCATGCCCCCCCCCAATATAGTTGCTAATAAATATTCTGTGACATCAGAAAATACATATATATTAAAGCCTCTTCCAAAGACTCTCCCTATTTTAATTGCATATTTATGCTATACAGTAGTTTGATTTTATGTGAGATGCTATAAATTGAATTAAGCTGGGCTGATTTATGTAACTGAGCTTTTGTCAGTGCTTACAGTTTCACCTGGCCCGGGGTATACAGTCCCCTGGATAAAGTCCTCATTTGAACTAGCACCTGAGAGACATGGCTGTCAGTGCTAGTGACAGTTGGAACAAATGCTGCCACTATTGTGAGAATTAGTTGTGACCACCTAGTTCACAAAATCCAAAATGCAGCTGCAAATGTGAGCAGCGAACTGACACTCAAGTATTGAAGGTTCCGAAACCAAGTACAGTACTGTATTTTTTAATGGAAACTTTAAAAATAATTGATATTTTCTGGAATTCTGTTCAGAGTAAATGAATTATGTATCAACCCAAATGTCTGAGCCACTTTATTGACATAATTTGAAATCTCTTATTCAGATTCATGGAGCCTTTATTTTACAATCAAAACATTCAGCTGGTTCTTTATGTTAAAACCAAATGACTCAAAGAATATAGGGAACTTTGGGCACTTCTGATCTAAAAATCATGCCTCCTCATCTTTGCCACAAGAGAGAGAGAGAGAAATGCCATTAATTTCAACAGTAAAAAGACCGGGTTAAATTTGTAGGGATCAGTATCAAAATTTACGGAATGGGTGTTCACAGACAGTGAGGGAAATGTGGCTGAAATGGCTGGCTGGGTATCTCAGTGGTTTAGGTATCTGTCTGCAGAGTCAGAGGTTGGAGGTTCGATTCTCCCAAAGTGTCTTTCAGGAGAACGGCCAGTCTCTCTAGCCTTGGGCAAGCTGCACAGCTCCAGGGTGACTCCAGAAGAAGAGAATGGTAAACCACCTGAGTATTCTCTGCCTACTAAATGCTAAAAACCATCATCTAAAATTCCTACTTAAAACTGAGTATGCGAGCATGTTTTCTGAGAATTTAATTAGATTTAATCATGTTGAAGTGAAATCAACAGGAATTAAGGTAGTTATAATCAATGTAAATACCATTCATTTCAATTGGTCTACTATAATTACTGCTTAATCTGGATCTAGGCTCTCTAGTTGTTCCATCGGCCAGAGAGGCGCATCTCTCTGGCACTAGAAGGAGGGCCTTCTCTGTGTCCGCTCCTGCCCTATGGAACCTCCTGCCAACGGAGCTACGTCTCCAGACGGAGCTGCTGCCCTTTAGGAAGAATCTAAAAACATGGCTGGCGGGGCAGGTATGGGGTGCAGGAGGTATAATGACCCCAGCTCGCTGGATGATCTGAGCCCCTCTCTCCCTCTACTTTCTTTAATTAGTAAGATGTAGCATTTGGTGTGCTTTTAATCTTTTTAGATTTTAATTTTAACAGTTTTTAGGTTTTTAGGTAGTGTTTGTGTTTTATTATCATTTTTTTATTACTTGTAAACTGCCCTGAGTCACTTCGGTGAGAAGGGTGGTGGAGAAATATGAATAAATAAATAAATAAATAAATCTAGTTCTATGTTTAGAAACAGAAATACTCAATTGAAGGTTGAGGCATGTAATTTATTAGCAAAACAAGTTTATGGGAGGTGTGGTGTAAGTTGCCCCTTGCCCTTTTCTCACTTTCCAGTAGTTGAACATCTGAAGTGTTTAGCAGAGCTCTCTTGCTGGAAATAAATCCAGGTAGTATAAATTTACTTGAGGAGAAGGACTTACTTTCTTACTTGCTCCGTAGCCCTATTCAGGTGTTGTTGTTTTAAAGGGTTAATTTGAAAGTGTGGAAAGAAAGCTCTAGCTATGGCTCCACTGTTATGCTCTCCTGAAGAAAGGAAGTCTGGAAAGAGAAGCTACTACCTCATCACATGACTGGAAACCTGGGTTTTCATGTTTCCCAATTGCATGGAAGGATTTGCAGAAGAACATTCTCTGTTGTGGTCACCATGAATGTCACAAATGGATTCTGCACCTCCACAAACAATCTCCACAGAACTCTCCAGAGTTTCTGTCTTGCAACCGCCTCTGATTTATCCCAAAATGTCAAATTATTTTTATCTACAAATGGCTGTCTGGCCAGGTTATCCTGCTATGGTAATAGAGTAGACCCATGATGGCGAACCTTGGCACTCCAGATGTTCTTGGACTTCAATTCCCAGAAGCCCAAGCCCCCATGAATCCACACGAATGGGTTTGCTGTGATTCATCCGGCCCACACACACTGCCCTCGTCGCTCGTGGAAGCAGAAGTAAAACACGCCCATACATTTTACTTCCACTTCCAGGAGCTACAAGGGCAGCATGGGCCGGATGAATCACAGCAAACCCCTTCGTGTGGAATTCATGGGGGCTTGGGCTTCTGGGAATTGAAGTCCAAAAACATCTGTAGTGCCAAGGTTCGCCATCACGGGAGTAGACCATACTGCCAGCGACTCAACGCAAAGTGTCAGGCAGCAGTTAACTAATCTGCCAATCCTGAGGACTAACGGCCTTGAGTACTGAAGTCCACAGGGAAGGGTAATGGTCCCCAAGTGGATATAGTCCCACTTGAATCCATCTTGATGGAGGGCAGCAGCTTCATCAATATTGGCCTGTGGCTGATGAGGACTTTGTGTGCCAAAAGAACTCAGGACCAGAAAGTGACTCACAGAACTGGATCATGGTATGGGTGTCATGCTGCAATGTGGAAGGCAGATGAAAAGCCACTGCATCAAATTATCAGGATAGTCTTCATGGCTGATCACCATGAGGATCACCAATATTCAGATACAGCAGAAGAAGACGACAAGTGGCTGGCACCTGAACAATAACATTCCCAATGTTAACACTGAAACACTTGAGAACATGCTCACAAGGTATCAGCAGATACTTTGTTCTTGCCTCCTGAAATTTTCTTCCTCACCAGTTTTATAGTGAATTGACAGCAAGAGACAGAATGATTGCAGAACAAATGGCAGGGCTGTACTGTATATTTAAAGAAGTCATACAAGCTTCATTTGCCGCTCGTCACCAACATGTCATCTAGCAGGACAATATCTCCTCAGGTGCAGATCAGTGGTGGTAGGAATGTAAGTCATGTGTTTAAATCCGTATTTTGAGCGAGCACTTTTTTGTCCTATCAAAGACACGATGGGATGTGTAGTATCCAGTGTGGTCTTGAATGTCTGAAGAAGAAGAAATTGCTGATGTCAGAAAAGTACCATTATTATTAAATGTGTGCCTCCTTTCCACCAGTTGGATTTCACAAATACAGTAGTTATCTGCTTATTATTTCAACATCTATATTGCCCCCCCTAACCTCTTTCTTCCTCTTCCACAGTCCACACTAACCATCTGCTTTTCATGTTACAATGTGGGCACAACTAATCTCCTGAGTAATTTTTTCTCTCTCTGACATCTTCCCTTCCTCCTCTTCTCATTTAATTTAAAGAAGAACTATATTAATCCAGAATGCTGGCTTGGGCTGGTGGTGGTTCGATATGATGCCAATTCACTCCATTAATGTCATAACATTTTAAAAGCTCATGTTACACTGCCTCACATCAGCCACCAACTCTGCTGGGAGAGACACTAGCACAGAAGGAAGGGATGCAGATGTTTCTGTTGGAAATAGGCAGAGGGAAAGGTAAGGCCCATCAAATTAAATCATCAGTGGTGGTAGCCATGGGTTCACCCAATCAACCTGTCACTTATTGTTGAAGACTGGAAAGTGCAATGGGGGAATTAAACATGATTAAAAAGCTAATTCATCACTATATTTGTGGGTGTTTTTTGCTCCTGCTACTCTTGGTTGGAAAGTGATAGTCAGACCAAAGGGCAGTAGCGTAGGGCGGGTATCAGTCACCCGGGGCTGCAGGCCAAACTTGCCGCCCCCTGCTTGCCCCTCCCAGGTAGGAAAGTCCTACGTTTGGGCTTCACCGGGCTAGGAGGTGGGGCGGCCGCGTGCCTGAGAATCTGACAGTGCGAGCGAGGGTCTGAGGTGGGGCAACGCAGGCCCAGAGGGGAGCCCACCATCAGGGTCCCAGGCACGTGGCCACTTCGCCTTCGAGCCCAGCGGAGGCAGCTTGGCCACCTTTGGCGCCCAGGAAGGCAGGAAGATAGGCCAGTGGTTGCCATGGAGTAGCGCCCGTGGCCGGAGCAGTGCTGGCCAGACCTTGTGGGGGGGGGAGGTCCTGGCCTGGCCGGCGCTGCTCCAGCCACGGGCGCTGAGCCACAATGACTACCGGCCTCGCTCCTCTGGGCGCTGCTGCCGCCAAAGGCGGACAAGCTGCCGCTGCCGGGCTAGGAGGTGGGGCAGCTGCACGCCTGGGACACCAATGGTGGGCTCACCGGTGGGCCTGCCCTGCCCCACCCCAGACCCTTGCCTGCGCTGTCGGTCTCCCAGGCGGCAGCAGCCCCGCCTCCTAGCCTGGCGGTGGCAGCGGTGCCCAGGTTGGTGGGAAGTGAGGCCGGTGGTCATTGCAGCCCAGCGGCCGGAGCAGCGCCAGCCAGGCATTGCGGGGGTGGTAGTCCTCTGCCTGGCTGGCGCTGGGCTGCGGTGACTCCCGGCCTCACTTCCCGCCTTCCTGGGCGCTGCTGCCCCGCGCCTGGGAACCCGATGGTGGGGTCTCTGCAGGGTCCGCGCCATGCCACCCCAGCCCAGCAGGCAGTAAGGAGGGGGTGCCTGGGGAGTAGGAGGAGTGGTGCCTCCCAGCCTCCACACCCTCCGAGGTGGGGCCCACACCCTCCGAGGTGGGGCCCAGGGCACCGGTGGTGGCAGAGGGTCCTGGCGCCCGCCCCGGCCGCCAGGAAGTCCAGGGCAGCGGCGTCACCGCACCCACAAAGTGGTGCCAGGGGCAGGCCGCTCCCTCGTCCCCCCCTTGCTATGCCTCTGCCAAAGGTCATAATAGTTGCTGACTAATGATGACTAATAATAGTGCATGTTGTTCAGCTCTTGAAAATAACAGTGAAAGGTACTGCTACCATTCATTATTTAATAATTTCATGTCAGAAATTATTTGGGTTGAAAGGATTTTTTCAGGAGAAACTCCGCTCAGGAAACACCCAAATGAAGCTCCTTTCATGTCCTCAAGAGCTGGGACAGAGACAGGCACTCAATCTGTCATGCAGTACCTGGGTTTCGAACTGCCGGCTTGCCAGCCTCCCACCTGGCAAGGTGAGCTTCTTAACCACTGAGCTACCACAGCCGCATTCATTCAAGAGAAAGAACTGGTGTAAAGGCGCCTGTGTAAAAAGTTCCTCTGAGTCCCTGCATCCAGCAAATGCTGCCATTTTTTTTGATCCCACTAACCACACTGTCTCTTCCTATTTATGAAAAACCCAGAAGGATTTATACTTTTAAATTTGCTGTGGAGTTAACAGGATCTGCTGCTCATTATCAGTTGGTTCTAAAGACTTGTACTAATGGCTTATTATCCTGGAACAGCCATTGTCAAACGCTGGTTTTGAGTTGCACTGTCTATGGGTTAAGGGAGAGGTTCTCAAGCATAAAACCCAACTTTCTTCAAAAGGTTGTGGGGACAGAACTGTTATACGGTGATGGCAAGAGTTTCAAGGTTTCCCACTAAATTTTGTCCGTTCATGTTGATTTTGTTCAATTATTCTTGAAACATTTTGTACAATTTGCTTGATATCTTTAAAAAAACCTATTATTTGAAAATGACATAAAAATTATATCCCAACATCAGTGAAGAATATGATATAAAATAAACCTAAGCCAGTGTTTCCCAACCTTTGGTTTTTGGACTTCAGTACCCAGAAGCCTAAGTCCATTCCCCTAAGCACTGATCAGCCAATGTACTGACTTAGGCTTCTGGGAATTGAAGTCCCATGTGGGGTGTGGGGAATACTGGCCTACCTGTATGGTGTCAAATACATGATTACTGAGTCAACATCCACCTATAAATTTCCTTTGGCTTAGGCATGTCTAGCAATGTCTAGGAGCTGACCACGCATTTGCTAATGAGACTGATATCCCCCATATCTCTTAGGGAGATACTAAGAAGTCCACAGGATGCTGATCATAAGACTAGATCTTTAGACTTTGTCCTCAGAGAATTGGAAGGAGAGAAGAATGTTGCATATGTGTTTGACTATAAATCTCACAGTCTCTGGTGATCCTTGCTACTGGCAGGCTAGTAAGATGGATTGCTGGTGGGGGAACAAGGCTGTAGCCAGGGGAGGCCAGTGGGGCTTTGCCCACCCTGAGTTAGCAATTTGTCCACCTCTCTCTCTCTCTGAAGGACATTTGGTTGGAATATTGAAAACAAGTCATTAGATATAATGAACAAGAGCAGGGGTGCCCAAACTACAGCCCATGGGTCAGATCTGACCCATGGCACTAATTAACCCAGCCAGCACCACCTTCACTGCTCCCGGAAGCAGAAGGAAAACATGCATGCACATGCACAGAATGCGCCCGTGCATGCGTGCTTTACTTCCACTTCCAGGTGGGAGGAACCACGTGACCGGCACGCTCGACCACATGACTGCCCCACGCCCTGAAAAGTTTGGGCACCCCTGGACAAGAGTCTAATGATCTTCATGAAAATGAGAAAGGTGGGAAAATATTTATAGTATTTGCTGGAGTATAAGACACACTTCCTCCTCCCCCTTAAAATACTGTACACCGGAAAAATTGAGTGTGTCTTGTGTGCCAGCAAATATGGTATTCCCTGTATATAGTGGCCTGCAGAGGGCCATTTTGGTAATGACAGTGTATGTATTATACTCTAATGCATTTCATAAGCTGAGAAATACGGTACTTCTGAAGCCATATTCCCATACCTCTGTTTGCTGTGGAGAGGTGATAAAAGGAGCATTAGCAGGAACAAGTAGATTCTTTTTTTCCCATTTTCAACATTTCCCCCCTTGTATGATTTTAGAAATCTTGACTTGATTGAGCAGCCAGTCATTATTTATGCTCACCAACATAAACTGAGAGCGTGTGCATGCGTGCATTCCCCCACTATCCCAGTACAATGTTATCTGGAGAGAAAAATAAATGTCAGGAGTTCTCCAGTTTTCTCTTTCCTTGGTGTCTTTTTGCCCAGGAGCCGTGAACTGAGTAGAATTTTTATAACATGTGCAGATTTAGGGAGTCTGTTAGAATCTCCCAGTACTGTATACGTGATCAATAGATTTTACTTACTCTGGCTTCTGGCTTCTGAACGAGGGGTTTCCATGAACGATAAGCAAAATAATCTCCCTCACTGGAAGAAGAAGGGCTTTCACTACCTATCAAGAACCAGAAATGAAGAGTTCTTTATTAGCATTAGAAAAGCCCTCTTTCCTTTATGAAACTCATCCAAAAAACAAGAAATGTCTAAAACCTTTCCATATCATATGTAATCAGAATCCCAAACTCTGGTGCCCTCACATTTTCACATGGTTACAGTTCCCCCCCCCCTCTTCTGTGAGACTCACTGACATATTTGGGGGGAAGGTTTGGGAGTGCGAACATAGTGAACATGCTGGTTGGGTACAATAGATTGTACATATTTAAAATTAGCCCTGCAATATCGTCCTATGCTTTAAACCAGGATGTTGGTTGCAGGAGCTGCTTGGAAGGTTAGTTGGAGCACAGGAAAAGCTTAAACAGATCATCTTTCTTTACCAATTCTCTGCTTAAACTTTTATTGAAAAAGTGATATGGTCTTCATTGCATGTAATTGAGTGCCATAAGCAATTAAGTCTAGTGCAGGGGTTCACAACCAATGGCCCACGGGCTAGCCCCAACCCTGACATCATTCCATTCATCCCATGGCGGCAACCCCAGAACCAGAAGCAGCTGTAAATGCACCCATGCATGCGCAAACGTGCTCGCCACAGTTTGCAGCAGTATTTACAATAGGGGTAGCCACGTCTCTGGTCCGCTCAGCTATCTGAAGCTCAGCGGTCCAGCACGTGGCACAAAAACCTTGAGAATCCCTGGTCTAGTGTTTCTGGTTATAAATGCATCACATTAATCCATGCAATTCATTATGCATACAGTTGTGATTTCTCTGAATGCAATGGTATATACTGTATGTGAGAAGAGGTTTTGAAACTACATTAGAACTATAAACAAAGTACTACAGAGGTCCATAAACTCTCCTAGATACCTGAACGTGATGGAGGTCTTGAGGAAAACAAAAATGAACCAGAAAACTGTTTAAATGGATCTATGATTTTTGCTTTGGTTCCAGTGGAACGGTTGCTTGTAGCTTTGGCGGCGGCTGAAGCATCAATGGAGAAATGTCTTGAGTATCTGAACATTAAAAATAAAAGTTTGAGTCATTAATAGACTCTCTTTCTTGAGTAAGAATAAACGCATCAGCTTTGTGCTACTTATACATCCCACTAATATAGATTAGCCTGAAAGCTTTAAAGTTTAACATCAAATGTTTTGTTTCAATGGCTGTTTGGCACTTAAAGTAAACTACCTCATTTAAAAGTGGCTGAAATCTTGTTCCTGTTGCAAGGCAAGTTATAACTTTCACTTTATTCCTCCCTGGTAAATAAAGTGTCCCAGCCTCAACTCCTGATGTGTGCGCATGCACATACCCTTCCCCTGACAGGGATGTTTTATTTACCAGGGATGAATGAACAAAAGTTACAACTTGGCTTATGCTAGAAACAAGATTTCAGCCAGTAAGTTACATTTAACGTCCCACTCATTCCACGTTGTCAAAATAATTCCATAGATCCGCAGTGGCAAACCTTGGCACTCCAGATGTTCTTGAATTTCAATTCCCAGGAGCCCTGATCAGCAAGTGTACTGACTTGGGCTCCTGGTGATTGAAGTCCAAGAACACCTGGCGTGCCAAGGTTTGCCACCACTATAGATCATCTCAGCAACTTTCCTTACAAATTTCCATATTGCTGGAGAAGGGTGAGATAGATGAGGCTGAGGGAACCACAGCAAATCTGGGGCCACCTGATGTGTCCTATCTGGTGGAGATGTTTATAACTCATATACTTAATCATTACATTTTGCCAGATTCTATCACTAGACCAAGCAAATATGCAGTATAGGATCAGGAAGAGAGCTTGGAAAGTTACTTTTGTGAACAACTCCTAAATTTGTCATGATGCGACCCCAAAGGGCAACTCTCCCAACCTACATCTTGCTGGGATGCCAAGACTCACAGCACTTGATTGCTCATGTTTCAAAGGGATCACAGATCCCTAAAGTGCAGCTGGCCAGTTGCCACTGTTATTTGATGTGTGAACAATCTTTTCCTAATAAACATCCACAGAAACTTTGCACCACAAGTGTTCATGAATACTTTTTCAGGAACTGAACAATACAAGCTGCACTTTTAAGTTAGACCTCCAGGGGCCCTCTGACTCTGCATGTTGTGGAATTCATTACATGACAGGGTCTCTTTGTCATATTTGTGACTTGCTTGCTCTTCTTTGGCTAACTTTGTACCTTCTCTTGATCAAGATGCCTGGATCTGGACCCTTGCTGCGATATTGTCTGTCAAAAGGTAGAGCTATCCTTGAGGAGTCTTCATCCTCATCATCACCGTCATCCTCGTTGAGTGGAAATTTGTCCACAGAAAGGTCCACATTGTCACTGTAGGCTTCTGCAGCTGCAGTGAATTGGTGAGGGTTTGTATGTTGTGACATGGCCTCAAGAGATGAAAGCGAGAGAAAAGGTTATTTACTCAACTTCCATTTAAAATTTGTATTTACCGTACATTTACAAGCTACATGTCAACCAATGTTTTAAAAATAACTTTACAATTTAAAACCTCAAAGGAAAGAATAAAACATATAAAAAAGAAAACATCAGTTGAATTTTTTAAATAGTAGAATGCCACAACATGGTTCTTCTTCTTGTTGTTTGTTTGTTTGTTTGTTTACTCTCTGATATGTAGAAAACAATAGAACAGTCAAAATTTATGAGGGACACAATCCAGAAGTGTCACCTGAAAACTCTCTTTAAAAGTGATCAGTTTATAAGGCACTTTAAAAATAAATGAAACAGCCAGAGAGGTTTTGAAGGCAAAAGAGATTTTATCAACAAGATCAATTAAGACATGACATGACATGACATATGCATATGTGGTTACTTGGTTCTATTAGATCCAAGAACCCCTATTAACAATTTAATCAGACTTATATACCTTTTGACAAACTACACACACGTGTTCTCGGCCCAGGTGGAGCCTATGGGTGGAAGGTGTTTCATATTTCATCTTGCATGTTCAAAAATTGTACAGTCACGCATATCTGCTTTATTTAGATAAGTGATTCAGTAATTTCTGTGTAACTGTCTCTTCACAAAAATGGCTTTCTCTAGGCCTCACTACAAATTAGCACAATTAAAGTATTTATGCAAGCTTTATTGTGATCTTTTATTGCTTACTTATTTTGTTAAGGGGAAATGTCAATAAATTAAAAATAGCTATTTCTGAGGTCACAGAAGTATTTGAAGAAACAAGATGTTGATTGTTCTATTCATCAGGAAATTACCACAAGGTAATCTATCCACAGCCAGCCCTATAATTAAGGCAGTGAAATACATTTACAGGCATTGAAAAAAGAGTCAACTGCCTGCCCAGTCAGCTTTTGTACCAGAAATAGGAACTTCTCATCCATCATCTCAGATGCCAACAAGTCTTGGACCACCCTTGGCCCTCTCCAGCTTAAATCCAAGTTAAATGTGTGGACTCCCCTTTCTCTTTTCTAGCAAATCGTAGGATTTCTGACCAAAAGGATAACTGAGGATTACACCTCTACTCACTCTGATTTGAGCCAAATAGCGCTTGTGTATGCCATAGTTAACTGCATAGTGTACCAATTTCTCAAACAACTCAAGATGGCTGAATTTTCACAATAAGCTTTCAACATACCCTGGTGAAATCAAAGATTCAAACACTAGTGCAATATTACTTTTGGATAAGAAAGCTAGTGTACTCATCAGCAATGTCTTCCATTCTTTGCTAAAGAAACACCATTCAATGCATAACTTCCTTTGAAAACGACTCTGCTTTCCTCTTTTACTGGTGTTTTGGTGTCATCATAGCTATTCTAACTTTGATTGGCATAGCTCTGAATACGGACATTGCAATATATTCAAATCAGTTCCCCAGTTTGTTCAGCAGATAAGTTATTCTCATTCCTTAAGTACTGTCTTGCATATTTTTGCTTGCATGATCAGTTGTAACTGTTTCTAATTTTTGTTTGATGCTACATGACTAGATTATTTTGGCTTTCTGCATTTGATGTGATTTATAATTTCTTGGTTTTATTTGTCTTTCTTAGTACTAGGTCATGATCCAAGAACTTCTTGGCATCCTGCAGTAAATACACATTTCAAAGACTTCTGTATCTCTTGTAGTATCCAGTGCTAAAGCCTACAGTCCAATGGTGGTATTCAGCAGGTTTGCCCAAGTTTGCCAGAACCAGTAGCAGAAATTCCGGCTGGCCCCACCCATTCAAGTTTTGAAATAAAGTAGTCTTAATTCGGGTGCAACGAAGGGCTTTCCTCTGGCCATGCCCACCATACCACACCCACAGGATAGGTAGGAAAAAAATTGCATCCCACTACTGCTACAATCTATGCTGTATAGTGGGCCTAAGAATATGGAACACTGTAGAGGGTGGCCCGTGTCATGGTAGAGCCTACTATGGGCTCACAAGTTACACCAAATGTAATTAAAAGTCCATATGTTAGGCTTTGTTATCTCTCTTTGCTGGACTCTAACACCCTGTTGCCGGGCAGAATGCATGAAGGATACAGGGAGGTATCTGATTGGCTCATGTAAAAGAGGTAAGGCAGGAGGGGGATGGTTAGGTATAAAAAGGCAGAGAGTGTGTGTTTAAGAAGAGAGAGAGAGCAGAGAAAGAGAACTTAAGAGACTCAGGGAGAGAACTGGCTGAGGTAAACTTTCAGAGAAGAAAGAGTCTGAGGTAAATTCTCAGAGTGAACCTGAGGAAAACCTTCTGAGGATAATCTAAAGTGATTCTGAGGTAAATTCTCAGAGTGAAACTGAGGAAAACCTTCTGAGGAGAATCTAAAGTGATTCTGAGGTAAATTCTCAGAGTGAAGCTGAGAAAAACATTCTGAAGTAAATCTAAAGTGAGTCTAAGGTAAATCTAAAGAGAAGAGAATCAGAAGAATAATAAAGGAAGGAAAAACTGCTCTCTCAGAAGATTTAGAATAAGTTAGAGAGTGAGGTTATTTTAAGTTGTGGGGGAAACCTAAGTATTGATTTTTCCTGAATCTTTTTGAGTAGTGATGTATATAGTATTTAGTTACCTATTTTGTGAATAATGTATCTTTAATATCCTCTATGAGAAATAAACCTCAATTCTTTTAATAAAGTGTTGTTTATTTAAGGGTGGGGGACAGAGTAAAGCCAGCTTAAGCCAGGAGAGGCTACACTGCTACCATTCTCTCCTTTTAAATATTTTCTAGGGCTCACTTTAGAGTGGATCTTCCAGATTGCAGCAAAAGGCAATATTTTGCTGGACCAGCACTCCATGGAAAAACTGCTGGGAGTCTCAGTAGTCCCAAATTGGAGCTGCCTGTGTATGGGAGACCCAGGAGGGGACAAGGAGAGGACTGAGGCGGAGGGAGTTTAGTGCCAGGTAACATTAAGGTAACATTGGCATGTGTCCAGAAGGAGTTGCTGACAGCCCATAAGTCCCTTCCCATCCATATGTATTATATTTTTTTCTTTTTTTAGAGAAATATGGCGGATTTAAGCTCATTTACACTTGAAGAGCATATTGTGACAAGTATGTGGGTACATGAGCACAAGAATACTGGTGATCCCCTGGATACAATAAGCGGCAAATTTAGACAAAGATTCAATAGGGATTCTTACAGGCCACCCTGTACAATGGGCATTTTGAAAGATAATTTTAAGAATTTGCATTTTAAGGAAGTGCTATGGGCCCTTGCTTTTCAGAACCATATAGCATAGCTATGCATACATATCTTAAACTGAATTATTAAACAAAGCCACTCACTTGGCCTTTGCAATCGTAGAGGATAGTAACACACTCAGGGCCTGCTCTGAAAAAACGTGGGCCTGACAATGGGTTTGAAGGTTGCTCATGAAAAAGGTTTGCTGCTGCAGCCCAGACCTATAACACAGAAATGCAGGCAAATTAGTCATCTTGTACCTCTGCATGAGTTACAATCCATTTTCGTTAACACAGAGCTTTGAATCCTGCCTGAAACACTGGAGAGATTTCTTTCAGTCCATGTGAACAGTACCAGACTAAACAGATACAGTATCAGGCTGTTTTCTACTTTCATATATCAGAGGTGGAGCCATGCTTCTTGAATATAGTTTTTATCAGACAGACAGTATAAAACATGGGTGCACAAAGTTTTCAGGCTGTGGGCCGGTCACGTGATTCAGGGAGCTGGTCACTATGGCCTGGGGGCCAGATCCAGCGGCCAAAACCAATACAGTAATACCTCGGATAACCTTTACTTTGAATAACGCTAAAATCGCATAACGTTAAGTAATCTGGGGAGGAGAATTGGATCGAATAACATTAAGGTCCTATGGGATGGATCGGATAACAACCACTAAAGCCTGTGCGGTTACAATGTATCTCTATGGAGCTTTAACGTTATCTGATCCATCCCATAGGATTTTAACATGGATCGGATGACACTAAAAATCGGATAACACCAAGACTTGTGGAACCAAGTCTTAGCGTTATCTGAGGTATTACTGTACATCCAGTCCAAGAACATCCTTGTTGCTCCTGGAAGCATAAGTAAAATGTGCCCGTACAGGCGCGTTATACTTCCGCTTCCAGGAGTGACGAGGTCTTTGCGAGCCGGATGAATTGGCATTGGGGGCTGGATCTGGACCCTGGGCCATAGTTTGAACACCCCTGGTATCTGATCTATCTATGGTGTCTGCATCAAAAGGGTGGGATATACATATGAATAAATAAACACTGCTTCTGCAACATTCACCCTCTAACAAGTGCAAACTGAGCAAGCAACCTTGTCCCTTCTTTTCCTCACCCCCTTGTCCGCCCATTTCCCTACACAGAACATGGGCAGAGAAAGGACACAGCTTGTTGTGAGCAATTCCTTCCTACATTCAGCAGAAGTGTAACTATAAGCATGTATGACCAATAAGACCAATGGTTTTCATGTTAGTTTTTTATCTACAGTTTTTCTTATTGGCTTCTATAGTGATTTTAGCATCATACGAACACAGATTAAAAGGTAAGGTCAGGATTGGGGGGCTGAACAATCCAGGAGCCACAATTCCATTGCCAATTTATGCTGGTGTAAGGGAAATGGTACAAGTCTTGGCAGGAAATCACTGGTCATTAAATGAGGTGGTGATTGTATTGCTTGGTGAGCACCAGAGAACACAACCAACAATATGTTAATGAGCAGTGATTTGACAAAAAGACTTCAACATGATTTCCCTTATATAGGTGTAAAACAGCAATAGGATACTGACTATGATTTTTTCGCTTGCCCCTGTGATTCCAGAATGTGAAATGACACAATCTGCACCCGATCTCACAGCTCCTACGCCAGGATATAGTGAGCATCATTTGGAATTTGAACTGAGAAGTAAAATGTCACAGTGCCATATGTCAGCATGAACTGGGATATAGACTTCCCATGTAAACCACACACGCGCACACACAAGGTTTGGAATATAACACTATATAAACATCAAGCAAAAATCTGTAAAATATGTACCATGTCAAAATTATTCTAAAGTGCCTGGGCAAACTGAAACATTTCAATTTAGTGGCAAAAAGAATATAGTAAAGGTGAAGGTTTCCCTTGCTCAAAAGCCAGTCGTATCCGACTCTAGGGTTCAGTGCTCATCTCTGTTTCAAAGCTGAAGAGCCAGCGCTGTCTGCTTCTGCAGACGTTTCTGTGGTCATGTGGCCGGCAACGCTGTTTACCTTCCCACCAGAGTGGTCCCTATTTATCTACTTGCAATTTCTTGCTTTCGAACTGCTAGGTTGGCAGGAGCTGGGACAGAGACAGGAGCTCATTCCATCCTGCAGTACTCGAGAATCGAACTGCTGACCTCTTGCCTTCCAGTCAGCATCTTAGCCACTTGAGTCTTAGAATGGTAAAAAATAATAGGCCCACTTTCAGTTTATTTCACACTAATGTGCAAGACAGAAATAGTTTAGAACAACTATGTGAAAAAAAATGCTTTGCAGGCTTGAAAACAGATCTGTCAGAATTTGGAATGTTAATACAGTGGTACCTCATACAATGATTTTAATCCGTTCCATAGGGCTCGTTGTTGTACAAAACAATTGCTATACGATACATGCATTGTATAGTGATTTTACTTATGGGATGCATTGTACAACTTTTTTTTGCTAAGTGGTTTTTCCCTATGAAAAATTGTTGTACGATTTTTTCCGTAGGGAAAATTGTTATGTGGGACACCATTTCTCCCCAAAATCTAATTGTTATGTGATTTCATTGCTATATGGGGCAATTGTTGTATGAGATTCCACTGTACATTGACTTACATTGGTTGGTGATTTGAGGAATTGTAGTTGAAAAAAGCACATTTCCAAGCCCTGTTTTTGATTAGCAAGGGCTGAGTTTAGACACCCCTTTTCTGTTAATACACATGTTCTGTTTTGCACATCAATAGAGTTTACACCATATCAAGAATTAGGAAACTGAGGGGTGCCTGTTGCCTACAGTGATGTGGTGCTGTGCAGGCAGATTGGTACCACTTGGGAAACGGTAGATAGATACAGGATATCCTCCAACCCATTGTCGGATAATGTAGCCACTTAGGTCTACCTCCTTGTTCAATAGTGTGTTGAAGATTCGGACAAATTTTCCTTTACGATGTACACTGACAATTTTTAGAAAGCTTGTGACAGGTTGAAACCTAGAAGAAAGGGAGAAGAGAGAAAAATAAAATGATTAAGTATTATTACTTAGGATGCTTTTAGTAAAACCAAACCCTATTAATGGACATGTGGTTGAATAAAAACTATGTTTCTCATAATGCAAATCAGATTTTCTACAGGAAGCACCAGAGCTGGATGAGACAGATTATCTAGATCAGGGGTTCCAAAACTTTTCACACTGCAGGTCGGCCACATGGTTGAGTGAGCCGGTCATGTGATTCCTCCTGCCGTAAAACATGTCTGCAGCTGTCACAAACACATTTACAACAGCTGTGGGTATATTTACAGCAGCATTTTGTGTATGCACAGGGCGTATCTGCTTCCACTTCCGGTAGTGATTAGGGCGGTGCAGGCTGGATGATTTGGCACAAAGGGCCGTAGTTTGGCCACCCTGATCTAGATCCATTTCAATCCAGCTTCAGGCCTGGTAATGAAACAGAGATGGCTTTGGTTGTCTTGGAGGATGACCAACACTGGGAACTAGACAGTGGGTGGGTGTCTCTGTTGGTTCTGCTGGACTTCTCAATGGCTTTCAATACCACCATCCATGGTATCCTTCTGTGCCATCTATTTTGGATGGGATTTACATTGGCTCCATTTCTTCCTGGAGGGGAAATCCAGAAGATATGTTTGGGAGACTCCTGTTCAATAGAACAACGATTGGCCTAAGGTAGTGATGGCGAACCTTTTAGAGACCGAGTGCAGAAACTGCAACCCAAAACCCACTTATTTATTGCTGGGGGGAGGAAGTGCTCTCATTGAGTTGTTGCAGGGTGCTGGGTCTGGGAAGTGAAATAAACAAAAGGAAACAACCACCCTGAGGGCCAAATTTTCCTTTCCTTAATGGGGAGCCCTTTGGGTGATGGACAGGCTGGATTACAGTATATCTAAGATGGAGCAGGACTTTATTATGTTTTAAGGAAAAGAGTTATAACCAGTGGCGGACATCAGCAGGTTTGCACCAGTTCACCAGAAATTCTGGCTGGCCCCGCCCATCCAAGTTTTGAAATAAAGTAGTCCTAATTTGGGTGCAATGGAGGGCTTTCCCCCTGGCCATGCCCACCATACCACACTCACAGTATGGTAATAATTTTTTTGGAGCCTACCACTGGTTACAACATATTCCAACCATAAGGTTAATACAAGGTAGAAATTTCACACAGACATATCTCTGGATGAAAGGGGCAGGCGATTGTGGTACAAGAAACACATGCAGGCATTTTTTATAACCAGCTCAGCCAAAGAGAATCATAATCCCTCATGCAAACTACTTAATTATAATGTGGATTCTACTAGTAGTTACATAGCTGTTTCTCATCCCCCCCCCCCCCAGTTATCCTAGGGTCATCTCTTCCATATAGCCAGCTGGAGAGAGGAAGAACCAGGAGATTAGAAAGAAACTTTTGGAACCTGATGGGCTGATCCCTGTGAGATGTTAATTGATACTTGTGACTCATTAATTGCATCACTACTGACATCATATACATATAACCTTCTTCAAGGGATTAAGATTTTCCAATATTTACAAGTATGTATGTTGCGAACCTGTAATGCAGGGGTGCCCAAACTATGGCCCACTGGCCATATCCGGCCCCTAATGCCAATTCATCCTGTCCATGCCACCCTCTTTGCTCCTGAAAGCGGAAGTAAAATGTGTTTTACTTCTGCTTCCAGGGGTGAAGAGAGCGGCACAAACTGAATTTATTTGAGTCAGGGGCTGGATCTGATCCATGGGTCGTAGTTTGGGCACCCCTGCCTTAAACAGAGAAAATGGCGGCCTAAAATCTGTCTCATCCTGTTGCAAAACAGATTACAAGGCACATTTTACTTCCTCTTCCAGTGGGAGAAACCACATGACCAGCCTGTGGCCCCCCAAAAATGGACTCCCTTGCTGTAACGCTACCAGTAGGCCATTTTACATATATTGGAGCATAATGGCTCAGATGACTCCACTGTCAGGATGTACCAAAAGCAATGGAAAATGGAAGAATTTCTAAAGACCGCCAAATGTGGAACAAGAGGCTCTTTGTTCTATTGTATCAGGGCTGGAGTTGGCCTAGTGATTTCTTTCTCTGTTTGTAAAATTAGACTTCAAATGAATCCAGTGCTTATGCCTTGAAGAGCAATCACCAACAAAGCAAGCTAATTGGTACCTTGGCAACCCAGGAGATGGCATTCACCACTGGATCATCAATGTACATGGACCATACAGGGAGATGCTGGATTAAGTGAAAGTGAAAGGCTTCTCACTATTTCAAGGGTAAAAACAAAGGCCCAGCTCAGCTCTGAAATGTTCTTCCACAGGCGTGCCACTCACCTTTTGCATACTTCCATGGAAGGCATAGAACTGATACTTTTTCTCCCATCTGATAGCTGTTCAATACTAAGACCAGCCTGAGCAAGCTGCCAAGAATCCATAACATGGATACCTATGGTTTTGGAAAATGAAAACATAGTGTTTCTACATCATGACGCACATTAGCACTTACTAATCAAATCCTTCAGGGGAAGAAACTGTGGCTGAAGGTCAGACATAGCCCAGTGCTTGTATCATCATCATCATCATCATCATCATCATCATCATTATAAGAATCTCCTTTCTTTACATGCTTTGATTTTCTATTTATCGTGTACTTTAAAATGTGGTTTTCAGAAAGAGAAAATACTTTGATTTAAAGCAAAAAAAAAAAAAAATTATGGTTTTTGCAAGGAGTAAGGAAATTCAAACAATAGTTCCTCCCCCATCCCAAATACACAATCACACTGATATACTCTTCCTCTGCTGAAGCTGGTAACAGTCTGGCCACTGCATTTGGGAGAAGATGAATTTGGTGGGACCTACTCCAAGCCAGGATGACACTGAACTTGACAACTGGAAGTGTGGCAGGTCAGAAGTTCAAGACCCAAGTGTTGAATATGGAGTGAGCTTCCATCTCTGTCCCATCTCCTGCCAACCTAGCAGTTAGAAAGCAAAAAACTGCAAGTATGTAGATAAATAGGTACCACTTCGGTGGGAAGGTAAACAGAGTTCTGTGCACTCCGGTGTCTAGCCATGCCTGCCATGTTCCAGACACAGACAGCGGAAATGAGCACCAAACTCTAGAGTCGGATATGACTAGCTTTTGAGCAAGGACGACCTTTACCTTATTCCAAACCAACTGAATACAGGATTATGAGTACCATCTCATAAGGAGGAAGGCAATGGGTTAAGACATATAAACAGAATGTCTTCATTGGTATACTTTCAGGTAGCAGCAAAGAATACATCTTACTTTTACAACAGTAAGGAAATAACATGATCAAGGAGAAATCTTACTTATTGGGCATAATCCAGTTGGATGAACTTTATGCTGGCATTAATTAGATCAAGCATCAGAAGCATTTCGTCTAAACTCACGGAAATCCCTACCTTCCACACTTTCCAAGGTTCCCTTGGGATTCCTTTTGATCTGGGGTAGCCTTTGTGGGTTCCAGTAAAAACAACAACACGAGATCACCAATGATGGTGCCAATCTCAACAGTAGCATTCCAGCTGCAATTTTTACAGTTAAAGTCTCCAACTCCATTCCAACATGCTAGAAACCCCAAAGGTTTCCCCAAGAAAAAAACAAAGACTTAGGACTTGAACAAGAGGGTGACAGGAAATTTCCCATGAGCTTATGTTAGATGTTTCTGGCAGACAATCCAGGTTACACTGATGTAAAGTTACGCAACAGGATTTTGCCAACTGAACTTTAATTATCTGAGAGCTCAGCCTTGCTGGAATTTATCTCATGTGACAGAATTTAACAGTGCCCATTTTACCACACAAAATAGTTAATTAATATCACATAACCAGGACATAACTAGGATGCAAAAGAGCAGCATATTGCTACAGCCTAGCTGCCCATGAAAAGACATTTGCAAATCCCAAGTGGCAAAATAATCAATGGGATAATGGTATACAGTAAAACCTCGGATTGCAACGGAGGTCCGTTCCAAAAGCCTCAGTCGTAACATGAAAAAAAATCATAACCTGAAACACGTTTTACTATAGGAATGTATTGAAAATTTTAAAAAAATCTTGAGTGAACCAAAAATAATTTAAATTTAAAAAAAAAACCCAAAAGCTTGACATGATTGTCCCCCACCCTCACAAAAGCAATGGAGCAATCTCCCTACCTTTCCCATGTCATTTGGGGACCTTATCTGATGACAATGGCACCTCCGCAGCAGTAAGCACTGCATTGTGACTTCGGGTGGAGGGGGCAGTGACCATTTAAAATTCTAAAATGGCTGTGGAGCCATTTTATAATTCAAAATGGCCACCACAACCATTTTAGAATTTTAAATGGCCACCACAACCATTTTAGAATTTTAAATGGAGACTGTCCACTCTACCTGAAGTCACAATGCAATGCTTACTGCTGTGGAGGTGCTGTCGTCGTCATCAGATAAGGTCCCCAAACAGTGTGGAAAAGGTAGGGAGATTGCTACCATTTTAGAGTTTTAAATACAGTCAAACCTCGCATAAAGAGCGCCCCACTTAAAGAGTAACTTGCTTAAAGAGCAGAATTTTCTCTGAATGTTCGCTTCACTTAACAAATAAAACCAACCAAAAACTCACTTAACAAATAAATCAGGGTTTGCAATCCCCCCCACAATTGGTCATTTTACAATGGTGTTTCACTTACAGAGCAAACTCACTTAAAGAGCAAACCTGTGGAACACAGTATGCTCTTTAAGCGAGGTATAACTGTACTGTAGCACGATTTTCGGTCGTAAACCAAAAATCAGTAACCTGGGGATTTTTTTTAATTAAATGTGCTGCCATAACCCATGGCAAATGTAAACCAGGGCAGTCGTATGCTGTGGTTTTACTCTATATTTCTGTACATCTTACTCTATCTTATTCTTCTTGGTGACTATTCTAGTGCAACCCCAGCATGCAATGACCAGGAACAAGAAAGAACAGCCTGACCTAAAGAAAGTTGTTTTGCGTTGTTTGCCTATAATTACAATTAGAAATGTTCCTTCCTGTCTCAGAGGTCATCTGACCCTGTTTGCATCTCCTAAGGCCTTTGTTTGCTCTGGCCTTCTCTCTCTTGCTTTTCTGCCTTGAAAGAGGAAAGATGTCCTTTCGATCTCCTCCATCTTACAGGCCACATGGTGGAAGAAATACTTTATTTCTTTCTAAACCAGGGGTCCTCAAACTATGGCCCACAATATCAAATCATCCCGGCTGCACCCTCGCTCTGGCAGATGAGGGCCGGGGAGGTCTTCCTCAACTTTTCTGTGGGCCGGGGTGGGCATGCGTGGCTTTTCTGGGGGTGGGGAGGCCTCCCACGGAGTTCCTGGGGGATGGGGTGCATGTGCACACAGGATTCCCACAGGCTGGGGAGTCCTCCCATGGCTTTTCTGAGAGACAGAGTGGGCACAAATGGCTTTCCTGGGGACTGGGGAGGCCTCCCATGGGTTTTCCAGGGTACAGGACATGAAAAGTGGGGTTTTCCCAAGGGCCAGGGAGGCCTTCTGTAGCTTTCTCGGGAGTGGCAGACAAGAAGGACAGTCTGGACCCCTCCTTCCCCTATGCCAGTGATGGTGAACCTGTCAGAGACCGAGTGCCCAAACTGCAACCCAAAACCCACTTATTTATCACAAAGTACCAACACAGCAACAAGGGAGAAAGGAAACACTCCTATTGGGCTGATGGGCAGAGGGGAGGGTGAACTCTGTGCTGGGGGAGGGAGGAAGTGCTCCCATTGAGCTACTGGTCAAAGAGGCTGGGTGAACTCTGTGCTGGGGTGACTGCACATGTGCCCACAGAGAGGACTCAGAGTGCCACCTCTTGCACGTGTGCCATAGGTTCGCCATCACTGCCCTATGCCATGTAGCTCCTCCAGGCTGGTAAGCAGGGAAGTAGTGGAGTATATATGTGTGGGCTCGTGGTGGTTGGGAACTCAGGGAGGGAAGGAGTTGGGCGGCTCAGGGTGGTAACCACCATCAGTCCGGCCCCTCAACAGTCTGAGGGGATGTGAACCAGTCCCCAGCTTTAAAACGTTGAGGACCACTGTTCTAAACCAAGTTCATCAACACTCTTGAGCACATGTATCTTCTGATCTCATTTTGGGAGTAAATGATATTTTTCTTTCTCTCAAGTATTTAGTTCAAGTGAGTTTATTTTTTGTTGTTCAGTTGCACAGTTGAGTCCGATCCTTTGTGACCAAATGGACCACTACATGCCAGGCTCCTTTGTTTATTAGTTGGACTAAAATGGGGTGAACTTAGAGGCTTACATTCAAACATAAAATTGCCTAAAACTTGCCCCACTTCGCTGTGGAGCTACTATAAATAATGTAACACTTCTAATCTGCTAAATACTAGGCACAGGTCTCCACATTTCTACTTACTGTGCCTCAGTCTTGACCTTGGATACAAAAAATCCTTGTCCCATGAGTGACTCAATATTGCATCATAGGGCACGAATGCATTGGCTCTTTTGCTGGGAAATGAATGCACTGAAGCAACACACTGGATTCATTCTAATATTAGCAGAAATAATTCTCCAGGCAGTGGGTTGGTGGGGGGGTCTCATATAGTATAGTTAAGAGCTATGCTGTCTTCAACACAACTAACCCCTCACTTTCAGAATGAAGGTGATGCAGGAGGGAAAACATAGTTGCTACAATCTCAGAGTGGGATCAAACATTGCTTTTTCCTCCAGTTTGGTCAAGTTTAGGAATGAGCTGTTTCATTCTATTTTTTTGCAACCTCATGACACTTACAGGCCAGCCCAACCTGTATAAAGGCCTGTCAGGTACCACTGGTTTGTTTGTTTTTAGTGCTAGTAGGACTACTTCATTTAGGTCTAGCTCTGACATGTGGATCACTTAGTGGATCACTTAGCTGTCACATTGCTTAAGCTGTTCCAGGATCTAGCCTCTTGTTAATAAATTCAAAGCTTCCCTCTGTCTTCCCCACTCCCCCCAACCGCATGTAAAGGGAGATGGCAGAGGATGAAGTTTTTTTTTTTACTCCTTTATAATCCAATGCTGGATGGTTTCATTGACATGCCAGTTCAGCACTTAAAAAAGCAACTTTTAAAGAGGGAGAGTCATGAAGTTTTAAACAATGGGTTTGGGTTGGGTTGTATTATGCTTTTATGATGTTGTAAACTGCCCTGGGTCGCCCCGGAGAGAAGGGCGGTATAAAAATGTAAATAAATAAATAAATAACATAGAAGAAGATTTTTAATTCCCCTCCTTTCTGCTTAAATGGGTTAAATAGGCTATTTGAGGTGCAGTGTTGTTTTCTGTCCTGAAACCACCTAATCTATGTACAGTATATGGATGCAAGAATGGTGCCAAATGCCATCCTGCACCTCAAAGCCCACCGCACATAGGACAATTAGGCTATCTAGTTATATTCCCAGCTATGCCTTCCAACTGCTTCTTGTTACACTTGCTGCTCATGAGGACATACACAGCTTTCTTCTTTCTCACATGGTTCCTATAAAAACCCACAATCACCCAGTAAGTATCCTGGCTGACTGGAAAGACAACTCATGTCTTACAAGACTTAACCCAGGACTCTGTGTAGTATTACTGCACTGGATCCCTTTAGGGCAAACTTCTGCAGTGCTTTTCAAATGTTATAGGACTATAGTTCCCATCATCCCTTATCACTAAGTACACTAGCCAGAATTGACAAGGATTATAGAGCCAAACCACACTGGAACTAAGGAAAGCTGCATTTTAAGGCTCTGTCTGAACAAGCATGTGTTTGTGTGTGTGTGTGTGCATGTCCACAAGCACATATTGCAATTGTTGTGGTTCTCCGATCAACCAAATAATATCACACTGCTTTCTTGAAAGAAATAATATGAGCATACTTTTCTCCTGCTGAATTTTATCCATGAATGTTGGCACACTCAAAGAGGATTCTGTAATTTTGGTCTCAGTCACAGACGAAGTAAAATCTGATTTCTGAGAAGCGATAAAAACAGACGATGACTGTTCAGAGGGTAGCTGACTTTCTGCTCCTGAGCTGAAATAGGAAATAAAGTTCCATATTTTGAGATTTTCCTAGTACAGTACTATACTTAGTTGTCACTAATCCAGTAAGTGCATAACAGCATAGATGTCTTATTGTAAGGGTCACAGCATGTTTATTTCTCCTTTTGATCACCCAAATAAAGAGTCTGGTGCCATCATACTTACTTAAATCCCCCTACTCAGTAGGAACTCTGCACATGCTCCCAAACCATACACTCTTACTCAAGTAGCCTAATTACCCATTTATAAGTCTATTTAATTGTTGCTCCCTCTCCTCCTTTTTTCAAATAAATATCTTCATATACTTTGGCATGTAGTTTCTTCAGCTTAAACCATGAGTAGGCAGCTTTTATGAGTTTGGGGGGCATTTTTGCAGCTGGAGGATTGATCTCTGGCTACACAGCCAAATAGGGTATGACCAAAGGGAACAAACAGAGATTTAGGAGAATTTAGAGTTTTGATATACAGTACTTACAGACACACCTCTTTCTTCTTCTTCTTGTGCCATATCCGATTCCAAATATTAGTGATCATCATGGCAATCAGCCATGAAGGCAGGGCCGGATTTACATGAAAATAGGTCCTAGGCTATTCCACTTATGTGGCCCTTTCACCTCCCAAAATGGATTCAAATGGGATTTAATCCACTTGGGGACCATCACCCTTCCCTGTGGACTTCACCACCCAAAGCCTTTAGTCCTCAGGGTTGTTAGGTTAGTTAACTGCTGCTTGACAATTAGCGTTGAGTCACTGGCAGTAGAGTCTACTCTATTATCATAGCAGGATAACCTAGCCACACCTTAATGTGTTTACACCTTAATGTGGTAAGGTAGTTTGAATTAGGAAGCTGAGAGCACACTGTTAAGAAGCTAGCCTCCATCACAAGTGTTGCCTCCTATTAGGGTCACTCAAAATACAATGGTCAAAGTTGAGACACCAGACAATGATTAAACTGTCTTTTTCAGGAATTAAGAAGAGAATTCATACTTCTAATGGTGATGAGGGACAAAGAAATTCTTAAAAGAGAACTACTGGGGACGCTAACTGGAAGGCGGGGAGGTCAGCAGTTTGATTCCCGAGTACTGTAGGATGAAATGAGTTCCTGTCTTTGTCCCAGCTCCTGCCAACCTAGCAGTTTGAAAGCAAGAAATTGCAAGTAGATAAATAGGGACCACTTCAGCATAAGTTACAGCTGTATAATTTTAGCCATAGTTTTGTTTGAGGAAAATATATAATATGCATATACAAGTTCCCTAATCATAAAAAATGTGATATGGAAAACTCCAAATCTTCTCTTAGGGATCAACATTAGCATGTAAAATTTATGTCTTTGTTCCACTTCAGAGCTGTCTTTTGAAAAAAATTGTGCAGGTAGAGAACTGGGGAAATAAGAAATAACATTTCAAGGAAGAAAATATTCTTTCATGTATTACTTGTTGTCCAACAGCAAAACTGAGACTTTGAAGTCCAGAAGACTCTTCAGGAAAGACCAAGAACTGAAATTGTTGTGTTTGGCATAATCTCAGGTGTATTGTAGCACAGGTCCATCACAGAGATTGCTTTATTTCCCATCACCCAGTTTGGTCGAGTCTATGGAAAGCCTATGGTTTGCCATTACCTTTCAGCAGGGCTTTCATCAGTGATGCTACCAATACCTGCTTTCTCAGCAACTGCCTCTAATTTGTAAAGTAGTTCTTTTTTGTCTTCATCAGACAGTGTGGTACTTCCAAACTAAATAAGAGAAAAGTAATAAAACTTATAAATACTATGTAAGAAAAATAGCCAGTCTGCAAGCAAAATCTATGATCCCTCAACATCGCCTAGTAGTTGATCAATGCTAAAACCAAAAGCTTGTTGAAATACTCATAGAAAATCACTTGTTCTTTAGATATAGGTGCTTAATGTCCTCAGTTACATATTTGCTAATGAGATTGCCCTTCAGACCTAGCATATATTTAAATGTTTGTATACTGTGTTTTAAAAATTCAATTGGTTGTTTTATGTTTTGCACACTGAATTGGGTCTACAGTAGGGGAGAAAGGCTGGGTGAAAATCAAATAAATAAATAAATAAATATCCCGTCATTTCAGCATGGAGACTGCTGAGTAACTGGCTGTTATCCATCTATGGGTATTGAAAGTTCAGGTATCCATCCATCACACTTTTCGGCTAGAAGTCCTGTCTCTGGGACACTGACCTTATGAAAAGCATCCACGAAGCTGGTATGCTTTGGAACTCTCCGAAGCCTTAGATCACTGTTCTCTGAATCTACTCTGTTTGCCATCTCAGACCATAGCTACACAAGAAAGAAGAAGTCAACAGAGTTAGCTCTAATAATTCATCAAGGTAGTAGTTACTTTTTACATGGGGTCTTCCACTTGTTCTAATCTACTCCGAGTAATAGTAGACTCCCAGGTGAACAGATAGGCAGTGACAAAACTGCATCAGACAACTCCTTGTTGTCTAAAATGACATCTTCTTATGCTTAGAAAATCACCATATACATACAGTGGAACCTCAGTTAATGTAATTAATGCATACTCCGGGACATTTCTTACAGTGAAAATTACTTTAACCAAATTTCCCCTAGGATGCATTGAATGCAATTTACCATAGGAATGCATTGAAAACCAAAATATATTAACCAAAACGTGGTTTCCCATAGGAATGCATTGAAAACCAATTAATTTGTTCTGGAAAAAATTCTGTAAACCGAGTCACTATTTTCTATGGATTTCCTTTAACACTTTGCACCGAAGCAAATTCTACATGAAACTATCCAGATGTCAATGAAAGAATGTCCTGAATATTCTCTAACTTTGGAATACTAATTCCTCTGAAAATAAGAAAGAAAATATTCATAGATCAAAAGGTTTAGTGAGTAGTGTCTGCCCTCTAATGGATAGATCTTGCATAAGCTTTTCATTCTAGATCAGGGATTCTTAACCTGTGGCCCCGTGGGCCAGATACAGCCCATGGGTCTATTTCATGTGGGTCCTCACTGCCTCCACCACACTAGGAAGTGCCATGTGCTGGAGGAAGAGCAAAATGGCCATCTGCCCCCCAAGGCTATTTGAGGGAGCATGATCTGGGCCCCAACTTTAAAAGGTTGAGAACTTCTATTCTAGATCTAACTGAAATTTGCCTCACTCCAAGATTAGGATCCACCACCTGAAACACATGGGGGCTGGAAGGAGACAAAAGGAATATTAGCAGGAATCCAGAGACAGAATAAATTAAGTAGAAAATGTGTGTGTGTGTGTGTGAGTGAGTGAGAGAGAGAGAGAGGGAGAGGGAGAGAGAGAGAGAGAATAGTTGAGAACCTAAAGAAGAATAGGGAAAATGAGCTGCTGTTAAAAGGGAGGGGGAGGGGTCACACATATGTTATTGGAGTAATATTCAGAAATATTCTGGGGGCTTTGCTTCTGATTTTACACCTTAAACAAAAGAATTTAAAACAGAAATTCCAAAGGGAAAAGTATTACCCAGTTCATCCATCCAGGTTTGTCAGTACTTCTAGCCAACTGTTGTACAGTCTAATAATTGTATGGATCTGGACCAGTGGTGGGCAGCCAATTTTTTTTACTACCACACTGTGGGCAGAGCCAACACTGTGGGCAGAGCCAACATCATGACATCATGGGTGGAGCCAATGTCATGGGTGGAGCCAACGATGTGGGTGGAGTCAATGTAAAAAACCCCATAAAAATAAGTACACATGAAAATACTGTACAAGTTAAATAGACATAAAAATACACATAAAAACACATAAAAATACAAATTAAATACACATAAAACACATAAAAATACACATTAAATTAAATACACATTAAAATACACCCACCCACTCCACACCCAAAGGTGAGTCACTTACCCTGGAGAGCAGGCTATAGGGAGCTTCAGGCTAGCAGCTTCTCTTCCTCCTCCCCGCTTGGAAGGACAGCAAGGAGGGCGTGTATGCGCACCAAGCGCTGTACGTGCGCATGCACACCAAGCACTTGGCGCTCATGTGCAGTGGGGGAACCAGTCAAAAGGTAAGCCCCCAAGGTGGTCCCCACCAAAAGCCGCTACCAGTTCTCTGGGACACCAGGTAAAGTTACTACCAGTTCTGGCGAACTGGTGCAAACCTGTTACTGCCCATCTGGACAGTCAACAGCTCTTAAAAGACTACCAACTGACTACTGTTAGGTGGAACATTTTACATTTCCATTACATTTCATGCTCCCACAAGTGTTTAGAAGGTTGTCTGCTAGGGCTAGACTCCATGCAGCTGGGGGAGGGGGAGGGATGGGCTACAATACCTGAAAACCAATGACACCCCAACACACACAAAACAAAAAAACAAAAAACTAGTTAGCTCTTAAAATACCACAAGGCTCCTTTCTGGTTTTGTTGCAACAAACTAACACAACTATCCCTCACAGGAACTAGGAATACTGAACCAAGGGAAATTTTAGCTGGGGAGGTGAGGGTAGAAGGGCATTTGTTTTTGTTACTCCCTGCTTCTCCAGGTCTGCTGCCTGAGGCAGCAGCTTCACTCTGCCCAATAAAAAGTCTAGTTCTGATTATTGGATAAGCAAAAATGTGATATTTTACTTGGGTAGCTTTACTTTCTCCTTTCTTTTCAAGTAGGAATAAGTAGGGGGAATTGATAATGTCTTCTATGGTCTTTGTAGGAGATGAATTAGAGATCAAGGCACTGAGGTGCCTGCTTTCTGACTGTCAATAATCTCTTTCTTGCTGTCCATGCCTGCCCAGGCAATGCTCTAAGACTTGAAAAGGCTTCCATGAGAATTAGGGAAAAGCTTTAGGGCCAAGTTGGGGCTTTGTCAGAATTTTCAGCTACTCAAATCCTAGAGGAGAATCATAATGTTATCTGCTTAATAGAGAAAGTTAGAAAAGGTGTGTGGCAAAAAGTTAAAACTATCTTGGTTTGGCAGAATAACAATCTGTAAAATGAAGAGTATGCCAATAATGCATTTATTTATTTGTTTATTAGATTTGTATTGCCGCTCCATTCATGGGGGTGACTCTGGGCAGTTTACAACACATATTACACATCCAACATAAAAACAACCCCATAGAAATAATCATAAAAAGCCTCAGGTTAAAATCACTAAAACCTTAAAAAATTCTTTAAAAGTCCTCTACCTCCAGTTCCCCATTAAAGCTAGCTAGAACTAGGATAAAGAAGCTAAAAAACCCACCAAAATAAATAATTTATTTAAAATGATACCAATAAAAAATACAAATGCAGAGATGAAAAATGGTAAGGGATGCCTGGTATGCGGTGGTCCATGGGGTCGTGAAGGGTTGGAATCAACTGTGCAACTGAACAACAAGGGATGATAAATACTTTTTGTAATTGCTATAAGAAATTAAGATTGAATAAAAGTCTGTTGTATGTTCCCCAAAATAAAGGAGGATTTCTTGTTGTTGTTTAGTCGCACAATCGATTCCGACCCTTTGCGACCCCATGGACCACTGTCCGCCAGGCACTTCTGCCCTCCACCATCCTCCTCAACTCGTTCAGTTCTGTGCCCATTGTGTCTACAATACCATCTAGCCATCTCATTTTTGGCCGGCCCCTTCTTCTTTTGCCCTCCACCCTTCCCAGCATCAAGGCTTTCTCAAGCGAATCCTCTCTTCTCATTTGATGTCAAAAGTACTTTAGCTTCATCTTTACCATTTGACCTTCTAAGGAGCAGTCAGGGTTGATTTCTTCTAATATTGACCTATTTGTTCTCCTCACTGTCCAGGGGACACTCAAAACTCTCCTCCAACACCACATCTCAAAGGCATCTATTCTTCTGCGTTCAGCTTTCCTAATGGTCCAGCTCTCACAACCATACATTGCCACTGGAAATACCATTGCTTTGACTATACGAATTTTTATTTGCAAGGTGATGTCTCTACTTTTCACTATGTTCCCCAGGTTTCTCATCGCTTGCCTCCCAAGAATTAGTCACCTTTTTATTTCATGGCTGCAATCACCATCTGCAGTGAGTTTTGATCCTAAGAAAGTAAAATCTGTCACTGCTTCTACTTCTTCCCCATCTATTTTCCAGGGACTGATAGGGCCTTTTGCCATTACTGTATCTTGGTTTTCTTTATATTGAGTCTCAAGCCAGCTTTTGCACTTTCTTCTTTCAACCTAATCAGGAGCTTTTTAAAGTCCTCCTCACTTTCTGTCATTAGGGTGATATCATCTGCATATCTCAAATTGTTGATGTTTCTCCCAGCAATTTTGATCCCAAATTGTGATTCCTCCATCCCTACATTGTGCATTATGTGCTCTGTGTATAAGTTGAATAAGCAGGGTGACAAAATGCAGCCTTGTCTTACTCCTTTTCCTATTCCAAACCACTCTGTTCTTCCGTATTCTGTCCTAACTGTTGATTCTTGATTCATGTACAGGTTTCTCATGAGGCATATAAGGTGTTCTGGTATTCCCATCTCTTTAATTACTTGCCACATTTTGTCGTGGTCCACACAGTCAAAGGCCTTAGTGTAGTCAATGAAACAGAAGTAGGATTAGGGGCACCGAATTTGAGAGATTATTATAGAGCATTTCAATCTAGAGCTATAATAAGAATGTTAACAGAGGAGAAGTTAATAGGGAAAAACTTAGAGAAGAGAAACAGCAAAGGAAGGTAAGGGATGGTTTTGGAATAATCTGCAAAAAGGAGACAAAAATACAAAATATGATTTGCAAAAATACCATAGAAATATGGAAGCTAATGAAAAAATGAAGTAAGTCTGGAGTGTTCCCAGACTTTAAAGATATAAGGAACTGTCCAATTTAAAATAAATAATAAAATATTTGAGGATCTGGACGAAAAAGGAAGAAGAAACATAAAGGACAGAATCGGAAAAAATAAGAATAAAAATATAAGGGAGGAATTATATCAAACATTAAAACTAAGCTGGCTAAAGTAAGCACAAAGTGAAAAATGGGATATTGAATGGAGAAGAAAACATGGTACTAGAAGAGTTTTGACAAAATTTGAGGAATTAGTAAATCAAATAATTCAGAAGATAATTCCAGGAAAAGGATTAGTGAGTAAAATATATAATACAGTATAATGAACAAGATTGGAACTAGCCAGACAACATTATGAGAAATTTCGAAGATAGATGTAAATTCTAAAATAGAAGAATCAGTATGGAATAAAATGTGAACCCATAGAATTATGAGAAGCATTTCAGTCAGAATTAAAGAACATCGTTATATAAACTATTATGGATATGGTACAGTAATACCCAATAATAGAAGAATTTCTCAGAAGAATTTACTTTGTCAGCACTTTGAAAATAAAGGAAATTTCTTGTCTGGTAGAACTTTTCTTGATCAAATGCGTGTGCTGACCCACCCAAGTGGGCGCAGTCGCTGCACAACGGCACTACACAGAGTCTTCAAGGAGTCCAGATACCAAAGTCCAAAAGGCAAGCCGAGGTCTGTTTACCTGTAGTCCGAGCAAACGTGTATTGATTATGGACTGTATCCTGATTGTATTGTGGTTATATTTATTTTGTTTTGCTACACTGTATTTTATATTGTATTATTGAACTGTTATATTGTATTTAATTGTATGTTGTGAGCCGCCCTGAGTTGGTTTTCACCAAGTAGGGCGGCATATAAATTGAAATAATAATAATAATAATAATAATAATAATAATAATAATAATAATAATAATAATAATAATAATAATAATAATAATAATAATAATAATAATAATAATAATAATAATACCCCGTACAACAAAAAAGTTTGGTTCCATGATGTCTTTTGTTGTATGATTTTTTTCGTTATACGACACAAAAAAACCCTACGGGATGTATCGTATAATGAAAAACTCCATAGAGATACATTGTAACCAACACAGACCTCAGGGGAAAGCCAAGAAAACATGCTGGAACCTTTAAAAACTTTAAGAAATGATTGTTTAAAGGGTAAATACATTGCAAAAACATGCCAAACACCCTGACTTGGGGTGGGGGGAGACGGACGGACGGACCATACAGCATTTTTAAACTTTTAAAAACTTTATGAAGTGCTTTTTAAAGGGTAAAGCAGTACTGTACATTGCAAAAAAAATGTAAAAACAGCCAGAATTTAGAGGAACAAACCATGAAGCACTTGTAAATGCTTAAAAAATTACAAAAAAAAAAAAGTCAAACCAACCAGACAATAGGAGAAAAAACCATACAACATTTTTATAAGACTAACTGCTGTATTTTAATGTGAGCTTTTGTGGATCAAGTCTACTGGCTCTTTGGCTGTAATCAGAGATGAGCACTGAACCCTAGAGTTGGATATGATTGGCTTTCAAGCAAGGGCAACCTTTACCTTTACCTAATAATAGAAGATCCCTGATTGGTATTCATATTTGCTGTGAGGTTTTGGCTGTGGTTAGTTGTAAGTGGTTAGCAAAGTTAAAGGTCACCCTTGCTCATATCTGACTCTAGGACTTTAGTGCTCATCTCCATTTACAGCCAAAGAGCCAGTGATGCCTGTGTTTGCAGATGTTTTCATGGCCATATGGCAGGCATAACTAGATCGCCCACAATGTAGGCTCCACCCACAACATAGGCTCCACCTACTGTGTGGTAGCAAATTTTTGTGTGGTAGCCACTTCTTGAGATACTACCCTTTTACAAATACACTGACATTTTCTACTACTTTAAGGACAAGCAAAGGTTTTTTTTAACTGCAATAAAAAGTACAGAAATACCTCACATAATGAATTCATCTGGCCCACACAGCCCTTGTCTCTCCCAGAAGTGGAAGTAAAATGTGACAGGCACGTTTTACTTCTGCTTCTGGGAGTGATGAGCGTGACACAGGCTGGATGAATTGGTGTTGGGGCCTGATCTGGCCCATGGGCCATAGTTTGGGCACCCCTGGTTTAAGCAGAGAAAATGGCAGCCTAAAATCTATCTCATCCTGTTGCAAAACAGATTGCAAGGCACATTTTACTTCTGCTTCCAGTGGGAGGAGCCACATGACTGGCCCACAGCCTGAAAAGTTTGGCCACTCCGGTCTAATCAAAATCCCAGAATACCTCCTTCTAATTTTCTTCTCTAAGTCTCACGCTATTCTTTTCCCTTTTTAATACAGTGGTACCTCACTTAAAGAGCATAATGCGTTCCACAGGATTGCTCTTTAAGCGAGTTTGCTCTTTAAGCGAAACACCATTGTAAGTGACCCATTGTGACTTCTGGTGGGGGGATTGCGAATCCCGATTTATTTGTTAAGCGAGTTTTTGATTGGTTTTATTTGTTAAGTGTTCAGAGAAAATTCTGCTCTTTAAGCAAGTTACTCTTTAAGCGAAACGCTCTTTATGTGAGGATTGACTGTATGTGGCAGATGACATGATTTACAATAAATGGACAAAGAGCTGATATCAGGATGTGAGCTAGCTGCTTCTTAATGTTCAGTGATATGATGTGTGAAAAAAGTATTTGAAATATAGTATCTAAATACTGTATTATATTTTGTGGCAAGTCCAAAAGCACTTCTTCCAGAAATAGACATGAAAGCTGTTGGTTTCCTAATTTTACCATACTATCATTTGCTGCACAAATTGACTCTTCATAATTACTGACTTCAGAAACTCAATCAAGGCTCTGAGATTTTGTTCCACAATAAAGCAAAAGGCTTTTGTGCTCAAGGAACAGACAGATTTGATACCTAGACACCAATACTTCATAAAAAATCATTTCAAAGTAGGGAACAGACAGTGCCCAGAATCTTGTTGGTGTTTTGGTGTTCATGTAAGAGTTAATATTCAGTGGTTTAGGTACAGTATCTGGCTATGGTGCCAGAGCTTTGGGTTCATTTCCCACTACACCTCCTTGACAGTGGCTGGACTTGATGATCCATAGCAGGGGTTCACAACCTAAGGCCTGCAGGCCAAATCTGATCTGCGGTGCCATTTCATGTGGGCACCGCCTCCTCCAAGGGCATTCGAGAAACAATATGGCCATCCATTTGAAGCTGTTGGGACAAAATGATCACCCTCATCGTGCAGGCAGGGCAAAATGGCTGTCTGGCCCTCGAAGCTGACTGAGAGAGCCTGACCTGGTCCCTGGCTTGAAAAGGTTGGAAACCCCTGATCCGTAGGGGCTCTTCCAGCTCTACAGTTCTAAGATTATTATTAAGTAGCATTTTGACTAAATTTCAAATGCAAATTGAAGCACATGACCAAAGACACAACTCAGATGTGCCCAATGCTTTGTAAATAAGCCACAATTTAGCACAACAAATTATGTAATTCATCACAGCAAATTATGCAAATGTTATATGAATAGCATTAGGATTCAGGTGAATGGTTCCCTCCATCACTGCAGAAAAGGAAAAGCCATTTTTCTAATGACCTCCATTTCATTAGTGGGTGGACACAATTGTATATCACCCAACAGTTCAAAGTAGAAGCTGAGCCACTGTTGGGCAGAGTTTGTACAGGTTTCTTTTTCCAAAAGTCTGTTTCAGCAGAGACAGTGGTGGGCAGCAACAGGTTCACTCACACCCTGGGAGGGGGTTAGCAAAATTGGGTGACCACTGGGCTGGGGGTGGTAAAATTGGGTGGCCTTTGGGTGAGGGGGGAGCGAAATTCGGTGGCCACACCCACCTCCCTACCCTGCCCCATCAGGTTTTGTCCCTGCAAGTGGTTCAAGATCTCCCTTGCTCAAAAGCCAGTCATATCCAACTCTAGGGTGCAGTGCTCATCTCCATTTAAAGGCAAAGAGCCAGTGCTGCCTGTGTTTGTAGATGTATACATGGCCATATGGCAGGCACAACTAGATTGCCCATGATGTAGGCTCTGCCCATGGTGTAGGCTCCATCCATGACACAGGCTCCACCCATGACATAGGCTACACCCACAGTATGGTAGCGAATTTTTTTGCTGCCTACCACTGAGCAGAGATATAGTAACAGAACAAAAGATAGCTTTGTGTACACTTCAGGTTACATTGGATTTACAGTGGTACCTTGCTTAAAGAGCATAATGCGTTCCACAGGATTGCTCTTTAAACAAGTTTGCTCTTTAAGCGAAATACCATTGTAAGTGACCAATTGTGGCTTCTGGCGGGGGGGGGGGATTGTGAACCCTGATTTAGTTGTTAAGCAAATTTTGGTTGGCTTTAGTTGTTAAGTGAGGCGACCATTCAGAGAAAATTCTGTTTTTTAAGTGAATTAGTCTCTAAGCGAGGTACTCTTTATGCGAGGTTTTACTGTATATACCATACAGTTGTTCCTCACTTAAAGAGCATAATGTGTTCCACAGGATTGCTGTTTAAGCGAGTTTGCTCTTTAAGCAAAATACCATTGTAAGTGACCAATTGTGGCTTCGGGGGGGGGGGGATTGCGAACCGTGTGTTAAGCAAGTTTTTGGTTGGTTTTATTTGTTAAGCGAAGCGAACATTCAGAGAAAATTCTGCTCTTTAAATGAGTTACTCTTTAAGTGAGGTGCTCTTTATGCGAGGTTTGACTGTACATTCCAGTTTCTCACAAGTACATATTGTTTTCAGTGCATGCCAAATACTATAAACAAAGAAAGGATACAGTCAAACCTTGCATAAAGAGCGTCTCGCTTAAAGAGTAACTCGCTTAAAGATCAGAATTTTCTCTGAATGTTCGCTTCGCTTAACAAATAAAACCAACCGAAAACTTGCTTAGCAAATAAATCAGGGTTCACAATCTCCCCCACAATTGGTCACTCAGAATGGTGTTTCACTTAAAGAGCAAACTCGCTTAAAGAGCAACCCTGTGGAACGCATTATGCTCTTTAAGTGAGGTACAACTGTACTTTTAACTATTGGACTATTATAATTAGCTATACAAATTTTACATAATTATTAAATATAAAATAAATACAATGCATCAGAGTGTATACAAATTAGTTCCTACCTCAAAGCTTTCATTTGCTATTTTTGTCTTTTCATCCACAGACAGACTGGAGTCAGTGTCTGTTTCTTCAAATGACTTTGTTGACATTGATCTCACTGCATCGTGTAAGTGTAGAAAACACAGTTTTGATTTTACAAGATTCTCTTCCAGCTGTTTTATTTCCTTTTTGAAAAGGAAAAGATAGAAGATAAGGTAAGTTATGGAAATAAGGGATTTGATTAAAAAAACAAGATCTCTTTTTTATTGACTCGAAAGATTATGCTAGTAAGAAAACTTGTTTTTGAGATTCCTCCAGGAGATTTTCATTTTTAATTATTATTTTGCAACACTCCACTTGTATGCCACAATTGTTTATTCAGTCTGCTTGCACACAAAAATATTGTGGAAATGAACCAACATTTTCCCCCACAATAAAGTAGCCAGCACTTCCTTCCACTAATGTATGCCATGTTCTTTGCAATCATCTTTTCTTCACTTGCCTAATGGTATGCTGAAGATGTCATAAATATCATGGGTGAAGAGGAGTACTCCAGCTACAGAGCAACAGAATTCAGTCTGCAATAAATATTCTCAGTTTTTGGGATGAATCTGAATGGGTCACGAACAAAGTTCTGGTACAAAGTTACCTTATTTCTAGTCTGACGAAGTGGACTTGATCCATGAAAGCTAACATTAAAATACAGTAGTTAGTCTTTAAAGTGCCACAATGTTTTTTGTCTGTTTTCTTTACTCTCTGATATTCTGGTACAAAGTTCATGTATCTTCTGCAGTTTTTTACCTCAAAATGCAAGCTACAGATATTCACAATACAGATGACAATGTGTAATTAATCACTTCATCCTATGTACATTTCCTCAGAGGAGGAGTAGCAGTCTGGTCTACTGTGGGAAATAAGATGGTGGATTGGATGAGTTTCTAGTTTGACATGTCAGGGCGCTTAGCTTAATTTCTTCTAAATTCAACCTAACATGTAAACTTTAATTTCCAGGACAATAAATAAAAATAACTCTTTTAATCCAACTCTTTTAATCCAAAGAAACCATGATACTATTTGTCTAAAATCAGTCTTGCTCGTAAAAAATTGAGTTTTAACAAGATTTGTTTAAAGTCAGGCTCATTTTCAGGGTTAGTCTGTCTCATTCTGTACATTTTTGTTTCTGGTGAATTGTAATTGTTAGGAATGACAAAAACTATCAACCTCCCAATGTTATTTCTGTCTGTTAAGTAATTTACCTTCTGATGGTTCTCCTTGTTTACTTTCAGTTCCTCATTCAATTGGTCCACTTCTTTTTGAAGGGCAATTTCAGCTGGGTTTCTACAAAAAAAAAAAAAAAAAAACACCACACACACAGATAACACACTTTTTTCACTTTTAAATTATATTTGGAGGTGAAAAGAAACCTATAAGATATGACTGTGCAAATTGACTTAAACCTCTGGGTTGTGTGTGTGTGTGATGTTTTGTGTCCTCTTAATCAATCATGGAAATTACTAAACTGGAAAAGCCCAAATGTTTTCTCCTTGCTGTGAAATAGTAGGATTTTTTTAATTTTTTTTTATTTTTTTCAATTTATTGAATTTACTGACATTACAAAAACAAACGACAACACAAACAAAAGCAAATAAGAAACACATATGAGAACAAAAAAAGAAACATATATAACCTTACATTACATACAGTATATAAATGGGAGGAAGCATAATATATTAAAATACAACATGAATTAACACATAGAATGGGTATGCTTCTTTGTCTTATATATTCCTCGCGTTCTAATACATTGTTCTATTCACTTGTATTTATATTTTAGTTAATTGTTTGCCAGAGTTACTTTCGATACCCATATAAATATGTTTAGCACCAACCAAGGGGAGGGGGGAAAACATACATGACATTACATTACGATACAATACAATACAGACGTACACATTTTAAATGATAATACCCCGTGCTATTTACAATATCCAGAGAGGTTACGATTAATCCAAGTTCAGATATTCCTCCAGAAACTCATTTGTTCCGGTGCTGGCTGTGTTGATTTTTTGTTATACAATGAGTGTTCAATAAATGGATGCCATATCCTCCAAAATCTGTTCTCTTGTACTATACCCTTCCTAACTTTCACTTCCCAAGTCAGTTTGTCATTCAACGCCAATTCTAAATTTTTGCATTTCAGTAAATTTACAAAATGCTGGAGATGGGATACAATAAAGCAGGGCAGTTTAGTTTAACCCCTGATGAGATCTCAAAATGGGCAAGTTGGCTTGAGTGTAATATAGGTGCAATCAGTTGAACCCACACCAACTTACCCCCTACCCACCACAAACAGCAGGCTATGTACCTGTGCTGGTAACTTCTAAATTGTTTTACATTCTCTTATCTAATCTCAGGTTTTTAATTTTAAAAAGCGGTCTTCAGCTCAAACAATACAACAGCAGCAGAACTAGTTGTTCAAATACAAGACTGTGCCAGTCTTGTAAAACTGCAAAAACTGTGGTTATTCTGTGGGCACCACACCTTAAGAAAGATAAAAACAAATTAGAGCAGATACAGAGAAGGGCAACAAGGATGATCAGAAGACTGGAAACCAAACCATATGAGGAAAGACTGGAGAAACTGGGCATGTTTAGCCTTGAGGAAAGGAGACTGAGAGAGGGCCCTGGATGCTGCAGCTTGGGGCCCACCGTGACCCCCATGGAAAGACAGGGCAGCTGAGGGATGGGGCTGGGGGGGTGGCAGGGTTGGGAGAGTACAAGACGGCCTGGCCAGGGAGAGGAGAGACATGCTCTGCCTGGTGTCGGTTGTGGGGTTCCTGGGGCCCAAATTGGAGTGGTGATATTGTGGGGTCCGCGAGGCAGGCCACACTAGAGGAACGCGGGACCGATGTTCCAGCCCTGTGGCTATATCTCTGGGTCCTGGACAGCCAATCTAGAATGAACCCTCCCTTAGGCTGTTGCTGGTAAATGCCAGGTCGGTCTGCAATAAGCCCCCCCCCCCTGCTTTCACATAAAATCTTGGGGGAGCGGGCCAACCTGGCATCCATCACCGAAACCTGGCTGACACCAGAGAATGGTGTTCCTCTGGCTGATATGTGTCCAGCTGGTTTCGGTATTTGGCACTAGTCAAGGGATAAGGGTAGGGGCAGTGGGGTCACCATTGTAGCCAGAGAGTCACTGGGAGTTGCCAGAGCCACAGCTCCACAGGTTCTGGGTTGTGAGACTCAACTTCTTCGGGTGGGCCTTAAGGGTCAGTTGGGAATCTTACTCCTGTACCTGCCTGAGCGCCTCAAGGCCATCACAATGTTGGCGTTGGGAGTCCCCTGCACTTATGGTATTGGGGGATTTCAATTTGTCGTTGTTGGGGGTGGGCTCTGGGGGTGGGCTCCCACGGGGTGAAGTATCATCAATATGCAGATATATTCAGTTGTACATCTCAGCCCGTGGTGATCCTGGTGATACAGTGGAAGTCCTATCCAGGTGTCTGAAGGCTGTAGGAGTCTGGACGGGCTACAACTGAATACTGGCAAGATCAAGTGGCTGTGGATTAGGGCCCCCGCGTTATCATGGGAGCTACCATCTTTGGTTCTGGATGAGGCTTTTTTGCCTCAGACAGACCTGGTGCGTAATCTGGCGGCCTCCTAGACTTACGACTCCTGCTCAATGAGCAGGTGGCAGTCATGGCTAGGAGGACTTTCACACACCTTTGTGTGGTCTGCCAGTTACACCTGCTCCTGGACTTGGACTCCTTGCTCATGGTCACACACGCTCTGGTCACCTCCAGACATGACTATTGCAATGTGCTCTACATGGGACCACCCTTGATGACCATTCAGAGGCTGCAACTGGTCCAGAATGCGGCTGCTCGGGTGGTGATGGGGTGCGGGCAGGGCTGGATTTACATGAAAAGAGGCCCTAGGCTATTCCACTAATGTGGCCCTTTCACCTCCCATTTTTAAGTTTGTAAATTACATGAGAGATAATAAAATACATAATTACTGTGATATATATTAATATATAGGCCCCTCTTGATCTTGAGGCCCTAGGCTGAAGCCTAGTTAACCTATAGGAAAATCCGGCCCTGGGTGCGGGTGTTATGCCCGTGCCTCACCACTGCTTCAAGAGCTGCACTGGTTGCCAGTGTGCCTCTGGGTGCAATTCAAGGTGCTGGTGATTACCATTAAAGCCCCACATGGTAGTGGACCAGGGTACTTAAGAGACCGGATCACCCCAAGGACTAGAGCAGACCAGAGGGGCTCCCTGATAGTTCCATCTGCTAGGGAGGCTCACCTCTCTAGCACAAGAAGGAGGGCCTTTTCTGTGTCTGCTCCGCCCCTGTGAAACCTCCTGCCAACTGAACTTAATTTCCAAGCAGAGCTTTTATCCTTTCGCAAGAGCCTTAAGACCTGGTTGGCGCAGCGGGTGCAGGGGGTGGCTGGGGACATAGCCACCCTGGCAGTGATGGGATGACAAAAATTCTACCATGACGTCACGGATGTCATGGGCGTGGCCAATGGCATGACGTCATGACGTCACGGCCGACGTCATGACGTCATGACGTTGTGGGCGGGGCCAAAATAAAAATAAATAAAAAATAAAAATAAACATACACACACACCCCTCCCTCTCAGCCCACCCACCCAGACACAAATAAATAAATAAAATAAAAACAACCACCCACCCAAAACACAAATAAATTACCCACCCACCCCAAATAAAAACCCCTCGCTTACCTTTCTTAGGACCCGGCACCCCGATTGCTGTCCACAGCCGCCGCCGCCGCCGGAGCTGCCTGCACCCCTGTGGCGTCCTCCTTGGGCCGGTACCTTTTTAGCCCGGCTCCGGCCATGGCGAGGGGCGACGGGCAGCCGCGGCTGCCGCGCCTCCCTGGGCCGTCCCCATGCCGCACCGCCGCCGCCTACAGCTTCCTCCTCCGCAGTGCGCGGCAGCCGAGCTCAAAAGGGACCGACCCAAGAAGGAATCCACAGGGATTCAGGCAGCGGCAGCTCCGGCGGCGGCGGGCGGCGGCTATGGACGGCGGGTGCAGGCACCCGGCCCACAGGCGCCCGGCGGAGGCGGCGGCAGCGGTGTACCCCGCCAGGCGTCCCCAGGGCATGGGGCTTGTCAGCAGCGGACGGCCGAGGCAGCCCTCAACGTGCCGCGGGGAGGCGCCCCCCTCAGAGGGCTGCTGCCGCCGCCGCTGCCCTGAAAGTTCTAAATGTTTTGAAAATCGGAGCGAAAATGGCTCTAATTGACTGCGCATGCGCAGAAACTCAATCTGACGCATGTGCAATGCGTCAGATTGAGTTTCTGCGCATGCGCAGTCAATTAGAGCCATTTTCGCTCCGATTTTAATTTTTTTTTTCTTTCGGTCAGGCGTCCGGAACCGGACGCCCCAAAAGTGGACTTCCCCTCACGGAGAACCCTCCGGGATTGGTCTTACCGGTTCCAGAGATCCGTCTGGAACCGGTGACATCCCATCACTGCACCCTGGGCTGGCTTGTTTAACTATTGCCCTGGTTGTCAGTTTAGTAAATCTTGTGATGCAGCACTGGGAGGGCATTTTTAAAAAAATCATTTTTTAAAATTTAAACAAATCTAATTTTTAATGCTATTTTAAAAATGTCTTTGTAAAGTTTTTATTTGTCATGTTTTATGTGTAAGCCGCCCGGAGTCGCCTTGGGGAGGGGGCAGTAGTAGAAATGTGAGTGAGTAATAAACAAACAAACAAATAAATAAAATAGCACTCTTCAAATACCTGAAAGATGGTCATAAAGAGGATGGACAAGATCTGTTCTCAGTCATCCCAGAGTAAGGTAATGGTAAAGGTCACTCTTGCTAGAAAGCCAGTCGTATCCAACTCTAGGGTTCAGTGCTTCTTCTTCTTTTGTGTGCTTGCCCAGTGAGCAAGAGAAAGACCCTCAACACCCTTGGAACGGATATGAGCCTCAAGTCCTCTGGCTTAGATCCAGAAAGAGCTTTATGCCAAGAACAAACATTCTTGAGGGTACACAAGAGCAAAACCAAATTAGAAGATGGAAGAAGGAGCTCACCGGGTAAGGAACAACATTAAAGGTGGATATAGCTGAAGATCTCAATCTCCCCTATGTCACCTGGAGGACCCTGAGTAGCCTGAGGGTTGGAGTCCCTAAATGAAAGACCAACATGCTCAAATGGGAGCTGCTGGTAGGCAATAACACACAGTGTGAGTATGGAGAGGCACAGAGTCTGGCCCATTTGTTGGCCTGCCAGTTGCTGTCAGACATGCATTTGAGCAATGACAAAACAAAGGAAGTGGCTTCATTTTGGAAGTCCAAGGTTTGATCAGGACGTGAAAGAAGAAAGGTTCAGTGCTTGTCTCTGTTTACAGCCAAAGAGCCAGGGCTGTCTGTGCTTGCAGATGTTTCTGTGGACATGTGGCAGGCATGACTAAGTACTGGAGTGCACAGGATGCTGTTTACCTTCCCACTGAAGTGGTCCCTATTTATCTACTTGCAGTTTCTTACTTTCAAATTGCTGGGTTGGCAGAGTGCAAGCCCTGTAATGAAGGGCTCAAACTAAAGGAAGCCAGATACAGTCTGAATATCAGGAAAATTTCCACAGATGGTCAGTGCTCCAATACTAGAAGCATTCAAAAGATAATTGGTCAACCATCTGTCAGATCTGCTTTGATTCAGAGTCCTACACTGAGCAGGGGGTTGGACTCAATGGCCTCATAGACCCCTTCCAGCTCGGTGATTTTATTCAGAAGGGAACATAAAGCCTGTACTGTACATGTGTGTCAATTTGAGAAATAAAGGAGATAGGCAGCAGAGGGAGCTGCAGTTATTGTTGTTTATGTACCATCAAATTTGAACTGGGTCATAGCGACCCTAAAAGAGCTTTCAAAGTAAGTGAGATAGTTAAGGAGTGGTTTTCCAGTTCCACTCCCCTAACGAGTGAGCTGACTCTACACCAAATCCAACCTTTACCCACTAGTAACATCCTCTAACAATTTCTTCTCTGCCTGGTATCAGAACTGCAATGAAACATACCTGGGATGCCAGGGTGCTGTGGCAAGGGAGGATTTAGACTTGGCTTTGGAGAAAGAAAGGGGGTCAGGGAACAGCACAAAAACACAAACCACAAGCTGAAAAACCCAATCTGTGACTTTCGTTCCTAGCTTTTCATGTTTTAACTTTTGAATTTATGATGACTGCTGAATAGTGAGTGAAACATATTTTCCCTTTACCTGAAGTGATCTGAGAGTGATTTCTTAATAGAGTTCTAGTTACCAGAACAAGGCTGGATTAAAGAGGGAGATTTGTTGATGCTAATATTAACTCCTATTTGCTGTCTTTTCACTGTGTACAAAAGAAGAATTAAATACATTCCTAAATTGCTCAACAAAAACAACTACAGTTGAACAAATATTGGAATAACTATGAATTTTAGAAAGTAGTGATTCCCTGATTGTCTGGTCAGTTTATCCTGCTATGGCAATAGAGTAAACCATATTGCCAGGCGGCAGTTAACTAACCTGACAACCCTGAGGATTAATAGCCTTGGGTGCTGAAGTCCACAGGGAAGGGTGATGGTCCCCAAGTGGATTAAATCCCACATGAATCCATCTTGATGGAAGGCAGCATAATCATCAATACTGGCCTGGGTCTGAGGAGGACTTTGTGTGCCACAAAGGCTCAGATCAAAAAGTGACTTGTGGAACTGGATCGGTGGCCTGGGTAGAGTATTTTGGACCACAGTCGGGCATACCCCATGCAATGGCAACCTTGTGCAAGCCAATCTTTCTCACACTAAGTCAGGAGAAAGGACATACAAAATATATTCACCAAAAGGTGGCTTCATTTTGGTAGTTTCACATCTGGCCTAGACATGGAAGAAGAAGTGGTATGGGTGTCATACTGCGATGCAGAAGGCACTGCATTATATTGTTCCCAGGAAAATCTTCATGGCTGATTGCTGTAATGGTCAATATTCAGAATCAGATACGGCACTTGAAGAAGAGTTCTTTCCTGAATAGGGCTCCAGAAGAATGTTTTTCCATATAGCATTTCAAAGGGGATATTACTACAGCTATGCACAACATATCTCCTCAAATCCTAGCACTAGACTTAGACTGTTCTTATAACCATCATGGTGACTGTACAGTACAGCTTATTCTCTATAAAGCATGAATGAATGGTTGAGTTTTATTTACCAGTTTCCTGGTGTAAGAATGTGTCCTCATGGTGGGAGAATGTCATTGTTTGATCAGTGACTCATGACATACCCTGTGAAGTGGAACACTCTCTTCTGCGTTCTAAAAAATTGCTGCTAGTAATGAAGAAGGCACTTCGGTCAGACTGTTTCTGCCAGAATGAAAACATGGGCCAAAGTATGCAAGCCATTTAGCAAGGCTTCTTAAATAATTGTACTGCATCTTTTGTTGCAAGCAGAGATTCTATTTAAAGTGATGTTTTTGTAGAGTCCCATTTTTGACTTGTTTACAACCTGGGATGGAGCAACACTGTGAGTATTCCAACACTACCACTAAATATGACAATATACTGTATCATTGACTATCCGAATTATTTTTCCTTTCTTTAAAACTTGAAGATCTAGTCATGGGACTTGTTTAAATAAAGTTCCAGAATAAACATTTCAATTAGAAATTGCTATCTGAACTGTAAAATGTACAACTGTTGCTACCTACCCAAATAAAATCTATGTATACAGTAGAATTCAGTAGTCTGGTGTCTATGTAGGCATGAGATTGACACCACTGGAAGCAGACTGACCATGACTAAGATGTGTATTAAATAAGTTACTTATAAATGGGAATACAGTATGTTGATACTGTTGACTATGACTACACAGGATCACTATCCAGCTCGTTTTTCCTCAGACTAGATTTCCTTAATTAACTTGCATTTCTCACTGTGAAATCATACCAGAGAATTTGTTTCTCTTCTATATAAGTGGCTATACTTATATACAATATATATATCCTTCTAACTGTAGTTCAATTTGAAGTGCTTGTAGATAGTGTGGTTCAAAATAACTGCCTTAAGAAGGCTTTCTGTCCTCAATGACTATTTCCTCATCTTGTCTTGCTGACTAGATATGTAGTTAAGCTGAATGTGTGTGTGTGTGTGTGTGTGTGTGTGTGTGTGTGTGTGTGTGTGTGTGTGTGTGTGTGTGTGTGTGTGTGTGTGTGTGTGTGTACACGTGCACTAAGTTGGTCTTTGCTTTCTGCATTGGAGAAAGTGAGAGATTTATTTTTTAAAAATAGAAGGCTATATGGTGGGGAGGGAAAACTATGGACTGGGGTGTGTGGAACTTTGGACTGGTTTCTTTTTTTCTGTGCCAAGATGACCTCATACTAAACTGGTATCTCAATGGAGGACAGATCTTGGATGGGTGTTTGAAGGTGGATGTTCCTAAACATCAATCTTCAACTACCTATATCAGCACAACAACACCCATTAACACACATGCATACACCATAATTTTACAGAAAGTAACAACTTCATGCATGGGAAGAGTCCTTTTGAACTATTTCACTTTGAAAAAAGGAGAAGCCCCAATGGCAGAGGGGGGAAAAATTCAAATTGATAGCAAAAAGGGCCAGAATGTTTCAACTTGGCTTGGCATCATGTGGTTCAGCAAACAAAAATTGAATTCATCCCTTTTATACTCATAGCAAACTGTGTGCTATATGTGTAGCTGTATTCTGAATCACCTTTATTATGCCAGTTCTACAAATTGGGGTGTGATCGCATAACATTTACCTTCCATTTAGCAATGATACTTTCAGTTTCACCTCAGTGAGAATATTCACCCCCAAACAACTTATACATATTGCTGCACAATATCTATGCTTCCTGGGAAACCACAGCTGCTGTCCTTCAGAACCAAAGGTCTTTCGTCTTCTGCAAGATCCAGTTTATCAAACCGGTATGTGTTTTGGACTAAACCCAGATGCCAGTTTTCTGTTACTCACTTTCCTGGTGGTCCTTTCTGTCTTGGCTTCACAATCTCCTGCAAAATATACCCAATTCGATTAGATGGAGCATTCTGTGCAGCATATTTCAGCCCCTTGATTTCTAACTCTTTCTGACGCAGCAGCAGAAGTAGAGTCCGTGGATTTTCCAGTAATTCTTTGTCCTGCAGGGGTAAAGAGGAATCCCTGCAAAAGAAATCAAAACATTGCCATTTGTGCATGATATGGTCAAGGAGTTTAAATGGCTGTTTTCTGTATAGAGTATCAGAAACTCTTGCTAATCTACTGTAAATCTAATTGTCTGATCTAATCCATATTCTGACCACCCAATTCAAGCAAAACCTCTTTGGCAAGGTAACTATATAAAGATTTGGACAAAGATGACTGGTTCTTTCTTACTCGAAAACTAGCTGTGTCCGACTCTAGGGGCTGGTGCTCATCTCTGTTTACAGTCAATAAGTCAGCACTGTAGACGTTTCCGTGGTCATGTGGCAGGCATGGCTAGATGCCGGAATGTACAAAACACTGTTACCTTTCCCCCCCAAAGCAGTACCTATTTATCTACTTGCAATTCTTGCTTTCAAACTACTAGTTTGGCAGGAGCTGGGACAGACGATGGGCACTCACTCTGTTATTAAGCACTCAGGTCTCAAACTGCTGACCTTCTGGTCATCAAGTTCAGCATCTGGATCACTAAGCTACTGCAGTTTTAAGTACATCTAAAAACCTGTTCGAGTAGAGATGATAATGCTACAAGAATACTGTTCACAGACTTTGGAAAGGAAGACTTGTTTCAAATGATGATGATGTATTTTCACTAGGCAGGTATTTTCTGACTATATGGAATTTAAAGTTATTGCAATGTTTTGATAGCCATGTATGACTTTAGAAGCCCTTAAGAACTAAGTAGTGATAAATAGTACAGTATTACCTTGATAACGTTTACCTCGGATAACGCTAAAATCGCATAACGTTAAGCAATCTGGGGTGGAGAATTGGATCGAATAACGTTAAGGTCCTATGGGATGGATCGGATAACAACCGCTAAAGCCTGTGTGGTTACAATGTATCTCTATGGAGCTTTAGCGTTATCTGATCCATCCCACAGGATTTTAACATGGATCGGATAACACTGAAAATCGGATAACACCAAGACTTGTGAAACCAAGTCTTAGCGTTATCCGAGGTATTACTGTACATGCTGAACTGCCTGAGTAAATAAAAGGTCATTGCTTTGAGGTAGTATGACATGAATTTTTGATCTCAGGCTAGCATTTTTGAGCTGGGTATTACTTAGGGTGCCATGGCTGAAAAAAGCTTTATTATTTCCTCATGGCTTGGAAAGACCTGCTTTAAGGCAGTTAAATTTTCTGAAAGCAATCAGGTAAGGCCTTTGGCCAAGAGTGATCTGTCCCTCTCACAATGAGCTCCAGATGGGCCTGCCCTGCTTTTGTCTTTTGTAAACAATCTTCAAAAAAAAATGGTACCTCTCATCTGAAAGCATATTCCTCACTCCATTTTAGGAAGAAAATTAGATAAAAATCAGTTCCTGCAATTCCTTTACTAAGACACAAGTGCATTCATCCTTATTCCAAAATTTTTTTCATCATTTTTCTTATTGTTGTTCACCTGTGGTCTAATGTTCTTTCTCAAACTGCATCTTTCTCACTCCTGCCTGTTTTTTGTTGTCTTTTGTTTTGTTTTATGCATCCAGCCAGTTTCTTCTGTAATCCAAGAATTAATTGTGACTTTCTACATGTTGTAATTGCAACCTGTCTCAGCTTGGTTCAGCATCCTCCACCCTATTATCCCCCCTCCAGCTCTAAAAGGTCGGGGGGGGTGTGTGTTTTGCAACAATAAACAGAACTTCCTCTGATATCTTAGTTCCTGTAAGCTTCAGAGTCTTCTACATGTCTCCTTATGTCTCCCATTCCTTCCAGTTGAACTCACAAACAGCAAATTTAGTACAGTACCTTTGTTTCAGTATAATGCTCCTTGGTTACCATGAGGTAAGAAAAACAAGAAAGATACACAACCATGCCTACCTGCTAAATGCAAAGAAAATGATGGAAGGATTTGCCCCTTGAATATCCTTCAGTAATACCAAATGTCATTCTCACCTTAGGAAAGAGGTTACATTAAGGAGTAGGTAGAAAGAGAGCCAAGCATTTTCAGGTAAATACTACCTAAGGTGTGTTGGGGAATTTTGGTTATTCCTCTTAGTTTAGCAAAGTATAAGGTAACATAAGGTAAAGGTTTTGGTTTCCCTTGCTTGAAAGCCAGTCATACCCAACTCTAGGGTTCAGCGTTCATCTTTGTTTCAAAGTTGAAGAGCCAGTGCTGTCTGCTTCTGCAGACATTTCTGTGGTCATGTGGCTGGCATGACTTGATACCGGAGCACACAGAACACTTGTTACCTTCCCACCGACCTGGTCCCTATTTATTTACTTGCAATTTCTTGCTTTCGAATTGCTAGGTTGGCAGGAGCTGGGACAAAGAGCTTGTTCCGTCCTCCAGTACTTGGGAATCGTACTGCTGACCTCCCACCTTCCAGTCAGTGTCACTGGAGAGCCACTGTAGTCCCAAGTATAAGGTAGAAAAAGCAACAATAACACTGAGAAAGTGGAGAAATTAACTGAGTTTTCATTGGCCCTTGCCTCCCCCCACTCCGCCAGTGACTAGCACTTTGTGTGGCACAAATACTCAAGAAGTAGTTAAAGACAAAACAAAAAAGTGTCTTTATGAACAGTTGCCATGTATATTTAATCAGAAGAAAAATTAAAAGGGGAAATAAAATCTCCAGCATGTGGAGAGCCTCCCATGCTTTGTTGCTTGAACAGACTACCAACAATACTATGGAAACAAGATAACAAACAGGAAAAGGAGTTGAGGGTTTGCTTCAAATGCCAGGTGTAAGAAAAGAATTTTTACCAATCAAGTTAGTGGCAACAGACAATCACATGAGATTATAAGGGGAAGAATTGGAATAGAACTAATCTTAAACTATATACAGAGGCAAAAAATAAAGTGGTTTGCTGATTTGGGGAGAATATTCTGGAATTCCATACCATACAAAGTATATGTGAAAAGAGAAGAAGGACAAAGACCACAAGGCAGACCAGAGGAAGGTGGAGAGATAACATCAAAGAAACATTAGAAGAATATTAAATAACACTGCTGGAGGCCACTAGAAGTGCCAGAACAAGAGCCTTGTCTCTCCCTCAACACCCAAAGGAGTAAAAGAGAAAGTAAAGAAAAAGACAGGCCTCGCTAGATATTGTGCACTATTGAAAGCAAGCATTGCAAGGCAGAAAAATTATATTTTGCCAGAGTTTAAAGCATTAACTTTTTACAAAGCTTAGAGGAGAGTTTAAAGTTCATAAAGAGGTTCATGAACACTACTCACTGTTGCTTTGGGGATTCCTTATTTGGTGGTGAAGTGGTGAGGCTGTCATCGATCTCCATTTCTGCAAGAGGAGTGTACATCACACTCAACCTAGTGATGATGGGGTGATCTCTCTTGCATGGCCTCTGGGGTGGACTGAGGATGACATCTTCATCTAGTTCTCTTTCATCTTCTATCAGAGGCTGGAATCTCAGGCTGGATTTAATATCCCTGAAGGGGGGAAAATCCTTAACAGTGTAGGATTTCTTTTTGAAATGACTCCTTGTCTCTTCCTACTAACTATAGCTACCAGTATTAGAACCATTTTATAAATTTTATATACAGTAGTATTTTAACATATTCTTTTATGATGCTAATTGTTGTATACACATACTACATACCACAAAATTACTTGTTTTAAGTCGCAGTACTATTGGAAGTTAGTTTCTTGGTAAGTATTTCTGTATGATGTTTGTGCAATTTTCGTGGTTATAATGTTGTTGTTCTGAATGAGCTGAATCTACAGGAAGCCAGATATAGGCTGAATATTAGGAAAACTTTCTTAGCAGTTAGAACAGTACGAGAGTGGAACCAACTGCCTTGAGGGTGGTGAGCACTCCAAAACTGGAAATAGTTAAGAGAGAATTGATCAACCATCTGTCATATCTCTTTTGATTTGGATTCCTGCATTAAGCAGGGGTTGGACTTGATGACCTAAAAGGGCCTTTCCAACTCAGTGATTCTATGATTTTATGTGCCATCAGGTTGGAACTGACTTACAGCTTTCAGGGTAACTGAGATATTTAAGGAGTGGCCTTATCACTTCCATACCCCCAGTGAGTTTCCATGGCTTTCAATCTGAAACCCAGGCCTCATGAGTCTTAATCTACCACTCTATCTATTATACTGCCCTGGATATTGGTTATAATGTTAGTACTGTATACCTAAAAACACAAATTGAGTGTTTCTCAATCCTCAATGTGTATTTCCTTACTTTGGTGATACAGTAATACCTCGGATAACGCTAAGACTTGTTTCCACAAGTCTCAGTGTTATCTGTTTTTTAACGTTATGTGATGCATACATTGCACAACATTAAAAAAACAAACCTGGTTCCCTATCCAAAGAGGAAAGGGAACAGGGGATCGATCCGCCTGCCTCTTTGGAAAGGGCAGGTGGATCGAGCCAAAAGCACTAGTATGGTTGGGGTGAGGGCATGTGCACCCAGTCTCCCCCCCCCCCAACCAAACCAGCACTCTGAGCATCTGACTCCTGGCTTGGTTGGGGAGGAGACCGGGGCTCCCCGTTCTCCTCCCCAAACACGCTGGCGCTGTGTGCTTAGCAGCAGCAGCATGGCTGGGAAGGAGACTGTGGAGCCCCTGTTCTGCTTCCCAAACACGCCGCACGTGGTTGGGAAGCAGAAAGCGAGATGAATCCACCCCCACCCCACTCCAGTGGGCAGGGAAATCCATCTTGCTAACAGCACTGGCTTCCCTTTGGCCAGAGAAGCACCTGCCCACCCTGTTCAAGCAACAAGTTGAGCAGGCTAATCCATCTGCTAACAGCACTGGCTTCCCAGTACAGGGAGCCAGCGCTGTTAGCAAGATGGATTCGCCTGCCCACCGGGGGGAGGGGGGGGAGGCAAATCCATCTCGCTTTCTGCTTCCCAGCCACACAGCTTCTGTGAAGTGCACAGTGGCAGCATGTTTGGGAAGCTGAATGGGGAGTCCCCAGTCAGCTTCCCAGCCACACCGCTGCTACAAATGATTACCTTGGATAATGCTAAAATATAGTTATCCGATGCAAAGTTTTTGTTAAAATTTTGCATCGTCATCCAATTTTAGCATTATCCATTATAATCGTTATCCAAGGTTCCACTGTATGTCAAGGAAATAACACATTTGAAGACAAGATACCAGAGTAGAAATCTATGAGAATTCTAGAGAAAAGATCTAGGACAGTGATTCTCAACCTGTGGCCCATGGGCCGGATGCGGCCCACAGCACCATTTCATATGCCCACCACCATTTCCACCACACCAGATAGTGCCATGTAGTGGAGGCAGTAACATTGCATGTAATTCAGCCCCCCGGGGCTGAAGCCAAATTTTCCGCCCCCTAGTGGATACTGACACCCGCTCCCGCTAGGGCTTCTGAGAATTGTAGTCCAAGAACATACATAGCCCAAAAAGCGCCACCTGGGGCTGGAGCCCCCTTGCCCCCCCTAGCAACACCAATGGGTGGAGGAAGGGCAAATGGCTATCCGGCTCCTGAAGCTGTCTGAGGGAGTGTGACCCAGCCCCCAGCTTTAAAAGGTTGCGAACTCCTGGACTAGGGACAGATGAGGGCAGCAATCTACTCTTCAATTTACAGGTCTCTTTTTCTTATTCCCCTGTCCTGCTACTTTTTATTGTACAGTGGTACCTCACATAACAAACGCATCGTATAGCGAAAAATTTGCACAATGAAACATTCATTATGCAATGGCAGTATCCTGCATAACGAAAACTTTTTTTGTTTGTTATGCAGGGTTTTTGGTAACCGGGGTTTACCCGCTTAATGGGAACCCAGGTTAACAAACTCCCCCCCCCCCCGCTATGCAGGGCATCTCCCATAGGGAACCACATAGGGGGAAAACTTCATAGCGAAGAGCTCCATGGAACGGAGTTTTTTCATTATGCGGGTTTCTTCTGTATTTCTTTTCCAGCGTTACTTATAAATAGGGGAAATAACCTCAAAACTGTCTGTATGTTTCTGAAGAGAGAAAGGAAGGAGACAAAACAGACAACTACAAATTTGTATTATCTTCCCGATTTTGAGCTTATTTCAGAGAATTTATAGTACACCTCTGAAATAAACTCAAAATCTGGAGAATAATAAAAACACAGCTTCCACGTCAAACATTTCATACATGAAAGAATGAATGATAAGATGCTTATACACAGTGGTGGGCTTGAATATTTTTTTTACTACCACACTGTGGGCATGGTATGGTGGGAGTGGCCAAGGGTTTCCCAGCGTTGCACCCAAATTAGGACTACTTTATTTCAAAACTTGGATAGGTGAGGCCAGCCGGAATTTCTGCTACTGGTTCTGGCGAACTGGTGGGAACCTGCTAATGCCCACCACTGCTTATACACCACCTATAGCATTGATGGTGAACCTATGGAACATGTACCAGTCAGTGGTGGCACTCGGAGCTCTCTCTGTGGGCACCTGTGCAACCACCCCAGCACAGTTCACCCCACGCCTCTGCCCAGCAGCCCAATTGGAGTGCTTCCTCCCTCCCTCCAGCACACCGTTTGCCTCACCCCTCTGCCCAGCAGCCCAATGGGAATGTTTCCTCCCTCCCCTGTTGCTGTGTTGGCACTTTGCAATAAATAAGTGGGTTTTGGATTGCAGTTTGGGCACTCGGTCTCTAAAAGGTTGGCTATCGCTGACCTATAGGACAAAATGGCTGTCCTTAGTCACCAAAAAGGCTATAATATTTACACATTTGAGATTAAATGATGGCAGGAGGGTTGAGGAAGCAAAACAATGACTTTTGATCTTGCACATACTAGTTCTTATAGCAGTAAGAAACCACAACCACACAATGGGAGCAGGATAAATCCAAAATAGCTGAACTAGTATATAAATTCTGCTGGGTTCTGAGATACAGATACCTCCTTGGCTGCCCCATATAAAACTGTGCATCACTTTCTATATGATGCCTAGGAACTCAATTAGAAAAGTGGCTCTTTTAAAAACATCCCACTTGAAAATGAGTAAAAAGTACTGTTTATACATTTATATTTAAAATCGTCTTGTCATTCACATGGATATGGGGACCCATATGTGTTGAAACTTTTCTAAACAGCCCTGGGTAAGTCATCATCTCTCAACTTTACTTCCTATGAGTAAGGTGGAGTGGGTGGGAAACATTGACTGGTCTTACATGACTATGACACCACAAAGCCTTTCAAGCACAATGACGGAATAAAAGTTCATCATTCTGTTGTTGTAGTAAAAATGCAATCCATCTAAGATTATTCATCCCCCATCCTCTCCCCAAGTATAGGACACAGTGCCCAAATAATCCCTTGTCCTTGCTCACATTTCACTCAAAGAAGTAGCTGCCATCTCCCCTACCCTCACAACTCACATGCTCGACTCTCTTCCCATGTTACCACTGTGCAGTGAGATGGAGGCTTTGTGAGCAGAGCCCTATGATTAGGGGGGTTGTAGTTGTATCCCCCCTAGAGGCCTAGTAAGGTCTTTGTTGTGGTCACCATAGTAACATGATAAAGTTGAAAGGGGAGGGAGCCAATGTTGGAGTGAGGGAGAGCAAAAGACAGGGGGAAGAGCCATTTTTATGGGGTTCAAAAAGTTTGGGCCCTGGCTGAGCAGTCTACACCCAGAGAAGAGACTGGTGATTCCCTGTGGTGGACCAGTTCCCAACCTTTCAGACAAGGATATTCTTGGACAAAAACTCCCAGAAGCCTTCACCATTGGTTGTGCTGCTCATAATTTCTGGGAGCTGTAGTCCAAGAGCTTATGGGGCCCAAATATTCTGAAACACTGGTGTAATAGACGGAGTGGTGGGCTAGGAATAAGGAGGCCTGGGTTCAAATCTTGCTCAGCCATGAAAACTCGCTGGGATGGTGGAACCGGTAAAGCCATTCCTCAAATATCTCAATTACCTTAAAATCCCTATTAAAGTCACTTTAAGTTGGTTCCAACTCGATGGCATACAACGATAACAACAGAAGAGACTGAAGCTGCCGCTAGGCTACTAGAAAAATTAGTTCAAACCCTGTAGTTTACGCCCAAATCAATTTATGGTCAAGTTGAATATCAATCACTGTTTGTGTCCATCATGAAGTCCTGTAAATTGTTTTATTTCATATACCAATTCTTGTGACTACACTGCTTTGCAAATCATTTAATTTTAAATGTATTCTGAATGCCCTGTGCTTTTTTTCCCTAGTCTTTCTCTTGCACTGATAAGCACAGCATTAAAGGTACAGTACATGAATGTATACTCACATGCCCCCTGGTATCAAAACATAAACGTGTTCCTTGGTAAATGAATGTCTAAATCTACTGAAGGAAATATACACCAATTTATCTGGGTACACAAAGAAAACTGATACAATTTAACATAACACAAATATTGGTTTAAAATAAACAACCCCCTCAAGACTATTTCAGACAACCTGCTTTATAGGGACATATAATGTGGGATTGCATGTGTGTCACGTAAACAAGTAAGCCTGAATTGATTTCACCAGTTTTAACTCCTATGCAAATGTGTTACCTTTTAGGCATGTAACCAGACCCTGAAGTGGAAGAATCTTGTGCTGTCAGGATGACTGGCATATATACAACTCTCTTTCATATGCAACAATGCACTTAGTATATTCTAACACTGTTGGTTTTTTTTTTTTAAAATTACAACATACCAGTGGTAATATTTACTTGAGATATTGACTGTGCTTTCTTCATTCCCTGAATGACCCCCTCTCTCTATATAAAGGAATAAGGGGGAAGAGAGATTAAAAGATGGGAGGGAAAGGTCAATTTTGGGTTTGAGCAGGCATCTTCACTTGTCATTTCTCGTGTGACATCTGCTCCTGGCCACATCTCACCTTGACTTTTGCAATCTTATCCTTTCTGGCCTTCCATTGTCTCTCCTTGGTTCCACCACCTCAGCTGACTGAGTATTCTGCTTCAGAAAGTATTCACATATTTTGTTCTTCTGACCATATGATGCCACTCCTTGAATCTTTACCTTGGCTTCCTGAACTAGATAGCTTGCACAAGCTCTTGTCCTTCACCATACTTTCCTGAGCTGGCTGAATAACTCAGTGAGTTAGCTGTCTGACTGATGTGTCAGAACTTGTGAGTTCAGTTCCCCACTGTTCATCCTAGAAGACCCTGCTTGTGTGGTCTTGGAATACACTGCATAATACAGGTCAGATGCCCCAAGAAAGGAATGGCAAACCACTTCTCAGTACCCTCTGTGTAGAAAACTCTGGATAGGGTCACCATGAGTCAGAACTGACAGCACACAATTATAATTAACTTCTCTAGGGAATGCTTTGCACAGTTTAAAAGTACTGTAATTGCAAAGCATGAATCTTTTGTGTTTACATGAAAGTGACTCTCTTTTGTTCCCATGTTCTTTTGTAAATTACCTCATAAAACATAAATGATTTGTACTGACAAAAAAAGAGACACACAAAAAGTTTAGTGTTATTTTGGTTTGGTCCTTGTGATTTTTTAAAAACTTTTTTCTTCCTGATTTATTTGGGGAATTTTTCACTCTTCCATTGTATTTTTGCCTTAACTTTCTTGCTTGAGCTTCTTGGCTTTTGGAAGATATGATTGTGTCAATTCTTTTATTTTTATTATTTCTTCCTTTAGGTGTGTGGATGTACTTTCCATGTTTAACAGATTGAAAATATGTTATTTGTTTAATTTACTGCATATTTATTCACCTAAAGGTGTATATTTTGGCATGTTTATTATTATTATTTTTCTTTCTCATGTACTGTTACCTGTTTTTGGAGTAGACTGGTTCTCTTTTGCCTTGCCTCTCCTTTTTTGGAGTACCGTAGTTTTGAAGGGATTTTTAAAAGAGAGCAAACAAACATGAATGGAAAGAAAAAGAAAAAGAACCCTTTTCATGTAAAACAAAAGGACCAGGGAATGGAAAATACAAGAATGAAACAGGTGAAAGAAAGAAAGAATCCAGCACAAAAAGTATGAACGTTTGCACTGTCCTCATTCCTAGTAATTGCCTCTTTTCTTTGCTGCCATTTCATGTAGCAATATCTGGTATACTGTATACCGGAGAACAAGCCCATAGGTATGTAAACAATTCCCTGTCAATTGTTCACCGGGGACCAGGGGAGCTCTTCCAAATTTTCTACTTACCCTATGTGTGGACTATAAATGTATAGGGTGACCTGTAAGTCCCTACCCATCCTCTCTGTGGGCACTTGCACAGTCCCTCCTCCCAATGCAGAGTTCACCCCTCCCCTCTGTCCAGAAGCCCAATGGGACCGCTTCCCTCCCTCCTTCCAACACAGAGTTGGATGGGTAGGGACTTATGGGCCACCGTGTACAAATCTTGCCAGATAAGCTGCAAAAGTTTGCCCCATTGAATATAGTGCAACCCACTATATATAATGTCAGGTGACAGTTTTCTCTGGAAGCTGAAATCTCCTATATTGCATAAACATCCATAATCTGAGTCTATTTAACTGTATTTGCATAGGTTAGATAGGATGCTATCTGAAGGTCCCTTCAAGGGTAAAGCAGCAATTACTGGTCTATTCAAGTACTCCCCTTTGTTTTTCTGTCTCAAAAGTGAATTGAAGGTTTTTGACCTGATGTCAGGTCTCCTTATCTTTATACTCCCCTATCTCTATATCTTTTTTAAAAAACCTTGGGGAAGAAGGTACAGCAGATAGCAAATAGGGATTTCTCACCTAATTTACATTTGCCTTGAATTAGACTAGAAATGACACTTGAATGGCCACAGCTCCTCACGCCATGACTTGAGCTTGTTTTGCAGGGGCAGTTCAAAGCAGCCTTCAATACAAAGTGCAATGTATGTTAGCAATGTGTCCTAATATGTTAGGTGCCTGATAAACATTACATTTTATCCAGTGGTGGGCATAATTTTTTTTACTACCACACTGTGGGCGTGGCCAACTCTGTGGGTGTGGTCAACTTTGTGGGCATAGCCAGGTGATCAGGTGAGCATGGTTAAACTGCTGTATTTTAATGTGAGCTTTTGTGGATTGAGTCCACTACGTCAGACCATTAGTTAGCAATTACACTTCGATGCTCTAATTTTCCTTTAAAGACTAGAGTAACTGCAGCAGTGTAACTGCTGGCTCAGCCTCACCCCACTCCGGATGCCTGGACCCAGCAGCAAGGATGTTGGAGTCACGTACAGAGTGGGGTGAGAGGAGGAGGAGGAGAGGAGGTGGGCGGGGCAGGGCAGTGGGTGGGGCCAGCCAGTTTTACTACCTGTTCTCTCAAACCTGTCCGAACCTGCTGGTGCCCACCACTGATTTTATCGTAGGGGAGAGAGTTGGGTGTTTGAATTCTAGACTGTAAGGAGCTCTTCCACTCCATCTTGATATCCGACATTTGATTGGGCTCTCTTTGGTTTTTAAACCTAGAGCTCTGGCAGTATCGTTTTGTTGGGGGGCGGGACAAATTTAAGTCCTCATCAGAGCATGTTTCTGGCAATGTGAGACATGGACAAAACTCACAAAAGGGGATGGAACATGACTTGTTAGCAGTCTCCTTCAAGGCTACCTGTCCTTTAGTCCTTTACATTAAAATCCCACAACAAGGTCCCAATTTTTATTTATTCTGAGCTAAGATGTACATTTCTTTAGTGTATAATGTCATTCACTCTGCAACACAGAGACAGCCTCTATCTCAGTGGTTCCAAACATGGAGCCCATATTCCCACAGGGGGACTTCAATCCCCAGAAGCCTAAGTCAGTACATTGGCTGATCAGTGCTTTGGGGAATTGACTTAGGCTTCTGGAAATTGAAGTCCAAAAACCAAAGGTTGGGAAACACTGCTCTATCCCATTCTAAATGCTTTTTCCTCTATCAACTGCACATAGGTAGTACTGCTTTTCCTAGGATCAATGAAAATTAGCTCTAATAAGCATGAGCTGGTCAGTTAGCACTTCCTATAGGCTCCCTTTTGTACAATGTTTTCTGGATATGCACACTACAGGGCATTTTCTATGATTCTGTTCAATTTAAGCCTTGGACAATGAACACTATGTGTAAAACATTTATATTGCATTTCTTCCTCTCTCCCTAGGGAAGGGTCTTATGTTATGATTTTTAAAAGCTGTCTAGACATTTTGCCATCTTACGACTGCAGAGCAGAGAAAATTGAGTGCCTTTCCTGTAATTAAAGCTATTTTGCCTTTTCACATATAAAGCATCCCTGAGGAATTCATTATAAGGCTGCTAATCATGGCATGGAGTGGTGGGGAAATATAGCAGGTTACATAATTACTTTGTTCATCTACAAATCTTAGCTATAACTTTAAAAACCCCATGTGGGTTTATCATATTCAGAAGAAGGGAGGAGGAAATCCAAGTTTCATAATCTACTTTGTTTTATTATTTCAAGTTAAGCTACAGTGAAAAATTTAAGAGACAATTGTCACTAAATGTATTATTTGATTGTGGCTAGCATTTGAATTCTTCCCAAAATTCTGCCTTTTGTGGGGCAAGTTAAATTGGGAAAGAGACCAAGTATAAATTTGAAAACCTTTCTAGTTATATGTTTGTATTATGTTCTTTCACTGCCACGTCCCCCTAAAATAGATCTTTTAGCCTGATGTTTTTTGCCCTCTCTTTGGCTTCTAATGTTATTTACTTATGCTGTTGTATAACTTGACATCTTACTGTTAGATTTGTTAACTGGGTTTTTACTTTACAGTCTATTTATTCTTCTATGAACACACAATATTAGGGATTAAGTTATCTCAGCATCCTTTCCGCACCAGCTCGTAACACACCAGCCTTCACACTATAGTCTCTGATCTGATTTACAGAGGGAATTCATATTTTTCTGTCTCTGCCTGTTCCAATTCTTCTATGGTTTTGCTATTGTTTTGTGCTTCTTCTTTGACAGGTGGTGAAGAAAATACTTTTAAACCTGAAATGCCATTTATAATCTAATTCACAGTGTCTATTGTTCTCGTTTAATCTTTATTGCTATTTGTGGCCTATGCAACAGTACAGAGATCAGTGTGTTTTAAACCATAATCTTAAATTCAATCTTTATTGATGTTGTAGGATTTTACAGGTTTTGAAAGCAGCATGTCTATATCTGTCTGCATAAACTAACCCTCTATAGGCATTTTACCTTTCCTAACCAGGTTTGTAAGAAGTTTTGAAGGAGAATTATGTTCTGACTAGGGATGTGAATTCTTTATTTCTCGGTTTAAAGGTTTCTTGTGCTCGAAAGCCAGTCGTATCCGACTCTAGGGTTCAGTGCTCATCTCTGTTTCAAAGCCAAAGAGCCAGCACTGTCTGCTTCTGCAGACATTTCCGTGGTCATGTGACTAGACACCAGAGTGCATGAAATGCTGTTTACTGTTGTGAGAATCTAAATTTTTTTACCATTTAATCAGGTACACAAATGTGTCAATGTGATTTACTTAGTCTGTTGAGTTATGCTGTGAAGAAATGAAACTGTTTTGAGCTGTTATTATTTAGAATTCCTGAAAAGGAGGGCTTCGTGCCAAGGTTAAGCAGAGCCCCTAGAGAGGTTCTCTTTATTAATAATAGAAGAATTTACCCAGAAGCAACATTCACGAGTTCACACATTTTGACCCCAAGGGTTCACCTACCCACCAGTGGGGGACGGGTAGCCTTGAAGAGTGCAGGATGGGTGACCTTCATGAGTGGGGGGAAAGATGACCTTGACAGTGGGGGAGGGGTAGTCCCTAGATAACAATCTAATCCCAAGGACATAACTTTACCATAGGAAAACAGACGCAAATTACTTTGTAGAACCCTATAAAAAGGGCAGTCAAAGGAGAGTTAGAGAGGACTTTTGGAGTAACTGTGGAAGCCTTTGATGTTGAAGGGAGCACCTTCCTGAGAAGCCAGAGGATGAACATCTGAAGCAAGAGGCGGCCTCGGACTTAGAAAGTTTTCCCAAGATTGGGACTTAGAACTTCTCAGTTTACAGAGAAGTGACTCTTAGAAAATATTGCATTTTCATTTTACAGTTGAAAGCGCTAGGTAGGATATTGCGCTTAGGAACAGGTTAGCGATAGAGAGAGACTTAGAAGCTCAGTAGCATAGTTTTTACACAGGAATGGGATATTTCATTTTGTTTTTGCTGAACCAGATGTTATTCTTAAATTTTGCTATGCTATAGGACAGAGGTGCCTGGAGAGCAATGGTCCATGAGATCACAAAAGGTCGGAATCAACTGTGCGACTAAACAACAACAACAAAAATGCTTTGCTTATTGAAGCATTATTTTGCCTTAAGGACAATGCTTTGCCTTTTATTCAAATAAACGCTAAGATCGCCCTAGGTCTTATTTCCAAGGAATTTGGGGATTTGCTTACCACCTATTTTACCAAACTATTTTTCAACACTACCACACACACAAACTTTTCATGGCTCAACGTTTGGAGAGTCGTGACTAGAGGGGAGAGAGCCCGACCCAGGTATAACGCACTAGTTACAGGGCTGAAGTTTTGGACTGTGGGAGTCAAAATAGCCCTCATTCTGGGGAGAAGAATTTTGGCAGGTGCTGACACCATCTCACTGACCTTGTTCTCACCCCTGCTGGGTCACCACATTTACTTTCCCACTGAAGTGGCCTCTATTTATCTACTTGCAATTTCTTGCTTTCGAACTGCTAGGTTGGCAGGAGCTGGGACAAAGACGGGAGTTCATTCCATCCTGAAATACTCGGGAATTGAACTGCTGACCTCCTTCCTTTCAGTCAGTGTTTTAGCTACTTGAGCCACTGATCATATAGTCTCAATTCTACCTGACAGACACTTGGGAGATCTACCTAAATATGACTTAGCTGGAAGAAATTCCTCAGCTGGAAAGCTTGAGGCTGAGCTAGCTCCTGTTCTAACTTCCTGTTCCTTTCCCTTGTTAGCAGGGAGCCTTTTTAATTTATTTATTTATTTATTTAATCAAATTTATATTTTGCCCTACTCGCATAGGCAACTCAGGGTGGAGTTAGGTCTAGCTCAGTTTCAAGCTTTCTAGTTGAAGCCTTTCTTCTAAGTGAACCACATTTAGGTGTCTGTCAGGTATCTGTGAAGGTTCCACCCAGTGGTGGGTTGTCAATTTCTTCGCTACCCCACTGTGACGTCATTACGTCGTGGGTGTAGCTGATGTCATGATGTCATGACGTTATGGGTGGAGCCAACATCATGACATTGTGGGCAGAGCCAAAAATAAATAAAATAAAATAAAATGGCTGCCTAGAACTGTACATGCGTCAAACCTCCATTTGACACATGCGCAGTTCTATTTTTTAGTGTGCATGCGTCAAACCTCTATTTGACACATGCACACTAAAAAATAGAACTGCGCATGTGTCAAATGGAGGTTTGATGCATGCACATTTCCGGGCAGCCATTTTGGCTGCCCGGAAATACATTTCTGGAGGGGGGCAAGAGAGGTGACCGAACCGATGGCCGGGGGTTCCCCCCCCGCCGTGACCCTCTCCTGATGGGTGCTACTGGTTCGGGCAAACCAGTCCAAACCGGTAACAACCCATCACTGGTTCCACCTCTCAGAATGGAGAACTACGCAATTTGTAGTTAGAGAAGTTAAAAAACATCTGATCCTTAATTTTGACTCTTCTAAAAGAAGCAGTTATAAGATTTTTACTGAAAAACCTTCACTGGATATCAAGATAATTACAGGGCCATTTAAAATCTTTTTCTTCTAAATAAGATCTTGGAGCAATAAGTGGGAGTATAACTTGAGGTTTTCTCAGAAGAAACAAGTTACTATGCTCCCATCTGAATTGAGGCTTGATCTGGGGATAGATACTCACTTGGTTATTTTGGCAGATAACCTTTGCTGGGAACTGGACAGAGGGAGCTGTTCTGTTGGAACTCTCAGTATTTAAGTCAGAGGTGCCCAAACTACAGCCCACAGCATCAATTAATCCGGCTCACCCTCTCAGAAGTAAAAGTTAAACGTGCATGCCTTTAAACTTCTGCTTCTGGATAGGAGGAACCACATGACCGGCACACTTGACCACATGATGGCCTGCGGCTCGAAAAGTTTGGGCACCCCTAGTTTAAGTTATCAATGCCATCAATCATGGTATCTACTTGGGCTATCTGACTGAGAAAGGACTTGGGAAGTATTGTTTTGCAGTGGGTCTAGTTCTCTTTTGCTGAATGATTCCAAAAGGTGGTGGTGAGAATTGTGTTTTTTTTCCTATTATTTGGTGGGTTATCAGTAGCTTGACAGCAGGACTGTGGTGGCAGTGGTGGGCAGCAAAAAAATTCACTACCACACTGTGGCTGGAGCCTACATTGTGGGCGGAGCCTATGCCATGGGGGATCTAGTCATGCCTGTCATATGGCCATGTATACATCTGCAAACACAGGCAGCACTGGCTCTTTGGCTGTAAATGGAGATGAGCACTGCACCCTAGAGTCAGATATGACTGGCTTTTGAGCAAGGGAGACCTTGAACCACTTGCAGGGACAAAACCTGAGGGGCAGGGTTGGGAGGTGGGTGTGGTCACCCAATTTCACTACCCCCCCTGACCGAAAGCACCAAAATTCGCCACCCCCCTTCTCAGAGGCCACCCAATTTTGCTTTTCCCCCTCCTGGGGGTGGGGTGCAAACCTGTTAGTGCCCACCACTGTGGCTAAGTGATTAAGATGCTGAGCTTGAAGACTTGAATGTTGGGGTTCGATATATGAGTGCAGCATGACGGATCTTGGGGACATGAAAGAAGCCTCATTCAGGAATTCCCTGAGCAGAATTTCTCCAGCAAAAATCCTTTCAACCCAGAGTAATTTTTGACACGAAATTTGTTTATTTAGTAACTTGACAGGCTCGTAAAACATCAGTGCTGGGTTTTAACTACTGAAGTCTTGTTTGCTTGTCCAGCAAACAAATCGGGCTATGCTATTAACTACAGAGGTTAAGTTTCTTTGTCCCATTCAGCTCCGACCTTGTTCCTTGGATTTTCCTTTATCAAATAAGAAAACCTATCAGGCAGAGGTGCCTGAAAAAATACTAGATGTCACCCCTCTTCAAAGCATAAGACAGCAAGAAATGATTGATGGCGATTGCCTTCTTTTAGTATAGGGCGATTGAAGCGAACTTCAGTTTGGCTGATTTTGAAGATGATGCTGAGCAGCAGTTGTACAAAAAACAAAAGCAGAAATTTCTGGAGTTAAGAATAAGAATTTGTCCAAGATTTCCATTTAGGTTCATCCTTCTAGAATTCAAATTGTGCCTGACCATTATCCATGAAAGTATACAATGACTTCATTTTTAGATGATTTCAGTATAAGGTCATGGGAGGAATGTGTGAACTGCATCCATTGGAGAGACAAGGGGAAATTGTTCCTTTTATCAGGCAATCTCCCTGCAATAGGTGGAAGTATAAGGAAAGGGGAATGAATCCACTGGGACACATATTTAATACAGTTGGATGGTGCTGTGTTTTGTGGGTATTCTAAAAAAATAAATTCTACACTTTGATGTAGCATCATTTGTTTTTAGACAGTTGAGTCTTTTTTAGCTACTTATCTATCTGGATCTCATAAAATGATGAGCCTGCTTTGTTTGTTATGCTAATTAAAGCAGTAATACCTCATATAACATTAGTATCAAATAACACTAAAATCGCATAACATTAAGGAATCTGGGGGGAAGAATTGCATCAGATAACATTAAGATCCTATGGGATGCTTCAGATAACAACCGCTAAAGCCTGTGTGGTTACAATGTATCTCTATGGATCCCATAGGATTTTGACATGCATCACATAACACTAAAAATCATATAACACCAAGACTTGTGGAACCAGGTTTTAGTGTTATATGAGGTTTTACTGTAGTATATTAACATCTTAAAGAAGGGCATGACAATAACGTACAGCAAGTAAGACCAACTGAGCTACAGGACCTTTCATTATATGCATTATTTATAGAGAGTGTATACTACATACTCTTACAGTATTTGGTTCTCATACTTTGACTGGAATAAGCTCAATAGTCTATATTTCTCCCTTTTTAATATTTCATCTGTCCAAACCAAGCTTATGTAGCTTACAGTTTTGTATCTTTGTGACCTCATTGCTTTTGTGCTCTAGTGTGTTGCTATGGATGTGATTCACAACAGCATTTTTATCTTTCCTGAGACTATCTGTAGCTATGTATAGCTCTTTACATTGTGTGCCTTCCTGTTCACTAGTAATAATGATGACAGCTGTTGGGGGACAGGGGGAACCCTATGATAGATGAAGATAAGCTGTTCTCTGAAAGATAAGAAGGCAAGATATGTAAAAAGGAGGGGTACATCAGAATGTAAGGGGGCTAGAAACTACATCAATGTTTAAAATGATTATTTCTTAAAATAGTTCTATCCAGCTCTGTAGCCCGAGATCTAACAGTCCTTCAATGAACTAGCTAGAGATATTTTAAACTATTTTAAATAGTATAAGTAGATGAGTGGGGTGATGGTCCCCTCAGTGGAGGAAATGCCACTATAAACCATCATATTGGGCCCAACTGCGAAATGAGTGGAGGAGGGACCACTTTCTGGTTCCTAATGGTCATGGGAGGTGGAAGGGGCCATGCCGAATGGACTGGTTGTGAAGGTGCACCTTGATAATATCCTCAAGGCTATGGCAGTCGATTGCAGTCCCGGTGCTAAACCCTGCATGTCTCATTTCATATGTGCTGTGATCATAGTGTGTAGGTCACTTCATGGCAAGCTGGGATCCAGTTCAATGGCATTTTTCCTGCTTCAGGAAAAAAAATGCATTCTCAGGTACAAGTTGCAGCTGACAGCAATCACGAAGTAAATGAAGTGGAGCAACACCTTGAGTATAATTTCAGTAGCAAATGATCTGATTTTAGAGGCTAAATTAATATATATATAAATTAATATATTCATCCTGGTGAATGTTGCATTTAGCTTAACTGGACAGTTGCAGCGTCTAATTGGGATGAGTTCAATTTGATCAATATTGTACTTTGATTGGCCTGAAGGTATGGAGGGATTTAAACTGGAGTATCTTCCTGTTTAAATCAATGGTCTCATTGTGTAGAGGGGTGAATGAATTGTGATACTGTATTTTCAAACTTAACATAGTATTAGGCTTAGATTTTTAACATAATTTCGGATACTAGAACTACCTCTGAATTTCTATTTGAAGGTCGACATGAAAATTTCTAAAGCTAAATGGAAACAGCTAGGTATTTGGGGAGAGGGGTTTTTGTGGATCACACAAAGGTGTCTTTAACCTACAGAGAACCACCTTCAGAATTTTCTGTGGCTGTGAAGCTTCTAATGGAAAGCCAATCCTCATTGCCCTACTGCACAACTTAGGTGCACCAATCTCCTCAGTTCCTTTTCATTGATCACAAATATAGCTTCAAAATAAGTTTTATCAAAGAATATTCTTCATATAAGCGTTAAATAGCAAAATCTTTTATTTTTCATCTTTTTTCCTTGTTTCCTGAACTTTTAAATCCCTTTCTGTTCTTTTTCTTCACACTGAGGCTGAAATGTTACTGTACTTGACATATCATTACGTTATGCCTGTGAAGGTTCACAAGGAGTTACTCTGAGGCAGTCTTTATTTTATGCCTGATTGTGCAACTGATTGTGCAGTTCACTGTGCAACTATTTGTACAATTCATGTCCAGAACTGTTTTTTGGGTGAGCTGTCTGCTTTGGCATGCGTATCACTACTCCTTGTGCAGATATAACTACCACACCGAGATTTCTACCTTTGTTTATAATTCCTTCAGCCTTTCCAGAAAGTACATGGTCTGTGCTGGAGTGGATGGTGGATATCCCTGGTAGAAGATGATTCAATGGCTGTAGGATAATGAGTAATGGAGGACTAGATATCTTTTTTTTAAAAAATGGGGAAATCAAAGGAATGTTTAAAGCATCAATGACCATGATAAAGGACAAAAATGGTAGGGATCTAGCAGATGCAGAAGAGACCAGGAAAAGATGGCAAGAATACACAGAAGAACTTTATAAAAAGAACCTTAATGTTCCTGACAACCATAGTGATGAGATCAATGACCTTGAGCGGACATTCTGAAATGTGAAGTCAAGAAGGCCCTAGAGAGTATTACTAGCAACAAAAGCTAGTGGAGATGATGGTATTCCAGTTGAACTATTCAAAGCCCTAAAAGTAAATGCAATTAAACCGCTGCACTCAATATGCCAGCAGATCTGGAAAATGCAGCAATGGCCACATGATTGGAAAAGGTCATTGTACGTTTCAATTCCAAAGAAGGGCAACACCAAAGAATGCTCAAATTATCACACAATTGCGCTCATTTCACAAGCTAGAAAAGTCATGCTCAAGATTCTACAAGCTAGGCTTCAGCAGTATGTGGAGCAAGAACTTCCAAAAGTACAGGCTGGATTCAGAAGAGGCAGGGGAACTAGAGACCAAATTGCAAACACTCGCTGGATCATAGAAAAAGCAGGGGGGTACCAGAAAAAAGTCTACTTCTGTTTCATTGACTACACCAAAGCCTTTGACTATGTTGACCACAATAAACTGTGGGCCCTCCTCTGGGCCCACAACAACGGCCTGAGGAAGAAGATGCGAAGGCCTAGCAGTGGCTGAGAACATCGCCCCTCCTCTGGGCCCACAACAATGGCCTGAGGAAGATGCGAAGGCCTAGCAGTGGCTGGGGACCTTGCCCACTCCTCTGGGCCCACAACTACGGCCTGACGGGAGTTAGTTTGTGTTCTGGTTTGGTTGTTTTATGTGGTTGCATTTTATAATTTTTATTGTACTGTTTTGACTGTAAGCTACCTTGAGTTCTAAATAAATAATAAATACCAGACCACCTCATTTGCCTTCTGAATAATCTATATACAAGCCAAGAAGCAACAGTTAGGACAAGATATGGAAATAATGATTGGTTTAGAATAGGAAAAGGAGTGTGACAAGGATGCATATTGTCACCCTGATTATTTAACTTGTATGCAGAATACATCATGCGTAATGCAGGGCTAGAAGAAGCACAAGCTGAAATTAAAATTGCTGGGAGAAACATCAACAACCCAAGATATGCAGATGATGCTACCCTAATGGCGGAAAGTGAAGAAGACCTATAGAGCCTCTTGATGAGAGTGAACGAGGAGAGTGAAAAAGCTGGTCTGAAACTCAATATATAAAAAAAACAAAGATCATGGCATCTGGCTCCATCACTCCCTGGCAAATAGAAGGGGAAGAAATGGAAGTAGTAACAGACTTTACTTTCCTGGGATTCAAGATCACTGCAGATGGGTATTACAACCATGAAATAAAGAGACACTTACTTCTTGGGAGACAAGCAATGAGAAACCTAGGTTTCATAAGAGTAGAAACATCACCCTGCCTACAAAAATCCACATAGTCAAAGCAATGGTATTTCCAGGAGTAATGTATGGCTGTGAAATCTAGAAGGCTGAGCACAGAAGAATAGACACTTTGAATTGTGGTGCTGGAGGAAACTCTTGAGAGTCCCCTGGACTGTGAGGAGAACAAATCAGTCGATCCTGAAGGAAATCAACCCTGACTGCTCATTGGTGGGACAAATACTGAAGATGAAGCTCAAGTACTTTGGCCACCAGATGAGAAGAGAGAACTCACTAGAGAAAGCCTTGATGCTGGGGAAGATTGAGGGCAAAAGGAGAAGGGGGTGGCTGAATATGAGATGGATAGATGGCATCATCGATGCAATGGGTATAGATCTGTGTGGCTAAGGAGGATGGTCAAGGACAGAGAAGCCTGGCATACTATGGTCCATGGAGTCACAAAGGGTTGGACTTGACTGTGCAACTGAACAACAACGACAACAACAGCAATGATAATGAGTCAGGGGGAAAACATATGAGGAGAAGGAGACTCCTCTATGATAGGAGGTCTTTCTGAGGGAAAGTTGTCTCCCAAGAAAAACTATGGCCCAAATTCTTCAGTTCAGTTCCTCTCTAAGCTAGATAAATACCTACAGTTGAGCTCTGATTGGAGTTCCAGCAGTTAAGCTATTTAAACGTGTCTAGGATTGGGAGTCTAACTGAGCTCAACTTCTTCTGTTGCTCTAGACCAGAGTTTCCCAACCTTTGGTTTTTGGACTTCAATTCCCAGAAGCCTAAATCAATTCCCCAAAGCATTGAACAGACAATGTATTGAGGCTTCTGGGGATTGAAGTTCCCCTGTGGGAATATGGGCCCCACGTTGGGAACCACTACTCTAGACTCTTCTACAGTGTATCCAGATCTCTGCTGATTATTCCTTACTCTGTATGACTTTTGGATTGTTTGTTTATATCTCTGTGACAGAGTAGTGGATTGTATTTGGAGCAGGACTTTGTTTACTGGTTTTAACCATAGCTTTTACTCTAATTCTGGATTCCCTGTCTAGACTGCTTTGTGTCTCAGCTTGCCAAGACTTTGCCCTCAGGGCCAACATATCTGGGTGCAGGACATTGCATTTCTCTATTACTCTGAGGATCTTTCACAGGTCAGATTCTCCACATCATGAAATCATTGAAGCTGGAAGTACAACAGTCTCCTCCACCATTGCAGAACTTTGAGTTTCAGTATTGTTCAGCTTCTTCATCACTGATACAAGTTCCATTTTCCCAGTCTCTTTGACTTGATCAAAAAGTTCTGGCTCAAATGTAGGGCGGCCAACTATCCCGCATTCTGCACGGCAATCTCATTTAGGGAGGGGGAATTTCGACTTACCCTTGTTTCGAAAATGGTACCGGACCTCCCCCGTTGCGTCACGGAAGTACCGGTTTCCACTCCGACCGGCAGGCAGTTAAAGAGAAACGGAGCCGAAAAGGCTCCAATGAACTGCGCCTGCGCAGAGACCCAATCTGGCGCCAAACTGGGTCTCTGCGCAGGTGCAGTTCATTGGAGCCTTTTCGGCTCCGTTTCTCTTTAACTGCCTGCCGGTCGGAGTGGAAACCGGTGCTTCCGTGACACAACGGGGGAGGTCCGGTACCATTTTCGAAACAAGGGTAAGTCGAAATTCCCCCTCCCTAAATGAGATTGCCGCGCAGAATGCGGGACGGTTGGCCGCCGTGAATACTGGGCCAATACCATGCCTACCACATCAGAGAGAAAACTTTAACAAATTTCAAGAGACTAGTGTGGTTTTTCTCTTCCACTGCCCTTCTCCTCATCACTAAGGCAATCCAGTCTAACAGGTAGGATAAATTGCATTCCACCCTTGCCAATAAAGTGAGTAGAAAGCTGAATCTGATGGGTAAGCACTTCTCTGCAGTCCTTGCACTCTATGTTGTTAATTATCACACTGCCATGACAGTATATCAACAATTTCTCTAGAATAAAATGGAGCACTTCCTTGATGCTCTCTTAAAAGATCTCTATGAAAAGAAATGAGATGCTGTTTTAAACTGTTTTTAATTTTTAATTGTATCTTGGAATTTGTGATTTTACATGCTTTTGTATGATTTGTTTGTAATCCACCCTGAGTCGTTCTTGCGAGTAGGGCAGAATAGAAATTTGATAAATAAATAAATAAATAAAATGTAGCTGTTCTTTTTCAGAGAGAAGCATATAGCTCAGCTGCCTCACAAATCTACTCTGCCAGGCATTTGGCACATTAAAGCTAGTGTCAGCAGCTGTTGTCCTTCATCACCGTGCCTGATTACAATCAGCAGATGTAACTGATTATATGTACAAAGCTCATATAAAGGGCCTGTCATTCAATGGAGATGGACTCTTACATTGATGAAACTATGTCTAGTTTATTTAAACCTAGGAACCTTATCATCTTATCTCGATACCTGATGAACATACTCTAGATTCTTTCCATCAAACACAAAACTTATCTTCCTTTCTCAACTCAGACAGATTTGGACATCTAAGCCATCTCTGTTCCTTTCAGAAGACACTTCCACCCGAAACATTTATGGTTGCAAAAAATGAAGGAAGTTTCCATCCTATTCTACATATCAAGGGTTTGAACAAGTACATTGACATGAAGAATTTTTTTTTTGCATGGTGATATTAGCTTTTATCCTTCCCTCATTGAGAAAAGAGAGCTTGTCGCTATGATTGATCCAAAGAAGGTGTATTTCCACATATTCATCAGGACTTGCCACCACTGATGTCTTCACTTTGCTCTGGAGGGATCCCTTTGGGTGGGCCAAAATGCTGAGAATATTTACAAAATGTCTGACCCCAGTATCAGCTTAACTTTAAGCACTTGGCATTATGATTTTCTGGTATGTCAACAATTGGTTCCTGGTGGCAAATATGTGTTATGTTATTGAGAGACACTTCACCTGACCAATCTTGTTCATTATGTCAGTCTGAGTCTCAGTTCTACCCAACTCAGTGAATTCAACATGTAGAAGCCACTCCACATTCTATAGTGGTATGGATTTTCTTGCTGAAGGACAAGATAGAAACCTTCTGTTCCACTGCTCATTATATATACTGTAACCAGTGATGGGATGATAAAAAATCTTATACCACTCCCTGACGTCACAGACGTCGTGGGTGTGGCCAACGTCATGACATCATGGGCGGAGACACCGTCATGACGTCATGACGTTGTGGGCGGAGCCTAAAAATAAAAAATTAATTTAAAAAATTAAAATAAAACACACACGTACACACGCACACACCCATCCACCCACCACAACACAAAACCATAAATAAATAAAAGAAAGATATAAAATAAAAATTAAATAAAAATACACCCACCCACCCAAACACCCACCAACCCACCCCAAACACAAACCCCTCACTTAAAAGTAAAACAATACAAAACAGTACTTACCCTTGGAAGCGACCGAGCTCCTGCAGGAGGAGGCGGCGCAGCTAGCCGGGCAGCCCAGGGCCTTCCGGCTAGAACCCTTGGCGGGCGGGCCCGGCTCCCGGCGGTGGCCGCAGGAGGAGGCGGCGCAGCTAGCCGGGCAGCCCAGGGCCTTCCGGCCGGAACCCTCAGCGGGCGGCCCTGGGCCTCGGCGCTCGGCAACGGCCACAGGAAGAGGAGGCATGCCTAGCCGGTTGCTGGCGACCGAGGCCGGTTAAAGGAGTACCCAAGCCAATGGGACGGAGGCGAGCAGCGATCACCAGCAAAAGGCTCGCCCTCCACCTGGGAAGTCCTGCACGCGCGCGCTGCCCACCTCCTCCCCCCCAGCCACCCAGCCAGCAGCCAGGGGCTCCCCGCTATGGCGCCACACACCCCCCCCCGACGAGCGCCCAGTCTGACGGCAAGCTGGCTGGGTGGGTGGGTGGGCACCCCCCCCCTGCCAGCCCGCCGCCAGAAGTTCGAAAAAGGTAAAGATCGCGGCTCGACTGCGGGGGTTAGCTGGGATCCCGAGGGTTTTCCCCATCGTCGCCTAACCCCCGCAGAGCTGCCCACGCGCACGCCCGAGGATTCGAAAGGGTATTCCTACCCTTTTGAATCCTCGGGCGTGCACGCGGACGGCTCTGCGGGGATTAGGCGAGGATGGGGGGAACCCTCGGGATCCCAGCTAACCCCCGCAGTCGAGCCGCGATCTTTACCTTTTTCGAACTTCTGGCGGCGGGCTGGCAGGGGGGGGGTGCCCACTATTCAGCAGGGGAGGGAGCGCCTTCTGCCTGGGGGGGGGGCGAGCGGTGGGGGGGGGGGCAGCGAGTGGGGGGGGGCCCCGGGCGGCGATTTTCTTCTTCGCCCCAGGCGGCTCAACGCTGCGCGACGCCACTGCCCTGGGCAGCCCGGCTAGCCACAACTCCTCCTCCTGCGGCTGCTGCCGGGCGCCGAGGCAAAGGGGTGCTCGCTGAGGGTTCCGGCCGGAAGGCCCTGGGCAGCCCGGCTAGCCACAACTCCTCCTCCTCCGGCTGCTGCCGGGCGCCGAGGCCGCCCACCGAGGGTTGCGGCCGGGATGGCCTGGGCTGCCTGCTTAGCCACACCTCCTCCTCCTCCTGCAGCCGTCGCCCCAGGCCAGCAGAGCGCGCCTCCTCCTCCTCCTCCGGTTCCAGCAGCGATGGCAGCAGCGGCGACGGGTGGCGGTGGCGACGGCAGCAGCAAGCGGCGGCAAGTGGCTCCAGAGGAGGCTGCAGTCAGGGGCGGCCGGGTCCAATTTTTTTAAAATTGAAGCAGAAATGGCTCCAATTTAGTGCGCATGCGTCAGATTGAGTTTCTGCGCATGCGCACTAAATTGGAGCCATTTTTGCTTCAATTTTTTTTTTAATTTTCCTGCCGGTGAGGCGTCCGATCCGGACGCCTCAAAAACGGTTAAACCCCCACGGAGAGCCCTCTGGAAATCCTTAAAACGGTTCTGTGGATCCGGTCAGAACCGGTGTCATCCCATCACTGACTGTAACCATACATTGCCAAGATATAACTCCAAAGGCACCCAGGGCTATTGCCATCTACCACATCCATGATAGCATGCTCAGCCTTACAGGAGAACACAGTATTGGTTCTTAGACCCTTACAACTACTGTTGAGACAGTCGTACCAAGAGAGTCATCTTGCCAGGGTGGATTTGCAAAGTCCTCCTATTGTGGAATCAAGATAAAATTATATGTATGGCTGTGCCCTGCAGATTTTTGCCATTTCTGGGTGCCTTCAAAATGCTCAAGATATCTGAAGTATGTGTCACAGACTGGGTGGTCTACATTGCTATAGACCAGGAGTGCCCAGACTTTGGCCCCCAGGCCATAGTTTGGGCACCCCTGAATTAAGCAGAGAAAATGGCAGCTTAAAATCTATCTCATCCCGTTGCAAAACAGATTGCAAGGCATGTTTTACTTCCACTTCTGATGGGAGGAATCACATGATTGGCCTGCTGAACCACATGACTGGCCCACAGCCCAAAAAGTTTGGGCACCCCGCAGTGATGGGATGTAACAGGTTCTCACCAGTTCTCCAGAACCGGTAGTAACTTTTTCCAGTGTCCCGGAGAACCAGTAGCAGCTTTTGGGGGGAACCACCTTCGGTTTAAAAGCTCTGGTTGATTTGTGTTTGGGGCGGGTGGGTGTATTTGAATGTATTTTTATTTTATTAATTTTATTTAATTTATTTACGGGTTTGTGTTGTGGGTGGATGGGTTGGTTGGTTGAGGGGTGTGTGTGAATGCTTATTTTTATTTTATTTTATTATTATTTATTTATTTATATTTTTCTTTGGCCCCGCCCATGTCATGATGTTGGCTCCACCCAAATAATGATGTCATTACATTAGCTCCGCCCACACTGTGATGACATCACAGTGGGGTAGTAAAAATTTTCACATCCCACCACTGGCACCCCGGCTATAGCCAACATAACATAAACACCATGTTATGTATAAATAGTCAAAGTGAAATGCATTCTTTGGAGCTTCTTCCACTTAAGAGACTTCTTTGAGATTGGTGCACATCTTCCCTACTGCACACCATAGAGGCTGTGGTGGCTCAGTGATTAAGAAGCTTGCCTTGTTAGCTGGAAGGCTGGCAAGTCAGCAGTTCAAGACTTGGGTACTGCATGATGGATTGACCACCCATCACTGTCCCAGCAATTAAGGACATGAAAGGAGCCTCATTTGGACATTCCCTGAGCAGAGTTTTTTCTGCAAAAATCCTTTCAATCCAAAATAATTTCTGACATAAAATTAGCAGAAATTCTGGCTGGCCCCACCTATCCAAGTTTTGAAATAAAGTAGTCCTAATTCAGGTGCAACACAGGGCTTTCCTCCTTGCTACGCCCACCATACCACACCCACAGTGTGGTAGTAAATTTTCTTTTGAGCCCACCACCACCACCACCACCGCTGCTGCTGCTACTAGCCTCAAACAGATACATGAGCAGGAACTTGGTCATCCAGTGTTTTAGACATTTATATCTTGCTGAAACCATCCAACCCTGGATCTATTTGTATTAGAGTGCAATTTCAAATTCCCCAAGTACTACACAAGGGCAGGAATTGCACTTTGGTTCCCAGACAGGCGTTGTTATTGTTGTTGACACCGACGCTGACGATGCCGACGATGCCAAAGGCGGCGGCAATGATGAGGGGAATTATTTATGCATTCATGAACATTCTCATCAATTCCTCATGTTATATTGAAACTGTGGGAGGACAGAGTTGGTGTTTTCAGCAGCCAGGCACATGACATTGCTACTCTTGTCTTAAGGAGGGTATCTGAACCTATTACTTTAACTAGATCTCATAATGCAGAGAAGAGGTTGTGTTCTTCATTCAGATATAAACACCTTGATGTTAACCATTTGGTGAACACATCCTTACTATTTTTCTTCTATAAGCTGTCTATGATACATTGCTTTGCCTATTGTGGAAAAATTTCAAGTTATGTGTCATACTGTGTAATTTGCCTTTCCAACAAGCCTATTATCAATGTTATCTACCTTTCCTCTTCATCTCAGGGATTTTGATCTGTCTTAGTCTTCATGTTTACTTGGCAGCTGTAGTAGCAAAGCAGACACCTATGATGTCAAGCCATTTCCTGGTTCTCACACCCAGTGGTTAATACATTTCTTAAGGGATTAACCTATTTGAATCTTTTTAAACTGTTGCTGGTTTTGTCTTGATCTTTTATGTGGTTCTTACACAGTATATGTCTCTGTCATGTTCAGTTACAAGAAATGTTCATATACAGGAAGAAGAAAATGTCCACAGTCAAGGTAAACTGTTTGTTTGTTTGTTTGTGCGTACCCTGTTCTTCAGTAATTCCAGACTGATAGAAAGGAGTTCAGACCAATAAGGAATGCTAGAGTGGAAATTAATATGATCGCAAATGCTGTTTCCCTGGTCTGAGTTTGCTTAGCATACTTGTATTTTTTGCCCTTGGCCTGGCACTCCTCTCTGTTTTAGTAGGCTACACTAAGTTATTTATTGCATGTGGCTGGCATTGAAAGTGTCTATTCTGCCTTTGTTGTTTTTTCTGTTCTACCACAGGCATCTCCATTGTTCTTAAGGGCCAGTAGGTTCTTTATCTCTCAGCCTATCATCATCTCCAAAAAGGACTGGGTCCTCCCTCAAAGAGCCAAGTATTGCATTAGTTTCTTGTGTCTCTGGCAGCCAGCTGGGGCCTCAATTTTCTCCTCACCCTGTATTTCCTGATGCTGTGGTAGTGATTCTCAACCAGGAGGGGTATTACAGTCTCCACCTTTGGAACCATTGGTCATAGTGGATCTTTTTCTACTAACTTTAAAAATGCCCTTCTTAGTAGCAATTGCCCCTGCTCATAGAACCAATGAACTCTGCATCTTGTAATCTGATCCACATTTTACTATACAGTACAGTACTGTATTTCATTAGGACAAGGTGGTTCTTCATTACAGAACAATGATTTTGCTACCGGTAATAACACATGTGATTTACATGATATCAAGTGTGCTTATTCCAAATCTGAACTCAGAATTTGCCTATCACATACAGATTTTATGTGATAGTGTGCTATAGCTTTTCAAATGGTCAGTAATTGGGTTAACTAACTTAAGATCCTGAGGTTCTAGGCAGAAATGGACTTCAGATTTTAATTCAGCACACTTGATTTAGTATAGGACACATGGATTAGACCAAGTAGCAGACAATAGGTTGTTGTTGTTGGTGGTGGTGGTGGTGGGAGGGAGAGAGAGAGTGATGCAGTGATGATATCTCCTTCTCTAAAGTGGCTTCCCAATTTCACATCCATCAGGACACATTGCTTCCTGACATTTTTACAAATCCATCCTCTTCCTCCTAGATGGGCAGGGTATAAACAAACAAAGAAATAAATAAATAAACAAACAAACAAATAAATTCATTGGGAAGTTCCTTTCATTTGTTGAATGTTCATTAATGCCCTGGTTTTTGTATCAATAAGAAGTCCCCAAACCCTTTAAAAAAATATTAAAGTTTTTTTTAACAAAAAAGAAATATTAAAAGAGAAAGAAACAACAAATTACAAAATGATAGGAGTATTGTTCCTATCTGATCTCAGTGCTCCACAAAACCAATAAAAGTTACTATCTAACACAGTGTTTCCCAAATGCTGGTTTTTGGACTTCAATTCCCAGAAGCCTAACTTAGGCTTCAGAGAATTGAAGCCCCTCTGTGGGGCATGTGCCCATGTTGGGAACCACTGATCTAATGCATGAATTAGCCAGGTTATCTGTTCCCAGTGCTGCTTATTCAACAAGAGTTTTAGCTTCCTCTGCTTGTTTTCTCAGAGAAATCCCATGAAGTCTGTGGATGGTATCTGTTTATGTCAGAGCATGACTACCAGCTAGACATGTGGGCTTGAGCTGATGTATCCCTTTGGAGTGCTGTTCTGTACTCCATTCTACTGTGAAATCACCCACTCTGCTAAGTGTTATGATTAGTAATGCATGTGTTTGATTCACAGAGACCTCAAAGGGAAAAAAACATGTTGTGTACCAATAGAGTGGTACCTTGCTTATAGAGCATAATGCGTTCCACGGGATTGCTCTTTAAGCGAGTTTGCTCTTTAAGTGAAACACCATTGTAAGTGACTGATTGTGACTTTTGGCAGGGAGAATTGAGAACCCCAGTTAGTTGTTAAGCAAATATTTGGTTGGTTTTAGTTGTTAAGCGAGGCGACCATTCAGAGAAAATTCTGCTCCTTAAGCAAATTAGTCTCTAAGCAAGGCACTCTTTATGTGAGGTTTTACTGTACAGTAACACCTCAGATAACACTAAGACTTGGTTCCACAAGTCTTGGTGTTATCTGATTTTTAGTGTTATCCGATCCATATTAAAATCCTATGGGATGGATCGGATAACATTAAAACTCCATAGAGATACATTGTAACCACACAGGCTTTAGCAGTTGTCATCTGATCCATCTCATAGGACCTTAAATTTATTCGATCCAATTCTCCTCCCCAGATTACTTAACGTTATGCGATTTTAGCGTTAACCGAGGTAAACGTTATCCGAGGTATTACTGTACTTTTAATTATTTCAGTGATCATCTGTGATATCACACAACCCATCCACCTTCTTACATAAGATTTGTGTTTGGAACTAGAACTGTAACAAATTACTTTTCAAGAGCAATTCTCTGACTTTTGGAAATTTCTGCTTGGGTCAAGCAACGAAAAAAATACTAATTTTGTAAAACAACAGTATCTGGTTGCATAGCTCCACTGGTGTCATCATCATCAGTGACAGATTGTCACTAATCAAAGAGTTCTTGTTTTGATTTTGTGTTGCATGCAGCTCACACACTGAGATTAAGTCTCATGCAACCTAAAATTGAAACAGAAACACTAGTTAGCAGCAATCTGCTGCTACCAATAATAGCACTCCTGCTATACTGGTAGAGTTATGCAACAAGATTTTGGCCAATATATTTTGTGTTTCTGTGACTCTTGTTTTCTACCACTAAACTGCTTTGAAAGCAGGTCACCATTTTAAAAAAAATATGATCCTATCTTATTTGTTTTTAACTTACTCCAACAATAAAACCCTATGTTCACTGAAGAATAAAAAATGCCTTGTACTTGAGTGGTCTAATTCCAATGTTTTCCTATTTTAAGATTATAAGGTTGCCTCTCACAGAATGGAACAGATTATGTACTTTACAAACAAACATGTAAGATGTATTTAGATAAAGGGCTTTATGGATTTTTTTCCTGTTTTAGGCCAGAAACTCTGGACAGCCTTCCCAGTTATTCCTGATCCCCACACCCACCCCAAGAGGTTTTAGAGGGATTTTTCCTATTTTAAAACTCCTTTCATATTGATGTGGTTATTTCTTTGTTTTCTCATTTAATAGCTCCCTCTTTGCGTGGACCTGTTTCTTGTAGGTAGCTAATGAAGCCAACATTCTGATATTTGTTGTGTTCCAGTAAATATGTTAACTATTAAGAACCAGAACAGCTGCTACTTTTACTGATGGTACAGAAGATATCAATTTAAGCAGTCCACAAACTACCAGTCAAAAGGTTGCCTTTGCCAGAGTCAACAATATATTTTATTGCAATGTCTAACAATATGGAATGTTTTGAAGAAATTTTACTTGAGACTTTATGCTGTTGATATTGTTTTCAGCTTAATTTAGCACCATGCGAGTGTTGGGCAGCGGCAAATAACCTAACTCTCTAAAGGGACCAATGATTATGGGTGGATGAGCCCCTTTAGCACCATAGAGAGGACATTGCTACTTGTTCACTTCGGAGAGTTAAATAGTTTGCAGACACTTCCATGGACACTCAGGATATGTAGCAGGTACACTTGCTTTATGTTGTGCTTGTAGTGATTTTAGTGAGTCAGGCTGAAAAAAAAATCTGTGTTAATCTCCCCATCTCCATCCCTACTCCACCAACATTCTCCAGGTTGTTTGAGGATTGACTACAACAATGAAATACAGTACATTAATTGGCTTCTTTTCCAGATTCTATTTCAGTGTCCTTCATTATAGATAATAATCAACAGAACATGGCTTTTATTTTGAGGCATGTCAGATGACATTATCAACTATTACAAGCATTACAAACACTGTAAGAACTGCAAATAATATTTTCTTTATTATTATTATTATTATTATTATTATTATTATTATTATTATTATTATTATTATTATTATTATTATTATTATTATTATTATAAAAGTTGCCTGCTGAGCAATAAAGGCATTCTTCACCCATAGATCAATTGGATTTTTTCATCCCGTCCCATGGACTTTTGTACAGCATGCCTGTAGAAAAGGTCTTGTGAACCAGACACATTGTAGGTAGATTTTTGCCTTTTTAAAATGCTCTTTTTGAGCTGCCCTATAGAAATTGCAAGTAGATAGATAGGTAGTGCTTTGGCAGGAAAGGTAAAATCATTCTGTGTGCTCTAGTTATGCCTATCACATGACCATGGAAACATCTGCAGATACAGACAGCGCTGGTTCTTTGGCTGTAAACAGAGATGAACACCACACCCTAAATTCAGGCATGACTGGCTTTCAAATAAGGAAGACCTTTACTAATAAAGGTACAACCCAAATATGGATTTTGGACATTGGACTTTATTGGTCAGCAGTGTTGCCTCTGCATTCTCATCTAGCATGTCATTTATTCAATGGCTAACTAGAAGGTGTAAAATATATTTCTATTACATGTGGGGGGAAAACAAATCATTGTGGACCTTTATCTGTTCTGTGATTTTTAGTTTGGGGAGGGTAAATCAGAGCATGGTAGTATGTTTTGAACTCAAATATTCCAACCTTGTTACTTACAAACTGACTCAGAATAGATTTCTGCAGAAAGCTGATAATGCTCATGAATTTTGAAGTTTAATACAGTATACAGTATTGCCTAGACTTGTTGTAATGGAAACAGCAAGGTTGGTCACAGGATGCCTAAAACCAACCCTGATGCAAAAAGTACTTTACTTAGCTGGCATCCCTCTATCAAAATTCCATCGAGAAAGTGTTGTTCAGAAAGAGTGGGTCAAATCAAGTTTCCTTGGAAACACGCCTGCTATTTGATCACCAACCACCAAAGCAGAGACTGAAATCAAGGCACAGTTTCCTCACAACTTCTGCCCCTCTGAACAACCAGCCCCCACAGACCATCTTAGAACTATGGAAGGTGAGCAAGGAGCTACTGTACCAAATAACTGGGCAGATCCACATGACTCTCTACCTCCCAGCCAAGAACAACCATGGCCTGTATGGAAAGCTTTAAATAGACCATGTGCAGGGGTAGGAAGATCAAGGGCTAATCTGAGAAAGTGGGTTTTGTTGTTGTTGCTGTTGTTGTTGCTTGACTTATATGCCGCCTCACTCACTTTACAGCAACTCTCGGCGGCTCACAGAAAAACAAGATACAGTATCAAAGTTACAAGCATCACATCGCAAAACATATCAAAAACACATATCAAAAACATATCAAAAACCCTAATCACAATTACAAATTACAAACTATGAGGTCATCATAAAGAACATCAAAACTAATTCAAAACAGTTCATAAAAACCCTCGCAACTCAACCTTACTAGTCCATTTCCTTCCTGACCAGGCGAGATTGGGAGTCTGTTGAGAGGGGTGGCAGCAGAATCTTTATAGCAGCCCCCACTCAATAGTTATTACAATGCCATTTAATGGCCTCTCCCCCACAGCCACCAACAAGTCCCGGGACAACTGTGGCTTTTAAAGCCCCTGACCGGGGCAGAATCCTGGCCACTGGTAGTGGAGATGGTCAGAGCGCTGGTTGCCATGGCGGCATCTCTGCCGAGCCACAGGTGGATGCCAGGCGGGTTTCCCTATAGATGACAGCCTGTGTGAATGTGGAGAAGTACAAACTATCTCCCATATGATAAAATGCCCACAATGCCTCTCAACTTGCATTGAGGATGACCTTATGTCGGCAAAAGGAAATGGTGTTGATGTGGCCCGATATTGGGCAGATGTTATCTAGCTCTTTTTAATTCTATTTTGTTTTTAGATGTGTTAATTTAAACTTTGTACGTTATTATATGCTGGTTGTGCATTTGACATGAATAAAGAAAGATGTAATGGAAAATTTTGAACTGCTTCACATAAACATGCATTACATTAAAAAATAAATCAATACTTCTGGGCCCTCTTCCAGGACTGGAAGTATATAAAACAATTGATTTGTACCTTCCTGCTTCTCTGCTAGCCTTGTTCTTCTTAGTTTTTTGCTAGGTTTTCATTTTGGAGTTGCATCTTTACAAATGAAGTCTCTCTGCAAAACTCTGCTAAAATACAGTAAAACCTCAAATAAAGAATGCCTCGTATCACACATCGGTTGTCCCAATTCACAAGGGCACCTTCCTATCAGTTCCCGAGCCTCCTGCTCATCACTGGAACTTAACACTTGCCTCATCACTGCTGGGAGAACCGAGGAGATTAGAAAGGAACTCTTACTATGCTCAGGCAGTAGAGCAGAACAAGGGAGGATTCTTCTAGTAGCGTAGCGTAGCGTAGGTGTGTGTGTGCTAATCAAAGAACAACAATCTTCAAAGAGAAACAGCTGCTTTATTCTTCCGGTTCATGTAGTAAAGTCCATGGAAAAATCGTAGATTAAAAGGTCATAACAAGAATCAGTCCAATAAACAGTCCACAGGTACATTAGGTAATCATAGTGAAAAGAAAAGGGAAATCCCACAAGCCAAACTGATTTCTTAAGCCATTGATATCCAAGATCGAACCAACTAACTTCTCTGCAAAATGGAGAATTTGCAGTCAGGTGGGTTAGTCATAGCCAATCAGGTAACAGAGAAAAATATTCTCAAAACAATGGATTGTTGACATATATGTGGAGACAAAACATGAACACTGGCCGAAACACGGTTGAAAAACAAGCTGTCTCATGATATGAGTCCATGAGATAGAGAGGGACAAAGGATTTCTGAGGCCTATTTATGAGGCCTAGCTAAAGACTACAATTTCAAGCCTTGGGAAACATGAGGAAATATGTCGTTTCCTGACACCTCGCTTAGAGACTAACTCGCTTAAAGAGCAGAATTTTCTCTGAATTGTTGCCTCGCTTAACGACTAAAACCAACCAAAAATTCGCTTAACTAAATTGGGGTTCACAATCCCGCCCCACCTCCTGAAAACACAATTGGTCACTTATAATGGTGTTTCACTTAAAGAGCAAACTCACTTAAAGAGCAATCCCATAGAACACATTATACTCTTTAAGCAAGGTACCACTGTATCACCAAATATGCCTCACACAGTTTCTGCATTGAATCATTTAATTATGTAAATCCATCTTTGTGAGAACTAACACTTCACATAGTTTCCTTAACATAGTTCTATATTATATAATTTGTTCTAAATGAGAAGAAGCCAAATAATATTCCCAGGGAACTGCTAGGGCCCCATTGCCCTGATAGGTTCGAACATTGTGTTATTATGTGCTATTATATGCCCAGGACTTTCCAGGCTTGGAACTGCTGTTTAAATTTCCTACAGTGCCAAAGAATGACAATGAATTTGGGGGTTATGGGGTACATTAAGACCACTGCTGAGTCAGAGAAATGCATGCAGTTGTCAGGGCCACCGTAGCAAGAGGGATTCAGTACACAAGTACAGTACTTTGCCCCCACAAATTTGGACCAACTCCAGGCCTGCATATGATCTTTGTTTAGATCTTTCTGTAGCAGCTTCCCCCACTGACAGTATGAAATTTCTTCTGCCACAGGTTCATGTCATTTCTGAATTACCATGTATGTGTGGATACAAGCTGACCTGAATATAAGCCGGGGTACCTAATGTTTTACTTTCTTAGGATCAAAACTCACTGCAAATGGTGATTGCAGCCATGAAATAGAAAGGCGACTGATTCTTGGGAGGCAAACTATGAGAAACCTGGGGAACATAGTGAAAAGTAGAGACATCACATTGCAAACAAAAATTCACATAGTCAAAGCAATGGTATTCCCGGTGGCAATGTATGGTTGTGAGAGCTGGACCATTAGGAAAGCTGAGCGCAGAAGAATAGATGCCTTTGAAATGTGGTGTTGGAGGAGAGTTTTGAGAGTCCCCTGGACAGCGAGGAGAACAAATAGGTCGCTCTTAGAAGAAATCAACCCTGACTGCTCCTTAGAAGAGCAAATAGTAAAGATGAAGCTAAAGTACTTTGGACATCAAATGAGAAGAGAAGATTCACTTGAGAAAGCCTTGAGGCTTGGAAAGGTCAAGGGCAAAAGAAGATGGGGGCGGCTAAAAATGAGATGGCTAGATGGTATTGTAGACACAATGGGCACAGAGCTGACCGAGTTGAGGAGGATGGTGGAGGACAGAAGTGCCTGGCGGACAGTGGTCCATGGGGTCGCAAAGGGTCGGAATCGACTGTGCAACTGAACAACAACAAAAACCCTAATATTGACCTTGAAACCCAGGAAAATAGATTGTCCCAAGCATAAGCTGAGAATGAGAAATGCAGCAGCTGCTAGTGAGTTTCAGTAATTAAAATACATTAAAATCCAGTAATATTAATTATTTTAGTGATTTTTAAAAACTGTACTTGCACCACCCACCAGTGGTGGCGCTGCAGGTAAAGTGGGTGGGTAGGTCAATTGCACTGAGGCAGAAAGTGTTGCTCTAGCCTAGCTTCTTGCTCTCCTTGTAAGGAAGGTGAATGGCTTCCTCCCTCTATCTTGGACACATGGCACAGTGACGAAGACACAAATGTACTGTAAGTAAAATCCTTTCTTTTTCCACACCAGTTTGGAAGGGGCACAGGATTGGATTGCAGAGTTTCTTTCTTCATTTGTGGTTTTCCATAGGAATTAACTGGAAACAAACCAGAATAGGAGAACTTGACTTTCATGTATTCTAATGGGAAATCGCAATTTGCACCCTCTTGTGGCCAGTTGTGTAATTGCGCCTCAGGTTCATTTACCATGGAAGACCTGAAACTTATTTTTAAAGTGCCAAATAACTTTTAAAAATGCAAATTTTTTAGACCTCGTGGTTGTTGACCCATTTATAGACTGAGTCCTCTTTTTGGACCTCATTTTTGGGGTTAAAAAACTCAGTTTATATTTGAATATATACGGTATATTAAAGATATGGATTTTTAAAAACACTAGCAGAGTTATTTGGAAGTACTCCTACACAGCAGCTACTCCATGTGCAAATTCATTATTCTTGGTAATCAAAGACTTCCCTCATCCATCCAGCAGCCTCCATGGCTTTCCAGTGATGAAAGGAATTACACAGGAGACTTGGGACCTTCAGAGTGTTGTTAGAAATGCTTAATTTCTGAAAAATCACTGATAATCATTATAACATCATCAGTCTTAGTTAACCAAACAAGAGCTACAGACAGCTTATATACATAGAAATGTATACTGGTTCAACTCAAGTTCAAGTAATTACTTTATTGTCTCTCTGATGAGGTGTCTTTACAAAAGAAACAGTCTCCAAAATTTGACATGTGAAACTCCTGGCTGATTTCAAAAATGAGGTGCGGGGAGATAAAGGAGTAGGGAAGAACCTTGTATGCCAGTGATGGTGAACCTTGACACTCCAGATGTTCTGGAATTTCAATTCCCAGAAGCCCTGAAGTCCAAGAACACATGAAGTGTCAAGGTTCACCATCACTTTTATACGCCATAGACCTTTACCCATTAGCTGTCTGATTTAACATTTCCTTCTCTGGATCTAAGGTAAAGGTAAAGGTTTCCCTTGCTCGAAAGCCAGTCGTATCCGACTCTAGGGATCAGTGCTCATCTCTGTTTCTAAGCCGAAGAGCCAGCGCTGTCTGCTTCTGCAGACGTTTCCATGGTCATGTGGCAGGCATGACTAGACACCGGAGCGCACGGAACGCTGTTACCTTCCCACCGAAGGATCTATGACATATGAAATTACAGTATAAAACTGTACAGTATATCCAACAAATTAATCCATCTCTGCTAGTGTTTTGGTTCACTTTAGCCTATACATGTTTTATTCGAGAGTTAAATCCACATTGGAATGAAAAAAGGGATTTCTCCTGCCTCTGTGGTCATGGTGATGTATGTAGTCTTGTAATATATGGGATTTGATCTAAAGTAAAGCAATCACACTTATATACTGCCCCATAGCACTTATTGCACTCTCTGGGCGGTTCACACATTACAGTAATTAGCATTTTGCCCCCAACATGCTGGGTACTCCTTTTACCGACCTTGGAAGGAGGGAAAGCTGAGTCAACCTTGGGTTCTGGTTAGGATCGAACTCACAACCTTTTGGTTGCAGGACAGTACTTTAACCACCATCCCCAGCACAGCTTAGCTCTCACTTCACCAGGAACAATAGTGGTTCCAAACATTTCTTTTACTAATACACAAATTAGTAAATTTCAATAGATTATAGCAGAGGAACATGATTTGCAAAATAGCCATCCCACACATGAAAATTAAAACAATTTCTATATTATGTTTTATATTATCTGAAACACTATGGCCCACTTAGATTAGTTTATATGCCACCAGTGATGGGCAGCAACAGGTTCGCAGCAGTTCGCCAGTGTCCCATAGAACTGGTAGCAGCTTTTGGGGGAACCACCTTGGGGGCTTACCTTTTCACCGGTTCCCCCACTGCACATGCGCCCCAAGTGCTTGGTGTGCATGCACACCTACAGTGCTTGGCGCGCATGCGTGGCCTCCTTGCTGTCCTCCCAAGTGGGGAGGAGGAAGAGAAGCTGCTAGCCTGAAGCTCCCTATAGCCTGCTCCACAGGGTAAGTGACTCACCTTTGGATGGGGGGGGTGTATTTTAATGTGTATTGAATGTGTATTTATTTTTAATGTGTATTTTATGTATTTTATGTGTTTTTATGTCTATTTAATGTGTATTTATTTTAACGTGTATTTTATGTGTTTTTATGTCTATTTAATGTGTATTTATTTTAACGTGTATTTAATTTGTATTTTTATGTGTACTTATTTTTATGGGGTTTTTTTACATTGGCTCTGCCCACATCATTGGCTCCGCCCATGATGTCATGATGTTGGCTCCACCCATGGTGTCATGATGTTGGCTCCACCCACTATGTTGGCTCCGCCCACAGTGTGGTAGTAAAACTTTAGGCTGCCCACCACTGTATGCCACCTATTGTTTAAGTTTGTAATTTACAATAAGAGCCATTGTATAGATATTTCCTCAGGACATTGATTTTACATTTAGTGGAGAAAGTGCCATATAGAGCTCTTAAGCAGCAGGAGGCAAAGCAACCTTCTTACCCTCACAACATTTCTGCATTGTTTCGTTGTACCTCTGGGGAAAAACCCTGCAGCGCCTTTGAAAATCATGAGAATTTCAAGGTTACATGAGGGAACAAGTCCCTACAGAGGTGTTCTTCATATTCTTTGGCAGCTTGCCATCCCTTAATTTGACTTGAGGCAACCCTACCAAATTATGGGACTGGGAATTCCCCCTTACCCAACTCCCATCTCTAATAGGGACATTGGTTCCTTTCCCTTTTCTCCTTTGCATCTCTGTTTGAACGTGTGGAAGACCAATTCAAAATTTTATCCTAAAATTGTATATCTAAAAATTCATTACCATGGAAGTTGGGAAGGGATCAAAACATTATGGTTTTTTAAAAAAATTAGATTTATTATCCCGCCCCAGTCAGGAGAACCTGACTCTAGGTGGCTTACAAAAAAGAAAAAGATTATACATGAGTGCAAAACAAACTAAACAATCCCACTATACCCCTACAAATTCAGAAATTAAAACTTTAAGGTTCAAAATTAATTTTAAAAAATTAAACTATAAATTTACAAAATACTAAAAAAGATTTAAAAGGTTAAAAGGTTTAAAAGAGCAAGAGAGGGGTGGCTGTCCCATCAGATCAACCACCCAGCATGGGACCCCATATTATTTGAGCCCCAAACCTGCCCTGCCAGCCAGGTTTTTAGGCCCTTCCAAAAGGGCAGGAGCTCTGTCTATAGACGTAACTCAGTTGGCAGGAGGTTCCAAAGGGCCGGGGCGGCCACGAAGAAGGCCCTCCTTCTGGTGCTAGAGAGATGCGCCTCTCTAGCTGATGGAATGATAAGAGAGCCTCTCCAATACGCCCTGGTGGGACGGACAGATGTTCTTGGGGTGACGCGGTCTCTTAAGTATCATTGTATGATGTTCTGCCTGGCCTATGACATTCCCATGGCAACAGAATATTCACCCACCCACACTGTAGTATATCCTATCATGTACAGTACAGTATGTCAACATGCAAGATTGAAACAAAAACAGAGCCATAACTTGGATATGTGTCACAAGTTTTGCAGGTAACTTGCAGCAATTACACTTTCCCTGGTTTATTGCAATAGTGTAGCTCAGTGGTTTTAAACGTGGGCCACTCTCCTGCCCCACAGGGAGACTTCAATTCCCAGAAGCCTAAGTAAGCACATTGGCTGATCAGTCCTTTGGGATATAGACTTAGGCTTCTGGAAATTGAAGTCCAAAAACCAACGTTGGAAAACACTGGGTAGCTATGAAGGAATTAGAAAAGATCCCCAATGTTATGATGTTCACTATTGCTATTCATGGAGTCAAAAGCTGGATAATGTAGAAAGTGATGGGAGAACAAAAATGATTCATTTAAAATACAGTATAGTATGGGAAGAGAGCTTTGTTGATGCCACATCCAACCAGAAAGAGAAATAAGTGGATGCTAGATCAAATCAGGCTTTTACTCTCTCTCTAGAAGCAAAAATGTCTACCAGAGACTCTTGTACTTTTGTCATATCATGAGCAAACAATAGTCTCTGGAAGAGACAATAATGCTGAGAAAGTATCAAGCTATGAGAATCAACAGATATGGGATGGCTTGCTTTATTGAACAATGTGAGCAGGGCTGTCAACAACAGTACCTGTTGGAAGTCACATGTACATAGTGTTGCTCTCCCTAAGTGGAAGTGACCTGATGGCATGTAACAGCACCACTGGTTGCAAGGATTACAGCTGGATACTACCTGTGAAATGCTTTAAGTATTTAGAAGAACTGTTCATATTTTAAATGTTATCTCACATGACAACAACCTTCCTGGACTGTGCAACTTGGCTCATCTCAAAAACGCATCTGTGATCATCTGATACAGTCAAAGCTCACATAAAGAGTGCTTCGCTTAAAGAGTAACTTGCTTAAAGAGCAGAATTTTCTCTGAATGTTCACTTCGCTTAACAAATAAAACCAACCAAAAACTCACTTAACAAATAAATTGGGGTTCGCAATCCCCCCCCCCCCCACAATTGGTCACTTACAATGGTGTTTCGCTTAAAGAGCAAACTCGCTTAAAGAGCAATCCTGTGGAACGCATTATGCTCTTTAAGCGAGGTACAACTGTATTTGTTTACAATATCACTTTCTTAGTTCCCTTTTAATTAAAAATTGAATGTTTAATTATATTCCTGAGGCGTGTTACATTATATTCCACACCTTAACTTGTAGGAGGTAATTAATTGTCTTGATTTCCCCCATCTCGGACCACACATACTGTACAGACAAAAGTAAGTGACGTTATCTGCATAATTTTTGATGGGTGGAATATGAAACTAAAATTTTGTCAAGTCAGGAGGAGCAATAGATAGCTATTTTATGGCAACTGTACACTTAACTACCTACAACTCAAAATATGATCCTAACAACTAGAAAAACAAGGGTACAGCAGCCATTCACTTTATTAAAAAATTTCTCTTCTGTGCTCCTTTTTTCAGGCTGTGGTAGGGTTTGGGCAAGGTGATCAGAAAGGAATGTTAATTTCACATCCTTTGTTGAGACTCCCAGACTTAGAGGCTAATTGTAGTTTTTTAAATGGAGGAAAAAGTACAGGTACATGTAATACGTAATATAACATGCAACATATTTGATGCAAGTTTTGTATTGTGTCTTATGTGACATCAAGCTGGAAGTGACTTAGAGGCTGTCTACATGGCCATAGAGCCCACTCTTTAGGGTGGAATTGTGACAGGCTGGTCCAATCAAATGCTTGTGTCAGTTTGGCCAATCCATTCTAATCCGCCCCAACCTGATCCATTTTGAGATCCCATCAAGGGTTCAACTAAATTGCCCCACTGTATTTTACCCCATCCCTAGCTATGTGTATGGGATAAAATCAGCGATGGGATGTAACAGGTTTGCACCAGTTCACCAGAACCGGTAGTAACTTTTCCCAGTGTCCCGGAGAACCAGTAGCAGCTTTTGGGGGGAACCACGTCCGGGGCTAACCTTTTCACTGTGCATGCACGCCAAACACTTGGTGTGCATGCACGCCTACAGTGCTTGGTGCATATGCACGGCCTCCTTGCTGTCCTCCCAAGCGGGAAGGAGGAAAAGAAGCTGCTAGGCTGAAGCTCCCTATCGCCTGCTCCCCAGGGTAAGTGACTCACCTTTGGATGTGGTGTGTCTGTGTGTATTTTAATGTGTATTTAATATCTTTACCTTTATTGACGTACTAAAAAAGATCCTAAAACGGCGTGGCGGGTGGCAGGCCTGGCTTGGGGTTTTTAAGCAAAGTCTTGGAGTTACCTCATCAATAAACTACATCTGTGCTGTTCCAATTGCTGTTCCAGTTGGAGAACCCTTAAGGAGATACAGCTGTTTTACATTTACATTAAGGCATATTATCCTAGAAAACTGGTTAGCAAAAGACTTAGTACCTAACTTCTTTAACTGTTGAAAAGTGCCAAAATGAAGCCATCTTGTGGTGAGTTCATTCTGTAGTTCCTTCCATCTGACCTAGTGTGAGAAAGATTAGCCAGAATAAGCTTTAAGCTCTGGTTTAAAAGCTCAGGTTGATTTGTGTTTGGGGTGGGTGGGAGTTTGGGTGGGTGGGAGTATTTTAATGTATTATTTATTTACTTATTCATTTAATTTATTTAATTCATTTACGGGTTTGTGTTGTGGGTGGGTGGCTTGAGGTGTGTGTGTGTGCTTATTTTTATTTTATTTTTTATTTGGCCCCGCCCACAACATCATGACGTTGCTCCGCCCATGATGTCATGACATCATGATGTTAGCTCCGCCCACACTGTGATGACATCACGGTAGGGTAGTAAATTTTTTGACATCCCACCACTGGATAAAATAGAATGTGACCCTTTTTCCAGCTAGTCAGAAAAGTGTTTCTCCCACCAGAAAAATATTTTTAGGCAAGGTTACAGAAAGAAGAATTCTGATACCTTTTCTACCATTTGGAAGAAATGTTTTACTGTACCGACCTTCTTGCCCCCCTAAAATATGTCTTGAGGGCTTATGTTATGTGGACAGGCATGATTAATGGGTGGGAGAAAGTATGAAGGATTTGTATCAGGCAGAGACTGAAGAACTGGTCAGGCAGGCTCTGTATTCATCAATGTATCTGTCAGTTATTGTGCAGGGATTCTGCACATAAATCATGAGACAATTGCAAGAAGAAGACTGAGACTTGGAAGAACAGTGAAGTAATTAGGAGAGATTGCCAAGTGTAAGGATGTGTCACTGGAGACCAGGATAAAGATCACCCAGACTCTTGTATTCCCAATCACTGTGTACAGGTGCGAAAGTTGGATAGAAAAGAAAGCTGATAGAAAACAATTAATTCAAACCTGAACTATCTTTGGAGGAATTTTTTTTTTTTTTTTTTTTTGCAAAATTGAGGCTGTCCTACTTGGGGCACATTGCTCCCACTTTGGCTCCATTCTGTTTTCTTTCTCCAGTGGTAAAATTTCATTTTATGTCTTGTGAACATTATTCCTCACTACACTTTTGGGATGTGGTAGTGGTAATGGGGACTCTGAAGTAATGTTTTTGGACATTTGCAAACATCAACATTCCCCCAATTTCATGGCCAGTTAGAGATATAATCCTGTACACATTCACCACCTGCATTCACATTAGGAGTGATGTAACAGGGCAACAGACAAGCTGTATCATTGCACAACTACTGCTGTTTTGTCCTAAGGGCAAAAACAGACATACCTCCCTGCCAGAATGAAAACATATGATTTATATATTTTATTTTTTATTATATTTTATTTATTTTATTTTTTGGATTTCTATACCGCCCTACTTGGTGTGACCAACTCAGGGCGGTGTACAACATAATTAATATACAGTCGATCAATAGAGTCCAACAATAAAGGCAGAAACATACAATATATAAAAAATGTAACAGTATAATTAATAGCAAGATAATATTCCAATCAGCATTACAAATATGATTCAGCGTCATAAATACAAATATAAAGTCACAAATACAAATACAAATATCATCAACTTTCACAAGTATAACGTACGCCCGCCAATAGCTGTTCCTAATCAGCTGTCGGGGAATAGCTGTTCCTAATCAGCTCTCCTCACCCCCGCCGCCAGTCTTTTATCGGCCTCCGGGCCGAGATGGAAAGAGGTCCCGGAGGGAGGGCGGGGGGGGGATGCCTCACCGGCCACAGCTGCGGCAGCTTGTTCCATCCCCGGGCGAGGTGGAAAGACCCGGGGAGAAGCGGGTGATACGTGGTATATGTGGGAGTTATAATGTATAAACAGTAGAAGCTTATTGCTATTTCTTATATGCAATCATTTGAGATCAGGGATCCCCACACAGTTTACTGTATAAACCACAAGTACCTGTACTTGCTTTCGAAATTGTGCTTTTGTTGTTGCAGAACTGAAACAGCAGTATGTAGTGAAAGGCTATCCCTTCACCAGTTTTGTATTTTGTAATATAGACTATGCAGTGATGGGCATTAAAAAAATTCCTACCACACTGTGGGCATGGCTATGTGACTGGGTGGCCATGGCCTATTGGCCATGTGACTGCTCTTCACTACAGAGCTATGAAAATAGAAACTTCTTCTATTTTCATCACTCTATAGTGAACCTCTGAAGCCATTTCTCCCTTGCCCAAGGCTTTTCCTGGGCTCCGTTTCACCCCAAAGCATATGGGGAGGCACTTTGGGGTTGGGGAGGCACTTTGGGGTCAAACAGAGCCATAAGATACAATTTACATAATAAAACACAATTTAACACTAAAAGAGCAAATAAATAACAAAAAGTCCTCTGCCGCTCAATGTCCTCAGTGAGGCCTGGGGTTCAACATCTTCTGCAACATCAGCTGCTTTTTAAAGCCTTCCAACTCTGGCCAGTGACGAGGGCTCTGAGGATGATGTCCGGCATCCGGTCTTCGGCCACCCAGATTCTGGTGGCTTTTAAAGCCCTCTTCCATACAGCTAACATCTTGCCCACAGTAGAGCTTTGGCTCCTTTTTTTAAATTTGTGGAGCCAAAGACTTGGGCATGAGCCAACTACACGGTTTCAACTGGTATATAAAGTTTGTACTTAAGTTGTTTCCCCCAAATCTCAAAATGGTGTATTTTCTGACCAGGAAGAGTGAGTATAAAATTCATACTTGGATACCTTGGAGTCGTTATTGAGCAAGGATTCCTTGTATGAGTGGATGTCTCTGCGACAACTACTTCTGTCCATAATGATCTGTCCTTGGCAGTTCTTCTCTATGTTGGTCCAACATTTTTCTTGAGAAAATCTTTCCATCTACAAGGTCGTCTTCCCCTAGGTCTTTTGCAATCTTTCAGATACCAGTTCAAAATTCTAGCACTCCATCTATTGTCACTTGTGCATGCAACATGGCCAGCCCACCTTAATTTGTTTGTCAGGTATTTTGTTTGCTACTTCTTTTAGAAGTGAACTTCACCCGATATCCTCATGTTTCACTTTATTGAGAAGTGAGATTCTGAGCATTGATTCCTCTATTACTCATTGTGTTACTTGCAGCCATTTTTCTTCTGCAGCTGTTAAAGCCCACATTTCATTGCTTTCAAGACCGTAGCTTTGAACAAATTTGCCTTTGTTTCTGATTTAGATTTTCTGTTTTAGATTTTTACTAGGCCCAGATAATCCAGTACATACCTGTCCTGAACGGCTCAGTATTTTGGAAAGGACGAAAAATGATCAAGAACAAAGCTTTGTTCACCCTTCTCTCTTGCACAATTTCATTAATTTTGTTAATCCTTTTAAAAAAATGTTTTTTGAAGTTTCACATTTTTGCTACTTTTGTGTTGGAGCTAATATGTGCCTTGGTGTTTGGAAACTGTGTAAATGTATTTACACCCATACATCCAGTTATCCTGATAGAGGCGTCGGATTGTGTTCTTGCCCTTGGAAACAACAGCTTGCGGAAATGTCATGCAAAAGCTAAAGTGCAACAGGAAAACACTTTGACTCATGGCACAAAAAGTCCCATGGCCTCTCTCCTCCCCAGGCCCTGTGTGTGTGTGTGCCCTTTCATTTTTTTGGTCAGAATCTGGTTAGCTGAGTCAGTAACTTTCCACATGAAAGCAGCAGTTAGATGTTGACATGAAATGACATGAAGAGGGAGGATGAAATTTTAAAATTAGATTTTTGGGAAGTTGCACAAAGCATGTTTAGTTGCTGTATTGAGTCAGCCACCCAATCAATTCTCTTGTCACAGTCTTTTGTATCTCTCCCCCTCTCTCTCCTGGACTGATGGCTTGTGGCACAGCTTAAGTAGGATTTCTGAAACTGTGGGGAGGAGAGAAGCGCTGGGCTCATACAAAGACACCTCCCTTTAGGTCCTGATGGATATTGTCATGCGTCTCATTCACACAGACACTTAAGGAAGCATCACATGACCCAGGGCTTGAGTGCAGTTTGAGCTCTTGGGTCTGATTGGCCAGTGGCTCATTTTTTGAAAGCCTAGGTGTCCCTGGCAACGAGAAACAGGTCAGCCATACTTTCTGGGCCTCTCGGAGAAGTACCGCAGGGACAGAAGAAAGATCAGCAACGGAGACATAGCATGCAACACATCATTCCTCAGGTACCTATAGTAGGCCATTTGGATGATGGGTTTCCCCCCTTCTTCCTACACAAACTTTAATAAACAAATTGTGTATTTGTGCTTAAGAGTATTTTGAAGTGAAATATTGTCATTTAATGTCAAATCCTGAATCCTTCTGCACTGGAGTTAAGCATCCTCGACTTTTCTGTGAGAAGTTTTCCAGTGCACTGGTATACTTGTGGGAATTGCACCTGTGGAGGCAAACCTGTGAAAATAAATTGTTAAGTCAAAGGGCTGCTTTGCACATGCCTGTCTATAAGAAGAGACAAGACATGGCCTTACTTCCAAAATTATATCTCACCGTTCATCCAAAATAACCAACAGCAATAGCAGTTACATTTATATACCGCCTCATCAGACTTCGTGCACTCTCTGTGCGATTCACAAGTTAATTAGCATTTTGCCCCCAACATAAAATGTGTGAATTATAGTTCAGACAATATGTTCTATATAGATTTTTGGACACCATTGTAATTCTCAGCAACATTGTGTTTAAGTAGTAAATGGCTTAAAGACATAACCTCAATAAATTAAGTATAAATCCTGATGTGAATCACTTATATTTGACCTGGAAATAAAACTTTTACTGAGCTAAATTGACTTCTAAGCCTGTGTACTTACGATTATGGTCATAGCTATATGGAAGACAAAACATGTTTCTCAGTTTCTCTGATTTGCTGGAAATCAGATATTTAGAAATTCAAGCTTCTAAGAAGAATAGCAATTACACTTATACCGTGTTTCCCCGAATATAAGACACTGTCTTATATTTTTTTAAACTCCAAAATATGCACAAGGTCTTATTTTCAGGGGATGTCTTATTTTTCCATGACAAAGAATACAGTACACATTTATTGCTAATATAGCGGATTGCCAGGGCAAGATTTAGGTGAGTGCCTTATTATTATTATTTTTTTTGGGGGGGGTTAAATTTCTGAGGTGGGGAAAAATAGGGGGGTGCTTTACTATATCAGGAGGTCCTATTTTCGGGGAAACAGGGTATGTCATCCCATAACACTTAACACACTCTCTAGGTGGTTGACAAGGTAATTAACTTTTTGCCCCCAATATGCTGGATACTCATTTTACCGACCTCAGAAGGATATTGTTTCCCAGAAGGGCAAGGTATAAGTCAAATAATAATGATGATGATGATGATGATGGTGATGGTGATGGTGATGGTGATGGTGATGGTGATGATGATGGAAGGCTGAGTTGACTTGAGCCCTTCAGGATCAAACTCAAATTGTGAGCACAGTTTTGCCTGCAGTATAGCAGTTTAACCACTGCACTATGAGGGCTCATATGACAGAATAACAGAGCAGCAATACATAGTACAGTACTGTATATTTATGCAGATATTTCATTATTCACATATAGGGTCTTCCTTGCGTCCTTCCCCCCAAAAAAGGAGTGCACAGGATGCCCATCCTTCAGCGTGCAACCAACACCCAGTGTAGTACATATGGTGGACATCAGTGCAGCCACAGGTAGCAGCAGGGCCGGATTTTCCTATAGGCTAACTAGGCTTCAGCCTAGGGCCTCAAGATCAAGAGGGGCCTACACAGTAGTATCTCGGATAATGTTTACCTCGGATAACGCTAAAATCGCATAACGTTAAGTAATCTGGGGAGGAGAATTGGATCGAATAACGTTAAGGTCCTATGGGATGGATCGGATAACAACCGCTAAAGCCTGTGTGGTTACAATGTTTCTCTATGGAGCTTTAACTGTTAGATATTTAAATGTCCTAGCGGCGGGAAAATCGCCGCTACCCATTGGTCAGTGGGCTGGGTCAAGCAGGGTATTTAATCCCCTGCTGACCCAGCCGTTGTTGTTGTTGTCTGTGCTAACCACAATAAACAGACGTGTTGTTTGGTTCACCCTTAATGGCTTCCGTGTCCTCACTCCCGCGCCCTGATCTCCGGATCTAACACTGGCGACGAAGGTGGGATATTGAGGAACGGACCAGAACCATCACACACACCAGAGCCACCTCTCACGAAGGCACCTCGCCATGGCTGCTTACGTTCCACCGGCTCCCTTCCAACCGAAGGACGAGAGATGGAAGAGCTATATGGACCGTTTTGAGTTCTCCCTGCTAGCTGCGGAACTGGGAGAGATAGCACCGGAGCGGAAGAAGGCGTTCTTCCTCACCCACTGCGGAGCCAAGGTCTACGAAGTGGCCCAGTCCCTGGTGGATCCAACACCAATCCTGGACGTCTCATGGGAAGCACTACAGTTGGCCCTCAAGAACCACTATGCACCGGAGCCATCGAAGTTCGTGTTCCGGATCCAGTTCCGGGACCGATACCAGATGCCAGGGGAAACCATCGGCGAGTACGTGGCCGCCCTAAGGGCAGCAGCCGTCCCGGCGATATTCGGGCCATTCCTCGAGGACTCCCTGACCGAGCAGCTTATCAGAGGAGTCCGCGACAACAAGCTCCGGAAGAGGCTATTGGCCCGGAGAGACCTGACCCTGGCCGGGACCATCGAGGAGGCCAGAGCTTTCGAGCTCTCGATGTCGACCGCATCCTCCCTCAACCGGTCCCCGTCGGCGCCCCGCCAAGCCTCCGCTCACCATCAAGACGTCGTTTCTGACGAGGACGAAGAGGAAGAAGCAGAGGTGTGCGCGACCGACGGGGGAAACTCGGGCAGGAGCGGCCAGCGCTGCGCCAGCTGCGGAGGGCCACACCAGCGGGCACATTGCCGCTTCAGGGAGGCCATCTGCCGCTATTGCGACAAGCGGGGACACATTGGGAGGGTCTGCCGGGCAAGGCAAGCGGAGAACCAAGCTGACCGGCAGATTCAAAAGTTCCCGCCGGGCAAGATGGCCGCCAAACAGAGGACAAATCAGAGGCGCCAGGGACGCAACAGCGGCAAATTCGAAGATGCAGAGACGCACACGCTCACGATAAGCCACACCGCCACACAGAAGGGAGAGAAGTACCACGCCACAGTCACGATCGACGGGGCAGAGTGTCCGATGGAGGTCGACTCTGGGGCCGCCATATCCATCATTCCGTGGAGGTGGATGAAGAAGACATTCCCGGCCCTAAAAGAATCAGACCTCCAGACCCAGAGGATCCGAATCAAGGACTGCCAAGGCAAGTTCCTCCCCGTCGCAGGACAGAAGTGGGTCCGTGTCAAGTACGGACCGAAGGAAGAAAGCCTACCGCTGACCGTAGTCCACGGTAACATCCCGACGCTACTGGGCACAAACTGGTTCCCCGCCCTGGGACTGTCCATCGCTGGCATCCACAACACTGCGACTGACCAGCCCGGGGACGCCTCGCTGAGGGACGACCTGATGGCCGAATTCCAGGACGTTTTCGGGGAAGGATTGGGCAGGTATGTGGGGTCCCCTATTTCATTTGCACTCAACCCGAGCGTTGCCCCCATCCGACTTAAGGCCCGGAGAGTCCCACTGGCGCTCAAGCCCAGGGTCGAGAAGGAGCTCGACAAGCTGGTCGCCCAGGGAATCCTCGTTCCCGTAGACCACGCTCGGTGGGAGACCCCCATAGTGACCCCCATCAAACCGGACGGGTCAGTGCGCATCTGTGCAGACTACAAATGCACGATCAACAAGGCACTAGAGCCGAGCGCGTACCCGGTTCCCGTCATAGACCACTTACTCCATTCACTGGGCCCTGGCAAGATCTTTGCCAAGCTGGACCTGGCCCAAGCGTACCAACAGCTTCCGGTGGATGACACTACGGCCGAAGCCCAGACCATTGTCACACACCGGGGGGCATTCAAGTGCACGAGGCTACAGTTCGGGGTCAGCATAGCTCCGGGACTGTTTCAGAGCACGATGGAAAGGTTCCTCCAAGGACTCCCGGGGGTGGTACCCTATTTCGATGATGTCCTGATAATTGCGGGGGATCCCGGGCAGCTCAAAGACAGGGTCGCCGCTGTCCTGGCTAAATTCAGGGCCGCTGGGCTCAGGGTGAAACGGGATAAGTGCCTGTTGGGGGTCCCCTCCGTGGACTTCTTAGGGTTCCACATCGACGCCAAGGGCATCCACCCAACGAAGGGAAAAGTGGAAGCGATTCGGAACGCCCCGGCCCCGAAAAACAGGCAGGAGCTGCAGGCGTTCCTGGGACTCCTGAATTTCTACGCGACCTTCCTGAAAGGAAAGGCCACCGCGGCTGAGCCCCTACACAGACTGTTAGCCGCGAAGGCAGAGTGGGTGTGGGGACCCGAGCAAAAGTCAGCTTTCGCTGCTGTCAAAAATCTTCTCTCCCAGGACAGTTTCCTGATACAATACAACGCGACCCTGCCACTGGTCCTCGCCTGCGACGCGTCTCCCTACGGCGTCGGCGCAGTCCTGGCCCACCGACTGCCCAACGGCCTCGAGGCGCCCATCGCCTATTACTCCAGGACCATGTCGCCGATGGAGAGGAACTACGGCCAGATCGACAAGGAGGCGCTGGCGGCAGTGGCAGGGGTAAGAAAATTCCATGACTACTTGTACGGCCGGGACTTCGAACTTGTGACTGATCATAAGCCCCTATTGGGACTCCTGGCTGGCGACCGGCCTACACCCTCTGCCTTGTCCCCCCGGATGCAAAGGTGGGCCATTTTCCTGTCGGGGTACTCATACACCTTAGTCTACCGGCCCGGGAAACACATGGGAAATGCTGACGCCTTGAGCAGATGCCCCCTCCCGACCCAGGAAGGCGCGGAACGGGGGGAAGCATCGGTTCTTGCCCTGGACATCCTGGACTCTGCCCCCACTACGTCGGCCGAGGTTGCCAGGGCGACGGTGCGGGACGCCGAACTTCGGGCCGTTTCCAGCTGGGTTCAGCGGGGGTGGCCGGACAAGGGGGAAGGGGAGTTCAAGGTATATTTCGACAAGAAAGACGAACTGTGCTGTGTGGGGGGTTGCTTGCTGTGGGGGGACCGGGTAGTGGTGCCCAGGAAAATCCGCCCCAAGGTCCTAGAAACACTGCATGCCAGCCACCCGGGAATAGTAAAGATGAAGGGGTTAGCCCGAAGTTACGTGTGGTGGCCTGGTATTGACAAGGACATAGAGTCGTGGGTGGCCAAATGTACACCTTGCCAATCATCACGACCCAATCCACCAGCAGCCTCGGTCAGAGAATGGGAACAGCCCTCGGGCCCATGGCAGAGGATTCACATCGACCTCGCCGGCCCATTCCACGGCCAAACATTCCTGATTGTAGTGGATGCCTACTCGAAATGGTTGGAGATCCGACTCCTGAGTAGCACCACAGCCAGAGCAATGATCCGGGAACTCAGACAACTCTTTTCCACACACGGCATTCCCGACACCCTAGTCTCTGACAACGGGCCTCAGTTCACGGCCACTGAGTTTGAACAGTACCTGGCATCCCTAGGAACCAGGCACGCGCTCACATCCCCGTTCAGGGCGCAAGGGAATGGGCAGGCCGAGAGATTCGTGCGCAGCGCAAAGGAGGCCCTGGAAAGGCTAGGACCCGGGGACTGGCAGGAACGCGTAGACACGTTCTTGTTGGCCCAACACAACCTTCCCTGCGCTGCCACGGGAAGGGCCCCCGCAGAGTTACTCATGGGTAGGAGACTCCGTTGTCAGCTTGACCGGTTACACCCTAGGTATTCTCCAGACAAGTTCAGGGGGGACCAACCACAGGGCCGGACACTGGCCATTGACTCACCAATCTTCGCTAGGAACTACGCGTCGGGCCACCCGTGGGAAGAGGGAACCGTCAGCGAAATGCTGGGCCCCTACACCTACAAGGTTCGCCTCGCTGATGGTCGGAATGGAAACGCCATGTCGACCAGCTCAGGAGGCGAACGAGTCCCGACACGAATAGCAACCTCCCCCGGGGAGTGCAGACCGGCGCTGAGCCAGACATGCACCCGATGGACGAACCGGTCACCGACCCGGTTCGGCCAGAAAACAGCCCCATTCACGCAGCACCATCACCGGCCAGCTTACCGTGTGGAACAGGCTCACCCCCGGTCACCGCGGAGCCCGACGTTCATATTCCGGATCCGCTCCCGGCCCAGCCAGGGCAGAGCGAGAGCGACAGGTCCGCTCTGCCCGATGCCCCAGCGCCGACTGAACTGCGCAGGTCCGATCGAGTAAGAACACGCCCCCGTCACCTGGAGGATTTTGTATGCAAATAGCAGACTGGGGCATTCTGGGGGGAAGGGGTGTTATATATTTAAATGTCCTAGCGGCGGGAAAATCGCCGCTACCCATTGGTCAGTGGGCTGGGTCAAGCAGGGTATTTAATCCCCTGCTGACCCAGCCGTTGTTGTTGTTGTCTGTGCTAACCACAATAAACAGACGTGTTGTTTGGTTCACCCTTAATGGCTTCCGTGTCCTCACTCCCGCGCCCTGATCTCCGGATCTAACATTAACGTTATCCGATCCATCCCATAGGATTTTAACATGGATTGGATAACACTAAAAATCGAATAACACCAAAACTTGTGGAACCAAGTCTTAGCGTTATCCAACGTATTACTGTATATTGATATATATCACAGTAATGATGTATTTTATTATCTCTCATGTAATTTACAAACTTAAAAATGGGAGGTGAAAGGGCCACATAACTGGAATAGCCTAGGGCCTCTTTTCATGTAAATCCGGCCCTGGGTAGCAGACAGATCCAAGGCAAAAATGAATAGAAATACAGTATATGCAAGTGTAGGTATGTACACATAGCAAACAAGCTTTCACAAAGACTATGGGCTGAAGGAGAACATGGTTGGGCCCTAACCCTCTGCTTCTGGTAAGAAGGCAGGTCCGGAGTATGCTGGTACCTGTAAGGTACAGTCACATGTCCTAAGGCCCGAGTGCCCAAACTCACCTTCACCACAGACTCAACAAGCTGCCCTCTGCGCTGCACTCTCACACCGCACGTGAGCCGTCCGCCTTACCCCTCCTTACTAGTCTCACTGATATATTTAATATAACTTGCAACACCTATGTAAATACTGTACTCAGTTTGGTGTAGTGGACAGAGTGATGGACAAGAATTCAGATGGCCTGAGTTTGAATGCCAATTTAGCCATGAAAACTCACTGGGGATGTGCGGCTGCTAAAACCACTCCTTAAGTATCTCACTTACTTTGAAAGTGTTATTAAGGTTGCTATAAGGCAGTTACAACTTGATGGCACATAGCAACAATGCTTATGTACATTGGTCTGAAGAAGTGGACTTGATCCACGAAAGCTAACAATAAAAATATAGCAGTTAGTCTTTAAAGTGCTACAGTGTTTTTTATTTTATGTTATTTTTATTTTATTTTGTTTTCTGATATGCCTATGTACATTTATCCATGTATTCACTTGCATTTGTTCTCTCTGTTTAAAAGAAACTAGTTTTCTAAAGCAATAAACCTTTTTCGTATATTGCAGCTTGATGTGTAAATATGGGCAAAAGTGGCATATTGGCCTGCTTCACCCAGCAATGACACCCCATATAGCCATATAGATGAGCAAGTGGGATTCCTCACTGACAGAAAATGAATTTCAGAAACATGTCTGCTTTTATTCTACTTATGATGTCAAGAGAATAAAATATCATGAAATTGATCCAGGGTTCTTAGATAAATTGTGACATCTTAAGGAAGTCACTAGCTGGCTGGATAGCTCAGTGGTTTAGATATCTGGCTGAAGAGCCAGAGGCTGGGACTTCAGTTCCTCACAGTGCCTCCCAGGAGAAGACCCAGCCTGGGCAGCTTTGAGCAAGCTTCACAGTCTCAGGATACCCCAAAAGAAGGGAATGATAAACCACTTCTGTGTATTCTCTACCTGGAAAACCTTGAAAAAGGCACATCCAAATTGATAGAATACACACAAAGAAGTCAATGGCTTCTAAAACAATCTCCCACCTCTAACAGTGGAGAAAAACTTGACAGTAAGTACAAAATTGCCTTCTTTTCCACCTCAGGCTAACAGAGGAATAAAGGGGCTGAATGGTCAGTTAAATCAACGATAAGAACTGATAGCGAAGGAGAACAGCACATTCTTATGTAGGGCTGGAATCTGCTGCCATGCAGAAATATGACCATTAATTGAAAGAAAAGGGCCTTCCGGTGTGAAGTCATAGTATTATTCAACTGCAGGCAGGTTTTAGAATGAAAGCAATGCCTCTGGAAATGTTTGCAGTTACATTTAAAAAACAACACCAGTATCAATCTAGAATGCAAAAAACATTGTTTATAGTTTGTCTTTCCTTACTTTGGGTGGTGAGCTTCAGCTTTCTTCCGCCTATACATTTTTTTTCCAACCCATTGAAGTAGAGTCCACTATTGACTTGGAATCCACTATTAAAATTTTGTTCTTCAGTATCAGTTTTAAATGTGCAGCTGTTCAAAGACAACATCTTTCTTTACACGGGGATGGGGGGGGGGGGGAGAAAATGGACTCAGAAGCACTAGTGTAGTACAAAATAAGTCATATCAAAAAAAAACCAAAATAAACAAAACAAAATAAAAAACACTTTAAATATTAACTGCTATATTTTTATTGTTAGCTTTCATGGATCAAGTCTACGATAGCAGTTAGCAGTTAGTCTTTAAAGTGCTACAGTGTTTTTTTATTTTGCCTTATTTTGTTTTGTTTTCTGATATGCCTGAACCACAGACTAACAAGGCTACTATTCCAAAAAATACAAAATAAGTCTTAACTATAATCAGCTTCATGATCTTGCTCCTTCCTCTGATTGCATTACTGTATGTCTAGCACCATCAATATGGTACTTGTCCTGAGAAGCTTACAGTCTAAAATTGAATACAGAAAAGAATAGAAGAACGGGAGGCAAGGAAGCATTTCATAGTTTCAATTATGCTTAGTTTTTTTAATAAGCTGCAGCAGGTCTTGAAAACCTGAGTGTTGAAACTACTGTTGACACCTTGGTGATCAAATGGATTATTTGGCATACATTTTCTTAGACAACACTTTTGTGCTGGTGCAGTGGGCTGATAAGTATGCACGTTCATACTGCTACAGTCATTTCTCCTTAATTTTATTTTCTTGCAGTTTGTGTAATGAAATATATAATTGTATGTAATTGAACTTCTATTTGGGTGGAATTGTTTATTTATTTATTTATTAGTTCAAATTTATATTGCTGACCACTCGCCGTGACGACTCAGGGCGGCTTACAGACAATACATTACATTACAATACATTATGTGGGGTGGGCACAGGGGGAGTGGCAGCAAGGTCCCCATCCTGCCCTGGCCTCTTCTTCCCCTGGCAGTTGGTATAGGCACAGGGGGAGGGGTGGCAAAGTCCTCATCCTGCCCTGGCTTCTTCTTCCCCTGGCAGTTGGTTTAGGCACAGGGGTAGGGGCGGCAAAGTCCTCATCCTGCCCTGGCTTCTTCTTCCCCTGGCAGTTGGTATAGGCACTGGGGGAGGGGTGGCAAAGTCCTCATCCTGCCCTGGCTTCTTCTTCCCCTGGCAGTTGGTTTAGGCACAGGGGTAGGGGCAGCAAAGTCCTCATCCTGCCCTGGCTTCTTCTTCCCCTGGCAGTTGGTATAGGCACAGGGGGAGGGGTGGCAAAGTCCTCATCCTGCCCTGGCTTCTTCTTCCCCTGGCAGTTGGTATAGGCACAGGGGGAGGGGCGGCAAAGTCCAAATTGTTGCTTGCAACCCTGCATTCTGTTTGGCTGGTATGACTCTTGCAAGTAATTACTTCAATACTGGTATGGCCAGTAATAGCAAACACTCTCCAACAGAGTTTAATAATGATATATGATTTATAATAAGGTTGTTTGAAGTGCATTAATATGTAAGATAAGGATAATAATGACTTACTAGTGCAGTTGGAGAATACCTGGTCAACTGAAAATTAATAAAATAATATTTAATTGTAACTTTTTTTAAATTACCAAAAGTATGATGAGTGGAATGTGTTTATCATAATTCTGAGTTGAAGGAGAGCAGAAGTTTTTTAAATATTGGGCAATGCTTAGTTGAAGGGTTATCTTTGTAGATCAAAATGCTTTGTAATATAATTCCTTACATTCCATAGTTGTTTCTTCTAGTACAGTCCTGTTCGTAGAATAAATGGATTTTTCCATGCTCAGAAACAAATATGAAAAACCTAGAACTTCCCAACAACATGGCAATAACAAATAAGAACAGAAAATACTAATCATGGGGTAGCTTATAACAGTCATAATTATCTGAAGACAAATCTTTTTTCTCAATAGCACAATGGGATCTTCACTCAAACTTTTCAACTCTTGAGTTTCTTATGTATAAATGTCTCTTTTTTGTCTATCGAGAAACAGTACTGTTAAGCAGTTTCTGTTGTCATGGGTTGCAGGTTGCCTGTACAATGCATACAGTGGTGGGCTGTCAAAAATTTTGCTACCACACCATGGGTGGAGCTGATGTCATGGGCGGAACCAATGTCATGATGTCATGGGCGGAGCCAATGTCATGACATCATGACATTGTGGGTGGAGCCAAATAAAATAAAATAAATTCAATAAAAATTAAATAAAAATACACGTTAACATTAAAATAATCAACCCACCCACCAACTCACCCCACAGACAAATCAACCCACCTACCCACTCCAAACACAAACACTTCACTTACCTGGCCTAGGGTCGGTAAGCAGGCACTAGGCAGGCAGGCAGGCAGGCAAGCAGGAACTGCGGTGGTACGGTGGCAAACTGCCGCTGCGGCAAACCACTGCTGCGGTGTGGCAGCCTGGCGGTGTGGTGAGGAAAGGCCACCGCTGCTGCCGCCGCCACTTCTCCAGGCGCTGCCTGCACCCTTCCTTTATGGGCAGCCAAAATAGCTGGCCAGAACTGTGCATGTGTCAAACCTCCATTTGACGCAGGCACACTTCTATTTTTTTAGTGTGCGTGCGAAAAATGGAGGTTTGACGCATGCGCAGTTCCGGGGAGCCATTTTTGCTGCCCGGAAATACACTTCCGGAGGTGGGGGCAGAGAGGCAACCGAACCGGGTCACCCGGGAGTTTACCACCCCTGGCAATCCCCTCCAGATGAGTGCTACCGGTTAGAGCAAACCAGTCCAAACTGGTAACAGCCCATCACTGAATGCACATCTTACAACAATGTTGCAGCAGCCTAGAGAAATCTTCTTCAAACTTCTTTCACTGACAATCATCAGAATTTATACTTCTAATGCTGTGCAGAATTATTTTAAGGGCTGAGGGGGGTTTGGAAGCAAGTACTACTGCATTGAGTAGGACCTACATCTGGGTTGCAATTAAAAATGCTGGGGGAAAGTGAAGCAAAATGCAAAAATCTACAAGAACATTTTATGACTAAAAATGTTTTAGCTTAACTTTCTTTTCCACATTTGACATTACATTACTGTTACAATGATTTTGTGCCATCAAATATATTCTGATTTATGATATTTCTCAGGGTCTTCTCGGTACTCAGAAGTAGTTTACCAGAATCCCCTTCTTGGTATCGTTGTGAGACCCTGGCAAGTGAGATGTTAAATTCTTTCTCACACTAGGTCAGGCGAACTGCAGAATGATCCCATCAAAAGGTACCTTCATTTTGGCAGTTTTATGTCTGGCCTAAACACAGAAGATTAAGAAATTTTATGATTTGAAGTATGGCTTAGATACTGCTACAATGCTTCTAGTCTCAAATATCTGTGCAAGGGCAGACATAATTTTACATTAATTTTCTTGTTGCTGACTATTAGGGTGTCGGGCTTCAGCCTATGCCTATGCAGACAATATGGCCATCTGAATTTAAGGTCATGAAATCCCACCAGACCTGATAACTTGATACAAAAAGACTACAAGCAAGGGTCAAAATTGTGAATTAGAGTGGTGGATTGATGACTGCTTTTTTCTACCTGCCAATCAGTTAATTCAGATGTAGCTAGACTTACTAAATTTGTAGGTTGTAGTAGCTGCTTCAAGTGTATAACCATTGTCTCTTGCACTCATGCTGTGGCTAGCCTGATTTTGTTACTGGAACCCACATTACAAATTATGCCAGACTTGCACTTTTAAATGAACAACTTGTTCATTTGCATGTGAACCACAGAGTGCAATATAATTTGAACAACCATGGTGACCTATAGGCAGTGGTGAGCATCAGCAGGTTTGTACCAGGTCGCCAGAACCGGTAGCAAAAATTCTGGCTGGCCCCTCTGCCCATTCAAGTTTTGAAATAAAGTAGTCCTAGTTCAGGTGCAACTCAAGATTTTCCCCCTGGCCACGCCCACCATACCATGCCCACAATGTGGTAGTAATTTTTTTTGGAGCCCACCACTGCCTATAGGTGAGAAGTACCCCAATATCTGTTCTCATCCCTGTAGTTTGTCCTTCAGAGTCTTTCCTTTACTGGAAAAAGCCTAGGGCAAGAAAAGGAAAGATCTACTTTCTACATCTTTGACCTTTCTACATCTTACACCTTGCTCGAAAGCTAGTTGTATCCGACCCTAGGGTTCAGTGCTCATCTCTGTTTATAGCCAAAGAGCCAGTACTTTCTGTGTTTGCAGATGTTTCCATGTTCATGTGGCAAGCATGACTAGGTATTGGAGTGCATGGAACACTGTTTTACTTTCCCACCAAAGTGGTCCCTATTTATCAACTTGCAATTTCTTGCTTTCAAACTGCTAGGTTGGCAGGAGCTAGGACAGATGACAGGAGCTCACTCCATCATGCGGTACTCAGGTCTCGAACTGAAAACCTGCTGATCTTCCTGTTGTCAAGTTCAGTATCTTAACCACTAAGCCACATCCTTACAGGGGGTGAATTGCAGGGTGGGGTGGAAGGAGGTGGAGCCTTAAATTTCACCCTGCCTATTCATAGAAAAGGGGGCAGATCAACATTCACGAGCACAGATTAGTCACGTCTATGTTTATTGTGGACATTAGTTGGCTGGGAGCCATGCTAGCCTTGACTTCCTAAAGTACAGCACTATGATACATAGATTAACGTTCTTTGAATTCTTGCTCTACATTTGTAGGAGTACACATGGAACATTTTATGAATAGACATCAACAATTTAATGCATGTAGTGTTTCACAATATTTAGATAGGACAGAGCAGCTGTTATAAGTGTAACAAAATAATGGAACCAATTCTGTACATCAAAAGTCCAAGCCTGGTGCCCCTCTTGAGTGACTGTATACCTTCACCCATAAAATAGTGTATCATTTGCATTCAAAGTGTACAGAGCATTTAGAATTGTTGGTGGGACCTTACCAATGCCCATCTTTGGGATCAGCATCCTATCCACACAAGTATTCATCAATTTTAAGAACCAATTAATGGTTATGGAGCCAAAATGCTTTATTTGCTCTCAACTTATATCATCCAAGCCTGCAGCCTTATTGTTCTTCATCTGTTGGATAGCAGTTCTCAGTTTTTCACATGTGAAAGGTGTAGTAAGATGGTCTTTCTCCTCTTTATACCTTTGAGATTTCATTTCTCTGGGTCTTGTCATTTTCTCATTTAGAAACAGCTGATGCTTTGTAATATAATTCCTTACATTCCAAATTTAGCAACTATTCTGTTTCAGCTTAGCAGAGACTAAGCTGGCATCTGCTCTTGAAGAACTAGCTGTCTATTATGACAACAATCACCTGAAAACTAATCCGGAAAAACCACAAATATATGCATTCTATTTATGAAATAGAGAGGCAAGAAAGAAGTTGAACATAATCTGTAGAGACCACAAATTAAACCACTGTAACAACCTGAAATGTCTAGAAGTAAAACTGGATTGTGCTTTAACTTATAAACATCATTGTCAAGTTATTAAGCAGAAGGTATGCTCTCTGGTTGTGCCATCAGCCAGAGAGGCGCACCTCACTGGCACGAGAAGGAGGGCCTTCTCGGTGTCCGCTCCGGCCCTCTGGAACCTCCTCCCAATAGAACTACGCCTGCAAACCGAGTTGCTGCCCTTTAGAAAAGGAGTGAAAACCTGGCTGGCAGGTTTGGTCTGGAGAGTGCATGGTTCAATTTCGCCAGCCAATTGTTTGGTTTGACCCCAGTATACCTATGTTACAATTTCTAGCTTTTAATACTAAGTTTTTAAAAGTTTTTTAATTCTTTTAAATGGTTTTATAATTGTTTTAAATCACCCTGGGTCCCTTTTGGGAGGAGGGTGATAAACAAATTTAAATAAATAAATAAATAAATAAATAAATAAAATATTAATATGTTGCATAGATGTTATTAGCATTGCCAGACATTACCATACAGAGAAATATTATCTTCTTCCAACTAATGACCAATATTACACCTTGAAAAAAACTTCTCTTAAAATACAAAAGATGGAACAAAGCAATACTTCTGAATACATCTCGTGCCACTTAGGATTGATAAAAGAATGGCATAACATTTGAAAAAAATAGTTGTCAAAATGCTTATGGACATTTTAAAAAATGCTCTTTAGAAGTAACATTTGAAACTAATGAGAAACAGATTCTCTTTGCTTTGTTAGACTGAAAAAGTAACTTTGTCTATAATGAGTGACTGAAATCCTGTTGCAAGAAATTATACTATGTAAGGCTGATGATGTCATCAGCTATGGCTGTTTTTGAAAATAGAAAAATCCTGATTCCTCACCCTCAAAGTTCCTAAGGCTTCCTGGGGAGACTTACATAATAGGAAAGCCATTGGGTGCCATGGGATGATGGGGAAGTCTTTAATTTCTGAAAATTGCTACAGCCCAGATTATTTTACTACTGTAGGTCAGTGTAGATTCAAAAGTGAAGAAGTCTACATTTGATTCCCTGCGGTATCTCAGGTTTTATAAGTGATGTTGTACAGTTCATCTGCACCTCCATCTCCTCTTCCTTTTGAATAAGGATCTTGTCTTCCTTCAAGGAACAAATTGAAAGGGATAAATCAAACATAAACATAGGATGGAGGTTATCATTCTACAAGTTATTAAATAAGTCTGTAAGACTTTGTAGAGCATGACTTCACTGTTGCAGCCAAAGTAGGGAGAAAATACAGGGAGGAAATGCCAGGAAATTGTTAGCTTCAGAGAGTTTAACAGCAGTTAATATTTTAAGCTCTTTTTCTTCTTTCTTTTTATAGTTTATCTTCTTTCTGTCAAGATATCTGTTTTTTCCACTTTTTCTGTCACTAAGGTACCTGTATCTGGGAGTTGTCTATCAAGGTAAACCCTATGCTGTTACTAATCTGTGAAAGGTAACATCTTTGTTAAAATGTGTTATGGACACTAACAACTTGATCTGCAAGTCACAAAAAATAAATAAAAAAAATTCTGAATTAAACCTGTTGAATCCCACAGTGTTCAAGCAACCTAAATTGTTTTACATCTGTATACTTCATCTTGTCTGAACTATGGGTTGTAGTAATGTTTAATAATTTAACATGTATTTAATGATTGACTGTGTTCAGAACACCTTATGTTTTCCCTACAATGAAGGCCAATGCCAGCTCTAAGTAAGACCCCAAGGACAACAGCTCTTTACAGCATTATAGTCTTATCTGATGACAGGAGCTGAGTCTGGGAAGTTATCAACCATGTTAGGTTCCCACAGTGCCTAATAGCAACGCTATGTTGCGTTTTCAGGGGCATTGATGGAAATGTAATCAGTAAAGTAATCTTCGGTGATAAAGATAAAACAGATGCCAGCACTGGTAGAGCCAAGAGGCAGGCATTGACTTTGGCAGTGTGCAAGACTTTGGTAGACCTATAGCGTGGCAAGATTAGTATTGCTAATGCCAGCTGCACCCTGTTTACAGACAACCTTCAAAGCTAGGTCAGTATTATTCCTAATAAAGGGTTATTAACTGATGTCATATTTGAAGTTTCTATTATTCAAATTGTTGTAAATTTTTTACTTGAATTACCTTTAGTCATCATCCTAGTATCCATATGGATGAATGTACAGTAGTTTAAATTGTTGTAATAAATTGCAGATAGGCTTGAACTGGATCCAGTGGTATAGCATGGGGGTGGCCCGCCCTGGGTGGCACTCTCCAGGGGGTGGCACTTGGGATCTGAGCACTTGCAGCACTTAGGACCCAAGCACTTGGGAAACAATCACAGTAGCGCTTGTTTCTGGAGGGACCGCATTGGACAGCGGACCCAGTGAGGGCATTGCCCATGTGGGGGTGCTTTGAGGTGGCGGCACCCATAGGTGACCACAGCAACTCTGCCAGGAGCTCTCCCAGGGAAGGGACGCTGCCAGCGCCCAGGGTGGGTCGGGTCCCTGGCCTTAGGCTGCACTTTGGCCAGTCTCTGAGGTAGCCCTGGCCAGGGTGCGGCAGCAGAAGCAGCTGCAGTAGGCTGGCTCTTGGCCTCGGTGCTTCGGACAACGACCCCTTTGCCTCGGCCTCCTCTTCTTCCTCCTCTTCACACACCCCCACTGTCCTTCACAGTGGCCTAGCATGGGGTGGCAGTGAATTTGGCCTACGCCCTGGGCAGCTGAAACTCACACTACGCCACTGACTGGATCTGAGAGAGTTTCTTGCTATCTTGTCAGTTCAGTACAAAGATGAGATCCTTTTTAGAGACTTCCACCAATGTTACACAGTAGCCCTCAAGATGAGATCACTAAGCATCTTATTTTGTCAGCACATGTCCACTTGGTTTTCAAAGTATAGAATGCAAACAACATTGGATAATGAGCCATCAGCATACTTTTACACACACACACACACAAAAGATCTGCAGCATAGTGCATCTTTGTAGTGGTCACTTTCCTCTTATCTCATGGCATGCTCACTGGCTCCATCCTTACTCAGGCTCTGATACAGGACCTTGATTAGGAATGAGTGACTGTCAGGAAGGAAAGCAGACTTTGGCTGCCCTGCAGTAAGCAACCATCTTCAACTTTGGAGAAGAAAGGTCAGCCCTAGATAAACAGTTATTCCTGTTCCAGTAGCCTTCATTATCCCATAACACTGACTCTGGGTGGGAAGAAAAGCTCTTTAACAGCTGCAGTTTTTCTTTCTGAACCTTACAGTAAATGAATGGGATCAGTAGGTCATCACAGTCAGAGCCCCTGGGAAGGAGGAAGGTTCTTCTTGAAAGTCTCTTAAATCCATAACTAAATGAGTGTGACTGTGTTGCTAACTGCTTGAGAGATCCAGATGGTGAAGGTCACCAGCTGCCTTGAAAGCAAAAGTACTATAAAGGCTGTTTGTATTCCCAGAAATATAATGAATGTTGCTGTATCCCAGGAAAGGGGAGAAATAGATGCTTGCTGACACCTGTGGAAAACAGAGTGAGGCAAGAATACAACTAGTTGTGTTGCTTCAGCTGTTTTTCTTCCCAACCTGGTTTTATAATCCAAGATGCAATTCTCTCTTGCCGGAAGCAAACTTAACTGAACCAGAGGAGATTTGTGTCCTTTACTTCATAGTGTCCAAAACTCCTCCTTATGTGCAATCTTATGTGTGTTTATTCAGATGTAAGAACTGTTATATCAGATGGGGCTCAATCTTTAATAAGTATTCCTATATATTCTTCTTCTTCAGCTGCCTTGTCTGTTCTGGATATTGGCTACCATCATGGCAATAGTCTTCCTATTCTTAACTCCTTAGAACAGTTCTTCCAAGGACATGCCACACCAGTCTCTCAGGTTCTTCAGCCATGAGGACTGTCTACATCCAGGGCCAATCTTCCCAAGGATCTTTCCTTGCAAAACAAGTTGGAGTATTCTATACTTTATGTTGTTCCTCATGATATGGCCAAGGTACTAGAGCTTTCTTTGCTTAATGGTCTTAAAGAGTTCTTTTTCTTTATCCATCTGGCACAATACTTCTAGGTTAGTCACATGGTTAACCCATGATATCCTTAGCAGCCATCTGTAGATCCTCATTTCAAAAGCTCAGATTCTCTTTTCAGTCAATGTCCAAGCTTCAACTCCATTTTGTTGTTGTTGTTGTTCAGTCGCACAGTCGAGTCCGACCCTCTGCGATCCCATGGACCACTGTCCGCCAGGCACTTCTGTCCTCCACCATCCTCCTCAACTCGCTCAGCTTTGTGCCCATTGTGTCTACAATACCATCTAGCCATCTCATTTTTGGCCGCCTCCTTCTTCTTTTGCCTTCCACCCTTCCCAGCATCAAGGCTTTCTCATTTGAATCCTCTCTTCTCATTTGATGTCCAAAATACTTCATCTTCATCTTTACTATTTGACCTTCTAGGGAGCAGACAGGGTTGATTTCTTCTAAGATTGACCTATTTGTTCTCCTTGCTGTCCAGGGGACTCTCAAAACTCTCATCCAACACCACATCTCAAAGGCATCTATTCTTCTGCGCTCAGCTTTCCTAATAGTTCAGCTCTCACAACCATACATTGCCACAGGGAATACCATTGCTTTGACTATGCGAATTTTTGTTTGCAATTTGATGTCTCTACTTTTCACTATGCTCCCCAGGTTTCTCATTGCTTGCCTCCCAAGAATCAGTCGCCTTTTTATTTCATGGCTGCAGTCACCATCTGCAGTGAGCTTTGGTCCTAAGAAAGTAAAATCTGTCACTGCTTCTACTTCTTCCCCATCTATTTTCGATATAGCAGGGATTCTCAACCTGTGGCCCATGGGCTGGATGCGGCCCACAGCACCATTTCATATGGGGCCCCACTGCCTCCACCACACCAGAAGTGCCATGTGGTGGAGGAAGGGCAAAATGGCCATCTGGTCCCCAAAGCTGTCTGAGGGAGTATGACACAGGCCCCAGCTTAAAGAGGTTGAGAACTCCTGCCATATAACACTGCAAATACATAACATCTCACTATTCAGATCTTTGTAGTGAGAGTTAGATCTCTACTGCATAACAAATGTCGCATTTTTATGAAGGTGGACCTTGCTTTTCCCAATATATAGGAATGCATATTGCCTAGTATAAGGGTATCTGTGGCTTGCTGGTTTGGAAGTAAATTTTCATGCAGTCATATTTTCATGCAGTTGGGAAACTTTCATCATTCTCACAATCTCTTTCTGCTAGAGACAAACCAAGCAGCAATAAGACTGTTGGCTCCTTCACACTTAGCATGTTGGTACTGATGTATTGTGTCATCAGTTGCAAAATTCTTCAGTACTATATCAGTTACAGTAGCTCAGGGGAAGGAGAGAACTGGCATAGATGCTTTTACTAAAGAATTAGTTACTATTATATTTCATTATTTGTATCAAAATGTAGATTTTGTTATAATTTTTAAAAAGTAAATATTTATTTCAAATATTTTAAAATAAACATTTCCCTGAAATTGGTCCCTATAGTTACTTTTTGGGGAAAATATTTGAATGCTACAAGCACCTTTTTTGTGGTACAAAATGTACTCTCCTGCCCATATCATTCTCATATCAACATTTACAACAGAGCACAAGAGGAATACAAGGCAAAGCATGAGCCAGCACTTAAACTATGCAATCATTATTATTATTATTATTATTATTATTATTATTATTATTATTATTATTATTATTATTATTATTATTATTATTATTATTATTATTATTATTATTATTATTAAGATTTGTATGTCGCTCTATTCGCCGAAGTGACTCAGAACGGCTAACATACTATATAGGGCAACATATATCACAGTATTACAATAGATTTCTTCTCTAGCATTTCGTTTGGCCACATCATCTATATGTTTGAGTGATGTAAAAGATATAGTTACATAACAAAGGAGGCACGGGGAGGGGGGCTCTTAATACTTATAATCCATAAAGTAATATGGTTATGCCTTAATGCAAAATACATTAATTGCAAACATATAGTTATTTCCAGGGACTGGGAAGAAATGGCTTATTGTACCTCAGTTGGGTACTAGAATGACGGGCAAGTACAAATTTACGTTTCATTTACCATAAATAGGAGTGGCTCAAGGTTTCTGATGCGGAAGACAAAATGCTGCCTCTCCCATCGCATACAGTCCTCTGATTTACCCCTGTCATTTGTGTGGGTTGGTAAGAATAACCACACAGAAGAACATAGAGTGAAGCACAGACACACACTTACCAACCTCCACCATAGAAGGAGGTAACTGGCTTTCGTCACACCTGTACATCTTCCTCACTACAGGATAAAAGGAGAAGGAGGCAATGAGACAATTATAAAACAACAACAAGACAAAATAGCAGCAACTGCCTGTTCTGATGCTATCCCTTTATATATTATGACACCAGCCCAGAGGCACAGAGGAGGAGGAGGAGAGGGCAGAGCTAGGTGAATGGCAGAAAAGGTAACTGACATATACCGTCCAACTGCTTCCTGAAAGTTAGCTCTACATGAAGTCAGTTGTTTCCACAATACCTGGTCCTGAGGTATCTACAAAGCTAAATCAGTATCAGAGTGTGATTTGACAAATTGCCTGACCTGCTGTGTTCTGTCAAATACTCTCATAGTGCTTTGGTTTTGAGGAAACCTCAGAGGCATGAATTACCAAACTAGATGGCTCCAAAGATCTTCCTTATGGTAGCAGGTTTCCAGAGCATCACAACCTACTTGGGATACCAAATGTGAGCAATAATAAATAAATAAATAATGTTAGTAGGTTTATTTGCTGTTTCTAACATGCTGTAGCTGCAGCAGCAGCCTTGCATACAGTGCTGTGGAGTCGGAGTCGAGGAGTCGGAGGAAATTTCGGGTACCTGGAGTCGGAGTCAGAAGTACACAAAACTGAGGAGTTGGAGTCGGAACATTTATCTACCGACTCCACAGCCCTGCCAGTGCTGTGGAGTCAGAGTCGAGGAGTTGGAGGAAATTTTGGGTACCTGGAGTTGGAGTAGGATTCAGAAGTACACAAAACTGAGGAGTCGGAGTCGGAACATTTATCTATCGACTCCACAGCCCTGCCAGTGCTGTGGAGTCGGAGTCGGAGTAAATTTCGGGTACCTGGAGTCGGAGTTGGAATCAGAAGTACACAAAACTGAGGATTCGGAGTCAGAGTCAGAACATTTATCTACCAACTCCACAGCCCTGCTTGCATAGCAGGATAAATAAGATGTCCCTATATATCTTATAGATTGATACTTTGAATCTATTTTAATATGGCTCAAAATCTTAGAATAAGACATGAATTTGGAATGTTTGTGTTGGTGAGTTGAAAATTGGCTGCAACCCCAGCTTTTTCAGAAAGGGCCAGCCAGCCAGGCTCAGATGGCAGATCTGAAGAAACCATCCAAAAGAAGAAAAGACATCTATTAATTTTCCACCAGCAAATACAAAAAGCAGCCATGTGATATAAACCTTGAGATTAAGGCAAATGGAGCAAATTGGGCCAGATATAATGCCCATCACTCATGAGCTATACTGCTAATAAAGCAAAATGCAGTTTAGATTTCACATTAAACTCTAAAAACAATTGTCAGATCTGTGTGGATGTGGGCAGGGAATGTGTAAAAAACGGAGATCCATGTCTGCAAAGTAGAGAAAGGTTGTAAATTGTTACCTTTGTCAGCTCCATTTCATGTGGAATCTGAATCTTCATTTGGTGGCAGCCTGGCTTCAGGCATCATTATATCTGGCCCAAATTTTGAACTATTTTTCAGAACGAATTCTTTTTAGACCATCTTTTGCTGATGAAGAGTTCTAGAGAACTCTAAAGTTGATCCTGTTTGTAATTTTTTAGCAATCCAATAAAGGTATTGAACAATCTGGAACTTTATTTAACTTTAGTATCATATTTTTATGGATGGTGCACCATTTAAATTGCCTGCCTCAGGTGTCAAAAATGTCCTGGTCAGTTATTTGGTACAGCTGCCAGTTAAGATTTCTCCTAATCTTCTGCTCCTGTGAATCTTAACCCACAATGTGGACTGTTAGTCATTTGCTGTAATGAGATGAACCAACTCTTCCTCCAAAAAACCTATTTATTGGGTCTTTATTTTGTTTTGATTTTCTTTGGTCTACAACATCTGGATTCCAGAATTCCTAAAATAAAGGGCCAGCCCAAAATCTTTTGAGTTAGGGCTTAGCTCCTTTGAAAATCTAATCCTTCAAGATTTAAGCAAATGACTGGAGTTTAGGAAACATCAAGTAGACACATTTCATTCCTGGCACTTCTCTAAACAGAGGAGGTCCCCCCCCCCCCAAGTCTCAGTGTTGATTGCTGCAAAGAAAGGTGACAGTTTTATGGCACAGCCTTATCATTGGAGGAACACAGGCTTTTAATTATTGTTATGCAGCAGGCTTATCTTGCTCTGTTTAACAGAAACTCCCTGTTGGTTTATAATCCAAATCAATGTGCAGCAGGGATTTCCCCTGGAAAAAACACAGAGGTTAGGTCTTGTAATTAAGGAGTCTGCAATCTTATAAACCCAAATGATTTAATTATTCTGACATTTTGACATTCTTTTGTTTAAATGGATTTTCTGTACTTCATTAGTAAAACATCCTTGGATTGAACCTCCATGAAAATAAACAGTAGTCGAAGGGATTATGGCTTTAGGCAGGCATCTACACATATACATGTGATTTTAAGTTTCACTATGCAAGCATTGTAGATGTAGAAAGTACTATAACTAACATTGACAGTAGTGAGTCAAGAAAATGGTATTAATTTTCTTACCTGACCTAAAAGTATAATTTCTTTGATACATGCATTCTCACTTAATAAAATGTATGTAATGAGAACTTCAGACATTCAATAAACAAATAGCAGTTCTCCACACAAAGTCCAAATTAAGGAGAAAATGAATAATTAAGTGAGAGCGAGCTTTAAAAAGTTTATATATATAAACCTCTGATTCAGCCAAGTAGTCATTTGCAATTCAATTAACTTTCTGAACTTTCAAGTCTCTGAATGTGATAAAGGAGATCTATGATTGGATGTTCCTGCAGTATTTACTTTTTCTTTCCTTAGAACAAAACAGATGTGTTGAGGGTGGGGTGGAGGATGATAAATCAGATTGGGAATACAGTAAATCCTTGCATAAAGAGCGCCTCACTTAGAGACTAACTCATTTAAAGAGCAGAATTTTCTTTGAATGGTCGCCTCGTTTAACAAGTAAAGCCAACCAAAAACTTGCTTAACAACTAAATTGGGGTTCACAACTCCCCCCCCCAGAAGTCACAATTGGTCACTTACAGTGGTGTTTCGCTTAAAGAGCAAACTCACTTAAAGAGCAATCCTGTGGAACATATCATGCTCTTTAGGTGAGCTACCACTGTACAGTATTTAGGGAAGGATGTTATTTTTAAGCATTATTTTGACCGAGATGCAGATTTTCACCACAGAAGAAAAATATTAAAAGCTAGACACCAAACTGAAATAACAATTGCTATTTGTGTCAAATTTCCCAATCTAAAATCATTACTGTCAAAAACGTATTTGTTCTATAGGGGTGAAAACATGCATATAATATTCAGATGCTTACATCTACTATTCAGGAGAAATTAGCTTTGGAAGTTAAATTTGGACAGGGAAACATGAGCAGATTCAAATTAGGTTTTTAACCCTATCACTTTATCCTATTCTTTGATTTTATGAGGGCTTTGAATGTTGTCCTCTACTTATAACAGTGTTTTCTTTTTTTCACTGATTTTCCATTCTTTCTTCTTACTATGGAAACTCTGCTAAGGAGTTAAAGATGGAACAACTGCATAAGGCTTTCTAATTAAGATTATAATGAGCCTTTGGTCTGAAACAACAAAATTGCAATGTTAAAAGGTTAAGCCATTCAATGGGGTGCCATGGAGAATGGTTTGGACTTCAAATACTGTACTAGGATTCTCCAAGAATTCTCCAGACACTACTAACAGATACTGTTCCTTAATCTCGTGGTGCAGTGGTTAAACTGCTGTACTGCAGCCAGAACATTGTGAGTTCAATCCTGACCAGATTTAAGGTTAATTCAGCCTTCCAGCCTTCCAAGGTCAGTAAAATAAGTACCGAGCATGTTGGGGGCAAACTGCTAATTAACCACCCAGAGAGTGCACTAGGGGCTATGGGGTGGTGTATAAGTGTAATTGCTATTTCCATCACCTGAACAAGTCTGAGTCTGCCTTCAATGCCTTCTTCTAAACCTCATTTCCCACTGCAGTGCTTCCTGGGATTGGTAATCTAAGTACTGTACTCTAATAATAATTTCATGTCAGAGATTACTCTGGGTTGAAAGGATCTTTTAGGGGATGCCCGAATGAGGCTCCTTTCATGTCCCCAAGTACAGCACTCGGCCATTGAAACCCTACTTTCCAGTCCCCAGCTCAATGTCTGGGGACTGGAAGCCATATTACTGTATTCTAGATGTCCTTTGTTTATTGTAAGGTTAAGGAATTAACAGGTGCCCTCTCTTTATAAGTCAGAGTTCTGTGGCTTAAATTGTGGCATAACAAGCTGAAGTCAACAGGGATAGATTTCCCATCTCCTTGCTGGAAAAAGCATCACTTAATTAATTTCTTAATGCATGCAGCTATTCACAATGCAGAACATCTCTTGGGAAAAAATACCAGTTCACACAATGCGTCAAATATTCTCAGGTGAAGTATGTTTCATCTGAACCTTCTTCTTTATATATTCCTAGGGAACGTTTCCAAATCAGCTCTATGTAACTGAAGCTTTATGACTGAAGGATTTGTGTTCTTCACAGCAGCACACACACAAATACATACTTGGTCATGGTGTTTAAAAGCTATTGGTAATATTAAACAAAACTGAAAGCCAGCAATATTTGTGCCATAAAATAAGACAGTTGGAGAGTTCTTCACAAAGGAGAAAATCAAAGGGACATTTTCACTTTGAAATGGTAGTAGGGTGGGGTTTTAATTAACTATTTGGGTTGCAGCTGCGATGCGAACATGTTTTAGCACAAGGGGAGGGAAATGAATACTGCAGTTTCAGACACCACTGACTCTTATACCCCATTCATGAAACTTGAATGTTAGCTGCCTAATTATGTGTAGTGTAACAGCCAGGATAATGATGTACAGTACATGCAATGAAATGCATATCAAATAATACCATAGTACTGTAGAAGGATGTTGAGAAAAGTCCTTATTTTTGCTTACTTGTCCAAGTCCATTTTTAGTCACAATGTTTTATCCAGTTCTGGTGTGACATGAAAAAAGTGAACTAGACTAGAGGGTAGGAGTTTAATTCCCCAACTATACCTCCTTGACAGGATCTGGACTCAGTGATACATAGGGCCCCATGCAGTTCTGAGATGATGATGATCGCTGTTGTTGCTAAGAATGGGAAAGCTGCAATCTTCCAAAAGCTGGTATATTTCAGTCCTATCATCCCAAAATACTGTATACTTGCCCTGCTGCCTGGGCCTGAAGACTTTTGAATCCCAGAAATATTTGTGCTGAAGAACAGGTCTACCACCCAGCTCTGTTTTAAACTAGAATTTTAAGTTTCAATCTTCACCTATTCTCCCTCTTTTTGCCTCTCCTTCTCTGGAACAGCTATGAAAAGGTGATTGATTATAAGCTTCTGTTTTCAAAATAACCTGAGATTCCAATCATGTTTGATCTCTATGATCTGAGAAGGCAAGATCGTAAGGTGCAATTTGATCTGAGCTTCTTGCAATAATCCCTCTATCTTCTTATATGCCTTATATTACTATGTATGCCTTATATTTTCGAAAATGCAGATTGTGTGTGTGTGTGTGTGTGACTTTTCCAACTAAAAGAATGTAAGCTCCCTACGCCAGTGTATTATATTTCTGTTCTCCTCTGCTTTCCAGAGGTATGTCTAATGCCAGGATTTGCAAATTGGTTCTAATGAAGAAGGTGAACGGCTAGATAAATTGTATAAAATGTCAGAACATTTGATTGCTCTTAACACACTGCTTTATGAAGAACCTATCCTGTGATTCCTAATATTAAAATTACTAATTTTAATGGCAGTATGCCATATATATCTGAATAATTAAATTACACTACAAGGTGCATTTACTGGGTGCATTAAACATCTCTGCCTGTGACTTCTATTCTTCTGGATGACTTCCTAAATTAGACAGTTCTAGTTTATGGTTTTGCAATTAATAACATCTTCGGAATGCTATACTTGTACAGACCTGTGCCATTTAAGGTTGTTAAAATGGTCAGTTTTTAACTGAACACACATATATTTTTTGTTTTGGTTTTGTTAAAGAGTTTTTGTTGCCTGCATTATCATTTCTAACACAGAAAAGCCTCCTCGAAAATGTGGTATTTTTGAACCACAATCTGGTATACCTTGGTAATGGCAACCTTTTGTTTCTGGCTAATCTTTCTCACACTAGGTCAGGTGAAAGGAATGGCAGAATGAGCTCACTAAAAGGTGCCTTCATTTTGACAGTTCACATCTGGCCTAGTCAGGGAAGAAAAATTTCTAACAATAAGAAAAAGAATTAGAAATTGGTCTGACCTAATCCTAAGGCAAGAGAGAAAAATTGCCATTACTTTTTGGGTGAACAGGGGGAGAGTAGATCAGCTGCTTTTATTTGCACATGAAACAAATCTGAGACTAGAACATCAACAGCTGAAAAATATTTTTTTAAAAGTAAATCCCCATTGATATCAGCAGAACATCCCGTTGAATTTGTTTAGTTTAGAGTTAACACTAGTTGCACAGTATAGTTGTACAACATGAACTGTACAACATGAACTGTACAACATGAACTGTCTAGCCCACTTTGGAGGGCCAGATTGGTCCAATTGTATGCACACATTGATCAGACCAATCTGCCCCAATCCACTGCATTTTGAGACCCTGTGATGGGTTCAAGTAAATTGTTCCACTGTACATTACCCTATTGCAGTGATGGGATGTTACAGGTTCGCACCAGTTCGCCAGAACCGGTAGTAACTTTCCCCAGTGTCCCAGAGAACCGGTAGTGGCTTTTGGAGGGAACCACCTTGGGGGCTTACCTTTTCACGGGTTCCCCTTGGTGTGAATGCACGCTACAACACGTGGCACGCCTGCGCATGCGCGGCCTCCTTGCTGTCTTCCAAGGAGGAAGAGAAGCTGCTAGCCTGAAGCTCCTATAGCCTGCTTCCCAGGGTAAGTGACTCACCTTTGGGTGTGAGGTGTGGGTGTGCATTTTAATGTGTATTTATTTTTAATGTGTATTTAATGTGTTTCATGTGTATTTAAATTTGTATTTTCATGTGTTTTTATGTCTATTTAATGTGTATTTATTTTAATGTGTATCTTTATGTGTTTTGTGTGTATTTAATTTGTATTTTTATGTCTATTTATTGTGTATTTATTTTAATGTGTATTATATGTGTTTTACGTGTATTTTTATGTCTATGTAATTTGTATTTTATGTGTACATGACCAACTTTGGCCCCGCCCACTAGGTCACATGGTCCCGCCCATGACATTGGCTCCACCCACAACATTGGCTCCACCCACATCATTGGCACCATCCACAGATTAGGCTCCGCCCACGGTGAGGTAGTAAAAATTTGGACATCCCACCACTGCCCCATTGCCAGTACATATGCATGGTAAGAGTGGGATAAAATAAAGTGGTGGCTGAAGGATCCAATTCACAGTGGATCAGGGAAGTTCCCCCACAATCAGCTGAAAAGTGCTATTGTCACTGAGTCGCCTGGGGGTTTACTCCCCCCTCCCCAGCGATCCCCTCCAGATGGCTGCTACCGGTTTGGCTGAACCGGGAGCAGTCCACCACTGGATGTTCTTGAGGTGACACGGTCTCTTAGGTATCCTGGCCCACTATCATGTAGGGCTTTAAAGGTCATAACCAACACCTTGAATTGCTCCTGGAGGCACACCAGTAACCAATGCAGCTCCTGGAGCAGTGGTAAGCCATGGGCATAACGCCCGCACCCTATCACCACCCTGGCAGCCACATTCTGGACCAGTGGCAGCCTCCGAATGATCATCAAAGGCAGCCCCAAGTAGAGCACATTACAGTAGTCTAGTCTAGAGGTGACCAGACCATGTGTGACCATGAGCAAGAAGTCACGGTCCAGGAGTAGGCATAACTGGCGGATCACACGAAGTTGTGCTTTAGCGATCTTCCTCCTTCCTCTGTTTAGCGTTTCTTCAACCAGAGGATAGTCAACACCATGGCTATTCTGACTTTGGATAATAACTAGCACCAACTACCACAGGGAATGGCATAACTCCCTTGGACTGCAGGTATTTATTTACAGGTGTACTGGGAATTTTAAAATAAACTGAAAGGAGCATCCTGAAGTGGAGTTAAGTGTTTTTTGTTTTAGTTCTACAGTTAATAGCTATTGTTCTTTAACCTTTTGCTGACTCAGGCATGAAAATAATTTTTTAATTTCAGCAAGCAGTTAGGTAGCCCAACCCTGTATAATGGATCCTCCACTGTTGTAATCTAGATTTCTAATAAGATATGCAACCCTTTGTCTTCTGCTGACTTGCTAGTTTCTGAGACTCAACTCTCAATAACCTGGTTTGTTTGATTTGAAAAGCTGGGTTTAAGTTTGTTCTGAGGTAGATGTCCTCAGAGATTATGCACATAGATGAATCTCTATTAGATTTAAGAATAAATTTTAAGGTACATATTTATTCCATTCTACATTTGGTTTGTTGTGGACCAATTCTAATTGGCCCTGCTGCTTGTCGCCTTGTAAACTGGTTTGTAATGGCAAGTGTGCTATGCTAGTACAGTAAAAATGTTTAATATATAAGGTGTGATGGATCTGAGTCGATTACAATTAGAGATAGGATATTTGAGATCAAATGACAGAAGATATGAGGAAGAGTATGGAGGATAGGGGTGCCTGGCATACGGTGGTCCATGGGGTTGCACAGGGTCGGAGTCGACTGTGCAACTGAACAACAACATGACAAATATAGTGAAGAATCAGTGTAGTGTAGTGGATAATGTTGGATTCGGCCTTCGGGACTTGGGTTCAAATAATTACACAGCCATTTACTTCTTTTATACCCTGCCCCAATTTAGTGCAAGCACTACTTTGGGCAGCTAACAACAATAAAAGTACAGCCCACAATATAGCAATATAAAAAGGAAGAGGAACAAGAATGGTGACTTTTGACTTTGTTCTTGTTGCTGTTTTTGTTGTTTCTGTTGCTGTTGGACTTTCTGTGGGATTTCTCAATTGCGCTTTTCCCCCCTTGTTTTTGTAATGCTTTTGATAATGTTATACTGATACTTTTGATACTGTGATTTGTGATGATGATATGTTGAAATGTTTTTGTATTATGATTATGTGGTATATTTTGGATCTTTGTTAGCCGCCCAGAGTCGCTTTGAGAGTGGGGCAGCATACAACATCAACAACAACAACCCAATAAAAATAAACGATAAACATTAAAATACCTACCTAGATGGCATTAATAAATTTAGAGTCCTGCAGTAACCTATGGAAACTCATTAGTGGTGGCAATGATAAAACCACCCCTTAAATATCTCACACATCTTGGAAATCCCATTGGACTTGCCATAAGTCAAAGACAGTTTCATGCCACTGATTTTCTGTCTGTACTCCAAGAAGATCTTGTAGTCACTTCCCTCCTTCTTCCCGGGAGAAGAACCGCGGGCTGTTCTGTGTGGCACCACTGCCAAGCTGACCTTGGGCCCCACCCTCCTGGGGCCAGGAAGAAGAGCTGCAGGCTGCTCTGGGTAGCCCAAAACTGCCACCCAGCTGACCTCGGGCTCCACCATCCCAGGGCTGGGGAGAAGAGCTGCAGGCTGCTCCAGGCAGCATGACACTGCTGCACAGCTGACCTGGGGGGGGGGGCCCTTCCAGGGCCGGGGAGAGGAGCCGTGGGCTGCTCCGGGCGGCCCAACACTGCCACCCAGCTGACCTTGGACCCCACTTTCCCAGGGCCAGGGAAGGGTCCCCCCCCCATTGCCTGATTGGAGGGAAGTGACTGTAATTGTTCACTCGGAGGGAACTGGCTGTTTTGTAATTGTAATTGTCTTATGACATGCACTGATGATATTGATGTATTTGTTATTATTTTGCTGTTTTGCTGCTATTATGTTGGTGTTTTGCTGCATTGTATTATATTGTATTTTTAATTGTATTTAATTTTAAATGTATTGTGATATATTGTGATTGCTGCTAGCCACCCCGAGTCGCATAGTCGAGTGGATGGCATAGAAGTCCAATAAATCAAATCAAATCTTTACAGCAGTATTTGATTGAAGTGTTAATGTTATTGTTAACACAAGTGCTATCAATGACATTTTATATCCAGTATCCAGACAGTACTGTACGTTATTATTGGCTAACAGTTCAGTTGGTCAGGAAATATGTAATAAAGTCAGTGAAGTAAGTAATGGACTTGGTCTGAAAATGATTAGGAGGAAAGTCAGAAAATAGCAAGCACTAAACTAAGGCAGTTAAAAATCCAAGATGAAAGTGTGGTGTATTTTGGTAAATACAATGTAAATCACTTGGAATTTGGATTAGATAGACTGGTAAATCATAGCTGTGCAACAGAATTTAAAACAGAGATGACTCTAGGGGGTGATGTTCATCTCCATTTACAGCCAAAAAGCCATCCATCACTGTCTGCGTCAGCAGTTAATTCTGTGGTCATGTGACTACATGCTGAAGTGCAGGGAATGCTGTTACCTTTTCCGCCAAAAGGGTGCCTATTTTTTTGTTGTTGTTCAGTCGCACAGTCGATTCCGACCCTCTGCGACCCCATGGACCACTGTCCCCCAGGCACTCCTGTCCTCCACCATCCCCCTCAACTCGCTCAGCTCCGTGCCCATTATCTCCACAATACCATCTAGCCATCTCATCTTGGGCCGTCCCCTTCTTCTTTTACCCTCGACCCTTCCAAGCATTAAGGCTTTCTCAAGTGAATCCTCTCTTCTCATTTGATGTCCAAAGTACTTTAGCTTCATCTTTACTATTTGACCTTCTAGGGAGCAGTCAGGGTTGATTTCTTCTAAGATGGACCTATTTGTTCTCCTCGCTGTCCATGGGACTCTCAAAACCCTTCTCCAACACCACGTCTCAAAGGCGTCTATTTTTCTGCGCTCAGCTTTCCTAATGGTCCAGCTTTCACAACCATACATTGCCACAGGGAATACCATTGCTTTGACTATGCGAATCTTTGTTTGCAATTTAATGTCTCTACTTTTCACTATGCTCCCCAGGTTTCTCATCACTTGCCTCCTAAGAATCAGTCGCCTTTTTATTTCATGGCTGCAATCACCATCTGCAGTGAGCTTTGATCCTAAGAAAGTAAAATCTGTCACTGCTTCTACTTCTTCCCCATCTATTTTCCAGGGACTGATAGGGCCTGTTGCCATTATCTTGGTTTTTTTGATATTGAGTCTCAAGCCAGCTTTTTCACTTTCTTCTGTCAACCTAATCAGGAGCTTCTTTAGGTCCTCCTCACTTTCTGCCATTAGGGTGGTATCATCTGCATATCTCAAATTGTTGATGTTTCTCCCAGCAATTTTGATCCCAAACTGTGATTCCTCCATTCCTGCATTGCGCATTATGTGTTCTGTGTATAAGCCTATTTATCTCCTTGCAATTTCTTGCTTTTGAACTGCTAGGTTGGCAGGAGTTGGGACAGCCCACGGGAGCGAAATTCATAGTGCAGCACTTGGGGCTCAAACTGCTGACCTGCCAACATTCTGGTTGTCAAGGTCAGCATCTTAAGCACTAAACTACTGCTGCCCCTTGTACTTTAACACAGACAACTGTAAAAAAATACACATACAGTAAAACCTCAGATAACACTAAAACCTGGTTCCACAAGTCTTGGTGTTATACGATTTTTAGTGTTATCCGATGCATGTTAAAATCCTATGGGATCCATAGAGATACATTGTAACCACACAGGCTTTAGTGGTTGTTATCTGATGCATCCCATAGGATCTTAATGTTATCCGATGCAATTCTTCCCCCCAGATTGCTTAATGTTATGCGATTTTAGTGTTATTTGATACTAATGTTATCTGAGGTATTACTGTAACTGTAAATAAATGCACATTTCAAATGTCTGTCCTTTTTATTTTTGCATTTTTTTCTGGACTTTAACGAAGAAAACTGTAAAAGAAAAAAACATTTGAAATGTTTATTTATTTCTGGGCAATGAGAATTGATTGGAACAAATTGTTACAACTAATCAGCAACGATGGAACCAAACGGGAAAAGGTGTTGGCGGGAGAAAAATTTATTGGCCGAAATACACCGGACGTCATGGTTCCATCAGAATGGTCATCAGATCGTCCCATCTCCACGACGAGGAAAGGAACCAGAAGAAAACGAAAGAGTTCCTCAAGAAGCGCCTTCCGGGGCAGCAGGTTAACGTTTGGAAAACACCCACTGCTCCGCCAAAGTTTCGGGCGAGTCTGCGGACTGGCCCTTTGGAGCCCCGGGGGGGGGGCAAACAAGCCTGGGTCTCACGCGGGCGGCGCCTCTAGGGTCCTGTTCAGTGGTGGGATGTCAAAAATTTTACTACCCCACCGTGATGTCATTACAGTGTGGGCGGAGCTAACACCATGATGTCATGTCATGGGCGGGGCCAAAGAAAAAAAAATACAAAATAATAAAAATAGGGAGCTTCAGCCTATAGGGAGCTTGAGGCTAGCAGCTTCTCTTCCTCCTCCCCGTTTGGGAGGACAGCAAGGAGGCTGTGCATATGTACCAAGCACTAGGCGTGCATGCACACCAAGTGCTTGGCATGCACGCGCAGTGAAAAGGTAAGCCCCAAAGGTGGTTCCCCCCAAAAGCTGCTACAGGTACTCTGGGACACTGGGAAAAGTTACTACCGGTTCTGGAGAACTGGTGAGAACCTGTTACATCCCATCACTGGCTCCCTACCTGTTGACACAACGGGGAGGCGCGGAGGCGGAGCCTCGTCCGGGCGCTGGGCGGAGCCAGGCGGCAGGTTGTGCAGGTTGCGCAGGAGGGGCAGCCCAGCCCCTGCCTTCGCCTCAAGGGGGCGGTGCGCGGGAGGTGGGGGGAGCCCGGAGACGCCAAGCCGGACAGGCGGCGCCTGCGACCACCTTGCGCCGCGGGAGGCAGTCGCGGTAGCCGCCGCAGCAGTTTCGGACGAGCTCGGGAGCGAGGAGGAGTCGAAGAAGGACGCGGGCGCAGCTGCTGCAGGAAGGGCTTGGGCCGGGCCAAGAGGATTTGCTTGGGCTGCTTCTGTCCCGGCTTATGAGCAAGGTAAGGACTGGCCTCCGCGCGTGCCTCGGAGGCTGTGAGGTCCCGCTCTTCCTGGACGTGGTTCCCGGGGCTGAAGCCTCCTCCTCCTCCTTGGCCAGGGCAAAGCGGCGAAGGAAAGGGGGGCCCCCTGCGCTTTTCCCCTCTCCTCCCACTCCACACCCCCTTCCCTTTGAGTGCCAGCCCCCCCCACACACACACACGTTCCTCCGAGTGGAGTTTGGAGTCCAGGCTCCCCTCCTGCTTGAGGCGGCGTTTCCCTCGCCTGTTTCCTGGTAGCGGAGAGCGGAGTCGGGGCGGGTTACCGAAGCCAGGGGTTGCTGCTGGACGCCGGGCCAGAACCTTCCTTTTCCCCTTCCTCGGTGCCACAATTTTTTTTTTGGGGGGGGGGCTCCCCTCCCCTTGGCAATCCAAGGGCGCTCCTCACACACACCCCACCCCGTTTCGTTGTGCCTTCCTAAAGAATGGGGTGCAGTGATGGGATGTAACAGGTTCTCACCTGTTCTCCAAAACCGGTAGTAACTTTTCCCAGTGTCTCGGAGAACCGGTAGCAACTTTTTTTTGGGGGGGGGGGGAACCACCTTCGGGGCTTATCTTTTCACTGGTTCCCCCACTGCGCAAACGCGCCAAGCACTTGGTGTGTATGCACCCCTATTATCCTAGAGAACTGGTACGATGACCATATCCATCTTGCAATATGGTGCTGCCCAGGCACTTATACTAACAGGTAAGCAGAGGCGTAGCTACCGCCATATCTGCCGTATCAATTATACGGGGCCCCCGGGCCACGGGGGCCCCCAACGTGCGTAAGCAAAACAAATCTTTACTCTTCCTAAGGGCCCCCAAACAAATTTTTATACGGGGCCCCGCCAAGGCACGCTACTCTTCTGCAGGTAAGTGAAGGTTTTGTGTTTGGTGTGTGGGTGGGTGGGTTGATTTATGTTTGGGGTGGGTGGGTGGGTGGGTGCATTTTAATGTAATTTTTATTTTATTTATTTATTTATTTTACGGGTTTGTGTTGTGGGTGGGTGGGTTGAGGGGTGTGTTTGTGTGTGTATGCTTATTTTTATTTTATAATAATTATTATTTTCTTTGGCCCTGCCCACATCATGACATCATGACATTAGCTCCGCCCACACTGTGATGACATCACGGTGGGGTAGTAAAATTTTTGACATCCCACCACTGGGTGGGTGGGTCTGGCTGGCTGGCAACTTGCCTCCCTCGTTCCCATTCTTGACCCTTCCTCTTCTCCGGGAAAATCGGCGCGGGAAGTGGCTCAGCCTGTTCTACGACCTGCTCGCCTGTGTCTCTCCGGGCCAAGAGGTGAGGACCAAGTCCCGTTCCCTCTTTCTTGGATATCTTACAAACCTAAGAAAGAAAGAAATATTGGCTGCTGAGCTTTCAAAAGGTGCCCAGCCTGCTTTAGAACTGGATTTCCAGGGGTTTCTGCCTCTACATTTTCTTACCGTGGCTAGATGGGCTTTCCTTGATAAATAGAAATTTCTTTTTAGAAAGAAATATTACCATACCATTGAAGCAGAAACTTGAGGTAACAGGGAAGGCTTCAGGCAGGTCCCTAGCCATATATCTCCACTGCAGAGAATTGTGGGCTGAAACTCAAAACATGCTTGCGTGTTCGATGTTGTATTCAGTTTATAAGTACTAGCCTCTTCCTTTTAAATATGTGACTCACACTGTCCTTGAAGGCTCCCTGTCAACAGCTATAATAGTATAAGCATTTTATTGCCAAGGGATTACAGTCCCATACAATACATGTTTCCGGAAATATTGCTAATGTGTTTCCAAATAGAATTTACATACTTTTAAATATCTTTCTAAGCTGTTTTTGCTATCCATACTCTTAAGATTGCGTTGTATGGGGCTGCAATCCCTTGTATTTATTTTAGAAATAAAATGCATAGGAAATCATCAGTACAATTTTATTTTTCCCTTTGGAAATATTTAAACGGTTTCTTACAGGGAGAGAATTAAGATTTTATGTTTCTGCTTGGAACTTTATATATGAAATATTCTGTGCTTCTAATGTTCAGTACTTAACAGCAGACAGACAGATTGGGGAGAGGTGAAAATGCGTAGGCACAGGTGCCATCTACAGTGCAGCAGACTTAGTCTTCAATCGCACATGTTGTGTTCGCACTCAGCCTGGTAACAGGATTTCAGTCTTCCCACATCTCCGTGGAAAGTTAAGGAGATGAAACAAACAGGCTTTTTGTTATGTAACTTTATACATGTCTCTGCATTAACAAATCTCTTTGCAATCGGTGCAAAACTGCCACTTGCTTCCCATTTGCTCTGATTTTTTTAATACATGATAAATTGTCAGTTAAAGGAATGCATCTCACAAGGCTTTACCTAATGCTGAAATCAGATTTTTTCAGCTGGCTGTTGATCTATGTTTGGTTTCTTACCTCTGTACTGTAAGTGATGAAACACCCAGAAGCTTTCTATCCAGTCTGCATTGCAAAAGACACTCAGGAATTCAATTATGGTGTATGGCCTTAGTTACAAAGTGGGTTTCTATATCAGGGAAAAAATATGTGTAAAGCTATAGTTCCTGTGCCTTGTCCTATATTCACCTCTTTCTCCCAGCAGTATCTTGTTTTGGGTGGCATTGTATTCTGTGACTGAGGGCTTGGACCCTTTGGTTTACTACTCCTTGTTCTGTGCTAACCTTGAATTGTGGCCTTAGCAAGTTTCTTATCTGTTGACAAAGTCTAATTTGGCCCTTGCACCCTTCACCACTCCTGGAAGCAGAAGCTGCTATAAAGGCACCTGCACTTTTGATGGGAGGAATCATGTGACTGGCCCTCTCAACCACATGACCAGCCCATGGCGTGAAAATTTTGGGAATCCCTGGTCTAATGTATCTTGGAAAGATGTGTTTGTATTCCCCATGTTCTTTATTGGGTTCGCACAGAAGAAAGATTCATGGTGGTTTCAATGAAGGGTTTAGTCAGCAAGAGCATAAAATGTAACATGCAGTAGTCATTTTAAAATGCAATGAAAATACTAAAAACGATTAGTGCCTTTTTGACACTACAGGAATGAGAGAGACGTGAGCTATCGGGTGTGTACCATGTTGAAATACATTCCAGAAGATTATGTGTGCTAAATTCCTTTTTTATGGTTACCAGATAACTTATGTTAACCCCATCGCAAATGAGTTCTGAATTTATTTGGATGTGGGAAATGATAGGAATGATGTCAGATCAGTAGTGGGGCTTACTGTACTATGGATTACACATGCATATTCACTAACTACATTCATTCGTTTTCGTGTCAGATTCTCTGACTGACTACATTAAATCTCTGACGAACTACATTAAATCATGGATAGTCAGCTTGTCGCCCTGCAAATATATTTTGCTCTGAAACTTTAGCCAGTCTGCATTGTTAGTGGTAAAGGATGATGGGGGTGGAAGTCCTGCACATTTTGGAGAACTATCAACTGACATTTTCTTATGGGACTGTTAAAGTTAATGGTCAAACTGTTCTTCAATGAATGCTGAAATACTTGTGTATTCAAAAGTTTCTCCTTATTACTTTTTTAAAGGAAGAGAAAGAATTGAGAACATTTGGGTTTTCTTACTGCCTTTCTCAAAATGCATCTAATAATGTCAGTATTAACACATTTGGTGATACTGAATTTCCTTCCATCTGTTGGGACACTTAGATTGTTCGTTGCTTAACATTTAAATCTTTATGTGATTCTGCAATAAGAATCAGATCCCAACCATCTTTGTTTAGAAGATCTACTGAATAGCATAGAGCCCTCTCAAGTAAGAGTAAATACCACTGCAGTCCAAATCATATCTATTTTAGTATCTTTGCTGAAAGTTTTAACTGATATGAAGTCAGTGTCTCTTATGTCTGTCTGTATGTCTTAAACAGTATATGTTCTGAATCTTCACAGACCTATTTCCATGTGGTGCCAAAGCAGGATTAAAATTTTCAATTTATGATAGATGCTTTTCTAGTCTACACAAGGGGACAATTTGATGGGGGGGGGGGCTTGGAGAATGACTTAATAACAGTGAATGGCCTTTTAGGCTTCCTCCATTGAATAGGAGTTCACTTTTTGAATAATATGAAATATATGACATAGGGGAGCTGATTGTTGGGATTTTAGAGATGCTTGGGTGGAGCATGGCCAAAAAAAGGTTGGGAACCACTGGGTTAGATCATCAATTTTTGGACTGATTCCCTGCTTCTACAAAAGATTAAATTACAGGAACCATAAGAACCTTTTCAGCTCATTCTGAAAGTTCTCAAAATCAACTTCCAGTCTGTAGAAACTGCTATGGCTTGAAACATCTACTATTGAAACATCATAACTTTAACAGTCCCATAAGACAATTTCCAGGTGTCAAGTGGGAGTAGTAAGATGCATAGTGTGTACTTACTGTATTTCTAATTCAGGGAAGTCTGTTGATTATTAAACTAAGAGATGTAAAACACAACGGATTGTCAGGTGTCTTAAAGGTACTGCATTGATAATGTTAAAATACTTACTGCTCTATAAGGACAGTTGCAGCTCTAGCCAAAGACAGGAACTGCTTCAGGCAGCTGACTAGGAATCTTGAATGGGCATTGTAATTTATTATTGTCTTTTTAAAAAGTGTTGTGAGGGGAGGCATTTGTAGGAGTGTCTGCCTTAGGGGTCATGGGAAGTAGAGGGGCACCTGTACTGCTTTACCTGAAGCAAAAAGAAGTCCTGGGCAGGCTCTAATCTTTGTATCACCTAAGGATACAAAGAAAACCTTTTCTTAATGCATGTAATCAAGGAAGTTCTTGGGCTGATACTGTGTTACAGTGGAGTAAACAGGCAGGTAAAATTATTCCTATGTACCGCTGTTAGTGTTCCTCAGCATTTCATAGTCTTCCACCGTGTACTGTATATTTGTTCCTGCCTCTTTGAAATGTGTGGCATTTAGGCATACAATAGAACCTAGGTTTAAGAAATTAATGCGTTCTCTGGGACTTTTTGTATTACAAAAAAAATAGTGAACTGAATTTCCCATAGGAATGCATTGAATGCAGTTCCCATGGGAATGCATTGAAAAACACATTAACCAAAATGCTGTTTCCCATAGGAATGCATTGAAAACCAATTAATCTGTTCTGGAAAAAAAATCCATAAACTGAAGTATTATTTTAAATGGATTTTCATTCATAAACCAGAAATTATGTTAACTGAGGTGTTTGTAAACCAAGGTTCCACTGTACTTAGGCATTTAGATCCAATCGGATTAAATGTGCACATCTAATATGCATAATTTACTTCATGCAGAAATTCATAACAATGTTGTTGACAAGATAGGGATGACAAAGCAATCTTATTTCTTGTGCTTACCGTGAACTGCTTCCTCAGAATTGTGTTGCTTTAAGTGCACTATTTGATGTTGGTTTCTTTCATGCTGTAGAATATTGTATAGTATGAATAAAACAGGATATATGAAATAGGATGCTGACTTAGAATCTGTAACTTCTTACATTGTTTATTCAGCAAAAGATTAATGCTGTACAGACCACAGAAGTGGAAAGATACATATCCATATACATCAAAGGCAGTGGTTGATGAGGAAAGATTTCTAAAGAGATCATTTGACATAGATTATTTTACAGTAGATGGACTGTCCAAAGCCTTGGTGGTGTTATGAAGATTCAAACCAAGTTTTCTTGTACTTTACATTGGACATTCCTCAGTTCACCAACCATATGTTAGTTTCCATTTTTATTCTCCGGAGGTGTGTGTATTACATAATATTATTAACATGGTAGAGTGCTCTGATCTGAGCATTTTTTTTAAAGTAACACTTTGGCCATTTAACTTTTCTATTAGTTTTGAAGGATTTATTTGTACCTTACCAAAAAAATGAGTAAAATGTTAATTGGAATGAATATTATTATGAAATAATACAAATATATTACAGTACTTTTATAAAGAATGCCTAGCTGGAACTTTACTCTTAAAGGCCGTATTGTTGAAGAACCTTTAGTTGCAACACAGTTCTCCTACTGCCAAAACAATATCATAATCATATTAAAACATTGGTTTTGATGGTGACTGAAGAGAAACAGCATGTATTATGTTTTCTTAACTCACTGTAAAAGGGACTGCAGTGGCTCAAGTGGCTAAGACACTGACTGGGAGGCGGAAGGTCAGCAGTTCAAAACCTGAGTACAGTACTGCAGAGCACCCATCTCTGTCCCAGCTCCTGCCAACCTAGCAGTTTGAAAGCAAGAAATTGTAAGTAAATAGATAGGAACCACTTCGGTGGGAAGGTAAACAGCGTTCCATGCGCTTAGGTGTCTAGTCATGCCTGCTACATGTCCATGGAAACGTCTGGAAATGCAGACAGTGCTCACACTTCAGCTATAAACAGAGATGAGCACTGAATCCTAGAGTTGGTTATGACTGGCTTTCGAGCAAGGCTGACCTTTACCTTTAACTTACTGTAAAAATGTTCATTTTCTCCCTTTTAAAATTGATAACATTGTGGAAACTAATCATTACAGAATTATTCTATTTATGAAAGGAAAATTAACTCTGAGAGAATGAAGAGCAAGTTCTACAATCTTTCCTTTAGAGGTGCGAGAAGATCTGTTGGTAGTGTATGAATTCTTCCTTGTTGGGCTAGCAAATGTTTTCTTCTGAACTGGATGAAAAATGTTTGACTTCCCCAGGAGGTGTGTGCAAGCTCTGAACTATGTGGTATCAATGGTTTTGTAAGACCAGGAGAAAGGCTTACGTGTACAGTACTTGGAAACCTTGTGCCTGCTGGAATTCCAGGAATTCTGTTCTGATGAGCTATCTCCCAGATGGTGTTCTGTTTACCTATTACTAGATGGTGTACAGTTTGAGGGTTTAAAAAATACCTACTTGTTGCATCTTTTCTTATTCATGTAAAATGCAGAGAGAAAGGGAGGGGGGAGAGAGTTGTTAGTGGTTAAATAAGTAGCTTCAGAGTCAGATGACTGTGGTGTAATTGTGCAACCTTACCCTTGGCTTGCAAAACAAAATAAAATTAATCAAAGTTATGTACAGTACCCACTATTGGCACAGGTGTGTAATAAGTAGTTTACACAACAGTGACCCTTCTGATTAGCAGATGAAATAGTGAGAAGTCTTTGTAACTACATTTACATGATGTGTTTAGCATACATCTTTTCCAACCGCAGCTTACTTCATCAGATGCATGGATTATGATTCATCATGCATCATCTTGCAATGTTGTAATGGCATTTATTTATTTAAACATCAGGTGCCCACTCAAAATCACAGGTTTTTAGGGCAAGTTACAAAGTTGTATAAAAACAACTCTAAAACATAAGATATTTAATACATTTTTAAGAATAATCAGCCATTTAGGGCTTTATAAATCATTGTCAACACCTTGAACACAGACCAGCGCAAATCCTTCAGAACTGATGTCGTGGATTCTGAAGGATGTCCCTTTTAGCAGCCTAGCTGCTGTATACCTCAGCATTCATGTCATCTTCAAGGATAGTCCTCATTCCCCATAGAGTTCACTGTAATAGTGTAACTGGGAAGTTACTAGGACATGGACTACTGTGGCCAGGTTATCCTGTCCAGGAATGGTTATAATTAGTGGATCATATTGAGCCTCCAAAGACAAAGATTAATATAGGTGTTCCCCCAAACTATGCACCTATTTTCTTAAAAGTGTGTGTGTGTCTTAGCTTCATCCAGAACTCCAATCTTAGGAACCACTAAACCACAGAGCCTCTGTTTTGTCAGGATTCATTGGCTTCAGTTTATTGGCCCTCATCCAGACCATTTGCGACATGCAAAGATGCAGGAAAGAAATCTGTCATCCCTTCTGTCTTTTTGTGCATTCTCTTGGCAATGTTATGCAAAACATTGCATGTGAGAAGATTAAAGATTAAAAAAAGTCCTTGAGCATAACTAGCATGTTGTGTATTGTGCTACAGAATATGAATGCTAAAGTCAAAGTGTTTCAGTCACGGTTTTTAATTCTGAAATTTATGAATACAGTTTGTGGCAGCTTAGAATTCGTTAACAGTTATTTAAAGAAGCAATAACATCACCTTCAATATATTTAAATTGGAAATGAATGTGTCAAATGCTATCCTGCAGTTTGTGGGCACAGTCTGTTTCTGGATCATTCATGATTGGTTCTCCTTAGTTTTATATGGTTCTGCCACTGTTCTGCTGGCTGCAAATCTGTCAAAACACACAAGGAAGAGGGACACCAGAACACTAATGCACACTGAATAAAGAGAATGGATCTAAAAGCAGTGGTTCCCAACATGGGGCACACGTCCCACAGGGGGACTTCCATTCCCAGAAGCCTAAGTCTGATCAGTGCTTTGTGGATTGAGTTAGGCTTTTGGGAATTGAAGTCCAAAAACCATAGGTTGGGAAATACTGATCTAAAGCATAAATGCCTCAGAGAATTCATCTAAATTCTTATAAAGGTTTATCACAGTGATTCTGATTAGGCCACATAAGCGGGGAATCAATATAGGAGACAGAAAGTTAAACAAAAGTAATTATAATGTAGAAAGTGGTCCTACCACCACTATTCTTAGATTTAATCTAAAATGTCTCAGATTCGTTCAGTTTAGTTCTCTGGCTATCAAGCTATCATTGCTTAGCATGTTTGCAACTTATGGGCTTTCCCTCTGTGCTTCTGTGAGAAACAATAAGGAAAGTGGGAAATGAAGCAGATTAAGCATAGTGAAGTACATGGTAGTTTGAATTCACTGCCAGATGGCAATACCGTATATTGATGAAGAATGTCTTCTTTTTCTAAGTGGCTGATTATTTCCAAACTCTAAGTGATTAAACAGTTTGTTAAACTAGTCACTTATAATTAATTCCCTTTCCCAAACGAAGATTTAACTTCATTATAGTGCAATAGTAATTTATTAATAGATAACATTTACTCCTTTTGAATTATAATTGGATCTGTGGTCACTCTTATTGTAACAGGGATGTGGCTTACTAAGTGGTGGAAGACGACTACCGTATGGTTCATTTGCTAGGACATGCTCTGATTTGTACTGTGCATGTTGAGGGAGCAACAAAGTTGAACAAGATAACATGTTTTGTAGCACAATTTTTTTTTGTAAGGTGCAACTGAAAGTACCTGTTCTACTTACTTTTGATAAACCTGTAGATAAGGAGTATCAGTCTTTTGATCTATCTGTCGATCTGTTAATCTAGCTATTTTTTTTAAAAAAAAATTATACTGACTACAGTTTGTCTCATGTATCCATGAGGGATATGTTCCAAGATCTCAGCAGATACCTGAAATAATTGAAAGCAGCGAACTTTGTATCACAGCACACATACATGAGTCATACAAATGGGAGGTGCTGCAAATGACTCTGTCAATCTTTCACATCAGATCATCAAATGATTCCCCTAGAAACAGTCCATTCCTTCTTGACATTATATCGTAAATAGTGGCTTCTAATGACCAGCTCTGATTCTCCTTTTGTGTGTGTGTCCTGATCAAACCATGAACTGCCAAAATGAAGCCATCTTCTTGGCTTTGTCATTGGCTAAACTTAAGTCCTCGTCGGTGCATGTTTCTAGTAGTAGTTGGCAGATTAGCAAATAGCAGGATTTTGTATTTCTCCACATTCACAGCACGTGTTGTTGTCCGTCAGCAGCCCCCACTTGAGCATGTTGGTTTTACATTTAGGCACTCCTGACCAGAAGCGTAGTGTGCCTTGGCGGGGCCCCGTATAAAAATTTGTTTGGGGGCCCTTAGGAAGGGTAAAGATTTCTCACAAAAGAAAAAAAATGCATAAAATTAAAAGAAATATTTATTCATCATAATTATCAATCTGTCACTTTTTCCAAAATTTTTACAAACAATTCAAATTAAATATACACTCTCCTTGCAATTTATGATACAATTTACGATACAATTACGATGCAGTTTACACTCTCCTTGCAATTTACGATACGGACTGATAGACAAACAGACAACAAATTGATCCTATAGGTAAGTAAGAGTTCCGTTTTTTTCGTTTTGAGGTACGGAACCCTAAAAACAAAATTCACCCTTCGCTATAGGTAGATAAGATAAATGGGTTGGGTAGTACTTACCTTTGCAATCTAAATCACTCACAGGAGCTGGTGTCTGAAAAAATGAAGAAATTTTGGGCACTTTTTTAACAACCTCCTGCCTTTTCTGTTTACTTTTTCTTGTCGTAGCTCCGCTGGGATAATCTCTTTTCCTTTCATTCATTGTTTTTTACAAATCGCTACTAATACTACTAAACCAGAAGAGCAATTGTTTGTATTGTATTACAATGTAATGCACAATTAAATAAAATGCGTCAATAAACACTGCTCTCCGTCCATGGTTTATCATCGTATCGTATGTACATCGATTATTGTGGGATTCCCCTGTTGAAGTAGATGACTTAAACGGGGAAATTCCGCAGCCCGCGATAACCGATGTAGGGTGTTGCCAACTTTTGAACGCACGCTTTACGTGGGAAAAAAAGAAATTGCTTTTTTTGACTTGTCATTTGTGAAATAAAAAAATTTGGGAAGTTTTTATTAATTTTTGCTTACGCACGTTGGGGCCCCCCATGGCCCGGGCCCCCCGTATAATTGATACGGCAGATATGGCGGTAGCTACGCCCCTGCTCCTGACCCTCAGCCTATTCAAGATTTTCCAAATGTCTTAGGAGAGGTTGAGTTCCTCAGCCATATCCTTTAATTTTGTTCCTTGTTCATGAAGTTAGTAGCCAGTTTTGTTAATGTGAGTTGGAAATACAGTACATATATCAGTGATGGGATGACCCCGGTTCCATCCGGTTCCCTGGAACCGGTAAGAACAATTTCGGAGGGTTCTCCGAGAGGGTAGTCCATTTTTAAGGCGTCCGGTTCCGGACGCCTGAAAAAAAGAATTTTTTTTAGTACGCATGCGCAGAAGTCAATCTGACGCATGCGTGCTGCAATTTTGAATTGTGCATGTGTCAGATTCCGTTCCTGCGCATGCGCACTTGTTTTTGCCGGAGCCGGACCATTTTGGAGTGGCTCTGGCAGTGGCGGAGGGCTTAGGAGGAGGAGCCGTGCCTAGCCGGGCGGCCCAGGGCCTCCCGGCCGCAACTCTCCACGAGCGCCCCAAGCGTCGCTGCCCGGTGGCGGGCCTAGCCGGGTGGCCCAGGGCTCCCGGCCACAACTCTCCACGGGTGCCCCAAGCCTCGCTGCCCGGCGGCGCGCCTAGCCCGGTGGCCCAGGGCTCCCGACCGCAACTCTCCACGGGCGCCCCAAGCCTCGCTGCCCGGCGGCGTGCCTAGCCGGGCGGCCCAGGGCTCCCGGCCGCAACTCTCCACGGGCGCCCCAAGCCTCGCTGCCTGGCGGCGCGCCTAGCCGGGCGGCCCAGGGCTCCCGGCCGCAACTCTCCACGGGCTGCCCCGAGCCTCGGCGCCCGGTGGCGCGCCTAGCCGGGCGGCCCAGGGCTCCTGGCCGCAACTCTCCACGGGCTGCCTGTGGAGAGTTGCGGCCAGGAGTCCTGGGCCGCCCGGCTAGGCGCGCCACCGGGCGCCGTGGCTCAGAGCTGCCCGTGGAGAGTTGCGGCCGGGACCCCTGGGCCGCCCGGCTAGGCCCGCCGCCGGGCAACGAGGCTTGGGGCGCCCGTGGAGAGTTGCGGTCGGGAGCCCTGGGCCACCGGGCTAGGCGCGCCGCCGGGCAGCAAGGCTTGGGGCGCCCGTGGAGAGTTGCGGTCGGGAGCCCTGGGCCGCCCGGCTAGGCGTGCCGCCGATGGGTGCCAAGGCTCAGGGCTGCCCATGGAGGGTTGCGGCCGGGAGGCCCTCGGCCACCCGGCTAGGCGCGCCGCCGCTGGGCGCCGAGGCTCGGGGCCAGCCCCAACGGTCCCCATTGTAAGTGGGGTTTGTGTTTGGGGTGGGTGGGTGTTTGGGTGTATTTTTATTTAATTATTATTTTATTTATTTTATTAACGGTTTTGTGTGTGTGGGTTGAGGGGTGTGTGTGTTTTATTTTTATTTTATTTATTTTATTTTTGGCCCCGCCTACAACGTCATGACGTCATGACGTTGGCTCCACCCATGACGTCATGACGTTAGCTCCGCCCCCACTGTGATGACGTCAGGGTGGGGTACTAAAATTTTTATCATCCCATTACTGACATATATACATGTGACCCTTCTGTATCCATGGGTCTGGAATCCATGGTTTTACTTGTCTGTGGTCAGAAAATCTTCAGTAAAAATTTCTGAAATGCTGTACATTAAAACACTGTTCTGTTTCAATGTTACATTGTAGGTATGGCCGCTAGTGACTAGCTCCGGTAATGCATCTAAGAAATTAATACAGTGGTACATCGCTTAAAGATTATAATGCGTTCCACAGGATTGCTCTTTAAGCGAGTTTGCTCTTTAAGCGAAACACCATTGTAAATGATCAATTGTGGGGGGTACTGCAAACCCCAATTTATTTGTTAAGCGAGTTTTTGGTTGGTTTTATTTGTTAAGTGAAGCGAACATTCAGAGAAAATTCTGCTCTTTAAGCTAGTTACTCTTTAAGCAAAACGCTCTTTATGCGAGGTTTGACTGTAATTTATATGTACAATAATACCTCGCATAACATTAAAGATTGGTTCCACAATCTTCAACATTATGCGGTTTTTAACGTTGTATCATACATTTATTGCACAATGTTAAACCATAGCCGGCTTCCTTTGGGGGAAGCCGGTGGTTGTGCACTCTGATCCCTGGCTTCCTTTGGGGGAAGGCGGGCTAGCGCGCCCACCTGGCTTCCCCCAAAGAAAGCACATGATCCTCAGCTTCCTTTGGGGGAAGGTGGACTCCCTTCCCCAAAAGGAAGCCGCAGATCAGAGCACATGATCCCCAGCTTCTTTTGGGGGAAGGCGGACTCCCTTCCCCCAAAGAAAGCCAGCGATTAGAGTATCCAAACACTGGCTTCCTTTCGGGGAAGGGAGGCAAGCGTCCGATGCCCGGTTCCCTTAACCTTCCCTTAACCAGGAATTGGACGCTTGGGTCTACAGAGGCCCCCTTGCTGTTCCGAGGCAATCCTAGGAACAGCAAGGGGCCCTCCGGAGATCTCTGCCCAAAAGCCCACAGAGCTGGTCTCCAGCTCTGCGATCTTTGGGGCAGAGATCAACATCAGGAAATTTGAGGAAAATGTTTGCATCACACAACGTTAATGTTGTGCGGTGCAAAAGTTTTCTTCAAATTTCCCAACATTATCCAGTTTTAACGTTGTGCAGTGAACACGTTATCCGGGATATTACTGAATGCTGTTTCTCCTGGAGTTTCAGAAGGCCTTAGAATACAGGGGGAAATCTGCATTATGACTTTCAGGGATTTTTCATCAAATATTTTTTGACCCATTGATATTTGAAACTGGAAACAGGACCTACAGATACAGGGGGTGAACTGTAACTACTTTTTTTGGACCTTGGAACTGATGCTGTAAGGAAAAGTTAACTTTCCAAGGCATGCCCTGATACATAGAGAAGCAGAAACACATTTGTGTTTCCCATTGAAGAATGTCAGCATGTTTACACCTGGCACACGGAGGGTACAAATACTAGTTACTTAAAGATTGTGTCTGGTTGTGACTGGCATCTACTTTGCTGGGTGCTTCCATGTACACTTTCAAGGCCAGTATTATATTCAGATAAGACACAGCATGCTGAAAAACTTAAGAATTGCTGTTACCAAGTGCAAGCCAGCAGGCCTCTGCAATACAGTCTTCTAAGCTGGAGAGTCTATTGTTTAGGCAAGTTTGAGTTCTGTCACTTTTTGGGTAACTGGTAAGTGTGAGGTGGAGTTATGTGGTTGAGAGAAATCAGAATCCTCTATTGAGAGCAAGATTTATAATTCCAACATTGTATTGTACATTATATCCAACCTTGATCTTCATATTAGTAGGCTGTTGCATGATTGGATAAAGATGGAATAGAGTCTTAATTGGTGGTGGGGTAGAGCCATGCTAAAAACTTGCCTAAGAAAAACAATTTTGTTTCAAGAAGCTGTTGAGAATCATTACAAATGTCCAGGTTTTTATGTGTAGATATTTCTGCTGAGAGAGAAATAACTTAAATTTTGCTCAATTCCATAATATGTTGCCATTTTCTCTGAGCTTATTCTTTTGGATCTAAAGAGTCTTTCTGTTCTCAGAACAGCACTGTACCATCTGGAAACAATATTGGCAAGTAGTTGCAGTTAGATGAGGATGGTGTATGAAGAGGAAATAGAATAAGAGAAAGAAGCATTGTCTTAAAGTCACCAAACAGGAAAAATCGGATTGACTTCCGAATGTCTGTTCATTGCTGAGCAAGGGTGTGCTCCAGAACTTCACTAACCAAGACTGCTGAAGCAAACTTCCATTGTTTTGTCTCAAGTAGCAAACTTAGGACCAAACAAATTTGACATTTAGATCTCTCCCCCCGCCATTCCTTCCCACCATATGTTTGTATGCAAGTGGACACACATACACTTTCTTGTTCTATATTCCTGGTTAAACAAGAAGAATGAACTGTTTCCCATTGCATTTTCTTTGGACCTATTTCTTAGACACAGGGTAAATATGTCGCTTGCACTATAAGACAAAAGTAAAAAACAATTCTTTTTTCAGCAGTTGTTCTAGTAACATAGAATAGAAAGTAAGCTGGAGTGTGGGCTGCATTCTTAATACAGTAGTACCTTGGATAACGTTTGCATCGGATAAAGCTAAATTCGGATAATGTTGGGGAATTTGAGGCAAACATTAGCATCGCACAATGTTAAGATAACGTGTGATGCAAATGTTTGCCTCAAATTCCCCAACGTTGAGATCGCTTGCTGTTAGGCAAAGGCTAACAGCAAGGGATTTGCCCTGCCCACCCTGTTGTTTCAGCAGGGGAGGCAGGGTGAATCTCTCTGCCTTTGGGTTGGGGGCTGAACCAGCTGTTTTTTAACATTGTGGTATCAGTGCGTCACACAATGTTAAAAACCGGATAACGTTAGGGCTTGTGGAACCAAGTCTTAACGTTATCTGAGGTACTAACTAATGTACATTATTATGACAATTGGGCCATGTTGGGTGCTTCGTGGAGCTCAGATAAAGTGTACACGAATGTCTAAAATTGTGATATGCAGGTTTTAGTTTTAACTACCCTTAGGTAGGATTCAGTAGCAGAATCTAATAGAATTGGAGAAACACAGTACAGGTATCTGCAACCCCAGAGGTAAACCCTTAAGATAGACTCTGGAGGGAGAGGGATAAGAAAGTTTTGTGAGGCTGCCAGGATAACATTGTCTTTTAAGGTAACACTGCCTCTCCTCAATGTGCTTTTTTCATACACTGTATAGTACAGTATGTTAAATGGTTGTGGTATCAATTGGATGTAGAAGTTTGAATTTCAGTATACCTGTAAATCTTTCTTCTGCTTGACTTTTAACTTATTTTCCTCCTTTGTAACTTTTCTACATCAGGAAACAACTTGAGATTGAGTGAATCATTACTGATTACTCTATTATTGCTGAGGCCAGGAAACGTATAGGTTGCAGCATTGTCTTGCTCACATAATCCTTTAAGTCTTTAACAAATTTTCTTATCTTGAAAGCTACACTGAGTTTCATGTGCCTGATGAGTGTAGTGTGTTGATGAAGCCTGGATTTTAACACTTGATTATAACTGCTAACAATTCCCTGAAAATCTGTCCTTTTGTAAGTCTTAAAACCAAAGTCGGCATATAGCTGTCAGAATAGAGAGGTACTGTATAGTACTTAGAGTGCTGTAACAGGAGACTTTACTCACCTCTGAAATTCTTTGTGAGACCTTTGGTCAGTCACTTTTTGCCAGACTGAGCTGCCTCAAAAGGTAGTGAGAATAAAGGAAGGAAGAAGAGGGTTATTTGGAGAAAAGGTGGGGTTAGATACAGCAAACTGTTTAATTTAGTAAGTAAGCAAGTGATGCTTGTGGACAGGGCTGTGTAGTCAGTAGATAAATGTTCCGACTCCTCAGTTTTGTGTACTTCTGACTCTGACTCCAGGTGCCCGACATTTACTCCGACTCCTCGACTCCGACTCCACAGCACTGGCAGGGCTGTGGGGTCGGTAGATAAATGTTCCGACTCTGACTCCTCAGTTTTGTGTACTTCTGACTCTGACTCCGACTCCAGGTACCCGAAATTTACTCCGACTCCTCGACTCCGACTCCACAGCACTGCTTGTGGAAATGTATGGATGTTACTGTGACTTGTTACAAACAATACCTGTCGTGGACTCCTACTACAGTGTGTATATAGGCTCTCTGTACTGAGGATGGGCTTGTAAATATCATTTTCCCCCCAAAACAGACCAATATAATTTGTTCTGTGGAAAAGCCCCCATCTTGTTGCATTGTAAGGAAGTAATGGCAGTGGAACATCTAACTGCCTGCTTAAACTTTTGACAATCAGACACTGACCAGAAGTGGTCTGTTTCTTTCTGAAAAGCTGTTAAAAGATAAAAACATGTATTTCTAAGCCCTTGGAGATGGAAGATACAGAGGACTTTCCACTTTGTATTTTTCCATCTTCCCTGTTGTGCATAATTTTGACAAGCAGGAGTCAAAATGTCTGATAAGGTATGGCATAGTTGCACAAAACTGTGATATTTTTCTCCTTTGTTCAATTTAAAAAGACCACTCTGGGTTTGTGCAGTGGAACACTGACTTATTAGCTGAGATTGATTATATCCTGGAGAGTGAGATACAGTAAAGCTGTGAGGTTTGAGAAAGATAATAAACTGGTTTGCTTAACTGCAGCTAGTTATTCTGTTTCTGATGCTAAACACCCCATAAATGTGTACCTTTTTGGTGGCTAGTATTTATGCTACCACTGGGCAAATTAATTACATGCACTGCTTCTGAAAGTGGATTCTTTGCTAAGCACAACAATATTCTTATCAAGTGTTTCAGCCTGAATTTGGCCCCTTGTTCAGTTGATTGTTTCTGTGGTCATGAGGTTGGTTTTAGTTTGCATTGACATGTAAATTGTCTGAGCAGTTCTATGATGGTGCACTATTGCTTTAGACTTTGGAAACTTAATATTGCAAATATGGAAGAAACAAATTACAAATTTCTCTTTATGATTTTTTTTCTTTGTGTCACAAAGAAAGTGGTGTTTGAAAATAATGTCTCTGCTTATGTGTTCTTTCCTTCACTTAGTTTTTATTTTTTACAACAGTAAAAGTTTGACTCGATGATCAAAATCTTGTAGCTTAGTGAAGCAAATTACACTACAGTATGGCCACTGAATCAATGGAGAATTTGGTAAGTTAACTCCTCTGAGTGTTCTAGTGATTCAAATTGGCCTATTCTAATTTACTATGTTATACAGTAATACCTCGGATAACGCTAAGACTTGGTTCCACAAGTCTTGGTGTTATCCGATTTTTTGTGTTATCCGATGCATGTTAAAATCCTATGGGATGGATCGAATAACGTTAAAGCTCCATAGAGATACAGTGTAACTGCACAGGCTTTAGCGGTTGTTATCCGATCCATCCCATAGGATCTTAACGTTATTTGATCCAATTCTCCTCCCCAGATTACTTAACGTTATGCGATTTTAACGTTATCTGAGGTAAACGTTATCCGAGGTATTACTGTAGTTAATTCACAGGTAGATTAGGGCCATCTGAATCTTTTTATTTTGGGGAGGAGTTGATTCACCAAATCCCCTTTGATTCAGTGGGCAATCTTCTTCTTCCACATCCAGGCCAGATGTGAAACTGCCAAAATGAAGGCACCTTTTGGTGAGTTTATTCTGCAGAACCTTTGGCCTGATCTAATGTGAGAAAGATTAGCTGGCAACACAAGGTTGCTGTTACCAGGGTACACCCGTTTGTGGTTCAAAAATAACACTATCTTTCTGTGTACCTGTACCATGAAGATTGTCCTGAGAATATAATGCTATGGCCTTTCATCTGCCTTCTGCATCGCAGTGTGACACCCGTACCACTGATCCAGCTCCATGAGTCACTTTCTGGTCCTGAGCCCTTTTGGCACGCAAAGTCCTCCTGAGCCCCAGGCCAGTATTGATGAAGCTGCTGCCCACCATCAAGATGGATTCAAGTGAGATTGAATTCAATTAGGGACCATCACCCTGCCCGGTGGACTTCGGCATCCAACACCGCTAGTCCTCAAGGTTGTCAGGTTAGTTAACCGGCATCTGACACTCAGTGTTGAGTCTCTGACAATATGGTCTATTGAATTACCATAGCAGGATAACTTGGCCAGACTGGAATTAAAGTTATGCTTTTTTGATATTAGCTCCTGGAATTCACCATTCTTGAAGTTCCACCTTATTAACCTACACCTATAGATACCTAAATGTGGCTCACATGGAGAAAGGCCTAGCTTGGATAGCTTCATGGCCTAGCTTCCTGTTTTAAAAAAGGAGAAACTCTATTCTTCCAGTAAGTACCAAAGCAGCTTCCTTTTAAATGGGAAGGTAGACTCTCAAGCCTTTCAGGAAAGCTTGGCCTGTTCGTTGGAATTCTCAGAATGGGAAATGATGGAAAATTTGAAAAAATCCAGAAGGTACATCCATAGTGTTCATTGTTCAACAGCAGCTTTCCCGCCTCCAACGTAGAAATTGTATTTCCCCCCTTGTGTCTTGGTCATTCTTAGAGATGGCCAAGAGCACGTAAACCAAAATGAAATGCATCATGTGAGGTATATTACATTATAGGTTACCCATTGTTAGAGTTGAAATCACATTAGTGTTCAACAAATGTCTTTTATTTTTGGTGTTTGAAAAAACAGATTTACTCTGTTATCTTTTCTTAAGAGGAAAATAATGTGTTTATTCAGATATGAACTTGTTTCAATACATTGAGCAAATTACTTAAAATTGGTCTTTTGGGAAATAGTATTGCTTTGCTCCTATGTTTGATATCTCAGGCATGCAACATTGAAATATTTGCATGTTTGGAGAATAAATGGAAGAAATTTGTATAAAAGGAAGAAATATACATTAGTATATTTGGTACCTGATCCTTAGAGAGGAAAAATGATCAAACAAAGCAAGCTAATTTGTAAATTGCAGTTATTGTAAAAATTATTTCTGTGATAATTATAGTCAGAACTTAAGGAATTCCTTCTTGTTGAGATGGCTGCCTATAAAAAATGGGTCCTGAGTTTACAGTAGATAACATAAGATTTCTTCTTGCCTAAAGACAAAACTAGTTGCTAGTCTTGCCCAGATATTCTTTAAAATACAATTTGTTATATAACCGAAGTTACTGAGGCCTGGCCCAGTTGGAAGGCTATCTTCCTGGTAAGAAAACACAGCAGTGGTCATTTGAAAAATGACTGTGTGTATCAGTTAGAAGAAATGGGCACAGTATGTCTGTCTGTTCTAAAATATTTGCTCTACTTAGGTTATTTATTCTATATTTTAAAAGTTTACACACATTAGCTGTCTCTTTATTAGTCACAGTGTGCATAAAAATTGGTATGTATTTTCCCTCTCTTGCAAGATAAGTATTGTTTCCTCTATCTTTGCACTGGCAAGAACATACCAATTAATGCACTTTTAAAAATTTATATGTTATATAGTCAAACCTCGCATAAAGAGCGTTTCGCTTAAAGAGTAACTCACTTAAAGAGCAGAATTTTCTCTGAATGTTCGCTTCGTTTAACAAATAAAACCAATCAAAAACTCGCTTAACAAATAAATCGGGATTCTCAATCCCCCCCACAATTGGTCACTTACAATGGTGTTTCACTTAAAGAGCAAACTCGCTTAAAGAGCAATCCTGTGGAACGCATTATGCTCTTTAAGCGAGGTACAACTGTATCTTGATTGTGATTGTTTAAGGTTGTGTGTTTTTGGTTCTTGTATTTGGTTTGTGATTTATGGATATTTGTAAAAACTTTAACTGTTATACACCTCCTAAGTGAGAAAATATGCCAGATGGGCAGTTTATAAATGCAATAAATAAATAAATTAAAATTTTATGGAGTTAATAGCTTACTTGGTGCTTTTCAATTAGAGAAGGAAGGTTTTTTTAAAATCGCTCCACAGAAAAGGACGATTGTCAAGTCATAAACACTGCCTAAAACGGGGGTGGCTAAACTATGGCCCATGGGCTGGATTTTGCCCACAGCACCACATCAGGTGGCCTGTGGCACCTGCACCAGTACCAGAAGTGGAAGTAAAACGCTCCCGTGCATGCACAAACGCTGCAGTAAATGTACCCACGGCTGTCGTAAACATGTTTACAATAGCCGCAGATTCGTTTTATGGTGGAAGGAACCAGGTGACTGGCCCATGGCACGAAAAGTTTGGGGACCCTTGACCTAAACAGTGTTATGCAGAGTGTGGGCTTCTGTGAAGCAGCAGAAGTGATTTCTTGTGATCTCCGTGCTGGAGAGAAAGCTGTACCAGTGAAACAAACTTAGTGAGAAAACTTGTCTACAAGGATATATATATATACAATAATACCTCGGATAACGTTTGCATCAGATAACGCTAAAACCACATAACGTTAAGCAATCTGGAAAAAAGTACTGTATATATATATATACCACACATAGGTTTCCATATAAAGACTTGTGAAAATACAGTAAAACCTTGCATAAGAGTGCCTTGATTAGAGAGTAACTCACTTTTAAAGAGCAGAATTTTTTCTGAATGGTCGCTTCGCTTAACAACTAAAACCAACCAAAAACTCACTTAACAAATAAATTAATCAGGGTTCACAATCCCCCCCGAAGTCACAATTGGTAACTTATAGTGGTGTTTCACTTAAAGAGCAAACTTGCTTAAAGAGCAATCCTGTGGAACGCATTATGCTCTTTAAGCGAGGTACAACTGTATATAATTTTCATCCACATCACTGCAAACAGATGAGGTTAGATTTAACAAATCATTGTTCTTGACAGTGAAAATTCAGAATTTTGATATGCAGTAATTTGCTCTGTGTTTTAATTTTTATTTTTGTTTAACACTTCTGAGTGTCTCTGGATTTTCTGTGCAGTTTTTACTTCTAGTCCTCTCAGCGGTTGAGTTCTACTGCTGAAACAATATGGAATGTACCTGCTGCATCAGTGCATTTAAGTAAGATTCTTTCAAGTAAGATTGTTCCAGCTCTTGGGCACATGAAAGGAGCCACATTTGGGCGTTCCCTGAGCGGAGTTTCTACCACAAAAATCCTTTCAACCCAGAATAATTTCTGATGCAAAATTATTATTATCATGAAACTCCCAGAAGTAAAGCCGTGGCTCAACAGGATTAGTTTTCAGGCATTTGTGTTATAGCAGTGCCTTCAGAAAGGCTCTTGCTACTTTCATTCATTGTGTATTTTGACATATACACTAGTACCTCGGATAACGATGAGACTTGGTTCCACAAGTCTCGTCATTATCCGGTTTTTAACGTTGTGCGATGCATTGATTGCACAATGTTTTAAAAAAGCCATGTTCCCTTTCTGAAGAGGAAAGGGAAGGGGGGGGCGATCAGCCTGCGTCTTTGGAAAGGGCAGTGGGGATTCCATGAGTGGAATCCCCCCTGCCCTTTCCAAGGGAGTCAGAGAGCCCGAAATGGGCGGAAAAAAAGGTCCAGTTTTTTCACCCATTTTGGGCTCCCTGACCCCCCTGCCAGCTCCGGGGGGGTCACGGGACCCGATCCGCGCTGTTTCCGAAGTTCCCCCACCTCCCTGGAGGCTGTAGCAAGCCAAAAAGTCGGGATTTGAATCCCGATGTTTTGGCTTACTGCAGCAGCCAGAGGTGAGGCAACTTCGGAAACAGCATGAATTGGGGGGACCGCCCCCTCCAGAGCCAGCAGGGGGGTCAGAGAGCCTGAAATGGGTGGAAAAAAGTCATTTTTTTTCGCCCATTTCGGGCTCCCTGACCTCCCTGCCCGTTCAGCTTTCCAGCCACACTGCTGCTGATGCAAAATTTATTTAGAAATTTTGCATCATTATCCGATTTTAGTGTTATACGATGCAGTCATTATTCGAGGTATGACTGTAATTTGTTTTGCTTTGGCTTTGTGAATTTATTGTAAGACCTTTCCACAGAAACTGTGCTTGCTAAGATAAAAGTGTATATTCTTCATATATTAAGGATGTCAAACTCATGCAAGAATGCAGGAGAAAGTTGGTATCATGGTAAAAATCCTGCCACTCATTTATGATTATGATTGGCTTGAAGTGGCATAATGTATGTAATACACAAGTCTAGCTGAACTGACGAAGTCTTTGAACTTTAAGTGTTTTTCCATCTTATTGCAGAATGGTTATCTTATTCTCTAGCTATCTTTGTGATTTTCATGATGCAGCACTATATAACTATTTTAGCAGGATGTCTTTTAGTGGATTATGTGGCACAGACATAACTTATTCAGATAGTTAAAGGACAATGTGATACAGTAATACCTCATATAACATTAGTATCGAATAACACTAAAATCGCATAACATTAAGGAATCTGGGGGGAAGAATTGCATCAGATAACATTAAGATCCTATGGGATGCTTCAGATAACAACCGCTAAAGCCTGTGTGGTTACAATGTATCTCTATGGATCCCATAGAGGATCAGATAACACTAAAAATCATATAACACCAAGACTTGTGGAACCAGGTTTTAGTGTTATATGAGGTTTTACTGTATATTACTTGATTGAGAATATAAGCCATTCTCTTCTATCTGGTGAACCAATGCAATAAGGAAACCTTATCTGCTTTGAATTTTCCCAAAATCTGTTGCCGAAAAGTTCTTTGTGTACAGAAAAAGCTATTGTGTGCAAGAGAGAATGGCTGCATAGAATAACCTTCAGCATGAGTAACCAGATAAACTGGAAAGTGAACATAAGTAGGATGAATGAGCACTTTGTGCCTGACAGGGGAGTGTGCTGACCTCCCAGTGTAGGGGCAAAATAAGATATGAGTACACACACATTCAAGCTGCTGAGTTTTCTTCCTGCTTGCTTTCTTGTATGAAGGTAGGTTCAGTAAAACCTCGCATAAAGAGCGCCTCGCTTAGAGAGTAACTCGATTAAAGAGCAGAATTTTCTCTGAATGATTGCCTCGCTTAACAAATAAAACCAACCAAAAACTCGCTTAACAAATAAATTGGGTTTCACAATCCCCCCGCCGCCGCCACTGCCAGAAGTCACAATTGGTCACTTACAATGGTGTTTTGCTTACAGAGCAAATTCACTTAAAGAGCAATCCTGTGTAATGTATTATGCTCTTTATGCAAGGTACCACTGTATATGTAGGCATATAACATTATACTGTAAAAGCAAATCCTTTATTTATTTATTTTAAAAAAGCTAATTAAGATAGGTTATTGTTCAACTGGTCTGGCTTTTCCTTCAAAACATAGCAAATCTTGTCTTTGTTGGTTTGCCATGTAATAACATGGCCACTCAGCAACTGTTGTTTCATATACAATACTGTACATATTCGAATATAAGCCTAGTTTTTCAGCCCTAAAATGAGGTCAAAAAAGTGGTCTCGGCTTATACTCAGGTCATTGAGTACAATGGAAGGAGACGGTGGTGGCTAATAGCCTTCACTACCCACTTCTCCCGTCCCTTGTCAGTGCATTTCAATCAGCGTGGAGAAAACTCTTTTCTGCTTCATCTTATTTTCATGTACCATAGTTTGATTATTGAAACTCACTAGCAGCTGCTGCATTTTCCACCCTCGGCTTATACTTGGGTCAATCTATTTTCCTGGTTTCTCAGGTCAAAATTAGGTACCTTGGCTTATATTCGCATCGGCTTATACTCGAGTTTGATGGGGTATTGTGCTACTCGGGATTTGTAATTACATTTTCTGCCAGAGCTTTAAATCCCAAATTCTGCTTTAAATTATAGTAAGAGGGTTTGCAGGGGACTGTGGTGGCTTAGTGGTTAAGACGCTGAACCTGACGACTGGAAAATCAGCAGGTCAGCAGTTTGAGCCCCGAGTGCTGCGCGATGGAATGAGCTCCCATCTCTGTCCCAGATCCTGCCAACCTAGCAGTTCGAAAGCAAGAAATTGCAAGTAGATAAATAGGTATCATTTTGGTGGGAAGGTAAACAGCATTCTGTGCACTCTGGTGTCTAGTCATTCCTGCCATGTGATCATGGATACAGCTGTAGACACAGACAATGCTGGCTCTTTGGCTGAAAACGAAGATAAGCACCACTCTTAGAGTTAGGCATGACTTGCTTTCGATCAAGGGAGACCTTTACCTTTTACCTATACTCACTAACAAACAAAAACAGATCTTTGATCCTTTCACAATACAAATGCACTATCCACAAGAAATTGGTGCATACCTGAAAAAAATAATCTTGAATCATGAAAGCTTACATGTTTGAGTTTTTAATTGATCCAATTTAGGTACTGTATTAACTTTCTCCTACCTTGCATAACTGTATTCAGTTTCTTTACTTGTACAGTAATACCTCAGATAACGTTTACCTCGGATAACGCTAAAATCGCATAACGTTAAGTAATCTGGGGAGGAGAATTGGATTGAATAACATTAAGGTCCTATGGGATGGATCGGATAACAACCGCTAAAGCCTGTGCGGTTACAATGTATCTCTATGGAGTTTTAACGTTATCCGATCCATCCCATAGGATTTTAACATGCATCGGAGAACACTAAAAATCGGATAACACCAAGACTTGTGGAACCAAGTCCTAGCGTTATCCGAGGTATTACTGTATTTCTGTTCCTACTCAGAGTAAAGTGGCAGCTTGGCTTTTGTTAATTTTTGCTGTGAAGATCTTTTCTTGAAGTTCCCCCACCCTCTTTGAGGCTGCAGCAAGCCAGAATGTTGGGATTCGAAGCAAGACATTCTGGCTTGCTGCACTGGCTGAGGATGTCGGGGAAGCCCAGAAACAGCTTGGATCGGGTCTCCACTCCTCCCTGGACCCAGCGGGGGTGTGTGTGTCAGAGACCCCAAAATTGGTTTAAAAAAAAAGGATGTTTTTTAAACCAATTTTGGGGTCTCTGACCCCCCCCCCTCCCGGCCGGGTCCAGGGAGGTGGGGAGACCCGATCCAAGCTGTTTCCAAAGTTCCCCCACCTCCCTGGAGGCTGCAGCAAGCCAAAATGTCAGGATTCAAATCCCGACGTTCTGGCTTGCTGCAGGCTCCAGGGAAACAGTGCTTTTTTTAACATTGTGTGATCAATGTATCGCACAATGTTAAAAACCGGATAACGACGAGACTTGTGGAACCAAGTCATAACGTTATCCGGGGTACTAGTGTACTGGATTTAGAATTTGGGGGAAAAATTGCTGACTGCTCCCAGCCAATATTGCTAGCTAAGGCAAAAAACTATTACTTTGCTATACTCTGACCAGATTAATCTCAAGTGGAATTGTGTATGTGGTCTTTAGCACACTACAAGATTTTTAATTGGTTTTGCTTCAATAGGCTAACGTCGCTACTATTCTACAGCCCAAATGCTACAGGCTTTATCCACCCCTCCCCTTGTCCTTCTTTCTAGGTACAAACAACTCAGGGAATGGTAATTTCAAAAGCTGCCTATACTGCAAACCTAAATCTCTCTTCTTTCAGTATATTTCCATAAATATCCTTAAGCACCCTCTTAGCTTGATTTTGCCCACATAGTGTCCTCGTCTGGGTCCCACTAGCTACCCAGTAAAGGGAGATCTTCCTTCTCATTGCTTTGGCTCTGGTTTTGCCCACAGTTTTTGAAAGAGATGTGATAGGTTTATGACAGGGTGCCCAAGCTTTTCCCACCAGGGGCCTGGCCACGTGATTCCTCCTGGCGGCAGCAGCTTGTGAATTCACTGCATGTTTTTGAGTGTTTTTGCCGCCTCCACCACTTCCCATGCTTGCGGTAGCCAAGGGCGACACATTTTTTGCCAGGTTTATGGAAAAAAAATTGCGTTTTTGTAGCATTTTGGCACAATTTTGGTGCAGTTTCATAATTTCCGGTATCAGTGGCAATTCGGCCTGTGGGCTGTAGTTTGGGCACTTTATGATGCTTTATGATGTGTCTTTTTGTACAATGATAAAAGTGTCCTGGAATATTAACTTTTTTTCAACCTTTATAACCATCTGCATAAAGGGTAAAATTAATTAGTACAGTAATCAGAAGCGTAGCGTGCCTTGGCGGGGCCCCGTATAAAAATTTGTTTGGGGGCCCTTAGATTTCTCACAAAAGAAAAAAAATTGCATAAAATTAAAAGAAATATTTATTCATCATAATTATCTATCTCACTTTTTCCAAAATTTTTACAAACAATTCAAATTAAATATACACTCTCCTTGCCGTCAATAAACACTGCTCTCCATCCGTGGTTTATCATCGTATTGTATGTACATCGATTATTGTGGGATTCCCCCATTGAAGTAAATGACTTAAACGGGGAAATCCCGCAGCCCGCAATAACCGATGTAGGGTGTTGCCAACTTTTGAATGCACACTTTACGTGGGAAAAAAAGAAATTGCTTTTTTTGACTTTTGTCATATGTGAAATAAAAAAAAATTGGGAAGTTTTTATGAATTTTTGCTTACGCACGTTGGGGGGCCCCGTGGCCCGGGCCCCCGGTATAATTGATATGGCAGATACGGCGGTAGCTATGCCCCTGACAGTAATAGCTTGTTCTTCCCTTTTCCTTAAAAAAAGTCATTCCTGACAGTTTGAGATAGGATAGTGAATTTCTCAACGTGTGGTTGATGGCTCTGAAAGTTAATTTACAGCTAATCTTCCGCAGTTTGAAAATTACAGGTTTCTCCCAATCGCTTCCAAGATATGCTGTTAAAATAATCAAGGCAGTGCCCTTTCAGTGTGCCAACATACAGTAATACCTCATATAACATTAGTATCGAATAACACTAAAATCGCATAACATTAAGGAATCTGGGGGGAAGAATTGCATCAGATAACATTAAGATCCTATGGGATGCTTCAGATAACAACCGCTAAAGCCTGTGTGGTTACAATGTATCTCTATGGATCCCATAGAGGATCAGATAACACTAAAAATCATATAACACCAAGACTTGTGGAACCAGGTTTTAGTGTTATATGAGGTTTTACTGTAATTGCTATTTACATTTTTAGAAACTACATGAAGGTTGAAAATAAGGTATTGTATTCCTCTTACTGACAAGTTCAAACACTAAGACAAGAGTTCTCAAATTTTTTAACCCAAGGGCCGGTTCACGCTCCCTCAGACAGCTTTGGGGGCCAGATGGAATTGTTAAAGTTAAAGTAATATAACATTTAAGAGAGACAGCCTGGTATAGTGGATAGTGTGATGGGTTCAGGAGACCTGGGCTCATATCCTTGCTTGGTCATGGGAACTCACTTGGGAGATGTTACTAGTAAGACTTTTCCTGAGATATCTTATATTCCTTGAAAACCCTGTTAGGGTCACTATAAATATGTTTTGTTGTCTTGTGTATCTGGCATGGCAGACCTATGTTTGTAATAACAGAGAAAATGAACACCATGGACATTGTGACTCCTAGTAAAGATCTTTATTAAAAGCCACATCGGCATTTGGATATCAGTTATTACCCCCAGATTTGAAGTGGGGAAAAACCTAGGTATGAGGAACCATTTGACCAACCTTTTTGATGTTCACAAAGCCACTCAAAAACTTGTTTTTAAACAATAGTAAAGGTAAAGGTCACCTTTGCTTGATAGCCAGTTGTATCTGACTCTAAGGTTCAGTGCTCATTTCTATTTATAGCCAAAGAGCCAGTGCTGTTTGTGTCTGCAGACGTTTCCATGGACATGTGGCAGGCACAGAATGCTGTTTACATTCCCACTGAAGTGGTCCCTATTTATCTACTTGCAATTTCTTGCTTTTGAACTGGTAGGTTGGCAGGAGCTGGGACAGAGACGGGATCGCATTCCATCGTGCAGTATTCGAGTCTTGAACTGCTGACCTGCCAGCCTTCCAGTCAGCGTCTTAACCACTTGAGCCACCACAGTCCTTTAAAAAAAATAGGTCTTTAAAAAAAAACAAATAAGGGAAGGATGATGTTGTGTGACAAAGCATTGACAGACCTTTCCATGCTGGTGCTAGCTCAGGTGAGGATGCTGGACATGTTTTGTCCTCTTCTTCATCACCACATGTTCTGATTATTTGGAAGGGAGTGGCAAGGTCTTGGGCTTCAGCTGAGAGGTTCAGCTCCTGTTTTTTATATGTAATGCAGCATGTGTGCCTATATCCCCATGCTTTCCAACTGGATTGCAGGCCAAGTAAATAATTTCAGTTAAATGGTATGATCTCATCACTCCATCTGCACTAGCTCTCCCTATATCTTGATTGTCTGTACATGGTTGATTTTAAAAGCAAAAATATGTCATATTGGTATGCAATACAATTCCATCTTCAAATCAGTGTGCACTACTTGTGTTCTGGGTACGAACACATTATTTGGGGCCACATTTGATTTATTTGGGATTTGAATGAATAGTGTGAATGTTTCTAGGTGTAAACCTACCCACCCACCCCCAAATATGTGGTGTAGTCACGTGGTTGAGCAGGCTTGTCATGTGGTTCTTCCCACCGGAAGCAGAAGTAAAACATGCCTGCGCTTGCGCAAAACGCTGCTGTAAATGCACCTGCGACTGTTGTAAATGTGTTTACAATAACCACGGGTGCTTTGCGGCAACATTTTGCACATGTGCAAGCATGTTTAATTTCCGCTTCCAGGAGCAGTGCGGGCGCCGTGGGCTGGATTATTAGGCACCGCTGGGCAGATCCAGCCCATGGGCTGTAGTTTGGCCACCCCTGAGCTAGAGCTTACATTGGACAGTCATTTTAGAAAGCAAAACTGTCTATGTGATGGTGAACTTTGGCACTCCAGGTGTTCTTGGACTTCAAATACCCTCCTGCTGATAAAAGCTTCTGGGAATTGAAGTTCAAGAACAGCTGGAGTGCCAAGGTTTGCCAGCACTGGATGGACACAGATTAAACGCACTGCTTAGCTATGACAGAGCAGTCGATACTAATGTTTGTAGGATTCCAACAAGTTTTGTTGTTGTTTACATCTGAAATTTGCTACATGTGAAGAACAGAGTAGGGCCCAGGTGCATTAAAATAAATAATTATTCTCCCTAACTAGATGTGGTTTAATTTGTTGCACATAGTACAGGTACATCCATTGTTAAGTGTAAACATGTTTTATTTTTTAGTCAAATGAGATGTTACATGGATCATTATCCCAAAAGGGAAATATGTCTTTCTGTATGCACTCAAACACAACAAATAGCAGGCAAGAATGGCTATTAAAGAAAAAGCAGGCTGGAAGTATCCTGAGAATACTTATGCTACATACCTTCTCCCCGTCTGTCAATCTTAGAAGCTTTGAAATTGTTGTTTTACTTAGACTATAGCTGCAATTAATCATTTTTTGTCCCACAACACAATTTTCTCAGATGCAACTGTAACAATTTGAATCTGTGGGCCTATCTATCGTTCTATGAAATGAGTACAGTTGTACCTCACTTAAAGAGCATAAAGTGTTCCATGGGATTGCTCTTTAAGCGAGTTTGCTTTTTAAGCAAAACACCATTGTAAGTGACCAATTGTGACTGGGGGGGGGATTGTGAACCCCGTTTTGTTTGTTAAGTGAGTTTTTGGCTGGTTTTATTTGTTAAGTGATGCGAACATTCAGAGAAAATTCTGCTCTTTAAGCGAGGCACTCTTTATGCGAGGTTTGACTGTATTACAAACACAAACTTAGAGAAATTGACTCCACATATAAAGTATTTAAAACGCTAAAAATGCTAACATGGGTTCAAATACATATGATCACTATCCCTCCAATATCCCTCTTGCACAAACATATTGAAACTCTACTGACTAAGCCAAGGAGGCAAAGGCCTTATTCTGTGTGGAACAGCAGCTCCTAGCTTCCCCATTCTTTCTATTTCAAGTTCTGAATCACAGCCCCTTCCTGAGATTTCCCCACCTATTGAGCTGAACCATTTCATCCATAGGTGTTACACAAATGCCAGCCATCAGATTTTCAAAATAATCCTCACCTGTGCTCACCTTAGAATGGCCAGTCACAAAATGAAGCAAACTAAATGCAAGATGCCTAGATGAGAAAAAGTACAGGTGTGGTGAACAGATGTCTTGCATCACTTAAATGGAGTACTTCATCTAAATAAAATGCATTCAAAACAGATTTTTAAAATTTAATCCTTATATAGGATAATGCCGTGCTGTCCTAAGTTATTTGGCATAGAAAAGTTATCTTTCATTTTTGTCAGCCTTCATAAATTGGCTCTAGGTTGCACCCATCTATTCTGTCATTATGGGAGTCAGGTACAGTATTCTTAATTTTGTTAGATTCCTTCCCCCACCACATTTTACACATTTGCTTTTAATGTGTTACTAAACATTTCAATGTGAGCGCATTTGAGATTCAACAACCATATTGTTCTGTATTCCCTTGTAAAATATTTTTATTTTTTCCTGGCAGTGTAAGGTTTTTTTTTACATTTTTATTTCTTCTTCTTGTGCCGTATCAGATTCAGAATACAGTATTGGCAATCATCATGGTGACCAGCCATGAAGACTGTCCTGCAAATATAATGCTGTGGCCTTTCATCTGCCTTCTGCATCTCAGTGTGACACCCGTACCACTGATCCAGCTCCATAAGTCACTTTCTGGTCCTGAGCCCTTTTGGCATGGAAAGTCCTCCTCAGCCCCAGGCCAGTATTGATGAAGTTACTGCCCTCCATCAAGATGATTCAAGTGGGATTGAATCCACTTGGGGAGCATCACTCTTCCCTGTGGACTTTGCCAAGGCCACTAGTCCTCAGGGTTGTCAGATTAGTTAACTGCCACCTGATGATTGGCGTTGAGTTGCTGGCAGTGTAGTCTACTCTATTACCATAGCAGGATAACCTGGTGAGACTTGAACATTTTCCTTTGGATTTCTTTTTTTACATTTTTGTTTGGGCTTCTCTGACTTTTCTAGTACAGTACAGTATCTCATTTGCAAGCCTTGGAATCAGAGTTAGAAGCAGCTGACTATGTTCCTAGGAGACAATACAACATGGATTTAATTGTTTCCTTTTAGTTCTGAAATCCAAACCAAGTGGGTAATTTCCTGGTTCTCTCATGAATCTAAAATATTGAGCAGTGCTTTGGTATCTGTTTTAAAACAAAGGCTATATGCAGTGGTGGACTCAAAAATTTTTTACTACCACACTGTGGACTGGTATGGTGGGCGTGACCCGGTGGAAAGCCCTGTGTTGCACCCAAATCAGGACTACTTTATTTCAAAACTTGGATAGGAGGGGCCAGCTGGAATTTCTGCTACTGGTTCTGGCAAGCTGGTGCAAACCTGCTGATGCCCACCACTGGCTATATGTTGTACCAGTGGGACCACCATGAAGAATACATAAGAAGAGGAAAAAAGAGATGAGAATCTGGTTTATATCTGAGAAGACAAATGACTTATTTAATTTACTTTGAAGTAAGACTATTTGAAAGTGTGGAAGGGAATGGGTACCTTGTATAATAAGTATTTATTTTCAGGGATTAGAGATTAAACATGAGGAGGCAACATAGCTGGGTGAGATAAAAGGATTTTGTGTTGCCTGTGATCAGGTAGTTTTGAAAAAGTAGGTCCTTCTGAAATTATTTGATGTTTCCCAGCAACCTGAAATGCCTGTTCTCTGAAGTGGGCTTTTATCTGCATAAGTACCTGTTTAAATGTAAGCACACTAACTCATCAGATCTGAGTAATGTTTCAAACTGTTGATTTAACCTGTTGCTAAGAATCACAACATAGTGTACATGGGGGGAATACTGGCATAGCTTTCCCTGCCATATGGGAGTCTTTAATTAAACCCCAGTGATACAGACATTGTAGACAAATCCAATACAAACTTGCAATGGGATTAAACGAACCTTGTATTCTAATTGTACTGCTGGTTTTGGTTACATGGAAGGGGGATTTAAAAAAACAACAGTCAAGTGGAAGATACTAGATAGGGGCCTTTCATATACCACGTGGCCTAAAATAGGCCACTTTTGACACACATCCCGTGACTTTTGACCAACCCCCAACCCCCCTAAATCACGTGGTTTCTCTGTTTCCCCTGATTTGAAGAGAAACAGCAGAAGCATGCCTGGCCCAGAGCCTGAGGATGCCTGCCACCCCACCCCTGGACTTCCACCTGGCCAGGGGGTTAAAATTTTGGAGTCACATGATTTCATGCTGAACCCCATGACTTTCCATGACTTTTGGTTGACCCCCTCCACCCCTAAAATGGTCACGCGGTATTTGAAAGTCCCCTTATCTAAATAAGGCAGAAATAACAGTGTAATTTTGTGGCATTTGGTGAAGTGTTCCCAGGTGATTATTATAAATATACCTTGTGACTTTAATTCTCATTGATAGACATTCACCATTTCATTTTTCCTCTTCTTATTCTTCTCCTACTGGAGGTACTGGAGGATGGGCATCATTCTGTTCTGTCAATACAACAGTTCTGATCTATGATATTATTTTACATCCAGACCAGTCTTTAGTAGTTTTTCTCCTGCCTATTTCTTTCCCTATGTTTTTCATCATGAATGATCTACTTCTATAACAACCTTTAACGGGTGGTGGGTTGTTGTTTCTTGCATTACATGACCAAAGACTTGTACCATTTTATGATTTTTTTCATTATTAATTTTCCTCTGTAGTTCTTTGCTGATCTCGTGAAAGCTGTTCCCTTTACCAGGTTTTTGGCATTTTCGGTCTTTAATTTTTGAATAATGGATTCTCTTTTGTTCCTGTGAGTTTGTTTGCCAGTTTTATTGGCAAACTTTGTCCTATAAATTACCTTAAATTCATCCTTCATTTTAACCACCCTAAGTAATTTTGTGTACTCTGCAAACATGGCAACCTAGCAGTTTGAAAACAAGAAATTGCAAGTAGATAAATACGGACCACTTCAGTGGAAAAAGATCTTGGGGACATGAAAGGAGCCTCATTCGGATGTCCCCTGAGCAGAGTTTCTCCAGCAAAAATCATTTCAACCCAGAATAATTTCTGACATTAAATTATTATTATGGCCAGCTAGGTATTCACTCTTAATTCTAGATCAGTGGTTTCCTAACCTTTTTTTTTTGGCCATGCCCCACCTAAGCATCCCTAAAATCCTGATGCCCCCTCCTCCCATGAAATATAATTCTTATTATTCAAAAAGTGAACTCCTATTCATGTGGAGGAAGCCTAAAAGGCTATTAGATGTTAATACCTCATTCTCGAATTGCCCCTCTTAAAATCAAATTGCTCCATGTTGGAAACCACGGTTCTAGATTGTTTATGAAAGCAGAAGACACTAGGTCAGACAGAATTTATTCTGTTTCAATAGTAGAGTGATACAGAAAGTGAAACTAAGAAGAAAGACAAGAAATGATAAGATGGGTTGGAATGTTTTCCTTGTGTGGAAATGTTGAAACTAGGTGAATTGTTAGTCACAGAAACTAATTGTTGATGGCAAACAATGTAGTACAGGATTGTGAACCATGAAAAATTTGTTAAAACATACTAGCTTGCACTCTACTTAATAGAAAAATGCAGCAGACATACAGTATAGGTAATTCTACAAGGCAGTGTCAATGCTCAACCAGAATTTCTCACTTTTATAAAATGGAACTTATCTAACAAGACATTCAGGATTTAGAGCAATATCAACTAAAGAACTCTTTCAGTGCCTTTACAGATGATAATTTGAGGAAATGCTGTTCGGGGAGGGAGGACACATGTAGCATGCAGAACATCTTGAGTTCAACCCCAGAGATCTAAAAATAGGGATGAGACACAGAACTTGGAAAAATCACTGTAATGAAATACAACTGCCAGAACCCCTTAGGGTGTACAAATTTGTAGTCCACAAAATAACTTTTCCTAGCGCATTTATAGAACCCGTATGTGTAATTTAATAAATGACCAAGGAATTAGTTACAGCAAGTAAGCTGTTACCTTTTGCTTCTTTCTTTGTTACGCAGGGACAAAAAAAAAATCTGTGAAGGCAATGAAAAGAGAAAGCAGCTTTTTAAAAATCTCATTAGTAGTGAAAATGGCTGTACATTGCAAGTGGCTATGATTCAGGCTGTTTTCCCTTCATTGTGCTTGGGGAAAGTACTGTAAATGAATGGTGATTAATGATTGCCAAGGGTGAATGACTAGCAGGCTTAGGACAGCAGCAAAAACTGTGAAGTGGGATTTTCCCCTCTTTCTGAAATCCTCGAAACAAACTTGGCAGTGTAAGTATACAGAGCATCTGCTATTTTACTCCTGAACAAACTGAACTTAGGTTGTTTTCAGTGTTTGTGTTACTAACTTTCTCTTTGCCCCTAAGAACAGCCAGAAGTAATGGTCTGTAGCTATGATGATTGTTATTTTGCTTTCAGGAAATGCAGGTGTGTGTTGTTGTTTTTTACTTGAATGTCTCAAATGATTTTAAAACCATCATGAGCATCTTGGGGTGGATTGATTAAATGTTGATAAATTACTTGATAACAAGAAAGTAGGAAACTAAAAAGCAATACAGTAGAACCCCGGATAACGTTATGACTTGGTTCCACAAGTCTCGTCGTTATCCGGTTTTTAACGTTGTGCGATACATTGATCACACAATGTTAAAAAAAGCCCTGTTTCCCTGGAGCCTGCAGCAAGCCAGAACGTCGGGATTTGAATCCTGACATTTTGGCTTGCTGCAGCCTCCAGGGAGGTGGGGGAACTTTGGAAACAGCTTGGATCAGGTCTCCCCACCTCCCTGGACCCGGCGGGGGGTCAGAGACCCCAAAATTGGTTAAAAAAACGTCCGGTTTTTTTTACCAATTTTGGGATCTCTGACCCCCCCACCCGCTGGGTCCAGGGAGGTGGGCAGACCCGATCCAAGCTGTTTCTGGGCTTCCCCGACCTGAGCCAGTGCAGCAATCCAGAATGTCAGAGTTCGAATCCCGACATTCTGGCTTGCTGCACTGGCTCAGGACGTCGGGGAAGCCCAAAAACAGCTTGGAGCGGGTCTGCCCACCTCCCTGGACCCGGCGGGGGGGTCAGAAACCCCAAAATTGGTAAAAAAAAATGGATGTTTTTTTAACCAATTTTAGGGTCTCTGACCCCCCCCCCCAACCGGGTCCAGGGAGGAGGGCAGACCCGCTCCAAGCTGTTTCCAAAGTTCCCCCACCTCCCTGGAGGCTGCAGCAAGGCAAAATGTCAGGATTCAAATCCCGACATTCTGGCTTGCTGCAGCCTAAAAGAGGGTGGGGGAACTTCAAAATTAGCGCGCATCGGCTCTAGGGAGGTCGGGAGACCCAATGCGTGCTAATTTTGAAGTTCCCCCACCCTCTTTTAGGCTGCAGCAAGCCAGAATGTCGGGATTCGAATCCTGACATTTTGCCTTGCTGCAGCCTCCAGGGTGGTGGGGGAACTTTGGAAACAGCTTGGATCGGGCCTGCCCACCTGCCTGGACCCGGCGGGTGGGTCAGAGACCCCAATATTGGTTAAAAAAGTATTTTTTTTAAACCAATTTTGGGGTTTCTGACACACACCCCCGCCGGGTCCAGGGAGGTGGGCAGACCCGATCCAAGCTGTTTCTGGGTTTCCCCGATGTCCTGAGCCAGTGCAGCAAGCCAGAATGTCGGGATTCGAACTCTGACATTCTGGCTTGCTGCACTGGCTCAGGACATCGGGGAAGCCCAGAAACAGCTTGGATCGGGTCTGCCCACCTCCCTGGACCCGGCGGGGGGGGGGTCAGAAACCCCAAAATTGGTAAAAAAAAAGCAGACTTTTTTTTTTTTTTTACCAATTTTGGGGTTTCTGATCCCACTGGTCCAGGGAGGTGGGCAGACCCGATCCAAGCTGTTTCTGGGCTTCCCCGATGTCCTCAACCAGTGCAGCAAGCCAGAATGTCGGGATTCGAACCCTGACATTCTGGCTTGCTGCACTGGCTCAGGACGTCGGGGAAGCCCAGAAACAGCTTGGATCGTGTCCCCTGCCTGCTCCAGAGAGATCAGAGGACCCGATCTACAGCTGCAGGGTGGCTGGGGAAGCTGACGGGGACTCCCTGTCAGCTTCCCAAGCCACCCGCCCTTGCCACCGCAGCTGTGGGGTGGCTGGGTAAGCCGACGGGGGAGCCCCCCGTCAGCTTTCCAACCTCCCCACCCCTGCCTCCGTAGCTGCAGGGTGGCTGGGAAGCTGAACGGAGAACCCCGTTCAGCTTTCCACCCACCCTGCTACTAAGAACGACTGTATCGGATAACGTTAAAATCGCGTTATTCGATAGAAGATTTTTCCGAAAATCTTGTAACGTTATGCGGTTTTAGCGCTATATGATACTCTCATTATACGGGGTATTACTGTATAATTGAATTGTTCTCTATGAAGAAATTACGTCAGCCTCAGAATATGAATAGGTTTGTGTTTTTACGTACTGCAAAAATGAAACTGATTTATAGCAATCCAAATACGTAGGTCTTTCAAGCTGATACAAAGTATTTAAGAAGCAATTTTGCCATTTCTGTACCCTCAGGCAAAATTCAAGCTCTGATAATAATAATTTCGTGTCAGAGATTACTCTGGGTTGAAAGGATTTTTGCTGGAGAAATTCCGCTCAGGGGTCGCCCAAATGAGGCTCCTTTCATGTACCCAAGTGCAACCCTCAGGTATTGAAACCCTACCTTCCAGTCTCCAAGCTCAGAGTCTTAACCACTAATCCACCAGGAGGAGCTCTGATGTCTGAGCACTAAATCATGTTAGTGTCAGACTCTGAATACCCCTGACAAAACAGAAATACCTTTAAGGCAGTTGCAAAGCTCTATTTTCTTTCTGTTGCTACATAGGAAGGGACAAATAATTTCAGCCATATTTTGTGCCTAGACTATTACAGACCAATAGATAGTTCCAATCTTTTTACTTTTTATTCTTGGCAAAACAAAAGACAGAAGAGTGTAGCTTTTAATAACAAGGGCAGTTACATTGTTCATTTAATAGCATGGGTGTTGAGTTTAACACTGATTTCTCAAGGTTCTCAAATAAATTGCAAGGGCTCTGTGATACATACAAATTATACCTTCAAAAGTACGATATTGTCCTTGTGTGTGGACTAAACTGCTTTATCATGTAGTCTGTGTAAAATCTTGTGTAACATTTGAACAAGACCCCTGAACGGCAGCAAGACAATATTTCTATGTTCTTTAACAATGAAGGGTATTATATAGGAGCTTCTCGATATTGAAAATATTAAAAATTGCTCTCCTTTTTTCCTTCCTGCTTTGCCCTTATCAATCTACATTACTTTGGATTAATAGACTCTGTGTGGTGATTTTTCCCACTATACCTACAAATCAGAGAATGAGATTAGTGTGGGATTATTTTACTTTATGAAATGATCTAGCAGAAAAACTATGGAGATTTCAGAATCTTTTGCAGGGCGATTTTAAGGATTATTGAGACGTGTGTGAAATTATTTGAACCACTCAGTAAGTGTCATATAAAAAGGATAAATATTATTATCCTGTGTGTGGGGAGTTTGTTCCTTGTTTTCAGCTGTATGAACATTTAAGCTTAGTATTAACATGGTGCTGTGGACAAATTTAGAGGAGAGAACTTGGCTCTGCCTCAGTCTGTTCACACATTTTGCACAGTTAATAGTTAGGTTTCAAGGGCTTCCTGCTCGTTGTTAGGTTGTTTTATCTGTGAGCAAAAGCCTTGGAAAAATCTGGATTCTTGTTCACATATAGAGCTATCAGGCAAGTAGGATTATTATTTTCAGATGTGAAATATTAACATGAAGAATGAAACAAGGAGGTAAACCTAGGTGCTCCCCATAACAGCATATTCACAGCACTGGGCTGGTTAACATCTGAAGTTTATGTAAACAGTGAGTGGGGGAAAACAGAAAGAGTCCTACTGCTCCCCTCCTTTGAATGTTTGTACTTTGGTGACTTCTGTTCTATAAGGTTTATGCAGGTTTCTTAGTGGCATAAAAAGATTGTATTCAATAAAGTTAATTTAACATATAGGGCAGCCATTCGCAGAATACAACCTGCCAGCTGGCCCTGGCCTCTGACACCAATTCATTCAACCTTCGCCGCCCTCACCGCTCCTGGAAGTGGAAGTAAAATGTACCGACCCATGTGCAGAATGCTGCCACAAATGTGTTCTGTACATGCACAGGTGTGTTTTACTTCTGCTTCCGGTGTGAAGAACCATGTGACTAGCCGGATCAGCTATCTGGGGGCGTGGTCAGGCCCGCAACCTGAAAACATTGTGAACCCCGGATACAGGGTTTGGGTCTAGGAAAAGAAACTGCAGTATCATTCCCCTTTACGGCCATTGATTTATAAACGTTTATAAATACTTTATAAATGTCCAGGAAAGGGTGTAAATTTTAGCTAGTCCACATTCACACCTAAGTCTGGTTCAAAAGCATAGTTCTCAATTCAAACCATGAGTTGGTGATGAGGAATGTACTGTACTGCCTTTTTACCCCTCATGTTTGTGATTTACTATAGCCACACTTTACCCTAGCTAATTTAAGTCAGAGTGGAATATGGAAAGTGATACCAAGGATTGCCATGGATCCATTAATTGGAATTCATGAAAGGATAAATGATGATTTGCCACATACCATTAAAGACAATAGCACCTTTTTTATGCTCCCAGTCCCTAGATCATAATTTCTGACCATGAGAACATTGCATCTGAGCTTTGTATTGATCAAGATCCTCAAAAATGTACCCTTAAAACTAGAGATACTGAAAAAATAGATAGAAAATTAGATCCTGGAAGGGCTTCACATCTTTCTTTAAACTAGCAATGAACAGTGATTCTCTTCTGCCTTGGACTTCCTCAGCATACATGCATTCCTATTCATTTCCCATGAAGGAGCACTTGTCCCTCAAAATCACCTCTTCTGGACATTGTTTAAAACATAAGACTCTTATTTGTTCCTGACCAGCCATTATGTTCAAGTGGGATGTTGACCTGAAGATAGATCTGTGATATAAGGATCCTCCTCTAGTTTATTACAAAGTACTGTAATGTTGATTTCTTCCTTGTTTTGATAAACATTCCCATTACCTTATTTCCCTTTGTTTTTGTTATATGCTATCAAGTCAGAACTGACTTATAGTGACCCTTGTAGGTGTTTTAAAGTGCTGTACCTGAGATATTTAAGGAGTGTTCCCTACCCCCACTTTGTAAATTTCCATGGCAGAGCTGGAAAATCAAACCCAGGTCTCCTGATTTATAGGCCATTACACTCTCTACTATGCACTGTGTAACTTCTTATTTCCCTTACCATATGCTATGTCCTTGTTTTTAATACATTTTTCTTATTTAATCATTGGCCTGTTATTTATTTACACTTTGAGGAGCTGGATGGCTCTTCAGGTTGCACAGACTGTTTGAGTCACACTTATGTCATTTGTTGAGAAAGAAAGAAAGAAAGAAAGAAAGAAAGAAAGAAAGAAAGAAAGAAAGAAAGAAAGAAAGAAAGAAAGAAAGAAAGAAAGAAAGAAAGAAAGAAAGAAGGGACAGTAACATTGCTAGTTCCTGAGAGCATGGCTTGGCCTTTCCTCTTTCTCAAGTACAGTGGTACCTCGGATAAAGCTAAAATCAGATAACGTTGGGGAATTTGAAGCAAACATTTGCATCGCACAACATTAAGATAACACTGTGCGATGCAAATGTTTGCCTCAAATTCCCCAATGTTGATCTCTGCCCCAAAGCCTGCAGGGCTGGTGAGAGAGATTCGTCCTGCCCCCCTTGCTGAAATAGCAGGGTGGGCAGGGCGAATCCCTCGCTGTTAGGTTTGCCTCCTTGTTAGGTTTGCCTCACTGTTAAATTTGCCTCAATATTAGGTTAGGAGAAGCTCCAGTTTCCCAATGGGAAAGGGCTTTTCCGGCCAAAGGCAAACCTAACAGCGAGGCAAACCTAACAGCTGGTTCAACCCCCAAAGATCATTCTCTCCCCAACCCAGCCGGCGCTTGGCTCGATCCCCCTGCCTCATCGGAAAGGGAGCAGGGCTTTTTTTAAACATTGTGTGATCAATGTATCACACATCGTAAAAAACCGGATAATATTAAGACTTGTGGAACCAAGTCTTAATGTTATCCAAAGTACTAGTGTGATGCATTCTAGGAGCTCAAAAGATCTCCCTGTCTTACTGTTGGTGAGATAAAAGAAACTGGTCATCAAAGGTACATAGAAGGGCCAGATGTGTGGAAGGGTTGTCAGTAGAATATGGGTGTTGCATGATTTCCAAGCATGCTTTTGAGTTCTCCAGAAATTTTCACCAAGCAACTTGATATAAAAATGAGGGGTGGGGGGAAGAAACATAACATTTGAAAGCTTAGGCCGAGTGTTACTGTAAAGCAGGGGTGACCAACCTTTTTAGGCCGTGACTCTGACCACACACCTCAGACAGCTGAGTGGGCCTGACCATGTCCCCCCCCCCCCGGAGCAGAAGCTTCTTCTGCGTTTATGACAGAAGAGGAAGCTTCTTCTGTGTTTACAACAGCTGCAGGCGCGTTTACGCATGCAAAGGTGAGTTTTACAGTTGATGTAAACACGTCCACTTCTACTTCCTGGTGCGGTGGTGGCAGGCCACATGAAATTGTGTGGTGGACTGGGGCCGGCCTGTGGGCCATAGTTTGGGAACCCCTGCTGTAAGGTCTGCCTTCCAGACTCAGTCTGAAATTGGCCTCTGTGGATGGAATTATCAGTGACTGGTAAATACTGCAAGGATCATATCATGGCTAATATGCTGGGGCAAAGAATTAGGGGCAGATCCCACTTTTCCAAAATTGTAAAGGGAGGCTGTGATTCCAGTGGCTGCTAGTGATACTTTCAGGAAAGGTTCATTTGTGTTAAATCAGGGATCCTCAACCTTTTAAAGCTGTGGGCCGATTCATGCCCCCTCAAACTGTTAGTGGGCTAGACCCACCACCACCGCTGTTGCTGCTGCCACCACTGCCACCCTGAGCCCTCACCACTCCCCCACACACTGCTTCCCTGTTTATCAGCCTGGAGGAGCTGGAAGGTGTGGATGAAGGAGGGGTCCAGGTTGACCTTCTCACCCACACTCGACCAGCGCGGCCCCTGGGAAAGACGCGGGCAGCCACAGGCGTTCACTGCTTCTGCTGCCACCTCAATCCTTGTCTCCTCTGCTTGGCTTGGCGTGCCCCTAATGGTGATCTGTAGCAGAACAGATCTTGTAAGGCCTACAACATCTGCCCTGTTATGGAGCGCCATTAGGGACATTCCAAGCCAAACAGAGGAGACAGGGGTTGAGGTGGTGGCAACTGGAGCGAGGGCATGGGCCACATAAAATGGTGCCATGGGCCAGATCCGGCCCATGGGTTAAGAACCCTTATGTTAAATGAATAGTTAAGCAGTGTCAAGCACCATGTCAAGAACCATCATCAGCAACAAGAACAACAATAATGGTGAAATTAGGGTGTTTGTGTGTGACAAGCTACATTAGGACCAGCTTTACCATGAAGCAAAAGTGGATGGATAACAAAAGCAGTCCTTTCATTATTTTTTCTTAGTCTCCTACAAAGGCTCTGTGCCTTTAGCCAGGAGGTAGAGGTATGTGTCCCATACGCTTGTCTTAGTCTCTTAAATTTTTGCTTTTGGAGATGGTAAGGTAAAGGAACCTGAAGTCATAGTTAGCTGGCAATTCAGATCCTTTCTGTGTAGAATGTGGAATGAAAGTCTATCCTGTCCTTTGCCTCAGGCAGCAAAATATACTTGTCAGGCCCTGGCTTGGATTTTAAATCCAGGGTTTTTAAGGGAAATTGTGTAATTGTGTTTGGTGCTTTCCTTGTGGTAGCAAAGCTGGTAACTTGCAGCAACAAGTTCTGTGCTCTGTTTTTAAAACCTGGCGAAGATGAATAGTAAAGATTCTGCATAGCCTCACTGATTTGAGGTGCCTCATTGGCTTACCAGATGTTTGACTGCACAAAGTCCTGTTGCTCTGTGTCTCTGTAGTACCACAGAATTACTTTCACTCCTGTTAATCAACCACACACATAACCTTAAGAGACTGACTGTTGCTGTGGCTTCTCTTCCTATGCGCAACCTGTCAAAATAATGCACTGTTCAGTTTTTACACACTTTCTTAACAATTGCAATAAGGTCTCTGCCCATGAATCAGATTTCTTAAATCTCTGGTCCCAGGAAAGAGCTGGAATGTTAAAAAGCCAAAACAAAAAACAAAACAAAAAACTGTTTGTGATGACAGGCTCATGTCTTGTGGCTGCAGTTGACAATCTACATGCATAAACAATTTCTATTCACTCTGCCTAAGAACCATCTCTGCTTCTTTGGGAACCATGTGATTTACCAGCAGTTTATGGATTCTGCAGTTAATGAATTTTGGGGCTAATGCAAAAATTGGTGCAATAATAGTGGGTGGGTGCTTCCTCTCTGGTTGTGATGTTGAACACTGTTCTGGATTCTTCAGTCTTTTTAACTACAGGCCCCTAAGAGATTTTTTGACCTGCTCCCACCCACACTATTATTTCATGTGCCGGGTAGAAACTTAGCATCTAGTTAGGATGATTTAAATGTGCCAAGTGGATGGTTGCACAGTATCCTTGATCCACCATTGCAGTAATATGAAGGAGAGCATGGGAATTGTGTTCAGATAACTATCTAAACACATAAAATATTCATATCAGATAATTTCAAAATATCACATCCTTGGGAATTCTTGATTAGTAGTATTGAGAAGGATTAATATCACAGGGGCAGACTGACTAGGGGAAGTTAACAGCAGTTTCTCATTTTGACAATTCTGCTGCTGTAGAATTTAGTTTAATGCCATGTTTGTGACAGTGCCATCTTAGATCCTGCAATTCCCTGATACAACAGTGGTGGTGTTGTGCTGTCAACCATATCCTTGAGTCTTACTGTTTGGTATAAACAAAAGGAAAGATTGCCAAAGGAACTCCCTGTTCTAATGTGCTTGGTTAATAATAATCATGGAAATCATGTGGACTATGGCTCTTCTGATTTTTTGTTATTGTACAGTACTTTCCATCAGACTGACCAACCAGCATAGCCAGGGACAATGGGGGTTGTAGCCCAATATATGGCAGGTTATAGATTTATATAGAAAGGGACTGCGGTGGCTTAGTGCTTAAGATGCTGAACTTGATGACTGGAAGTTCAGCAGGTCAGCAGTTCGAGACTCGTGCTGCATAATGGAGTAAGCTTCTGCCAACCCAGCTCCTGCCAACCTAGCAGTTTAAAAGCAAGAAATTGCAAGTAGATAAATAGGTACCGCATCAGTGGGAAGGTAAACAGTGTTCTGTGCACTCCTGTGTCTAGTCATGCCTGCCACATGTCCACAGAAACATCTGCAGATCAGGACAGCACTGGCTCTTTGGCTATAAGCAGAGATGGGCACCAAGCCCTAGAGTCGGATATGACTGGCTTTCAAGCAAGGGCAACCTTTACCTGTAGATTTCCCATTCTTGATAAATGAAACCTAGATGTTTGTGTAATAGCTGGAATTGGATGATATTGTTTCCTCTGTTACTAATGCTTCTTGTCTGCTTATCAAACATTATGAAGGCAATGTTTAGAAGAATGGCCCTACCAGTCTGCAATATCAATCTGACATACATAACAAGAATTCATTAAATATATCTGTGGTATGTGTGTGAGAGAGTGTGAGTGAGTGAGTGAGTGAGTGAGTGAGAGAGAGAGAGAGAGAGAGAGAGAGAGAGAGAGAGAGAGAGAGATTATTTGAAATATGAAAATGCCTCATAAATATTTTTATTTATGGGAGAGAGCACTCTTTAATGCATATTGATCCAAAACAACGCTCATATTTCAAGGGAACCCTAATTTGCATTATCTACAGATAGAAAGATGCTTTTCCTGAAAAATTGTAAGTCTCATTTTTATTTGAAACATAAATAATTGCTCTTTTCTTTGCCATCATCTCTTGTCTTCTATCCTGGCCAAGAACTTATAACCATAAATTCAACAACAGATGCTACCACATTACTAAATTCTAGATTCTGATATAGAACAGTGCCCAAAGGGAGAGGTGTGGTGTGCAAATAAATTGCATAATCTAGATGATTGATGATGGTAGAGATTGAGAGTTTCCTGTGAGCATATAATGTACATAAAATGAAATCACAAGCCTTGCTCTCACAGCCTTTCTTTCTGGTGTTGTTTTCTTTGGAAGAGACTTCTTAGAAAAATGCAAAATGGGTTGATTGAGTTGTAGTATTTACTGCAGACATTTGTTGAGCTACTACCACCTTTCTCCTTTTCTTTATATATGTTTGTTTTTAGAGGTGGATATACAAGCACTCTCTTGTTTCAGTAATTGTTGCCTCCTCTCCACACATATGTAGTTTTTTGTGTGTGTCTCAAAGAAAGTGGCTGATTTCATTCAGGCATTTAGATTTCATCTAATAAGCAGAGTTAACCAGTCAGGCATTTTTGAGATTTGCAGCCAAACCTAGAATTAATGTACCCGACAGTCACTGCTTAATATAATATCAGCTTCTTAATGACTGGTACACTTGTAGTGCCATTAATGACACTCTCTAGCAAGTTCTAGTGTGGATTGATTGGCTTGATTTGATTGTTACCCCATCCGATTAGTGAAATCACTACTCTGGGCAGTTTATAATAAAGTTAAAAACAGAACAAACAAACAAATACAATCAGAATCTTTCAAAAAACAAATAACACGGAATAAAATTACAGTATACACATCTATCAATCTAGGACATTTTAGACTTCAAAATTAAGTTGGAAATTATTTCATTTGGCCACAATTTCCATTCCTCTTCCTCAAACTTCCAGTCGTCAAGTTCAGCGTCTTAACCATTTGAGCCACTGCAGTCTATTTTTTTTTAAAGGATCTACTTATTTGGTTGTTTTATCTTTATTTTGGTTATACGTTTGATTACGTTATTTTGTTGTTTGTACGTGCACCGCCAAGAGTAGGAAATATCCCAAATGGGTGGTATAAAAAATGTAATAAATATATATAGCAATAGAGCTTAGGATGGTCTGTTTTGCTAGCAATCACCTTTCCTAAACAATCACAAATACAAGAAAACTATGAGAGACCTAGAATTCCTTCAGTGTTGGTAGAACCTTTTAAAAATATGAGTACTGTAACAGACTTTTATTTAAACAAAACAGTGGCTGTGACATGTGATGAAGTATTTGGGAAATTCAAAGGACTACTTTTTGTAATGTGTTGCTTATTATCAGAACCAAAACAACTACAACAGATAAAATTTGTACTGGGAGTGCTTCCTGACTCCCATCTGAGGTACATTTCCCGCTTGGGGATTCTGGCAAGAGAGAGATCAATGTTTAACAGGATTTATTTACAAGTTGTACCTCGCCTAAAGAGCATAATGTGTTCCACAGGATTGCTCTTTAAGCAAGTTTGCTCTTTAAGCGAAACACCATTCTAAGTGACCAATTGTGACTTCTGGAGGGGGGATTGCGACCCCCAATTTATTTGTTAAGTGAGTTTTTGGTGGGTTTTATTTGTTAAGCGAAGCAAACATTCAGAGAAAATTCTGCTCTTTAAGCAAGTTACTCTTTAAGCGAGGTGATCTTTATGTGAGGTTTGACTTGTACTGTACCTGTATTTTTAAAAGCAAATTATGAAGTTTGTTCATTACACTCCAGCCAATTACATTAGGGTTCTTGTGTTTGTAGAACATTCCTTGATGCCTGGAAGCTTCTGTTCTCTCTTGGGTGTTTTCTTTAATAATACTTTTAACTGGATGTCTGGCATGCTGTGAAGTAAATTGTCAGTCTCCAGGATTATTTGTGTTTCCTGGGCAAAGCACCAGGTGACTGCACCATATTTTCTGTTTTGAAGCATGTCCAGGTGCCCAGAAAGAAGGGAAGCATATGCTAGGGGTGGTAGGAAGGAGTTCCCAGCTTTTCTTTTAGTTTTTGTGGTTGTTGTTGGTGATGTGGTAGTGGGGAAACTGGTTTTATAAAAACAATGACATATCTTTTTGTTTTCACTTCATCATATTGATCTGTCTCAGTATGTTAGCAAAATTAAAGGGGAAGAAAGAAAGAGAAACCGAAATATTGTGGCATTTAAAGACTAACAGATATATTTCAGTGTGAGCTTTGATGAACCAGAATCTATTTCTTTTTAGACAGAAGAAATGGATTTTAATTTGAGGAAATGAACTTTGATCTAGGAAAGTTCAAATGAAGATAAATCTGTAAGATATTAACTAAATATATTATCAGTATTCTTAACTCAGTGCTTACCAAGATCAAACAATACTAGTTTAATATTACTGACGGCAATCTTTCTCAGTTAACATCTGCTTCTGGAACAGGCTCAATCAGTCTGCTTCTGCATCTGCCTTGTCTTCCATTTTTTCTTTCAGATGAAGAAATAAGCTGTGTTCCTTCAAAATTCAAATACAGTATATGTTTCTTATCTTTTAGACAGGCTTATTAAATGAAATAGAACTTCCTATCAACTAAAATAAAAAATTTCTTGTTTAAATAAAGCAGTCAATTTTCTTTAACAATTTAATTTGTTATTGATAAGCAGAGAGACTAACAAAACATCTCACAATACTTGTTTCAAATTACAAAATTGAAAATAAAACAGAAAACAAATATTCTGATAACTTAAACACTAACATATTTATTTTAATGCATGCTTTCATAAATTATAATCCACTTCCTCAGACATATGAATACATCCACAAGAAGTAGATTGTAATCAAGGAAATCTCACATGGAAATAAATCTGTTCGTCATTAAAGTGCCAAAATACTTTTACTGTACTGTACTTTTTTTAGGGGGAGGTGTTGTTTTATTTTTGGCTATACATGCTGAAATAGATTAGTATGGCTACTTATCTGAAAGGTAATATAAAACATATTCTTAGATACAAATAGTTGTCAACAGGGTTTATTGTTTTAATATTATTATATACTTATTGTTGTTGCTCTCATGTGCCATCAAGTCATCTCCAAACTTATGGCAACCCTTTGAATGAGAGATCTTCAGAATGTCCTATCCTCAAAAGCCCTGCTTGGTTCTTGCAAATGTAGGTCTATGGCTTCCCTCTCAAAGTCAATGCATCTCATCTTCCTCCCCCCCCCCCTGCTTCCTTCCACCTTCCCAGCATTCTTCTCCTTTTCCAGAAAGTCTTCCCTTCTCATGATGTGCTCAAAGTAGGTTATCTTCAGATTCACCATCTTTGCCTCAAGAGACAGTTCGGGCTTGACTTGCTCTGAGACCCATTTGTTTGTCTTTCTGGCAGCCAAGGGTATCCAAAAAAAGTCTCCTCCAACACCATATGTCAAATGAATTTTTTTTCCTGTCAACTTTCTTTACTGTCCAGCTTTCCTATTATGATCAGGAACTCAGTAGAGTGAACAATCTTGGTCTTGGTGAAACATCCTTACATTTGAGGTTTTTTCCTAATTATTTCATTGCTACTGTTCCAAGTCTTGATGTCTTGGCTGCAATCCCCCATGCAAACTGATGATTGAACCAAAATCTTTCACTATTTCAATTTCTTCATTCTCGGTTTTAAAGATGTGTAGTGATAGCTTTTTTTCTTCTTAATGTTCAGCTACACTCCTGCTCTGGCACTTTCTTCTTTCACTTTCGTTAAAAGTCTCTCCATGTTATATGGTATCTTAATGGCAACTTCTTGTCCAGAATACAAGTTACACATCAGGACAGTCAAGTGTTGAGACACCCCCATTTCTTCACAACCACCCATAGTTTCTAATGCTCCACATAGTCAAAGGCTTTGCTGTAGTCTAAAAAGCACAAGCTGCTGTTCTTCTGAAATCCTTTGTTGTGTTCCAGTATCCAGCAGATATTTGCAATATAATCTCAGGTGGCTTTTCCTTTTCAGAATCTAGTTTGAATGCTGAGCATTTCTTGCTCCATATAATTTTTTTTATAGCATCTTGCTTGCATGGTAAACTAAAGCAATGATCCTATAGTTTCTATACTCCTAGGCATCTTCTTTCTTGGGGATTGGAATGTATATTGAATATTGCAAGTCTGTGGGCCATAGCTTTGTTTTCCAGTTTTGTTGGCATTCTAGATTTATTTTCTGTGGCTTGAAGTAATTATATCAATATACACCCGGACTGTCCTTAATCATATGATGGTTTTAATGTAACTGGCAACACTAATGAGGTGATACAGAAATGGAACAAAAATAGATAATAAATGCTGATTGATCCATCCACTGTTTTTCTCTCTCTCCAAAGCCATGTGTTAGCTGCATTTTGCTGTTGGATAGTTCTTTCTCCTTCTGCTGGACTTTATGGAATAAGTGGGAGATGGGAAAGAATGTGCAAGAGGAGTTATGTGCTGACTATGATGGGAAGAAAAATTATACAGAACTACAACTGAGAAACTCAACAACACTGAAAGAGAAAATGGACTAATCATTCAGACTGTGGGCTGCTTTCATATTCAGTCATACCTCGCATAACAAATTTAATTCGTTCTGCGAGGCTGTTCAATATGTGAGTTTTTTGCTATGCAAAACAAACTCGCATAGTGAAAATTCCTATGGAAAAACTCACATAATGAGCGTTTCTATAGGGAAAATTCGCATAGCAAAATTTTTTCGTTATGTGAGTTTTCCCATAGAAACGCTCGCTATGTGAGTTTTCCATAGGAAAAGTCTGACTCGCATAGCAAAATTTTTTGCTATGCGAGTCGGACTCACATAGTGAAAATTTCCGCTATGCGAGTTGGACCGGTTAGCAAAAAGCCAGCTTGTTATGCGAGTTTTTTTGCTAAGCGAGTCTCTCGTTAAATGAGGTTTGACTGTATTGAAAATTGTAGATTATGTACTTGGACCCTGTTCTTAGTGTATAGGAAAGCAATGAGGGGAAAGCTATTTCATAAAGGCCTGCATTTATAGTTTCATCCCATATCTGCTCAGTCTTGGAACTGAGAACAAATTGCAGCAATAATCCCTATGGCATATTAACACAAGTTATGCCTGGGGGGATGGACAGAGATATTGATGGCACACCTTGGCACTCTAGGTGTTCTTGAACTTCAGTTCCCAGAAGTCCTGATCAGCAGGAGTGCTGGCTTGTGCTTCTGGTAATTGAAGCCAAGAACACCTGGAGTGCCAGGCTTTGATGAAAATGCCAGCCATATGGTCAGACACACTCTTATCACTTACTTGGCCTAAGAATTCTCTGTTATGTAGTTACTGATTGTCTCTTGGGGAGCCAAACTGTTAGGTGTGCCTATAAAATGAGATTGATGCCCTTTAAAGGTATAGATGCAGTATAGTATCTGTCAGTGCATTTTCTGTATTTTACTTGACCTTGTAGTGTGCAATGTTCCACATTGTTTTTATCATCTGGAACTTGGCATATCTTTATAATTCCTCTTTTGTGCTTGTGACATGTTTTTATCTAGATTAAGTGGGCTCATCCTGCCCTTTGTCTGCCAGGACACAGAGATGGACTTTGCCCCTGACCTTCCCACTTAGGTGTATAGAGTGTTCCTGTTTTTACTTACCATATGCCAGGGTGGATGTGGTTACAGGTTCCTAGAATGAAATTTCATTTTATTAGTGTGCCTTTTCTGTCATAACCTACTAAGCCCATATTTACAGTGTGAACTGCTTGGATATCTTCTACTATCAAGCAATACTGTATGAAAACAACTAGTAAATAATATTAAATAAATAATATATTTTAGAAATGGAAACAAGGCATGGAAACTGCCAGGGGAAGAAGAAGCCAGGGCAGGTTGAGGACCTTGCCGCCCCTCCCCCTGTGCCTATACCAACTGCCAGGGGAAGAAGAAGTCAGGGCAGGTTGAGGACTTTGCTGCCCCTCCCCCTGAGCCCACACCAACATATTGTATTGTAATGTAATGTATTTTTTGTAAGCTGCCCTGAATCGCCATGGCAAATGAGCGGCAATATAAATTTGAACTCATAAATAATAAAAAATAAATAAGTAGGCAGGCCTGCCTGCGTCATACATTATATGGATATTGTTAGCAATTTGTTGCTGTTTTGGATAGTGATAAGCTTAAAATGGGGAGATGGTCCTTTTGAAAAAGACAGCTACATTGTCATCATTCAACAACAGTAACAGAATTACCATTGCATTAGAGTACCGCTGATGAAAACAAGCCATTTTTCTCTATTTCAACAGGTGGTTATAGCAGTGGCAAATTCAGCAGCACTGAAGCACTTAATCTTCTCATCTTCTGTACTGTTGTGACATTTTATCTAATCTGTTCATAGCATGAGATGTTAATTCTATTTACTGTATGGGCAGAGAAACAGCCAGACTACTGGGATTTACATGTTTTTTGAACAGTCTGTTTTGACTCTAAGGGTTATTGAATAGGGCTTAGCCTAGGTTAGATAGCATTGAAATTTAAATCCAACTGGTGGAAGGACTGTCTGGCTAATAAAGTAGTTTTTTGCTACTTTAGTTTATATTAGTCAGACAATGGTTTTTAAAAGTCAGCCATTACGTAATAATAAAATATTTTATAATAGATAATGATTTAATCAGTTGACAGCTCACAATTTTCTTTAATTGTCATTTGTTAACAATTCTGGGCCATGTCTGTTCCTACTATGGTCCTTAGCAATCTTGATTTTCTTTATTTATTTGTGTCAGAGGCACCACCAGCATATAATAACATAGAAATCTTGATCAAATGTGCCTTGACACAGGTATCTCTACTATTCAGGATTCCACGGAACATTGCATCTTCTCCAAGTAAAAGGCAAAAGAAAATTTCTACTCACCTTTTTCTGGTAGCAAAGACCATGAGCATAGCTGACTTGAGAAGCTAGCAAGCTTTTCTTTGCCCTGTACAAATGTGGTTTTGCTTCCTGGAGAAGGAATACTCCTTCTTAGTTGACCCATTTCCTTTCTTTTATCTGTGCAACACTTCTTGACCATATTAATTATGGGCACACTAATTCAGCTAGCTGATACTTTACACAGAATGAGAATGTATGTCTTGTGAAGATTCACACTGTTATGTGGGATCTTGAGTGGTTTTACGTCTTAATCTATAAACTACAGTACTTAAGAGTAGTGCTTGCACTAATGGGGCACTATACAAATCAAAGTTTAAAAATTGATGCTTAGTTTGAAGTTTATGATGGGAAATATGTTTGGCTAAAAATCATAGGAACTATCGGCATATAAGTTTTCTTGGGCTGTATATAATACAGTATAATGATTTGTCCCACCTACTGGTTTATGGTGACCTCTCACAGGATTTCCTCCACATAAAGTGCTCAGATGTAGACCACCAGTTCTTTCTGGGGATGCTTTAAGAGTGCTCTTTTTGATCACAGGAGAATATTGGATAATATTTGCAAGGTGGTGTAGTAGAGTCTAGCCAAGGATTAAAGCTGAATACTTTGAAATGCAAGTGCTTCTCAATTCCCCTTTTCTTTCAGTTTAAATTGACCAAATACTCAGGCAACAGCCTTAGCAGAAGGGGAAAAGAAATGGTTACTTACTTGTGTCCAAATAATGTTGTCAGATAAATGGCAAAAAATCTAATACACCAGTTCACTGCATCTTAGTTGCAAAAAGCAGAAAGAAAAAAATCTCTCATGCAAATGATGGTTGCAAAGAGGGTTTTTGTTGTTGTTCAGTCGCACAGTCAACTCCGACCCTTTGCGATCCCATGGACCACTGTCCGCCAGGCACCTCTGTCCTCCACCATCCTTCTCAACCCGCTCAGCTCTGTGACCTTGCTTCTACAATACCATCCAGCCATCTCATTCTCTGTCGCTCCCTTCTTTTGAGGGTACTGAGTTACTAAATTTATGAGATAACATTTTGAGTCAGAAAGAGTGAGCTACAGTGAACAAATGAATCACTCAGACAGAATTGCACACAGAGCTCAGCATACATACAGAATGGAAAGCAGTTACTTTTGGAGGAAAGAAACAGTTAGCCTGCTGATTGGCTGTTTAGAATCAAAAGCAGGTTATGACTATGTTTGTTAAATGCTGGCCATTTCCATGCTAGTATCCAAAATACACACAAAAAATGATGGGATTGCCTGCTGTAAGCTCAAAAGAGAAGGCAGTTAGTGTTATAAGTACACAAATATCTTCTTAAATGCACATTATCCCTTTTATGTTCTTTGTTCTTTTGTGCAATAACTTAATATTTGTAGTTAATAGTTCTCAGTTTACTTTACAGTAATACACCGGATAACGATTGGATCGGATAATGCTAGAATTGGATAACGATGCAAGTTTTTTGGAAAAAACCTGCATCGGATAACGATTCTGGATAACGATCCTTTAGCATTATCCGAGCCAATCGTCTTGCCACCCAACACGACCCTTAGCGCTTGCTAAGGGTCGTGTTGGGTGGCGAGAGAAGGCACCCACTGGTGCGCCACCTCTTCTCACCACCCAACATGATCCTTAGCGCTTGCTAAGGGACGTGTCGGGTGGTGAGAGAAGGCGCCTGCTGGCACGCCACCTCTTCTCGGCACCCGACACAATCCTTAGCAAGCGCTTAGGGTCATGTCGGGTGGCGAGAGAAGGCGCCCGCTGGTGCGCCAGCGGGCACCTCTTCTCGCCACCCAACACGACCCTTAGCGCTTGCTAAGGGTCGTGTTGGGTGGCAAGAGGTGTCCGCTCGCGTGTCTTGTCGCGCACCAGCGGCCGTCTCTTCTCCTGTGTTCGAAGCCTCTAGGCTTCGAACACAGCCTGCTGGGCTGCACTAGGCTTCTTTCGAACCCTATCCGGGCTGTGAATGACTTCAGGGACAAACCGCTTGGTTTGCCCCCCTGAAGTCAAGCTGACCCTAGGCTAGCAATCGTTAGCCTAGGGTCAGTTTGACTTCAGGGACAAGTGTAGAGGGGGAAATCTGAAACATATATTTGTCAATGTGAAAAAAACCAGTATATAGTACTTTCTTTAGGATATTGTTGCTTTTCTTCTGTGTCTGCATGCGTACATGCGTCTAGATCTTTTTCCGGTCTTCAGGTGACTTACTTTTGTACTTACACTGGCTGTAAGGCAAGAACATTTTTAGGTGTGGCATTGTTGGCCAAAGGAGGCTTTCTAATGAGGGCTGGATTCCAACAGGCTGATGCCTGGCCAAGAAACCTTCACCCTTCATTCTTTTCATAGTTTTGGTAGGTGGCTGATTTCTATCAGGTTAACTTTGTTCTGTGTTTAACCTGTGGATTTCCCCCCTCTGGTACCTGCACTGACAGCTGAAATGAACACACTTGGGGAAAGAATTTGAAGATGCTTGTTTGGATCTCAATATACATAGCCCAAATTTTTAAAAGTTGAGTTATCCGTGCTTTAATTTTGCCCCATTATATGTTTTATGTTGGTGAACCAGTTATGTTCTGTTTCAGTGAACTGAATCATCTGTATTTCTCCCTGGGGTTTTATGAATAGGAACATATTAATGTTAACCCTTAATATAGTAATAGATAGAAAGAACAGGACCACTTACCATGACACATACCCTATTGGGCACCTGCTGAGCAGAAAATCATGGCAGTAATATGGTGCTTGAGCAAGTGTTACCATTGTCTGAGTGGAGAGTAAGTTTTGTTCATGAGAATAACTGCTTGTACCATGGCAGTCTTTATACAAGTGACATTATCCTGTTGGACTATACTGGCAGAATTTTGTGCTCATCTGAAACTCATTAGGATGCTGGCTTTTGTAGCCTAATATTTCAGTCAGGTGTTGTTGTTTTAAAGAATGAAAAAGATTCCATACTTAGTTAATCATTCATCCTACATCCAAAAACCTGTTTCTATCAATTAATGATGCCTAACCTAGCATAAATATTTCTTTGATTTTGACATAATTCAAGCTTTAAGGCTTTAAGAGCCTTAAGAGCCCTGCTGGCGCAGTGTGTTAAACTACTGTCGTGCAGCCAAAATGTTGTGAGTTCAATCCTTACAGGGATCCTGACAGCTTCCCATCTTTCTGAGGTTGGTAAAATCAGTACACAGCATGTTGAAGGCATGTAAACTGCTCAGAGAATGCACTAAGTACTATGGGGCAGTATAGAAGTGTAATTGCTATTGCTTACTTGTTTTTATATGTTGTATAACTTTTGTGACTAAAATTATAGGCTTTGACCAGCTGTACTCTAGCCAGTAAAACATAGAAGTTAGCTGGCTGGATAGCTCAGTTAGATATCTGGCTGCAGAGTCAAAAGTTGGGGAGTCATTTCCCCATTGAGTCTCCCAAGAGTGTATGTATAAACACGCACACACTCTTTAACAGCAAGTCCTTTTCTGGCTAGTTCTTGCTTCATTTATTTCATGTTGGTTGGCTACACCTTGGCAATGTGTTGTGCTCATTACTGCGGTGGCTGAGTGGTTATGAAATGCAACTATGCTTTAATCTCATGCAACTCTTCACTGATTTAAGCTAGTCAGTACAGTCTGTTTTTGAGAAGTCAAGCATGAACAAAACCAGGGTAATTATAGTTAGCTACAAAAATGTATCAGTTTATGAAGTCATTTTGAGGAGATTGGGGTATTTCTGGCCTCTTTAGAATAGTAACCTTTTCTTCTTGGTATATCGATAGATGATAAAGAAAGCTGTGTAAATTAAAAAGGACATTTGACATTCTCCACACTCTTATTCTCTTTTGAGTCAAAAGATTCTGCAAATGATCAACCCAGAACTGCTTGTTCAAGTACATACGCTAGAACTCACAAGAGTAACAGAAAGAAATATATAAACTCCCCAAATTTTTTGAATGTAAGAAATTTAATGCTCTTGCTCTTGAAACAGACTGAGAAAGAAAATGTACAGGACTGTGCAAAGGTCTTAGGTCATCACTAGTTGGTTTGGGTAAAATTCGGTGAATGATTTGGAGGGCATAACTCAGCCCCAAAGACACCACCTAGACTTAGAGACACAAAAATCAGACAGAACCTTCAGCAGACTCTTCTCAACCCTCCCCAAATTTAGTTACGTTTTGAGTTAGGGTGTCCAAGTTGTGCACCCTCCCCCCCAAACAATTAAATTTCTCCCCCAACAAATTAGTGGTGGCCAAAGACTTTTGCTCAGGACTATATGTAGAAATGAGTCAGACAACATGTTAAATTCATCTTTCTATGAAATCCCTCTGCAGAGAAGAATCACGGCGATGAACTAGAAAGTCTAATCCCCACACTCTTTGGTGATGGAGCTGAAGGTTTGGGTGGATGGTGTCCAACGCATTGTATGTGGCGTCTCAGATCAGACCACCTGCCAGGAGGTTGTCATAGCATTGGCGCGTGCCATTGGTAAGTACTCTTTTAATTGTCTCTGTCTAAAAAGTAAACTTGCAGCACAGTCAAGTGTATGCTTACTCAGAACTTAATTCCACTGAAATAAATGGGTTCCTTATGGAGAGAAGGTCAACAAATACATAAAGGAAGGAAGAGATATGCTGTCATGTAAATATATGTAGGATTGCAATATATGTCTTCCTGTCCAGATGTCTGACTTTAAAAATTACTGGCAGGCAAGTGCTTTACTTATACTTCTGAATGTTCATGTCCCTATTATGCAAACAAAGTGTAAGAGTTGAAAAGTACTGGTAGCCATGTTATGTTAGCTGTGTGTGATTTTTTGCACAACTTGAAGCCCAAATATTGTCAACATGTTTCTCTTTAGAAATAAATGGTAAAAGAAATCTTTGTATTTGAGGAAGTTCGTAGACTGAGTGGGGAAACATCATTTAGACCGAAGATTACATTGGGATAAAGGAAGCCTAAAAGTCTAGTGAGAAACAGCTGGCTCTTATTAGCAACTGTGAAGATGATAAACATTTTGTTTTGTCATGGGGCGGGGGGCGGGATGAGGACGAACTGTATCATATTTGTTGAATGCAGCCAGTGAGGCATCCCCTCGTCATCTTCAGGCCGTAACAATTAGGCTTGAAAACTGCTGTCCGTTGGCATCAGCAAGAAGCTTTTTAAAATGCCTAATTTGCTGCAATTAGAACCCATTTTTCAGGAAGTGGTCATGAATGAGGGAAGAAATATCCCCATGGATGCCACACACACCCTAATTATGTCTTCTTAGTCCTTTGAAAGGAATCAAGTATTCCATTAGATCCAAGAGAAGGTTGTTTTAAGACCCAGTTATTATGTGGACTGCATCATTACTTCTGTGTAAATGAGAATGTCCAAGAGATGATGTCTTTACTAGAGCGCACCAACCCACGCCAAGAACATTCTTTTCTATACCCTTCTGGTTCCTGTCAAGGAGCTTCTATTCTTTCAGTGCATGAATTATCAACTCTACTTTGGTTTGTCTTCAGTACTTATGATGGGACTAGAATAAAGGAAGCCTTCCTCTTTTAATTTGCATTAAAAGCCACTTCAGGATATTAGCAAATTACCATATTTTCTGGTGTATAAGACACACATTGCCCTCTTAAAATGCACTGGAAAAATGGAGTGTGTCTTGTTTGCCAGTAGAGTGTGCCTGGAGATGGCAAAAGGGTGACTTCAAAAAGACCACTCTCCCCCCGCTGATCCCCATAAACCGGGGAGAAGGGTATTTTTAAAACCGTCCTCCTCCTGGCTGGTGAGGATCGGTGGCAGCTGCAGACGGGGGAAAGGGTGGCTTTAAAAAGATCCCTCTGCCAGTCCCCACCAGCTGGATTTTTCATACAATAAATCATTTTGGAAATTCATGAAAAATGTAGAAAATTATTTTTCCCCTTTAAAATGTGTATAAAACCAGTGTGTGTTTTATACTCTGATGCATCTTATACACCTGGAAATGCGGTAGTCATTTCCCCTGTGAGGCAAAGGGCAGGAGATAATATTCATTTTTTGATTGTACATAGACTGTTGCTGATGCACTACATCAGCTATTTTAAAAATGACATCTCTTAAAGAGCCTGCTGAGAATCTCCATACAGTGGTACCTCACTTAAAGAGCATAATGCATTCCATGAGATTGCTCTTTAAGCGAGTTGCTCTTACTTGTAAAAAGCGCTGCCACTACCATTGTAAGTGACTGATTGTGACTTCTGGCAAGGGGGTATTGCGAACCCCGATTTAGTTGTTAAGCAAGTTTTTGGTTGGTTTTAGTTGTTAAGCAAGGGCAACCGTTTAGAGAACATTCTGTGCCCTTCAACGTGTCGTTTGGTTAGTCTGATGGAATGGCTGCCATTAGGAGACATTGGTCTGTCAGCAGAGAGGGTAGAATAGCTTTGCATTTCTTTCCTGCTGGTCATAGGCACATTTCTCTAGTGAGAAGGAGTCCTCAGTCTTCAACTGCTTCACTTGTGCCACTGTATGGAGGAAAGTAAGAAGCTGGAAAAAAGCTCTGCTCTCTCTTGCCTTCTCCAAACTATGATGCAAATGTCGTAATTCTCTGCCTTTCCTTGAAGCCTTTTGCACCTGCCAGATGAAAGAGTGGTAAGAATAAGTGCTGACTACCTAAATAAGAAGAGGCAGTACTTGTGGAAATCTTCCCTGCTTCTTGTCCTTCAGGTTATAATTAGGCTGCTTTCACTGAAAGTGGTGGGCGCGGGATACTCTTTACTCCTCTGTGCATTTAATTTGAAGAGAATGCAGCTGGTGTCAAAACTCCAAAACATGATGTCCAGAGTATAATATGAGCGATGCACTAATGTGGTGGCTGGGCAAATCTGATGTTTGATTATTCATCACAAGTCCACTTGTCATTACACAAAAGCCTTGGGCATTGTTGACCACTTTCCTGCTCCAAAGAACATGTTGTTTCCTCGTCATTGGAGTATAGCATTGATTCACATTTAGACTACACAAGCATGACTCATGTGTATACTCCCCCTCCCAATAACTGTTATATGGGCACATTCATGCTGAGGGTGCTACTTCAGGCACCAGAGAAAGAACTTTGTTCTGTTACATGATGTGGAAATGCTCTGGTATGGCAAGTAAAGTTTGTATTCACTTTTGCTTTTGCCCTCAAATTTAGATTAAAGGCTAATTTCAGGCTTGACTGTGCAAGACAGGGTTCCAGCTATGGCTTAGGTGGGTGCTGTGTGAGCTGGTAAATTATCATCAAGGCTTTGAAGGGAGAAAAGCTAGAAACATATTGACTCACTGCTGGAAATTGTTGGAGCTGCTAACTCAGATTGCTTGCCAGTGATGACTCTGCCTAAAAGAGTTAGGTCTATACATGAAAATGCTCCAAGGATCTGCAGCCAGAAAAACGTCAGTAGATTTTAAATAATTTTTTCAAAGACACTCCAGAGCCTGTGGGAAAGCAACACTGCAGAGGTAGAACAATGAGTCTATCTAGTTTCTCAGGCTTCTACTAGATACTGCTATATGGTGTTTTTTCTCTCCCTACACCCAAAATGATTAATGTGTTTTCCTCATATTCTACCACCTTCTTAGTCACATAATTTAGTTTGCCTATCCTGTTAGTGTAAGTCTGGCCAGGTTATCCTGCTATGGTAATAGAGTAGACCAGGGGTTCTCAAAGTTTTTGTGTCATGGGCCGGACTACTCACCCTCAGACAACTGAGTGGACTGGACACATGGTTTCCCCCTGTCATAAAGGTTGCTGCAAACCCCACCGGGTGTGTTTGCACATGCGCGGGCACGTTTACAGCTGTTGTAAACGCTTTTGCTTCTGGAGTTGTCACCACAGGCTGGATGGAATGGCATCGGGGGCCAGGTCCAGCCTGTGGGCTGTAGTCTGCAAACCTCTGGAGTAGACCATACTGCCAGCAACTCAATGCTGAGCATCAGGTGGCAGTAAACTAATCTGACAACCCTAAGGACTAGTGGCCTTGATAAAATCCACGGGGAAGAGTGATGGTCCCCAATTGGATTCAGCTCCACTTGAATTCATCTTGATGGAGGACAGCAGCTTCATCAATACTGGCCTGGGGCCGAGGAGGACTTTCCATGCCAAAAGGGCTCAGGACCAGAAAGTGACTTACAGAGCTGGGTCAGTGGTATGGGTGTCGTGCTGCGATGCGGAAGGCAGCTGAAAGGCCACTGCATTATATTCTCAGGATTGCCATGATGATCACCAATATTTGGAATCAGATATGGCACAAGAAGAAAAAGAATGCTGTTAGCACTTGGTTTTATCTATACCCATGATGGTGAACCTTGGCACTCCAGCTGTTCTTGGGCTTCAATTACCAGAATCCCAAGTCAGCACACCTGCTGATCAGGGCTTCTGGGAATTGAAGTCCAAGAACACCTGGAGTGCCATGGTTGGCCATCACTGATCTATACCTTTCCAGTAGTGTGACTGCTAGGAAATGTACTCTTTCAGTGTGTGCAAAATGAAATTTTGCAACTGCAGAGGTTAGACAGGGAAGGTAAGAACTTCAGGTTGTGCCTTCATGTGAAATGCTTCCCATGTCTTTTTCCACTTTGGCAACTGAGGTGTAAATGTAGACTGCTGTCTGTCTGGTTCATGTCTACCCCTCAGATAAGAGGATATGCTAGTTTGAAAGGTCAAAACCCTTTTACAATGCAGCTGTGTCTAACAGCTGCTACCTGTTACACACCTGCATTGCCCAGAGTAAACCCTAGCTTTTAGTTGGAATAATTTTATAAATGTAGAGTAAAGCTGTCTTTTCTGACAAAGGGAAGAAGTGGGAAAGGATTTGAGGTCAATGACAAGATTTCCTCTTGCTTAGCTGCAACTCTCTCTCCCCTTCTCCTTGTTCACCCCAAACATCATTGTCTCCCCTGCAAACAACCTTCTGATGTAACTACTTTGGGCTTTTGAAGGATATATTATTGTGGAATGTGAGCTTTTCAGAGCTGGGTGGGGGCAGGGAAGATGACCTGTGCTTATATAGCAACTTGGTAGAGGTTCTCCCCCTCCTAAATAATATCTATCCATCCCTTCTAGGTCAAACGGGTCGGTATGTTCTCATCCAGAGACTACGAGAAAAAGAGCGGCAGCTCCTCCCTCATGAATGCCCAATAGAGTCTCTGGCCAAGTGTGGACAGTATGCCAGTGATGTGCAGTTTATATTGCAGCGCACAGGCCCCAGCCTCACAGAGAGGCCTGCTTCAGACAGTGCCCCACAGGTCCCTGAGAGGACGTTTGTCAGGGCCAGTTTGCCCATCAAGCCAAGGCCAGTCAGCACAGAAGTGCCGAGGCCCAGGCTGCCCAAAAAGTCCTTAACCTTCAACTTGGGTCCGGTGGCCTCCAGTGATTTGCTTGCAAAGAGCAAGGTGAGGCAGCCCAAAAAAGACACTGTGGGCTTGAGGGATGGGGCCAGTGGGGCACCGCCTCTGTCCAAAGAGGAGCTGTTCAAGACTGTCCTTCACCAGCAAGAACATCTCCATTCCCTGGAGGTGCAGGGGGATACCTTGGACATGGACATCAGGCACTCGGAATACAGTCAAGGCTCCTGCCGGGAAGACGAGATCCGGCATCTGGAGCAAGTGATCCGGCACAATGAGAGTGAGCTGAGTGAAGAAGAGTTTTGGCAGAATGAACTGCGGTTGGAGAAGGAGTGTGAAAGGGAACGCCAGGAGAAAATGCATAGCTTGCGGGCGGCCATGGAGGAGTATACGCACAAGATCCATGAGCTTATGGTTAAAACAGAGGCCCTGGAGAGGGAAATCCAGCGGGAAGTTGCAGACAGGGCCAAGAAGGCGAAGGAAGTGCCTTCACCCAGCCCTGCCGAACTGGAAGAGATGGCAGCGAAAATGAAAAGAGACCTGGAAACCAAAGCCAAGCAGAGTGCTCAGCTGGAGGGCAACCTGGAGATGGTGGCAAAGGCCTTGGAAGAAGCGGAGGAGAACCTTCAGGTATGTACTTAGAACATTTTGCTCTGTGGAAAAGAAGCCATAGATCCATGATGGCAAACCTTGGGACTCCAGGTGTTCTTGGATTTCAATTACCAAAAGCCCAAGTCTCTGTGAATCCACACAAATGGGTTTACTATGTGTACCCAGCTGTTCTTGAACTTCAGTTCCCAGAAGCCCAAGTCTGTGAATCCACACAAATGGGTTTACTGTGTGCAGTAAACCCATTTGTGTGGATTCACAGAGACTTGGGCTTCTGGGAATTGAAGTTCAAGAACAGCTAAAGGGCCAAGATTCACCATCATGGTCATAGATGATAATTGCAGCCTCTGCTTTTGTGCTTCTAAATCTTTTAGAATATGGTGCACATTATCTTCCATTTCCCACTAGCTTTTCAGGAAGGTGTGGTTTTGTCTGTTTTTATTTTGCCACTTAAAAGAGAATATGTAGGCACAGAACAAGGGAGCAACTGGAAAATATAACTGTTAGTCTAAATCCAGGTGTCAGAACAGTCCGGCCAAAATTGAGGAAATCATTTTGCTAGAAGGAAGGCTGGACTTCACTAAGATGACGTTGCCTTTCCTTTATAGCATGCAACTTTATAAAATCCAGCATTCCTTGGCATTTAGCAATGATTAACCTGGATTGTTGGCAACTATTTGAATTATTGACCTGGGAGGTCATGGCAGCCACAAACAGATGAAACTAATGCTACATAGCACACCAGGGGCTCTGAGAATAGGCCAGCCTGACACATTCTTGGCATCATGCTGTTATCTGAATCTGTTAAACTTCATTGAAGACTCTTCCCATGAGGATTAGGATTTGCTCTAGAGGGACCATGACAACCATTTATCTTACAGAATCATCCTTCCCAAAGGAGCTCTTCTCTGCCCTGATAAGCAGGAAGGGACCAGGGGTCATCTCACAAATTTTAACGTCCCTGGCCATGAGTTGACAGATGGCAATGCTCACTAGGCATGCTATTGTCATTATTGTTTTGCATAAGGTTCATGTTGAATGTGCAAAAATTGCACTTATTGTAATGTTGGAAGCAACTTAAAATAGAAGGAACATTGCTTTGCAGTAGCATATATGTGAAATCATTAACTAATGGTGCCACTTATTTGTTTGCTAGCATCAAATTGCACCTGTAGGTATTATATCAGAAGAGTGATTCTCAAACAGTACGCTGGGCTCAATAGCAAGCTATGGGAAATTTTGGACTTAAACATCAGTCTTGCTTAGGTCCAAAGCAGAGTCCGTTTGTTTTGGCATGGGTCACTCTTCTGACTCTCCCCGCTTCTAACCACTGTACACTTAAGGCCCATAATCCCACTAGTTCATCCAAGGAAGTAAGCCCAAAGTGGTGGCCCAGAATGGTGATTTACTGAGAAACACTGGGAGAGGGGCAAGGGAAAGCAGGCAACTGTTTTGAAGGGGTAGGAGGTTTAACTTTAAAAAGTATCCTTTTCTGGGAGATGAGAATTGTGTCTCCAATTTTAATTCCAGGCATACAAAATCTGGTGGAAATTATGTTAGGTCTAGAAGCATTTTGCTCATGGCTGTGCTCCTGCATGGCTCAAAATGCTATTTGCTGTTGCTTCTTTTCCTGGCTTCTGGGCTCTTTATAGATAGGAACACCAGTGTAAACTTCTTTCCTCTCCTGTTGCTTTTAATGGTAAACTAGCCACTAGTGCCCTCTTGTGGCCTAGGAGAGGAAATGTTGTGCTCACTTTTGCCTCTGTCTGATTATAACATGATGGTGTATTTGTAGAGCACACTGAAATAATTCCAGGCTCTCAAAGAACACAATACTGTGCAAAAGCATTGTTGGTAAAGGTAAAAGTCACCCTTGCTTGAAAGCCAGTCATATCTGACTCTAGGGTTCAGTGCTCATCTCTGTTTACAGCCAAAGAGGCAGCCGTGTCTGCGTCTGCAGACATTTCCGTGAACATTTGACAGGCATATCTCAACACTGGACTACACAAAATGCTGTTTACCTTCCCACTGAAGTGGTCCCTATGTAACTACTTGCAATTTCTTGCTTTTGAACTGCTAGGTTGGCAGGAGCTGGGACAGAGACAGGAGAATCGAACTCTGACCTTCCAGTCAGCAAGTTCAGCATCTTAACCACTTGAGCCACAGCAGCTCCCAAGAGCATTGTTACTCAAATCTAATGTAAAGAAGATCTGTAAAGGAATTATTTTCAGATTGCATCTTTAATTTAAACTGGATGTTTCTTTTCTTACATCCTTTTGACTTCATCAAGCAAAGCAATCACACTAAGCCCCATAGTGCCTAGTGTACTCTCAATCAGCTATATCAGGGGTCAGCAACCTGTATCGGCCTGTGGGCCTAAATCATCCGGGGGGGCACGCCCTCGCTCCCACCGCCACCAGAAGCGCCATAAATGTGTCCGTGACTGTTGTAAATGTGTTTGCGACAGTCACAGATGCATCTATGGCAGTATTTACAGTGGGGGATCTGACAGTCGCAAATGCATTTATGGCAGCGTTTACAGCAGTGGGATCACTAGTCTGGCCCCCTCAACTGTCTGAGGGAGTGTGACCTGGCCCCCAACTTTAAAAGGTTGTCAACCCCTGAGTTACATGGTGAGACATTGTTTAAGGCAAACATTTTCAAAAACAAATCAAGTTTGTCTCCATGAGCCATTGGATCAGTTGGAGCACAAGTGATATGTCAGACACACACACACACACCAGGTCCTTTAAACACTGTTGTATTTCCCATTTATGGGGTGGTGAGACATGCAGTAGGACAGTAAGAGACCAAAAACATGAATGCTAAACAAGTTACTGTTAACAGATTAGTTTTTAATCCCTTGGTTACACAAATCTTAAATTGGCCAAGGCCACAGTGTGGCTTCTGTGATGTTTTCAACTCTGTGTTCAAATAGACATCCTTAGGATTTCAGTTGTCACTGAATTTCCATGGAAACTTGTCTTTCAGGTAAACTGTACCAATATTTAGCAGGCAACTATGAAAAGCAAGATGCTTTGTCTCCAAATCCTATCTTTTAAACCCAATAGATTGTATCCACAGTCTTTATAGTAAATGAGATAACTTTCAAAAAACAATTTTGTAGAATTTTTTTTACAATTCATTACCCAGTACCCACTGAGTATAATAATACTTGTAAATGTAAGTGTTTTTTCATTATCTTCAAGGCCCCATGGATTAGTTGCCATTGCAATTTCAATTTATTAATTCTCCTAAGAAGTAAAAGGAACATCACTTTTTGAGGGGGGAGGGAACAGCAGAACAAACTTTTTCCTTTGGCTCACAAGATACAGTAATACCTCGGATAACGCTAAGTCTTGGTTCCACAAGTCTTGGTGTTATCCGATTTTTAGTGTTATGCGATGCATGTTAAAATCCTGTGGGATGAATCAGATAACGTTAAAGTTCCATAGAGATACATTTTAACCGCACAGGCTTTAGCGGTTGTTATCTGATCCATCCCAAAGGATGGATCCTCCCCAGATTACTTAACATTATGCAATTTTAGCGTTATCCAAGGTAAACGTTATCCGAGGTATTACTGTACTTACCTTCTGTCATTCATGCCTCAGTACTTACCACAAAGCACAAGAGAGCAGCAGAGAGCAGGCAGAAGCCAACCCTTGAACTGTACTGTATTTCCCCCACCCCAATTTAATGAGGTCATAATTATAAAAGTAGCAAAAAGTTTCATTACACTAGAAAAGGAGTGAAGCTATACCTTGTCTTGATAGTTGTACAGTGGTACCTCATACAAAGATTTTAATCCGTTCCACAGGGCTCGTTGTTGTAGGAAACAATTGCTATATGATGCATGCATTGTATAGCGATTTTCCCTATGGGATGCATCGTACAATGATATTTTTTTTTTTGCTAAGTGGTTTTTCCCATTGAAAAATTGTTGTACGGATTTTTTCCACAGGGAAAATTGTTATGCGAGATGCCATTTCCCCCCCCCCCAAACCTAATTGCTATAGGGGGTGATTGTTGTATGAGGTTCCACTGTATTTATAATGTACCTGTAATTACATTTTGATAATTAGGGAACTGATCTACATATAGGCAACTAGTTATACATAAGGCTCTGCAACCCACCATGAGGAATGTATGTGCAAACAGAATCAGTGCTGCCTTCTTCTCTGAAGCAAAGCCATATTTGTAGTTATTTGCTGTAAAAATCTCAACTGCTGGTGGCTGGTGGAAAGGCACAAACATTTAAATTGACTTAATTAGAAATTGAAATTCTCTCTGCCTGCAGCACTGCTCTTGTGTCATTTCCTCTGCATTATTAAAGGGATACAATGAGGTATGTTTTGTGCTTGCAGTTGGCACAGAGATAGGAAATTGATCAAGAACGTTAGTGTCCAGATGGCCCCTTTGCCTGCATGTGACTCCTGGCCTGGAGCCATTGAGATGGTGCCAGTTTCCAGGATCCTTGGTTCTTTTTTAAAACTGGAAATACAATATCCTTCTGTGACACGTATGTGCAAGTGCATTGCCACTCACTCTAACCCTTTTCTCTCTCTGTCTAATTAAGAGAGCCATTTGTTGAGTCCTCCATCTCTACCGTACATCTTCTTGTTTCGTGACATAAATACCAGGAGAACACCTTCATTTTCAGTCTCACTGAGACAGATGTAGCATTTTTTCCCAAGTTTCTCATCCCTAGTCTTGATCATCTCAGATTGTTCTGACAAGTAATCAAAGGAGAAAATACTCAAAATTCAGACATTTGCTTTGGATTATCTCAGCATATTATCTGATCATCACCTTTGTCTCCTTTGCATTTGAGTGAGTTTTCTTTATTTTATATTAGGAAAGAGTGGCCACTAAAGGGGGGGGGGAAACCTTTCTGCATCAAGCAGGGTGGCAGATTCTCTGCTATTCATATGCACACTCATGCACATGTACCCACACGTACAGGCAGATGGGACAGGACCATAGAATTCAATGTAGTCCTTATAGGCTGGGGCTGAGGAAATGTGTCAGAGATTTAGGAAGAAGGGGAAATGCCATGAGGGAGGAGGTGCAATCAATTGGCCTTCACATATTCTTTTCCTTTCTACTGCTTTAATAACATTTTATTAATATCCACTCTATTAAAGGAACCAAATTGGCCCTTCATTTTAGACAGTTGGACCAAATTAGCCATTCATCTCAGATAGCTGAGGCTTTTTAAAAAATCAAATGCAATAAGTTATCTGCCACATAGTGGTTGGTGTTATGCTAAATTTCTCTCACACATAGCAAGCACACAGAATAGAGTTTAATGTGATGGAGGCAGAGACAGATCATTGCAAAAGGTGTTCTCAAAAGAGAAGAAGATAAGTTCTTCTTCAGTATGTTCATGACTGGAGAAAATTGTGAATCGGCAGAGAAATCCACTGCTTTCAAGTAAGGTTCCTTCCCACTGGGATTACTGTTGATGCCAGGAAGGTCACTTCCTTGTTATGGAGGATTAAGGATTTTACACACAGTATGTGTCAGTCTGAAGTCCCAGTCATGTTTGGAAGGAAGAGGGAATTTTCTCATCTCATCAGCAAGGAAGAAAGTAGAGTACATGTATCTGGGAAATTTTAAACAAGAATGTATTGGGGGGGGGGATTGAGATTAAGAACACAGGTGCTTAGGTGTTTTGTTAAACCTGTAATCAATTGCCTGGAGCTGGTTCGTTCATTTCATGTCAGAGATTACTCTGGGTTGAAAGGATTTTTGCAGGATGTCCAGATGAGGCTCCTTTCATGTCCCCCATCAGGCAGCTCTCGGGTATCGAATCTGTCTTTCCAGTCTCCAAGCTTAGTGCCCTAACCACTAAGCCATCGGCAGAGCTGCCTGGAGCTGGTGAATAGCTCTATCTCCATCTTAACTCCACTCCAGACTTTGGACTGCTACAAGATACTGGCTGCATGATAAAGAAGTTGTTCCTTAGCTTTTGAAATTTATAAATACCCAAGAATGCATCTAGCTGCCATATTACTCCTGTTGTTAACCCTCTGTCTGCACATAATTCCTGATAGATTTCTGCTCAATTTTGAACATAGAAAAATCAATGGGCATTTGACAAGAGGCTGGGGTATGATCCGGATCGTTTCTTCTTCTGCTTTATATAGGGCCAGAGACTCACTCTCTGCCTGCTCCTCTTTTGTCTTGCAGGCCCAGAACCAGGAGCTGGAGGATCTAAATAAGGACTTGAGGCAATGTAACTTGCAGCAGTTCATCCAGCAGACAGGAGCCATGGTGATGGCACCACAGCTCAGATCAGAAGGAGAACCCCAGCTGGATCTAACTAGCTATGAATTGCCAGCTCATCAGACAAATGGAGGTTGGAACACAAGTCCCAGGGTTGGCCAGAGGAGGGCAGGGGCATTGGGAGACCTCAAGGAAAGCTCTCTCTCTTGACTGTGCTGTAGCATGCTTTCTCAGTGAGGCAGGCAGAGAATGGTGCTCTCTCCCATTTTTTTGGCTGTAGACCCATGATGGTGAACCTTGGCACTCCAGCTGTTCTTAGATTTCAATTCCCAGAAGCCCAAGTCTCTGTGAATCCGCACGAATGGGTTTACTGCATGTACCAACTTGGCATTCCAAGTGTTCTTGGACTTCAGTTCCCAGAAGCCCAAGTACGTGCAGTATGCACAGTAAACCCATTCATGTGGATTCACAGAGACTTGGGCTTCTGGGAATTGAAGTCCAAGAACAGCTGGAGTGCCAGAATTCACCATCACTGCTATAGACTGTAATATCCCTTTTGACAGCTCTAGACCACCAGTGCCTAGAAATGAGTTTTGGGTGGTTGAATGAACATGATTTTCTTTGAAGTCTCACTTGAAAATCTGTGGGAGAAGAAGCAGATTAGTTTCTACACAAGGCTAACATAAAAGGAAGGGATAAACAAGAAAGAATGCAGTGTGTGAGTGTTATACATAATAATATTGCATAGTTGTTTAAAAGCAGATACATTATTGTGTTAAAATAAAAACTTTGATTCGTGTTATGTATAATTGAGGCTATGGAAAAATATGTCCTGCAGAGGGAAGAAAGTATGCAAGGTATAGCCAGGTCATGATCTTTAAACAATGATTAAAGGATTGGGAGCAGTAGATACATTTCTGCCATCATTTTGTTGTGATCATGCACTACAGAAGAGGGGTAGGATACAAAACAGCAACAGAATCAAACTAAATGGCACCAGTGTACTTGCTACTTGTCATATAGCAGTCTAGATCAGAGTTCCTCAAACTTGGCTCTCCAGGTGTTCTTGGACTTCAATTACCAGAAGCCCAAGTCAGCACTCCTGCTGATCAAGGCTTCTGGGGATTGAAGTCCAAGAACATCTGGAGAGCCAAGTTTGAGGAACCCTGGTCTAGATCCAAGTGGTATTCTTCCTTCAGTAGAATAGAAGTCTCCTTGATTCTTTGGAGGCTTCCTTAATCAGTGTAAATATAAAGTGATTTTTCATCCATTCTTCTTTCTTCTGTAGCTCATGTGTCATCTTAAATGCAGCTTATCTCACATCACACACTCTTCAAAAACTCCAGAAAACAATGCACTAATCACATATTTAGAGAAAATCCCCCCCCCCAAGAAAGAATGTACATTTGTCTTAGTAAGGTTATTAAAGTTTTACCTGAACATACATGGGAGTGCAATTCCTGAAAATGCAGGCTGTTCATGTTGGGGGGAAATGCACTTTGAGTTGACGGAACCCTTTATGTGCTTCTTTTCAATAGATATCTCCAGTCCCATTACAGATTTACCTCTCCGAGCCTCCGCCAAGCAGTTCCTCGGCCATCCGCGAAACCTTCAGAATCCCCTGGTGTCCAGCTTGAACCCTGAGGGTGTGTATGTTTGAACTGGCCTTTGCCTCTTGTGTGCTTAATGCCTGGTCTTGCCATGCATTCTCCAAATGTTCTAATCTTGTGGGCATTTTTCATTTGTGAGGAATGGCAAACTCTCTTCAGCTCTCTGGTCTTTCTCTCTTTACTTTCTCTCCATCTTTCTCTCCTTGCTCAGGACAGGTGTGGGCTTGGTTGCCCTGCAGGATTTACCTATTAATTGTCATGACTTGCAGTAACAGATGACAACAGAAATGAGACTGATGAAAGGAGGAGGCCTCTGGAGTTTGGAATAGCAAGTCGGGGCTGGGACTTAATAGAGCCTATTAATCCCATGTTGTTTGGTGAATAGGATGTTCACAGTTGTTTGCCAGTAACATTCTGGTGTCTTGCAAGATAGCATTTACCTGCAGCAGTCACTTTAGAAATGATAATTTTAGCACCCCAAAGATTTGAAAAACGATTTAAAATCTCACTAGAGCTGGTCTGTACAATTTTTAACTTGCAGCTCTATACATTTCAACATTAGGCGTTGAGCAGGAAAAGGAAAATATTTACATTGGAAGTGCTTGGGAAAATGGTGCGACCGGTTGAGGAACTAGATTATTTGAGGAACTAGATTATTTTTATTTGAAAATGCACTGTTTTCAAATGCACTATTGCTCAGAATAAAATGTGCCATTATTTCAGATAATCTGGCTCCAAAGGTTGACAAAGCGCCCGCCCCGCCCCGCCCCCCCCGGCTGCAGGTTGGGGAAGTAGTGGCCTGTTAGAGAGAGGCTCCCCCAGCGGGGCTCAGAGCTTTGAAGAGATGCATTCTGTGGTATTGTCTCTCTGCAGCTCATGCATAAAGCTGTGTCAAACCAGCACAGATCTCTGTACTTCTCACAACAGACCAAAGTGAGTGAGATTGTGTTTCTGTGTTTTTCTCAAAGACTACTTTTTAATGCATTTCTACAGAGAGCAATGGGCTGCTGGTATATGGTGAAACTTTGTGGGTTTTCTTCATCCATAGAAAGGGCAGGAAAAGTCTATGTGTCTCATATTTTGAACATCAGATCTTCTATATGCTTCATAAATATTTTTGACAGATATGGAATCTTTAGCCTTATCAGCAGGGTCAGCTATGAGCTATTTTATTCACAACTGAGGCATAACAACTGTGTAATGTTGCTCTGTTTCTCTGTCTGCTTTATAGCTCTGGTTTAATAAACCAAATAGGTTTTCTTGTGCTGTTTGCCTTTGCAAGATTGATGTGTTTTCTTTGAGGATGTCTTCTGAGAAGGCTAGGCTAATACTTGCTTTCAAGAACAGGTTGTTTTATAATGAAATGTGGCCTTGGCTAGGACTAGATTCCTGTGCTTATGATAGATATCAAGCATGGTTGTCTGTATTATGATACTCTCTAGTTTAAGGATACACCTTCTACATTCCTGTCATGTATTTAAAACATTTTCCAAAACCATGTGTATGCTATCATTTCAGCTAGATCAAGCCATCATAAAGACTACACTCTTTTTGATTAAACCTGTAGTTACAAAGGATTAGCACATTCCTTTCTACTTTCTGTCATCATCTTCTCATATATCAAATACTAAGCCCTCATAATGGGATCACTCCATTTATTTTTTTTATGTGTCTTGCAGTCATATCAGCAAAGCAGAGCACCTGGAGGTAAAAAGGCCAGCCAAGGAGGACTGACTGCCTTGGGAATATAACTGTAGAAATAAAAAGTATATTTCATGTATGTATTTGATTACTACTTATTGTGAATTATGAATGTAGATGGTTGTACAAATATTTTTAGACTTTTGTAAAAAGAACAAAGAACGTAATCCATTTGGAAGAAAGAGACTGCTTGTATTTTTTAAAATCTTTTGTTTTAATTTTAAATAAAGATCTTGTTTGTGGCTTCTCTGAAATTTTATAAAGCCTTTCTATTTTAAGACTTGATCACATACAAGATAGTTTAGAACTGAATAGCTACTGTCCTAGGAGTAGAATGAAACCTGGCTGTGAACTATCCAAAAACTTATATTAGCAAGTTTTCTACATCTGCTCTGAAAATTATACTGTAAGCCACTGCCATACAAGGAAGGGGAAAAGGGGAGGTGGGTGGGTTATGTTGTCAGCCAGACCTTACAGTACTATATCAATGCACTGCAATGCTCTTTTCTGTGTAAATATGTATATGTGTGTATATATATTGTTGAACAACAATTTGTATGTTGTATTTTTATTTTGTGGAAATATATAGCATTTTTAGTTAGTGAGGGAGAAAGAATTCTGTTCCATTTGTGATGATGAATGCATGAATCCAGAAAGATTTTGAGAGATAAACAGTTGCTTAGCCTGAGTGCATTTTTAGGAATTACCTTTCAGATCTGGTAAAATGAGATTTAGGTGCTAGCACAGTCTTGTTATTTGTGACATGTGCCAAATATTACATGTTTCTAGTTTTGCAGAAAGAGAATTAACAGTGTTTCAGCTTGTAGATCGGTAAAAATATTTTCTGTATAGTTTTATGATGAAGTACAGTAAAACCTCACATAAAGAGTGCCTCGCTTAGAAAGTAAGTCGTCGCTTAAAGAGCAGAATTTTCTCTGAATGGTTCCTTCGCTTAACAAGTAAAACCAACCCAAAACTTGCTTAACAAATAAATCGGGGTTCGCAATCCCCCCTGCCAGAAGTCACAATTGGTCACTTACAATGGTGTTTCACTTAAAGAGCAAACTCACTTAAAGAGCAATCATGTGGGATGCATTATGCTCTTTAAACGAGGTACAACTGTATATAATAATTCTGAATTCTAGACTGTTCAACGTTCCAGGGTAAAATTTCAAAGTACTATAGGTGAACTGCAGAATACTCTGTGGCAATCTGGAACTTGCATTGATGAGCGCAGGCAGCATAAATCTCTAGTCTCTATAGACAGAGTGTCTGGCACCTGGGTAGTATATCTTGTTCTTTCTCCTTTGCAAAGGAGTTGGTACAGGGCTTTTTAATTGTTTTGCTGAAAAAGAGGCCAGCCCAGTGAAGCAATAATGCAATACCAGGAATACAGGTGGCCTCCTGGTAAAAGTCTGTATAGTACTTTGCAAAGTGAGAGAAAAGACCAGTAGGTTCTGATCTTTGAAAAGGGTGTAGGTAGAGATGTTAGGATACTTGCTCTAATATCTTGAACCCTCTTGTCTTTCCCATGCCACACATCTCCTATTTATGTGTGCTCGCTTTGTGCTGGGCCTGACAGTTTATGTATGGGAACAGGAAGAGGTAGGCTGGAAGGTTTAGTCATAGCAGAGAATATGTATCTTTCCATTTACAACAGCACTTTTTATTTAGAATTGCATTATACAGTGCACATTCATGCTATTGCTGAGCATGCTTTGAAGACAGGAGAAAATAAGGAACAAGAGACCACATTGGATGCATGTATGCACATACACTAAGGATTGCCTTTTTTACTTTAAAAATGCATGATGTGATTCCCAATGATGGATAAAACCTAACCGCCTATGTCTTCAGTGCTTGTAGATAGTAGCTCTTTTCCAGTGTTAGTTTCTATGATGTGGCTGTCAATCAGACTGTGAAGCTGAGAGCCCCACTCCCAATTTAATATGAACACACAGCATACTATTAACTGCTATTGCTTTTCAATTGTCATTTCTGACAACGTTCTCTGATCTAGCTAGTTCCTGACTAGATTATATGCAAGCAGATTACTTTTGTGGCATGTTAGTACTTGGTACCATCCTTAAGAACCTTTATTTACAACACTGATCCTCTGCATATTGTTTCTGGTTATTCACCATCCCAAGAACAAGGTACAGGTATTACCAGGATTCAGTACTATGTCCAAGGTTGATTTTATTTTGTTGGATATCAGCAGTATGATAAAGATAGACAGTGGAAAAAAGCCTTCTTCAACATCCCATGTACTAGGCAAGACTGCAGAAGTACAGAAATACAGAACTTCCAAGAATTTAATCTGCTTTTCTTCTGGCTGGTTGACAACCTGGTTTATCAGCATATCTGTTTCAGATATATGCAGACATCATCACATCTCCCCTTTGGACATATGTCTTTTATAAACCTTCTGCTGTGCATATCTCCAAATCAGGAACCAGAAGTAGTTATACAGTTTCACTGAGAAATGACACAGTCTTATTACAAGCTAGTCGAAAATATTTTCTGTATGTGTTCCTCCTTTAGTTTGTATGTTTGAGGAGTAAATGGATGTCAGTTTTTTTTGGTGCTTAACATGAAAGACCCTCCTGTTCTTTTACCAGGTCTGACTGAAATCTCAATATTCCAGAATGAAATCCTGTTGCAGAGAAAGGAATTAGAGCCAGAAAATATCCCTAACATTCCTACATTTATTGTTCATTTTTGCTATTACTTCAACTCCATTTTGCTTCCAGGGATTTGCCAGGATGTTCCATACTTTTTGACAGCAGTAAGAACATCCTAAATTCTAATGCCATTTGTGTTGCTGAACACAAAACCAAAGGGAATCCTGGTCATCTTTGCACCTGTTTAATCAGATCAGCAATAGATTATGATAAATGTCAATTGGAAAGAATAATTGGTTCCAGAATGTGTGGCTTAAATTGTTCCTTCAATAGTTTTTTTAATTGGAGAAGAATGAAGGTGATGATGCGACGTCATGTCAATTCCACTTCTGATGTGTTCTGAAGTTTCTTAGAGTATAGCGTACTCAGAAGTAGTTTACCATTTATTTCTTTTGAAGGTGCTCCACTTGCCCAACGCTACTCAAATAGGCTTTTCTCTTGGAAGTCAAAATGGAGGCTCAAACTTTCAACCTCTCCCTCCACAGAATTTACACAACTCATGGAGCTGTGTACAAGTGTAACAGAAAAAATGGGATAATAATTACTGTTAGCATTATTTTTTTGCTGAACATTTCATTCGGCCAATAAATTTACCTTTGTATATATCTGTATTTGTCTAAAGTTGAATGTATGTACTTACTGTGAAACCAAGAGAAGCAAATCTAGACATGAGAGGGTTGGTGGGTTAGGAGCCACGAATAGCTCTGGAAGGCCTAATCCTGTTTTTATTTTTATTTTCAAAATAGTCTATATATGAAATGTGACTCCTTCTGTTATTCTCAAATCAAGGGTGAAAAAAATCATGTTTAATATGTGAATGTATCCCATGCACTAGTGGCATCTTCTGGTTTCAAATTTAAATAAAATTCCTCAAAACAATTTGTGTGAAATCTCATTTACAGCCAGTTATTTGAAACCAAGGTCTTTCCTGTCACCTCTTGGTGTGTTGCTGCAAGCAGTGTTGTCAACATCTTTAGCCCACTGTTAACATGCTCTTACAGAAACTATTTGAAGAAATTTTTGAAGTGGTAGCCATGTTAGTCTGTGCAAGCATATCAGAGAGTGAACAAACAAGAGAGAGAGAGAAAAGGTCCCACAGCGGTTTTTGTCTTTTTTGTTTTGTTTACTCTCTGATATGCTTACAGGAACTAGTTCTCAACCTTTTATATGTCGGAACTTACCAGTCAGTCACTCCACCCAAGTCTCTGGATCCCAACACACAGAAACAACAACAAAACACAATTTTCCCAAAAAGGATATTTTTATGTTTAGATATTTTGCTTTATTTAACATGTATGACACATTTTGAGGACATTGTTTTTTTGGGAGGGAAATCATTAGTATTATAAGCAGATCAGTCCAGAGTACTGTACAATAATACCTCGGATAACGCTAAGACTTGGTTCCACAAGTCTTGGTGTTATCCGATTTTTAGTGTTATCCGATGCATGTTAAAATCCTATGGGATGGATTGGATAACGTTAAAGCTCCATAGAGATACATTATAACCGCACAGGCTTTAGCGGTTGTTATCCGATCCATCCCATAGGACCTTAACGTTATTCGATCCAATTCTCCTCCCCAGATTGCTTAACGTTATGCGATTTTAGTGTTATCCGAGGTAAACGTTATCGGAGGTATTATTGTATTTACATTCATAGCTGAAAGCTGTGATAATGGTGTTAAGTATACAGTGAACTCCCAGTTTAAGGAATTAATCCGTTCCATGTGGTTCTCTATAGCAATGTTTCATTACAGCGAAGTGCAGTTTCCCATAGGAATGCATTGGAAAATCAAAAATTGCATTCTGGAGCTCAGAAAAATTCAAAAAAAGTATTTTATCTGTTCAAAAATCTGTATAAATGCAGCAAAAAAAAATCCAAAGTGTACTTTATAATGCTTTTGAACAGAGAAAAAATGGTTTCTTTGGCTTAGTTCTGAATGTGGGAACATTAAATTGGTTTTTAGTGCATTCCTATGGGAAACTGCTTTGCGCCCTCTAGTGGCCAGCTGTGATAATGACCCCCCCCCCCATCACCACCCTGCCACTTCTAAGCTGCTAAAAAGCAGCAAAAAGCTGGAAAAATGGTGTGAATGTGTCCGCCAACCACTGGGAACAACCACAGTTGAGTCCGCTGTCAGAAAAACCCCAGAAAACCTGTCCATATAGCGATTCTTTTCCTTGAAACGGGCCATCATTTCCTATGGATTTCTTTTCCTGAAGCCATCCGTAAATTGGGGTTTCACTGTACATGTTACAGGTATCATAGCCATAAAATACAAAGGCGAGAATCTTGCTGATTTTGCACAGCATTAAGGACACAATTGTGTATGTTTACTTCTGTTGCTGTCAGCCCACAGCACCCTTCTGGTTCCATAAACCAGGGAAGCAGGCACACTGTTGCGTATTCCATTGAATGATGGACAAAAGGCAAGCCTGTGCAACTGCCCTTGTGTACATAGTTTTCCAAATAGAATTCTAGCCAAAAATGGTAAACTTTGTTTCTGCTGCAATTTTAATCATTCTGTGGCTAAAACAAAATAACAATTCCATGGGTTTATACTGCAAAAGCCCTGTCCCCCATCAAATCTCCTTCTGAATGCCACCAATTGCATGCAAGCACTTTATTGAGAACAAGTACTATAGGAAATCCCCCACTGAGGACCTTTTTCCTGGTGTGGGGTGGCTCTGCCTGCATTTGACAATGGACCCTTCAGCCACACATTACAGTGGGAAAATAGCACTGCAGTGTGTGGAGTGGTGGTGGTGGTGGTGGTTGTGGTCCCAAGTACAATTGCCATCCCCACCAGCAGAGCAACATTTGTTAAACTGATCTGCTCCTGATGCAGAACTTTGCAGTGTTTCTCAAAAACCCAATACGTACCTCTATGAATTTGGAAGGACCGATGTTCAAAAACAATGTTTTGTCTCATTAAGAGGCTGTTTCAAGTGTATTATTTCCACTGAAGAGTTTCATGGCTGCACTGTGACAATGGCCATCTCAACCCTCTGGGGAGTTCATTGCATGTAATTTTACAAGCAAAGTTAATCATCTCTACAGGCTTATTTTTAAAGTAATCTAATCATATTGAGAATGCATGTTATGAGACTGATGGACCTAATTCAGGAAGACACAGCATGAATTGGAAGACCTGAGCAGGAGTTAGCAATAGGAGGTCAATAATTCATAGGGTCGCTTTAAAGTGGAATCAAGTTGTCCTCATATAACGAAATCCTGTTTTTGCAAAGGCCAGCCATCATTGATGATTAAATCTTATTGTTCCTTCCTAAAGAGATTATATCCTTTTCTCAAATCATCGCAAAACCAAAATGGCACCTGCTATTTAAACTTCAACAACCCAAGAGCTGATGGGCAGATGGCAGTAGGAACGGCTAAGACTCTTTCCAGTTGACCAGTAACTGTGGTGTGCATTGTTAGTGTATAATAAGCCTATCCCCTGATCCCATTCCTACAGAATGGAGCAGCTTGGAGGGGAAGAAAGTAGTCATCTTATTTCTAGGGAGACAGGCTGGCAAGAAGCCACTTTTAAAGAGATACAAGGGACCAGTAACAAAATGTTGCATTACATTCACACCCATTCATAATGTCTAGCACCCCCTCCATTGGTTTGTACTACTATTCCCATCAACCCCAATTAACATGACCAATAGTGAAGTTGATGGGAGCTGAACGGTACCAGGTTGGAGAAGGCTGAATGTGGCAGGAATGCTACTCTTCAGTGCTCCAGGTACTGGGCAGTGCAGAGGCTCAAGATGGCAATTCAAGTCAAAGCACTCACACTTATATACTGCCCCATAGCACTTAGTTCATTCTCTGGTTTGTTCACAAGTTAATTAGCATTTTGCCCCCCAACATGCTGGGTGCTCAATTTACTGACCTTGGAAGGATGGAAGGCTGAGCCAACCTTGAGCCCGTCAGAATCAAACTCACAATCTTTTGGTTGCAGCACAGCAGTTTCACCACTGCACCACCAGCAACCTTCGAAATTCGGATCCACTCGCCTTCCCAACATTGTTTTCCTCATTGGTTGCAACATTTTGTTTTGGAAAGATTTTTGTCCATCTTTAATTTGTGTTTAAAATAGTGCAGCCTTGCAAATTTTGCAATGGATTCTCACTTGAGTTTCTCAGCAGTTCAGTTTTGCCCCCTTTTTGGTCAGCACGTGTAGTGAGACTGGGGGAAAAAAGGGATATATAATCTCTGCTAAAACAAAAACCTGAAAAAGATGAAAAACAAAATGGCATGCTAAGGAACTCCACCAGGAAAAGAATGGTTTTGTATCATTTTATTTGTAAAAATATATCTACAATTCCCCTTGCTTTATTTTTAGACATTTCTAATACCAGTGGTGCTACTGGAGGACAACTGTATACACCGCATGTGTCCCATATTCTGTTGTGTAAAATGAGAATGGCTTTTTAATTCACAAGCCTAGCATTTAGGTTTTAACAAATAGTAACTAATCTGCAGTTATATTACAAAGTACTGGGGGCTTTGAGAGTTACTATAACTTAATTGCTTTTAAAAAGTAACTTTCTAAGCCCTAAAAAGGGATAGTTTCATTTTTCCAAAGTTAATAGGAAAATATAATAGAAAAACATCAAGATGTCTTCCAAGACTTTGAAGTCTACCCTGACATTTCCTTTTGTGGATGGAACCTCATCAGATGAACCAGTGGGTGCTAATTTAGCTTCCTCACAGAACATGCTAGCCACATTACTAGACTTTTCTCTCTGTATCTGGATTTCTGCCAACAGGGAAGTGAATTGTCATTCCACCTTCCCTAAGCAACATAATAAAAACCCTTCTGTGGGAAGCCAGTAATCATCATGCATTTTCTGCATGCAAAGCAAACAACTCCTTGTTTGGGTAGCTAGGGACTACTTGGCATAGTAAAGTGATAGCCGCAGACGCTGGGTGCCTCCCAATGATGAGTCCCAAACCTGGCATTTCCCCTCTGATTGGGGACTAGCAGCACCAGTAAGCTGGTTTAGGGACAAAAGGACAGATGATGCAGTGTATACAGCTCCATCCTCTGTCCTTCGTCCCTAAACTAGCTTACTGATGTTGCAAGATGCCATTGCATCACCAGCATCTTGTCATTCCTGGTGGCTTCTGTATGTGGAAAAGGGAGGGGAAGACAGCATTTTGCCTTCAAATCAGGCAGTAAAATGTCTTGGTCCTGCTTTTCCCATTACTGTGCTTCATGAGACTTGAGTTTTCCTATTTAATTCATTAAGATAATTGTGCTTCCATTCCACAGTTCCAAAAGAATATGTTACACTAGAGTTCCTGTTAATAGCAGCAAATTTTCCTTTTGCACGTTTATCAACACCAAAATTCATTTTGATGTCTGTTGTGTAAAGGACTCAATGATATTTAAGAAATTATTCAGGTTGTCAGGAGAGCTAACAAATAGCTTACCATCTTCTTCAGGTTCTGCAACCTGTTCCGGATATTGGCTATCATTATGGTGATAGTCTTCCTGTTCTTAACTCCTCAGAACAGTTCTTCTGAGGACATGCCACACCAGTCTCTCAGATTCTTCAGCCATGAAATCCATCTACATCCAAGGCCTCTCTTCCCAGGAATCTTTCCTTGCAGAGTGAGTTGAAGTATTCTATATTTCATGTTCCTCATGATATGGCCAAGGTATTGGAGCTTTCTTTGCTTAATGGTCTTAAAGAGTTCTTTCTCTTTATCCATTTGGTGCAATGCTCTACATTAGTCACATGGTCAACCCATGATATCCTTAGCAGCCATCTGTAGATCCACATTTCAAAAGCTTAAATTCTCCTTTCAGATGCTTTAGTCCAGTGATGGCAAACCTTGACACTCCAGGTGTTCTTGAACTTCAATTCCCAGAAGCCCTGATCAGCAGGAGTGCTGACTTGGGCATCTGGTAATTGAAGTCCAAGAATACCTGGAGTGCCAAGGTTTGCCATCACTGCTTTAGTCAATGTCTAAGCTTCATCTCCATATAGCAACACAGGGAACATGTAACATACTGTATTGCTATTCAGATCTTTGTAATGAGAGTTAGAGCTCTACTGCATAACATGGCTGGCAGGTTGGGTATGGGATACTAATTATACGACAGCCCAAACCTGCTGGTTGATTCGAATGCCTCTCCCACTCTTAACTTTTTAAATTGTTTTACCTGTTTTATCTTTTAATTTTTTTAATCTGATAAATTTTTAGGGGATTGTTACAGTTTTTATGAATGAATTTTATTGCTGGATTGTTCTACTATATTGCCGTTGTTAGCCACCGAGTCACTTCTCGTCGAAGGCGGCATATAAGTAAGAACAATAAATAATATAACAAATGTCACATTTTTATGAAGGTGGATCTTGCTTTTGTTTAATATCATATATTATACAATAGCCTAATGTCATCCAGATACATTAAGTGTGAAACACAGAGGCCATGTCTTTGACTGTTAGGCTTGCAGCCATTAGTGCTACCACTTAGCAGTCTAGACAGGATTTAAAGTCAGACAGAAATCAAAGGGCTCAAAAAATGACCCTGAAAAACACTATTTTCTGATAAGGATGTTTTTTGTTTTTTAAAGAAAGGTCTCTGTACCTTTTGTCATCCAATTTGTTAGGAATTTAGATATTAAGGTAATAATTTTGCTATCAAGTTTATAAACTCCCAAACCTCCAGAAGCCATGAATTGGTCAAAGAAAGAAATCCACATAAGCAAATGATGTATTTCTAGAGTTCTTTTGAGCCTCATTGTATGAAGAAACAGTGAACAATTCTTTGAAACTATGATTTCCTAATTCTGCCTTTCTATTGGTTTATTAGTATATATTGAATTTTAAGAAAACTGTAAATAGCTTGGGAAATAATAGGTGGTAATAACTTATAAACTGTGCATAAACATGTGACAGGTCAGTAATTGTAGGTCAAGTGAAAAATCCGATATACGTAAGGATTTCAAGGTGTATTACCAAAGCTGGTCACTAGAGGCCACTACTATTAAAAATGTAATGCTGAGAAGGAATAGTCTGTGTTTCTAAAAGGGAATCATTTTTTCAGTGGGATCAGAAAGATCAACAGAGGCATTTTGCAGCACCCTCTTCCATGCTTGAATGACATGGGCATGTCCTGTAATATGGGGATTGCTGCTTTCTGTGGTTTCAGCTATCCACAGATCAGAAGCGTAGCGTGCCTTGGCGGGGCCCCGTATAAAAATTTTTTGGGGGCCCTTAGGAAAGGTAAAGATTTGTTTTGCTTACGCATGTTGGGGGCCCCCGTGGGCCCGTATAATTGACATGGCAGATACGGCGGTAGCTACGCCCCTGCCACAGATCTTGGAATGTATCCCCTGCAGATACAGAGGTGGTAAGGGCTGTATTAGCATTAGCATCTATATAGCTCCTTTCCTCTAGCAAGCTGAAAAAAAGTTTGAGGTATCCAGGCAGTTTGTAGTTTACATTAAAAAGTGTTAAGCCTTAACCTTGTAAAAGAATGCTTGGAGCTAGAGATGAACACATGCTCTTCATGCAAAAGGTCCCAGGTTCAGTCATCACCTTTTCTGGAATATTATTTCTGTGAAAATATATTAATAATACATTATAATAATCAGTGGTAGAAGAGGGTGGTGGTGCATTTCCTCAGATCTGGGGTAGCACCATCTAGAACAAAGGAAACATTTGCCTTCTTAGGATTCTTAGTTTGCCACAATAAAACCCTTGAATTTTTAGTGGAAACCACTAAGAATGAAGCACAGGCCAGGAATGCAGCTTCTCCCTTATTAACTGTTTATATCCATCTCTGAAACAAGTTACTCTAACCCTACGAAGTTCTGCTACATGTTTTTAGGAACACTCCTTTGTGATCTAAGTTAGTTTCCTACTTAAAAATAAAGCTAACAAAGCATCTCTTTTGTAAGCACACCAGTGGATCAGACAATATGTAATAGCTGAGCGCCTGAGCCACTCCATTGTCTGTGACATTGACTGACAGGCTTTGCTTGGATTTTGTACACAAGGCAGTTAAAATGCTGGAAATTCCCGATGGCCTGCCTATCGACTCAGCTCATCGTAATGTCCATTTGGTTTTACTTGTAGCATTTCAATAGTTCTGTCACTCTTTCACTGACAATGTTCAATTATTCTTTGTACAAAGTGTTCCCAAAACTCCTGAATGCAAATGTACACACACAGATAAAGATACCACTCATGCTTACCTCATATATACTTCTACAGTAACCAGTGATTTGGTTGATCCATTCCACACATTATGTGCCTTAATTGAGGCTTCTTCAGCATGATGTCTTCCAGATACCACAGAACCAAACTTCCTGTAAGCTGAAAAACTTTTGTTCACAAAGTGAAGGATTTATTTGGCTTTAATTTTTTTTTTTTGCTTTGCTGATATGATTTAAAAAAACTAGTTGTATCCTTTGTTATGATAGCTTCCGATTGCTGGTCATCAGGACTGTTTGAAGATGAGGTATTATTCTCCCTGCCTTACCTTGTGGTGGAACGCTTCCTAATCAATACTTGAATGAGAGCTTATTCCAGGACTGCCTGGCTATGACATAATTCAGAGCACAAAGAGTAATTTTTAAATATTTAGTATTAATAGGTATATATAACTAGAAACAGTGTGCCATCATCTTTTAGACGGATAGGGCATGGCCGCCGTATACAGTTCCATGTTTCATCAAATTCATAGCTCTGGTACAAGACCTTGTGGAGCTCCTTTGAAGCGTTATAAGGACCAGCTGAAACAAACTATAAACCCACAAACCTGGGAGGCAGGAGCCATAGATCACCCACTTTGGTGCCAAACCATCTCTGCTGCTACCAGTCACTTTGAAGAGAATGCTGCAGACATGAAGAGGCTAAGCAACAAGCACAGAAGCTTCGTCAAACTCAACTACGCCCTCTGCCATCTATTCAGTGTACAGTGCTTGAAAGATAGTCCCAGATTTTAAAAGATCCCAGAAATGGTCAACATTTTAGTCTAATAAGTAATTATTTGTTATTCCACAGAAAACTCCAAAAAGCCTACATAATATAACAGAGATCGTGTGAGGATGAAAAAGTACAAAGTGTAAAGTCATATAGTCAGCTGCTCCATATATCCACATATACATTTTTCCTGGAACTCATTTTCACAGTTGATGGTGACTCAATAAACCGATCATGGCATGAAACATATATATATTCTTGCATTCTTTTAAGGTGCTGGGACTGGAAAGTATACCAGGAAGCTTTACAGCTGTTTTGCATTCCTTTCATGGCACCTTTGCTTAATATATGAATGTCATGCTTTGATGTTTTATATTGTGCCTGTTTACTATACAAGTATTACTTTAATCATTTTTGTACTATAGCATTCATTTTTTCCATCACTTGTGGTGATAACCACATTATAACTACTTTATCTGCTACGGTTTAATCATGATTATTGTTACAACTTCTAATGCAATATATTGTACTCCTTCATTTATTCTTTCCTTCAATTTTTATACCACTCCGTTTAATGAACTACGCTGGGTGATTTTACATACAAAAATAGACACTCCAACAAACAACAGAATACAAATAAAAGCATAACTATATAAAAATAAAAAAATAGAAATTCTTCAAAGAAAATCAAGTGGTGATAACTAACAGACCATACAAATAGTAAGTCAATGGGTTGGAGTCCCTACCTAAGGGAAGATACTGTACTTTCAAAAACTTCTTTAAACAATTTTTCCAAGTTTCCTAAGAATCCAAAGGAGGGAACTTGATATTCCTCTGATGAAAGGCTACTCCACAACCAAGAAGACCTAATCTCTCTCGGTGTAGGTACCAGTAGCTGCAAGGCCTGGGACCTCAATGAACTTCTCTTCAAAATCTCATCTCTGTTATTTCAATGAATGTTTAATTGGTCTAATTATTGCGGTACTGCCTTGATGGTCACTCTCTATAAGCTTGTTAGAACTAAAATATTGTGAACAAAGGACCTCCATTTCAAAAAGATTGCCTGATTTCTCTCTCTTCCTCAGCTTATAGGCCTCTGCTTGTTACCTTTAGGCCAGGGAGGCTCTCCAGCCAGGAGCCCATTTAGTCATCCCTAGCAGTGCAGACTGTGTCAGAGATGTTCTTAAAGACAAAAACCAATGAATGTTGGGCACAGCCCCTTTTAACATGTGAATCTACCACCAAGCACAGAAGATCTCTCTACATCAGGAGTTCTCAACCTTTTCAAGCTGGGGGTCGAGTCACACTCCTTCAGACAGCTTTGAGGGCCAGATGGCCATTTTGCCCTGCCTGCAAGATGGGGTGGCCTGTACATTAAATAGGAACCACACATTAAAACTTCCAGGTGTGGCAGAGGCGGGGGGCACAGGAAATGGCACCATGGGCCGCAGGTTGATAACCCCTGATCTTACAATCATAGTGTACTTTTTCCTCTGTTAAAGCTGCTTGTAGAAGCTGTGTCCACAATATATTTCTGCCATTGCATATTTTATCGATGATTTTACTTCTTCTGTTTGCTGTTCCGATTTCAAGGTTGCCTGATTGTTTCTAATTAACATGTAATGGCCTACTGGCAGAAGCCTTCTCACTAGAGGAGAGATGTGGCTGTTCTTTCCTAGATGGCTGCAGAGCAATTTGGAGGACTATTTGGTGGCTGTACAGCAAGCTATTACTTAAGCATAGTGGGCAAAATGAAGTAGAGTTGTTAGGAGCAAGAGCCTCAATCCTTAAATACCTGGTAGGCAAGCCCAGTGGTGGCCACAAGCCCCTTGTTCTTTGGCCGCTCTCCCCATGCCAGCCTCAGACTGGAGAAGTTCTGGCCGTAGCCAGATACTGTACTCCATACCCACTGCCTTTGTCCTGAGTAGCGTTGGACATATTCCTTTTTTGAACAATTCCTCTAAAAAAATCCCCCAGCCAGCAGATTGCAGCCCAAGAAAGGAATGTATTTAATCTATGGATCCCTTCTGCAGAAATGGAACTGCCTGGGATTTCCACTGATTTTTCCATCAGTTCCAGAGATAGAAGGACTCTCTGGAACAGGGAGAGGGAAGGGGAGCTGGGGGATAGACAAAAATGAACAAGTTGGGGGAAACTAATTTCTCTCACTTTTATGAATTTTATGGCGGCAGGACTGTTGTGGCACCTCACTCCAGGAAGACCTCTACTGGCAGAAAGACATCTGGAACTCAATATTGATACTGAACTCCTCACACTTGTTTTCTTCCCTTTGCTTATTAGCTAACAAATGAGCCAAATTGAAACCCAGCAAATGCTTGTGGCACAAATGAATGATAGAACCAGACCTAAACACTTTTTCTGAGGAAGACAAACACAAGCTACCCTTGCTCCAACCAGGGCGTATCCTCTTTTAGCAAGAGCAGTCCTCCACTGAAAGGATTACCAAATGTGTCTTTCAGTTAAATGATGAAGTATATGGATAGCAATAAGGGTTTCTGAAGTTGCCGATCTAGTCAGTAGCACCTGAACAGCAGCCTCAACTGTTGGAAAATACAACTTTGCATGCTTCTCCTTTTAACGCTGGGTGTCACTGAGGAACATGCTGTGATGCTATTTTATAGAGAGGTTTCCCTCACCATGCTTCAAAGTCTTTGAGTCAGACTGGTGTGCACAGCTACAAATAAGAACAGCTTTGTCCCTGTGCTACTTCACAGCAGAATATGCCAGTGCTGTATGGTATAACTCAACACATGCCAAACAAATGGATGTAACTCTTAATGATTATGCAAAATTACTGGCTGCTTGAAATCCCTTCACGTGGAATGATTCTATTTGTCTGGCTTTGTCTCTCTGTAAGTGCATTGAGAGGTGCTGGCACCAAAAAGAAAGTAAGGTAAAGGAGCACTAAACAAATCCATTTCAAGGACACCAACCTACTTCTATCCTCCCAACTAAAATCAAGGGAGTTTTCTACACACCTCCACACTCTTCTAAATATTAAGCCAGAAGAGCCTAGGCTAAACCTATGGAGATCAATAACATACCTTGTTTGGGATGGATGAATGCCAAAGTATGTCTTCTATCAGGACAAGATTCTGGCTGGAACATCTGGAAGTCACTTAATAGACTTTGAAGTAGGAGCATCAAATAATAAATAAAATGGGGCTAATTGTATAAAAAATAAGTCAATGTAGCATTTATGTGCATGCAGTTTATGCCCCACTACATGTTCCAAATATGTAGTACATTGCTGACGCTATTGAAATAGCCCACTTCTAGTAAAAAAATTTATTTTAACATTTTAGTTTGCTTTACATTTTGCCTTTACAGAATTTCATATTTTTAAATTGTGCAATACTCCGATATAAGTAAAGAATTCCTAGTACAGGATAATATTGTTTGGGAGAGTCTTACATATCCACAGTAGGTCCCTTACTTGCTTGGAGATGCAGCCTGACCTACTATTGGCTTGCTACACCCCCAAAACATGTCTAGCCTAATCTGACCCTTGGGCTGAAAATGTTTCCCTGTCCATAGGAAGAAACTTGGTTATTTTGGGTTAGAAGTGAACAGGTTGTCCCCTTCTTGCTCAGTGCTACTGATTTGGGGGTGGGGAGCAAGGAATAGAGAGAAGCACTCATTTTAGCCCCTAGAAATCTTCAGAAGCACTTGGCAGGCTTACTGTTTTTCAGAAGGCACAATTTGCACTTGCCATCTTGCTATGCTGGTCTACATATGAAGTAGAACTATTGAACAATCATGGCTGAAAGAAAACAGCTAAGCATCCAGTGGTGGGAATGATTCATGACTTCTTCTTCCATACAGTTCCTAAGATACAAGCTTGCCTTCTTACCCCCTGGACATGAATTTTGTTAACAAACCACAGAGTGCTTCTTTGGTGCTCATCTAATGGTCTGATATGGGATATAAAGATGGCCAACTCCCTTTAATAGTTCTTCGTGTTTTAACCATGATTACTAATCAGTGTGTATCCTAAATTTGTGGAACCAATGTTAAGAAAAATTATAAGTAAAGATAAAGGTTTCCCTTGCTCAAAAGCCAGTTGTATCCAACTCTAGGGTTCAGTGCTCATCTGTTTCAAAGCTGAAGAGCCAGCGCTGTCTGCTGCTGCAGAAGTTTCTGTGCACACGTGGCAGGCTTGACTAGACACTGGAGCGCACAGAAAGTGGTTTACCTTCCCACCAAAGTGGTCCCTATTTATCTACTTGCAATTTCTTGCTTTCAAACTGCTAGGTTAGCAGGAGCTGGAACAAAGACAGGAGCTCAATCCATCCTGCAGTATTCAGGAATTGAACTGCTGACCTTCTGCCTTCCAGTCAGCAACTAAAGAATTGAGGGGGGGGGGAGGTGAGTTAGAATGAAGTACAGTAAAACCTCGGATAACACTAAAACCTGGTTCCACAAGTCTTGGTGTTATACGATTTTTAGTGTTATCCGATTTATGTTAAAATCCTATGGGATCCATAGAGATACATTGTAACCACACAGGCTTTAGCGGTTGTTATCCGATGCATCCCATAGGATCTTAATGTTATCCGATGCAATTCTTCCCCCCAGATTGCTTAATGTTATGCAATTTTAGTGTTATTCGATACTAATGTTATCTGAGGTATTACTGTATGTGAAAAATTGTTAACATTGGTCATTCTGTTCCCTGCTTCATTACACTTTCCCTTATAGCGTGTATTAGTCTTTTATACAGTATCAATTTGAGATCATTTTGTCTGTCTTGTTTATTCACATTCAACTGTCTTGTGCTTTCAAAGCTTTAAACAAATTGGGACTGTGCTACCTGCCTATTCCCATATGTTCCAGTCTATTATCACCCAGTCTATGATCATCTGTTGGCTCATCTGACCCCTCCCTCTCAATGCATGAATTTTTAAAATCTTTTAACTTTGCTTAGTTTTAAATCTCTTTTAATATATATTTTAGACAGGATTTTATATTGTTTTATGTCTCATTTGAAGCTTTGTTAGCTGCCCTGGGTCTCTTTGAGGAGGGTGGCATATAAGTCTGATTAAATAAATAAATAAGATCAATTCTAGTAGTACTGACTGTAACGCACAACCGGTTTGACACTGGCTTCTTGACAGTGACTTACCATTTGTGAAATGCCCTCTCTGTGGTACATAGATCTTTTTTTCTGTTTGTCATATCTAGATATCTGGCTTAAAATCTTCCCCAGCAGGATTTTGGTCATTAATATTTTTCTATTAGTTATTTTACTTTTGCTGATTCTTAGCATTTTAAACTGCTGCTTCCACACGTACTCTGGGCTGGCGCTCCCTCCTTGCACACCTCAGCCAAGTTACAATGGCCCCACTCCCTACAACCACCACTGCTCTCAGGGGCTCCCATTAACGGATTATCCTCACCACAAAGTCAACTTCTTTATGGGGAACTTAGCTTCAGTACAAGACTTCGTGGAGCTCCTTTGAAGCCTTATAAGGAACAGCTGAGATAAACCATGAAGGTGTCAGGTATAAATCCACAAACTTGGGAAGCAGCGGCCGTAGATCGCCCACTTTGGCGCCAAACCATCTCTGCTGCTACTGATCACTTGGAAGGAGAACACCACAGACACGAAGAGGCTAAGTGACAAACATAAAAGCTTCGTCAAACTCAACTATGCCCTCCACCATCTATTCAGTGTAATGTGTGTGGTTTCATGTTTCATGCCAGGATTGGCTTATTGAGTCACCAGAGACACATCCATCAACTGAGAAAATGACCTTCAGAAAAATGTATGCTTGGATACAAGTAGCAGCCAATGTCCACAAGCATTTTTAACATTCTAATATTGTAGCATTTTTATATAACCTTGGCCGATTTATTTATTTTGGTACTAAAATATATTATTCTGCTTTGTTTTTATTAAAGTGTTCTGACAGCTTTGGCTACTTCAGCATGAATATATAAATTTTATATCAGAAACCATTTTGTGGGGATGAATCAAGACTAGTTTTGGCCAGTACATAAAATTGGTTGTTGTTGACACCAGACTGCATCCAAGGATTCACTGTTTAAAGGTATCACCTCCCTCATGCATTCTTTTAAATCTGTGATCCCTTCAATTGCCAAAAGCAGGATTTCTGCAGCCAGGTAGGCTAGCTCTTCATCTACATGAGATTTTTTTCTGTTCTGAAGGACAACCTCTTTACTCAAGGCAATTCATGGGTGGCCCCCAGATAATTAACAGAATATCAACTGTATAAAAGGTTTGACAGAATTAATTACCAGTTTTTATTAAGAAAAAATGGTTTCAAAGACTGAAAACTGCTTTCACTAGGATTCAGTGATGTGGATAGGTATTGTTGGGACTGATTTGCTCTATTGCAAACAAAACTATTATGGAATAGTAGCCGTGTTAGTCTGTGGTTCAGGCATCTCAGAAAACAAAACAAACAAAACAAAACAAAAAACACTCTAGCACTTTAAAGACTAACTGCTATATTTTTATTGTTAGCTTTCGTGGAATACCATCTTGCCTATATGTTATTAACAGCAGGATTTTGATCATAAGTGACTAAGGAAAATGTTTTGAGTCAATGTGACTACAAAAGCACTTTCTCAGAAATCGCTGAAACAGAAGCGGACAGCTGTGTCCCTAAGTTGCTAGACTATAGTTCCCATCAGTCTGAGCTACCATAGCTAACAGTGAGGGATTATGGAAGCTAGTTAGAAAACATCTGGAAAACCACTAATGCAGTGTGGTAAGTTTTCTACAAGGAACTGGTCAGAAATTAATTCTTAGATCACTGAAATATTTTTCTGCAGCACCTAGAAGAAAAGTAAGATGCAATCACGTCTTACTCTTTTCCTCCCTGTATTTAAACTCCAGGGAGAGAGAGACTGCTGTGTCTCTTTCCCTCCCTGTATTTAAACTACAGGGAGGGGGAAAGAGAGAGACGTGATTGGTTCTCTAGACACCCAATCACATCTCTCTCTTTTCCCCCTCCCTATAGTTTAAATACAAGGAGGGAAAGAGACACAAACAGTTTCTGCAACTGCAGTAGAGTCGGGGGAAAGGCGGGTGGGGGTGGCTTTAAAGGCAGGGAGGAAGAGAAAGAGACCCGATTGGGTCTCTTTCTTTCCCTGCCTGCCTTTAAAGCGGTTTGTCCCTGAAGTCAGGGCTTTTTTTTAGCGTTGTTCGATGCATGCATGCATCGGACAACGCTAAAAATTGGATAACGTCATGACTTGTGGAACCAAGTCATAACGTTATCCGGGGTATTACTGTATATTCTTTTTAAACTTATTCAAGGCACAGAACATGTATTTGTATTTCAAAAACATGCAGCTGAAATTGTTAAAACCAGACATCGAAGCCAAGAATCAAGAAATATATTGTCATTTACTTTATTCTGCAGACAATAGTCACTAAGAAACCTTTTGCAAATTCCCATACTCCCCCCCCCACCTATTACCTTTAAGAGCCATTTGTTATGTAAGTGCAAGGTGCAAATGGTCAGGAAGACACCTGTTGATTCCAACACTCTGCCAGGTGTCAGGCAAACTTTGCACTTATGTGAGGGCAACAGGAAGGGCTAGGTTGGCAAACAAGAGTACTCCTCCTGGGACAAGCAACTTGCAATTATGTGTAACTGGAGTTGAGAGTTATTTGGGAAAACAGAATCTACAATAAAACAGAAAGCATTATCTCTGCTCCTGCCTTCTGTCAACAGAATCTTACACGTACACACCACCAAAGATGGTCAAATATTCTTATGCTTGGTACACTTGCACTTGTATTATTACACAAAATTCAAGATTGATCGATATTACATCTAGGTTTCAATTTTTAAATGAAGCCAAAAAGAGGGTCAGCTTACAGACTGTGCACAGGAAGGACTCAACTCCAAATTTTCAGAAAAGGCATCTCCCATTGCTTTGAATACAGGCTACTCAGGTCAAGAAGAAAGAATGCCTATTTCTGTACAGCACTCGCTTACCAGCAGTGAGACAAGAGTTGAAAACTTCCCTTATTATTTTTTCAGTGGCTCATGTTCTGTATCAGAAGATATTCTGGCTGGTTCTGGATGAACGGTTTCTCTCTCCCTGTGGAATTTCCTGCCCACTGATTTTAAGAGGAGGTATTATATAAGCCTCTGCTCACACTGATGTGAAAGTAATGTGTGCTCTTCTGCCCCAAAACACTATTTACATTCTTCTTTCGACGGCATACTCAGAATCTGCAGGACATCTGAAGCAAAGCAAGTTGTTTCCCTTGCCCTTGGAAAAACCTCCACTGGCTTCATCAGGCTGAAAGGAATAAAATCAAAGTATCCTTATGGCACAGATTTATGTCACTGAAAACTGTTGCCTCTTCCAAAATGCAAGCATCTAACTTAGCACTCCAATCAGGGCCGTGGCCAGGATGGGCTTGGCCCATCCTAAGTTAGCACTTAGCCCACCCTGGCAAAGCGCAGTTTCCCATAGGAATGCATTGAAAAGAGGCTTTGTTGCCCATTCTGAAAAAACATTCGCCCACCCACGTTTAGAATCCTGGCTATGGCCCTGACTCCAATTAGGAGAGCCTTCGTACTTTGCTTCAATTGCTTAGGATCCTTGGGTTGCTCCCATGTCTATGTACGATGTGCTGTCAGGAGTATCAGGTTCTGATAACTTCAATCTTAAATACCTATGTGGTGGTAGTAGAACAAATTAAGATGAGTACACCATTAAGTAGCTGAACAGTATCCTGAAGCTTCCATGTCTCATGTTGGGAAAAGTCTAGCAAAACTTCACATGTGTTTCTTTTAAAATAAACTTGTGTTATTTAGAGTAGCAAGGAGCTGCTCAACGTTAGAAGGCCCAATTGAGATTTTCATGTTGCAGTCCTGATAAAGCCATTAATATTTATATTATTTACTGTTTATATTTTCTAAGTGAGAACCATCAAATAGAAACCCAAATGCAATAACTTGAATATCCAGCTAAGTTGATTTAGGACAGCGGTTCCCAACCTTAGTGACCCATAAGTTCTTGGACTAACCAGAAATTGCGACCATCACCACCAATGATGACGACTTCTGGGAGGTTTTGTCCAAGTAATAATATCTTGATCTAAAAAGTTGGGAACCACTGATGTAGAAGGCAAAACAAAAACATTCTACCACTGCTATTTTTTTAGCCAAAAAGATTAACAAATATGACATACAAGCTGCCATTCATATTTTCTCCCAAAATAATACATAGTTATGTTGAAAGACATTTATCGACTTAATGTGACAAAGCTGAAGTTAAAATTTGGAAATTTATATTCTCTCTAGTTGTGACACATGCACTGTACTTATGACAATATTAACTGCTTATGTGCTTTCAACTAATACATAATTTAACCAGGAAATCGTTTTTATTATTATTATTATTATTATTATTATTATTATTATTATTATTATTATTATTATTATTATTATTATTATTATTATTATTATTATTATTATTATTATTATATTTGAATTTCTATACCGCCCTACTTGGCAGTATATGTTTTTCTTTGGCTGTTGTATCCCTAAACATTATAAGCACTTTTCAAACCCTGTCTATTCAATTCTCTCCAACTACCAGTGACTTTCAAGCCATATTCCTTATGCCCTGCTGTGATCTACTGCCTCTCTTTTAATCTTTCAGCAAATCTGCATTAAGTCATAATTATCTCCATTTCATATGTCACAATATGAATTCATGAACCACTGCAGTGGAAAATTTATTGATGGGAAATATTTTCCCCAAATGGACAAGGCTGTGGTTCCTTTAGGAACTCAATCCATCTCACATCTGGTCTTTCTTTTCCTGCTGTCTTCAACATTTGAAAATCGACTTTAATTATTTTACACAATTCTTATTTGGAACAGTAGTACAGTATATGTAAAGAACATAAACACAAGACTGAACATAACAGTCTGCTGATGCTACACTGGGCTGTCAAAATTCAGTGTCTCTCATTAATTCATTCATTCAAATGAGTAACCAATTCCATTTACAGTTTAACTCAGAATGTGTAGGTAAACCTACATACTTATCTAGATTTCATCCTTACTATAGGCTGGTTCATACACTGACATGCATTGTTCACTTACTTGCAACTAAATATCTGAATTGACTTTGGGGGTGATTCTACCCAAGTTGCTGTCAGAAATTTTCTTCATGACAGATTGTTCATGCACACAAGTTATTTTCAGATTTTTGCAGTAGTCGGGTGATAACTGTTTATTGATGAACCAGTTGTTGAAACAGATAAACGTGTGCTGTTTTCTCCAGTAAGTACACTATCCAGTAGGACTGCAGTGACCTGCATAGATACTTTAAGAAGCACAGGAACACTGCTTCAGAGTGGAAGCATGTGTGGAAGCACGCACACACAGAAGTCAACTCCAGAAGACTCATCTCCCAGAAGCTGTCAAAATGGCGTCTTGTTTTTCTGTGGGCATTTAGGATAAACAAAAAGAACTATCCTTATGATCTCCAAGGAAGGCCAAGAAGAGCTATGTTATGACCAGAAACTGTGAGACAAGTATAAAAACATTTTATCTGGGGAAACATTCTCAGTGCTTAGCATTATATGGTTACAGGCGGAAATATATACATTTCTGTTTAAAACAATTGGTTTCCACTTGTATATAGGTGGGGGGAGTACACACATACAAAACATATCCTCATGTTAACATTTGGCTTTTTGTGTGTTAAGAATGACACTGTCAATCACATCTTTCTGAATGTTTCTAGGTTCACAAGTTCCCTGTTGAAAGAAAAATCAAGTGTGTCTATTTAGTGTTATTTGATGGGATATGGTGACTACCTTGGGAAATTTGGACTCAAACTCCAGTTCAGCCTCAGATTAATTGGGTGAATGTGCGTGCATTGTGGACTTACTGTCAGAAACACAATGACTCCACTTTCTAGGACAGGCATACATCATACAATAATATATAAATCTGAATAACACATTAGATTTTTAAAATGCTAAACAAAGAAATGTCAGTAATACAAAATGACCAAACTACAGTAATTCTTCATGTATAACATAAAATGGGGGGGGGGGGGAGGTTTCTGTATTCAGCAGAAAATTCCTTCATTGCCAGAAAAGAAAGGCATAATTAAAAACAAATATTTCGCTGTCTTGGATTACCTTCCATTGGGACATAAAAAAGTGAAATCATTCACGTATCTTTAAGGCCAAAAATCACATAAGCAGTTTAAAGTACTGATTATCTCTCAGGGATCTTCTGCACTTCAGTGAAATAGTTACATTTTCACAACTGACATTTTATTGTACCTGGTATGTGAAACACTAAGAGAAAGGCATTCCTGTGCTCATCCACCCTGACATAATGGCCTACCTTGCTCAGTACTAGACTTGAGTGCAATCTTACAACTTTCTTTTTGCTCACATTTCTCAGACCATTCAAAAGGCTACAGTGTCCCCTCTATACAGTACTTTTTTGCATCAACATATTAAGATAATTTATCTATTTGTGGTTTCTTCAATTACCTTATACTGTAGTGTCAAGTATATTACTCATTCACTCATGTCTACCAGGGGCTGTTTAATTCTTTGATTCAATACAATTTCTACTATGTATGTTCCAGAATAATCATTTCATTCACAATATTTCTACAGAGATTTTGGTCTTTTCCCAGTTCATTGGATTAGTCTTGTGAAAAAACTCTCCAAGCAGGCCTCCCTGGTCTATAGCTCTGGATCTACTTTGAAAGGAAGCCACTGATGTTTTATTCCAAGCCTTCCGCACTGGGTACAAGAGACAGACCAAATGCAGATGTTGCGTCCCACTTTTCTGTAGTCATCGTGGACGTGCATGTTTGCTAGTGGTTAACGCTTAGCTCTGAGGAGTCTTTTCTCTTACCACACTCCAAGTAGAAGACAGGTCATCAGATTCCAATGCATGGCAGTTTCCAGGAAGGGAGGGTTAACAGGAGGGGACACGGTGATGCCCGAAAAACAGGTTAGCCGCTGTCACACGCACAGTGGGGACAATAGAGCACAATGTGCGTTAGTCAGTGGCTCTCCTGCTTCTGGAGAGTTAAGAGAAGAGGAGGTGCTCCCTCATCCCACCCTGCCTCTAACAAAAAGACCTGGAACACACAAGAGACAGATCAGAAGCAGAATTCCCCCTATCTTTCACCAAGATCCAATGCACATCCACCTGAGCTGCTCCCCTGATTTAGGATACAGTATTTAAATAAGCTTAGGCTGCAGCTCTTTTCGGCATTTCTGGTCTCCCTCAGAACTTATGCAAAACAAGCAATACATTACTGCATCCAGTGGGATTTTCTACAACATATAAAGCAATGCATCGGATCTACTCCAACAGTTTTAAACAGCTTGAGATTATTCCTTCTCTTTACTCCTACTCTGAAATACTTTCTAGTTCACTTTCTGCTTCATTCCAAAACTCCCCCCCCCCATCCCTATACAAAACTGCAAGTTAATTTTGGACATAAGTTAAAAAATTAGCTGAACATTATCAGTCCAATCATGTATCTGAAGACCTACAATTTTACAGAAATACAGTAATACCTCAGATAACATTATTATCGAATAACACTAAAATCGCATAACATTAAGCAATCTGGGGGGAAGAATTGCATCGGATAACATTAAGATCCTATGGGATGCATCGGATAACAACCGCTAAAGCCTGTGTGGTTACAATGTATCTCTATGGATCCCATAGGATTTTAACATGCATCAGATAACACTAAAAATCAGATAACACCAAGACTTGTGGAACCAGGTTTTAGTGTTATATGAGGTTTTACTGTACTGTAAAAAAAGAGATGCTGCTGCAGCAATTCTCCCAGTGAGGAAGTTCTTTTCTGTCTGGAAGATAATTCATTTCCCCATTAACGTCTGTATCGAGATATCCATTGATTAAATGGCAATGAATGTCACCCTTGATCATTAGAGGAGGATATGGCTGAGGAACTCAACCTCCCTTAGTCACTTTAGGGTGAGGGTTGGAGCGCCTAAATGCAAGACCAACAAGCTCAAGCGGGGGCTGCTCGGTGGACAACAACACGCAGGTGTGGATGTGGAGAGAGACAGGTTCCGGCTCATTTACGGGTCTGCCGACCACTACCAGAAATATGCACCGATGGAAGACTTAAGTTTCGCCAGCCACAAAACCAAGGAAGTGGCTTCATTTCGGTATCCCAAAGTTTGATCTGGACACGGAGGAAGGAACAACAGACCTCCTATGCCCCTATAAAGGGCACAGTGTTTGCCTTGGACATTATGGGGCCGTTTTCCTTACTTAGGGGGGATGCGGTGCTTTTAGGGGCAGCTTTTCTGCCCCCTTGAACAACAACCCATCAAGTTTTTAGGGAAGCGCCCCAACCTCACTTGCCGGGCGAACTTCCCCGGGAACGCCAAGAGGGAATCACGTAGACTTCGGCAGGAAGTTTGGCTTCATCCTTCGGCGGGGGCGGCGCTCCTTTCCCAGCCCCAAAGAATCCCGCTTGCATTCCCCCCCCCCTCCATTTCCCTTCCTGGCTCCCAAATAGGCTCGACTCGCAGACCCGTCCCGACGTGCCCTCCCAACCCGGGTCACCACCTTACCTGAACTTTCCCGCGCCTCCCCGTAGTGGAGCGCTGCATCCTTTCCGGAGCGGCTGAAGTTGCTGCTGCTCTCAGGGCCACCTCCCGCCGCAGCGGACCAGCTCAGTGCCCCTTCCTTTCCCCGCTTCGGGCAGCCCATGTTGCGGCCACCTCCGCCCCGCGCAACCTGCCTCCCCCGTCCGCTCCACCTCCCCCCCCCACTCCGACTCCATGCAAATGAGGGGTTGTGACGCGCGCTCCAAGCCGTCCAATGGTAGCCTCGCCCGGCGACTTGGGGGCCACGCCTTCCGCCTGGTTGGCCAATCCGCGCGAACCCATGCGGCCAGGCCACGCCCTCCTCCCCTGCCCCGTGAGTTACAACGCGGGGTGCGGCGCGTTCGGTTCTGCACGTCCTTAGTTTAGGGAGGAACCAACTGTGCTTGCCCAAGCGTCAACGCCGCCTCTTCTCTTCCCACCCCCCCCCGTTTCCCGCAATGGTTGCCGCCAGCGCTAGAGGGCCCCCCCCCCTTTCCAAGAACGTGGCTCTGAGGAAGACAGAGTCAGGTCGGGGCGAGCGCCTTCGTTGCCCTTAAGTCAGAAGAGTGGCGTGGGTCGCCTCTCCCATCCCCTTCTTGGCGGGAAGAGTGTGTGTGTGTGTGTGTGAGGGGGGGGGGAGCACGCTCGGTGGTACGGCCCAGCTCGAGCCTTTGCCATGAGGACAGTGTCAGTGTGCACGTAGCAAGCGCAGAAGCAACAGAAGGACGGGTCCCAAAGCGGCGCGCGCGGTGCCGGCGAAGGAAGGAAGGCGGGCGGGCGGGCGCGCGCTCGGTCAGCTGCTGTTTGCAGCTGGCGCGCGCTGTCCTCAAAGCCTCTTCACTTCAGGCTCGTCCCAGGGCTCTCTTCTCCCCGCACCATCCCGTCCGACCAGGCAGAGAAGGAAGCGCGAAGAAGAATCCCGCCGCCGCCGCTCCTTTTATTTATTTATTTATTTATTTATTTATTTATTTATTTATTTTTAACCTCGTTTGCCTCGTCCACGATGCTTCGAGCTCGGTGCGCGCGCGCGTGTGTTTGCGTGTGCGTGCCAAAAAAAAAAAAAAAAAGCTACGGGGATTTCTGGTGGTTTATCTTTAGCACGGGAACAGTACATTCAAGAAGACTGTGCGGCAAAAAAAAAAAAAACAAAAAAACTGCAAATCTTGTGCACGGTGCCCTGGGAGTGCGCGCTTGGCTTGCTTGCACCCTTGTGTTGGGAGCTAGTAGTAGTGGCCTGTGGCTTGCAAGAGTCGTCCGCTGCCAGAGAGAGATAACTGAGTCGGTTGCACCGAGTAGGGCGGTATACAAATTAAATAAATGAATAAATGAAATGAATGAACTCTGGAAAAGTTGAAACTATAAAGTGGGGGGAAAAAAGTGGTCAATGAAAATTTGAGATTGGCTATGGCGCGATCCTCCACTGGAGGAATTTTAGTTCCTCTGCAGAAACTCGAGTTTAAAAAAAAAAATCAAGATGAAGATTTAGGGCCATGAACAGTTAATGTTTATATGCCACATACGCAGTACAGTAATACCTCAGATAACATTAGTATCGCATAACACTAAAATCGCATAACATTAAGCAATTGGGGGGGGGGGAGAATTGCATCGGATAACATTAAGGTCCTATGGGATGCATATCGGATAACAACCGCTAAAGCCTGTGTGATTACAATGTATCTCTATGGATCCCATAGGATTTTAACATGCATCGGATAACACTAAAAATCGGATAACACCAAGACTTGTGGAACCAGGTTTTAGTGTTATCCGAGGTTTTACTGTACATGGATTTAGAGGACAAAAAAGATCTCAAAATCAATACCTGTGCAATGATCTTTTGAAAAATCTAATGTTTATTACACTCCCGAAATTGGCCCCAGTAGACTCAGAGCAACATAAATTGTTTGAGCACTTGTTAAATGTACTAGTGTGTGTAACAAGCTGTATGATGTTTCATTCCAATCAGCTATGTTAATTCTATGGGAGAATGACACACACAGCCAATTTTATCATGGCTAGGTTGGGGAACTGATAAGGAGTGAACTGCAGAAATGACAACGGGTAATACACAGAAATCATTTTAAGCAATCTGTATAATCTCTCACCCTTCCCCCTTCTCATGTTTACCATCTTCTGATAAGATTTTCAGAATTGGGGTCAGCTAAGATGCAGTGCATTGACATATCCTGCTGCCTGCCCAGACAGAAATGCAAAACTCTTTGAGAGGAGTGCAGAGCAATTGCCTGGAGCACTTCCTCTCCCAGCTCATCCTCCGAACAAACGCAGTGTGGCAAATGTGTTACATAAGAGGTGAGGTACTCAGCCCATAACAGGAGTGGTGGGTGCCGCAATCCAGACAACTGATTGCCAGACAGGAAGCTTTCAGGCCTCAAGTCCAGTAAGCTGGCAGGGAACTGTGTGCAACATATATAATCACGAGGTGTCTATGGGCTGCTGGCCCTTAGCTCACGTCACAGGAATGGGTTGGGTCGGCAACCCCATATAGAGTTGCTGAGGCAGCAGTAGTTCAAAAAGTGTAGGGATTCCCCTCCTGGCTTCCCTTTCCTCATCAAGCCCCCCAGCCCAATTCAGATGTCACTCTTCTTTGTCCCAGAGTCCATCCCTTGCTGCCCCCTGGTCAGAAATTCCCCCAATGTCTGGCAGAGCTGTTATGCCATCAGGGCCACACCTGCCTTGTCACCTGTTGCTCCACTTTTCACCCTATACGTGTTCTGCCCTTAGCCACTCCCCCCATCCTCAAGAGAGTTGTCTCCATTTGGTAGTAGATTTTTAATTTTGGTAACAATTTTTGCCATGGTGTTAACCAGAATGGTGCTCTGGAAACAGTTGGACAGAAGGGACAGCTTCCTTGTGGTCACTGTTGAACCCACCCCCTTACCTGCCTGCCTCCCCAAATATATGGGACTCAAAGCTGACAGCAATTCAGAAAAACAAGATGTCAAGAGTAGCCACAAGCCTTATAAGCAAATATTAGATCCACATCTGAGTACAGAGGGTGTCAGGCATCTAAGGAGAGGCACTTGCTGGGACAACCAAAGCTTTTGACTTCTCTATGCTGGTTCCTATACATAGTGGGTTCCTTTTTGCCTTCTCTCTTTCCCTGTCTGCATGCCTGCCATGCAGAAGAAAGAGATTGGTCAGTGTTGCCAAGTTCAAACAGGGAGGGCTCCTGTCTTCCTTTATGAGCTGTAACAGAAAACTACCAGGTGCAGGGAACTGCTTCTCTCACAGTAGCAACTGTGGTGGGAAAAGCCTCCTTTGAAACTAAAGGGTCTGAAGAACATCCAGGCTAGGCAGTTTCTTGCATCATTCTCTGCAAAGGTATCTGCAAGTGAGAGCATGTTAGCCCGATCGTGATTGCATTCTCTGCTCACCCGCCCTGGATTATTTCTTTAATTCCTCACTCCTTTTTAAGCTGTGTGTTTGCCCCTTTGAGCCAGTTAATCAGCTCCTTTCAACATACATCCTCTTCTTTCTTTATAAATACCTTCTCTTTTAGATGTGCCATTTTCTAAGAATCGTATCTGCTCCCAACCAAGCAAATCACGTTTTGTGCCACAAATGTGGAATTCTGCAATCAGAATGAGCTGCACAATTCCAGTGCATGCCAGAGCACTTATTCTGTTTCCAGTAGGAAGCTTTTTAGCAAGCATCAGGATCAGTCTCCTATAACAGCATTGATAAACACTAGTGTTTTTCAAAAATATTTTTATGACTCTTGACTACTTTTCTTGCATATGGCAATTTCACTGGAATAAAACACTGATGGATTTTGGAACAATCTACATAGAATAGTCTAGGAGTTTTTTTAAATGGGAAATAATTCTAATCTATTGGGATAGTATTTATTTGGCGGCTGCTTCATGTTATATGACTTAAAAAATCACAACACATACATAGAGGCTGACGTTTGTATAAAATACAGACTAACCCCCTTTGCAGGAGTGTAGTAAGCTTACTGGTTAATCTGGCACTGCTGGCATAGATGCAGGGTAATACAACTGAAGTCATGGAATTACAGTGTTTCTAAACCACTATAAATGAGATCAGACTCAAGCTAATTGTCTTTTGCAGGGATTTTGTAGTAAATAAGCCCGAGATACTTCAATCTCTATGCATGCATTAATAGATTAATACGAATGCATGTAAGGTTTTCATGTTTTGGTGCTCCAGTCCTTAGGAACTCCCTTACAAGCTGCTTCTGCCCTTTTTGTATATTCAGTGGCAGGCAAAGTGTGCTTTTCAATTCACGCAAGCCTTTAAGCAACTCCTTAGTTGCTGAGGAAGCACCAGGCTACTAGGTGGGTTCACTATTTTCATTAATTATGTTTTAATGCTTTGAAACACTGCTGTTGATGTAATTCTGTTTTAAGATTTGATCTTGTTTTGAACTTCAGTTGTAGTTTTTAATTCAGTATTGCTGTGGGCTGCATTAAATTTCATTTTGTGGAGAGAAAGAGAGTAGAATTCTCACAAATGAATGGAAAGGAAGAAGAGGATGAGGTTTCGTTTAAGGACAACGGTGGTGAAGATTTTTCCTGATGGCCACTGTGGTTGGGGGAAACTGCAGCATGGTGTGTATCTGCTAATTTTTGCAGGCATGGTAAGACCATTCCTTAAATATTTAATTTACTTGAAAATCCTGTTAGGGTTGCCATGAACTAGATGCAGCTAGACAGTACATAACATGAGGCAAATTCTCACTGACTCCAGTTTGAGATATAAGGTGTTTAAAAACTAAATTGTTCTTACCTACTTCCTTCCAGAAGGCTCATTCTTTGTCAAGGTCAGAACATTCTCCATTTTCAAGATACTTTACTGTTCTTTTCTCATGCCCTCAATGACCTTGTGAGGTAGATTAATGGCTAAAGAATAGTGATTTGCACAAGACCACCCAAGAACGCTGTACATGGATGGGAAGTGTGCCTCAGAAGAACTGACACCTAAGACAATGGTGGAAGATTTCCTGTTTTCCCTTCTTTGAATTTCAGACAGATCCAGTATTGAGATCCTGATGACAATCTCAACTAGTCAAGCCTTAATTTGCCTTTGAGTGATTCACAGAATTTTTTTTTACAGCCCAACCATGAACATGAATGCTTGGGGGATGTGTCTGTAGTTTTAATTACCTCGGTGCTTAGCTGTGCGTGACGTACAGTGGAAAGCACATTGGAGTCTGGAGCAGATTCAAACCCTCCACATGAATATAATAGAGTCATTTTTGATCAACGTCACACCCAGCATAAAGGATAGGAGCCGGACTGTGACCTAGCATTGTCAATTTATTATTGTATGTATTTTTCCAGTTATACTCAACTTTTCTACATAGCTCTTCTCCCCACTTTACCCTCACAACAATAAGCATGTGAGGTAGAGTACTGTATATCATACTGAATGACTAGCCCAAGATCACCCAAGAAGTCTCCTGGTCAAGTGAAGACCTGAATCCAGGTCCCCTGAGTTCTAGCCCAAATCTAACCTCTCCATCCTACCCAACAAGGACATTATCAATGTCCTTGTTTATCGTAAAGTATTGAAATAAACTATTTAAAGCATGTCAAAACTTTCAAAGTATGCCAGTAATTAAAATCAACCAAGACTATAAAATAAGCATTAAAATGGGACCAAAATAAATAGAATAAAACAGGGCACTCTGTTCTACAATAACAACTAGGCTACAAAAGGAGCCACATGGAATTATTTCAACAGCCCTGAGGCATAGCTACTATGTCTACGTGGTTTCTCTGTGTTATCTGTGGTTTCCATGGTATGGGTGCTTCTCAACTTCCATGCAGAGATTTCTCCAAGTGGTGTGGAAGTGAAGGGAAACTGAATTGCTGCAATATCTGAGAAATTACATCTTGTTGATTCTTTGAATGCCTTTCAGTATCATCACTCATGGTGTTCTTCTTGGATAGGCTATCTGGGCTGACAATTAGAGATACTGGCTGCAGTCCATAGAAAGCTGTAGACTGAATAGGCCTATTTTAATCAATGGAACCTAGGGAGGAGTCAACTCACCAAAGCCTCACTGATTCAGTGGGCCTATTCAACTTATAATTTATCACTGGATTTCAGCCTCTATGCGTGGAGGTTCTGCTCCTACTTAAGTGTCCTGATTTTGCACCATTTTCACAGTGAAAATGCAGTGTTTTCAGCACTTCCAGGGTAGGCGAGAAATTGAGAGAAAATGCTGTGCATATCATCTCAGGGTGGAAGCTGCAAAAACAGCTGAAAGAACCACGATTGCCGCCACTGCCACGTAAACCAGCATTTTTCCAGCTGCTTTTGCAGCCTCTGCAGCTTCCCATGGTGGTGGGAGGGTATTCAGAGCATTTTCACTCTGTTTTTGTAATTTTTTGCCTACCTGGAAGTGCCGAAAATGCCACATTTTGGCTCCAAAAATGGTGTGAAAGCAGGATGAAAAATTACAAAAACAGAACAAAAATGTTCCGCATACTCTTCCGCTGCCATGGGAAGTGGCAGAGGCTGCAAATGCAGCTGGGGGGAAAATGCTGTGCTGCAGCCACTGGAGGCACCTAAAGCAGTGGGAGGCACCCTACCTGCGGCCTGCGCAGCTGTGAGTCAGGGTGGTTCTGGCCCATGGCAGGAAAAGGTTGGGAAACCCTGCTGTAAATCACTGAGCACCGAATCCTAGAGTTGGATACGATTGGCTTGCAAGAAAGGGCAACTTTTACTTATTATGTGCCATCAGGTCAGTTCCAACTTTTGGTCACCCTACTAAGCTTTCCAAGGTACTGTACGTAGGTACAGTGGAACTTTGGATAATGATTACATCGGATAATGTTAAAACCGGATGTTGGGGAATTTGAGGCAAACATTTGGACCGCACAACATTAAGATGTGCGATGCAAATGTTTGCCTCAAATTCCCCAACGTTGATCTCTGCCCCAAAGTCTGCAGGGCTGGTCTCTAGCCCTGTGGGTTTTGGGGCAGAGATCTACGGAGGCTCAAACTGCCAGTTTGGTTGGGGGGGGGGGAGATCGGGTGCATGCGCCCTCACCCCAACCAAACTGGCACCGAGCGTCGGATCGCTGGCTTGGTTGGGGGTAGATCGGGCACGCACGCCCTCACCCCAACCAAACCTTGGCTTGATCTGCCTGCCTCTTTGGAAAGGGCAGCGGGGATTCCATGCATGGAATCCCTGCTGCCCTTTCCAAAGAGGCAGGCAGATTGCCCCTCCTGTTCCATTTCCTCTTTTTAAAGGGAACCGGGTTTTTTTTAACATTGTGAAATGTATGCATCACACAATGTTAAAAACCAAATCTTAGCATTATCTGAAGTATTGTAGTAGTTTTACTAATGGCACATGGCTTGGAGAATTATCCATATTTTAATTATCTCTTATTTGAATCACTAAAAAGCATTTTATGATGGGCTACCAACTTCAAATGGTTTACAATAAGGCATCAAGTGTATTGCCAGATATCATCCAAAACAATCATGTATGCCCATGAATGACTTCTTTCATGTCCTGGTCAAACCCTGGGCTGCCAAAAAGAAGCCACTTTCTTTGCTTTGTCGTTGCCCAAACAGAATTTCTCCTTGGTGCATGTCTCTGGCAGCAATTGGCAGACCAGCAAATGGACCAGACTGTTTCTCTCCACATTCACACTGTGTGTTGTCCACCAGTAGTCCCCACTTGAGCATGCTGATCTTGCATTTAGGTACTCCAACCCTCAGCCTATTCAGGGTCCTCTAGGTGACATAGGGGAGGTTGAGATCTTCAGCTATATCCACTTTTAATGTTTCTTTCCCAGTGAATTCCTTCTTCTGATAATTTGATTTTGTTCTTGTGTACCCTCAAGAATGTTTGTTCTTGCCATAAAGCTCTTCCTGGATCTGAGCTGGTGGACTTGAGCCTCATATCCATTCCAAGTGTGTTGAGTGTCATTCTCTTGGCATCTGCTGCTACTTCTCTCCTGATCTTAGGGGGAGTAATACCAACAAGGGGTATACCTTCTCAACTGATGTTGGCTTAAGGCATCCTGTCATTATCCACATGTCGTCATTAACAGCAATGCCAATTTCTTTTGTGTGTGTGTATGTGTTCCATACTGGAACAGCATACTCTGCTGCAGAGACGCTCAGGACCAAAGTTGACATGCACAGTGTGGATGGTTGAGTTCCCCGTTTATTTTGTGAGTTTCCTGATGTTGTTCCTTGTACTAACTTTGGCTTTGGTATTCAGGCAGTGCTGCTTAAAAGAGTGTCTGGTCAAGCGTCACACTAAGATATTTTGGTGTTGAACAGTGCTCTAATTGATTTCCTTGCCACGTAACATTCAACTTAACCCTTGCCTCTTGAAGATGTAAAGCACATACTGTACTTGAAACAAGAATCCCATGAAAGAACAGTGCTCTGGACTGCTTTCTCTAACCCAGGGATGCTCAAACTTTTTGGGCTGTGGACCAGTAATGTGGTTGAGGGGGCCAGTCATGAGGTTCCTCCCACTGGAAGCAGAAGCAAAACACGCCTGTGCATGTGCAAATGCTGCTGTAAATGCACCTGCAGCTGTTATAAACATGTTTATAACAGTCACAGGTGCTGAGTCGCCTGTGCAAGTAGGGCAGAATATAAATTTAAATAAATAAATAAATAAATAAAATTTTGCACATGTGTGTTCAACTCCCACTTCCAGGAGCAGCAGGGGTGGGGCAAGCTGGATTATTAGGCACCTTGGGCTTCCCTGTTCTAACCATTCTGTCCTATTTTTCTATAATTCCTAAATGAACCATCTTTTCTATCAATAGCAACCTTGAAGAGCAAACAAAATCTGCTTTGTTTAAAAATGAGTGCTTAAAATTACTTCTTAGCAGCATGTCATTGAGTTGGATGTCTTTTTTCTTCCTCCTCTAAACATTCAGTGTCTCATGAATTATAGTTGGAAATGCAATTTCCTCTCTCCTCCTTTTGCTTCAATAAATTTCAGAGACGCAGCAAAGTGACAACAGACAAAAGCATGGTTCTCACTGAGCTCTGTTGAACAGTTGCATCAGAGAAAGGACAACTCTTTCCCTATTATTTTCAACAAGAAGTCATCAGGAGGCTGGCAAGAAACAGAGGTGACGGGTGCATTTGTATACATATGTAGTGGAGAAAATTTGCTCTGGATTTTTTCCAGATTACTTCTGTGTGTGTTTTGCAACTTTGTTTCAGATTGGTAGCCTTTTAAAAAAAATTCTTGAAAAAATTCTACATCAACTACATGAAGTATGATCCTGTGCATGTCCATTGAAAAATGATTTCCACTGAATTAAAGGCAGTTTACTGTCAAATAGCTATGTATTGGGCTACAATCCTATTAGGGTAACAGAGTATATGAAGTTCTTCATGGTATTGATCTGATTCTTCCTTCAGCCAATCCATATGATTACATACTCCCCAAAATAGTCCTGTAATTATGAGGAAAGAATACTGACAAGAGAATCCATATGGCGCATACTAAAATTAATTAATGACAAGCAGGCAAAAGATCACTTCTTTAACACTGTACTAGTCCCCCCCCCCTTCTGTTTCCTTGGAGTTTAGACATAATTCTCATAACAACTGGGATATTCCCAGGGACAAGATATTGCCACAAGTGTCTTCTTTTGTGTCCAGATCAAATTTTGGACTGCCAAAATTAAATCACTTTTTTGGCTTTGTTGTTGGCCAAACTTAAATCTTAATTGGTACATGTTTCTGGTAGTAATTGGCAGACCAGTAAATAATCTGAATTCTGTATCTCTCCAGATTCAGACAGTGTTGTTGTCCACAAGCAGCCCCTGCTCAAGCATGTTGGTCTTACATTTACACACTCCGACTCTCAGCCTATTCAGGACCCTCCAAGTGATGTAGGGAAGGTTGAGTTCCTCAGTTATATCCTCCTTTAATGTTGCTCCTTGTCCAATGAGCTTCCTTCAACTTCTATTTTGGTTTTGCTCTTGCATATCAAGAATGTTTGTTCTTGCCATAAAGCTCTGACACTATTGTAATATGAAGTATTTGAGGGCGTTTTGCCTCTGCATTGACAATGAACAATAATTAACTTCACAAAATAGAAGTTCCCCGGCCACTTCAACTGACTGCATTTCTGAACTGTTCTTATTGGATAGGGGGAGGCACCCACTATTGGGAGTCTCCTAAGGAGCCCCGGGTTACCTCTGCCTGGTGGACAATAATCTATTGCCCACTGGAAGATATACCGGTGGTTTCAGCAGGTCACCTGGCTAAGCCATAAAAAAGGTGATCCTACAAATTTTCATATAGTCTTCCTACGTCTAGGGAAATGATGAGTTACTTCTGTACACTTAGGGGCTCTGGTGGTGTGAGTTTCATCCTGACAAGGCCCCAAAGTAGACTCAACTTTCCTTCCTTCAAAAGTTGGTAAAATGAGTACCTAGCATGTTTGGGGCAAAATCCTAATCACCCATAAACCACCCAGAGAGTGCACTAAGCGTTATGGGGCAGTAAAGGTCGCTAGTCATATCTGACTCTAGAGTTCAGTGGTCATCTATGTTTATAGCAAAAGAGTCAGCGCTGTCTGTCTGCTGACATTTCCGTGGGCATGTGGCAGGCATGACTAAACACCAGAGTACTGTACATGCAACACTGTTTACCTTCCCATCGAGGTGGTACCTATTTATCTACTTGCAATTTCTTGCTTTCGAACTGCTAGGTTGGCAGGATCGGCGACAGAGACAGGCGCTCACTAGATAAGTGTAATTGCTATTGCTATCACACTTCTCATCAGAGTAGCCAGTGCCAATTTGATGCGGTGAGAATGAAGGGCTGAAGCGTTGCCCTTCTTTCCCAGTCTTGGCTTTCCTTCACCTCCTCCAGTTACTCGGAGCCTTGATAAATAAAGGCACGGGATTCCGGCCGGTTCGCGCTAATGACATCCCCTTTCCAATTCATGCGCGGCAGTGGTGGGATGTCAAAATTTTTACTACCCCACCGTGACGTCATCACAGTGTGGGTGGAGCTAACATCATGATGTCATGCTGTGGGTGGGGCCAAAGGAAAAAAATTAAAAATACAAAATAAAATAAAAATTAGCACATACACACACACACACCTCAACCCACCCACCCACCCATAACACAAATCCGTAAGTAAATTAAATAAATAAATAAAATATACATTAAAATACACCCACCCAGTGTGGGAACCAGTAAAAAGGTAAGCCCCGAAGGTGGTTCCCCACAAAAGCTGCTACCGGTTCTCTGGGACACTGACTGGGGAAAGTTACTGCCGGTTCTGGCGAACTGGTGGGAACCTGTTACATCCCATCACTGATGCGCGGGCACGCGGTGCGCGCGACGGGCCCACCCGTTCCGCGGGGTTTCACACGCACGCCTCGCTTCCCGCGGCGGCCGCAGGGTGTGGCGCCTCTCGCTGAGCGCCACAGCGGCCCCTGGCGGTAGAACGGCGGCATCGCCGTTGGATGGAGAAAGCCCGGGGGACGAGCCAAGCAGCCCAGAAAGGGGCGCGAGAGGGAAGCCGAGCGTTTCGCGCGCCCCGTCCAAGGACGTTCCATCATTGGGAGCACGCGGGTATTCTCTCTCCCCCCCCCCCACTCCATAGAAGTGCCTCTTTGTTGTCCAATAAGACTGATTACTCAATCAGGGGCGTATAACATTGCAGTCTTAGTACAGCAGGACTCAACGGCGTGGTGTTTACCTTATTTCAACTTTTGAATAAATCCAGACTTCTGCTTGAGGGAACCCATTGGAAAAGAGCATTCTGAAAAAAGGAAGCCTCTTTTAGACCCGAGTTTGACCAGCTGACGTGCACAATTAAAATCTAGTTGGGATCCGGGTGGTGTGTTGTTGTTTTTTTTAATTTCAGGATTGGGAAACAGTGCTGTCTTTCCTGATCTTTAATCAAAACTCTGGATTTCACATTTCGTGACAGCCTGTCCTTTCCAAATACAGTAAAACCTCATATAACACTAAAACCTGGTTCCACAAGTCTTGGTGTTATCCGATTTTTAGTGTTATCCGATGCATGTTAAAATCCTATGGGATCCATAGAGATACATTGTAACCACACAGGCTTTAGCGGTTGTTATCTGAAGCATCCCATAGGATCTTAATGTTATCCGATGCAATTCTTCCCCCCAGATTGCTTAATGTTATGCGATTTTAGTGTTATTCGATACTAATGTTATCTGAGGTATTACTGTACCTGTACACTGGACGACACCGAAGCAGGTAGTTTCGTTCAAAATCGTTTTAAGAAGAATGCGACTCGCACTTTTTCTCGCCTGTGTGGACAAGCTGCACTCGCCGGAACAAAATGCCTTCTCTGAAATCCTGTGCCCGCTTCTCCGCAAATACCTCCCAGATAAACTAACTAGGTGCAAGATTGGGGATGTCAAGTTTAAAAAAGCTCAATTTCCCTCTTGCACGTAGTACCGCTGAAAGCATGAATAAACAAGGGTGGCCCCTGATCCTGTGCAGAGCCTTGACTTTAGTACAGTATAGAGGAACCACAGCTGTCTTTACAGCCAGCATTGCCGCCAGCCCAATAGCTTAAAAATTTCTCAGTGTGGCCCTTTCTCAGCTTGAGAGCAAACACTTTTCGCCAGACATCCACAGATCCCATCTACAACGAGCCATCCGTTTTGTTTGGTGTGACCTTTTTGGTGAACTGCTTCTTCAGTTGCACTTACTGATTCTGACTTACAGCGATCCTTTCCAGGGTTTTCTAGGTAGAAATTATACAGAAGTGGTTTGCCCTTCCCTTCTGGGGACATCCTGGAACTGTGCAGCTTGCCTATGTCTACTCAAGTTGGCTCTTCTCCCAGGAAGCCCAGTGGGGAATCAAACTCCCAACCTTTGGCTCGGCAGCCAGATACCTCAATTATTGAGCTCCCCAACCAGCTGAGCTGTATAAATCCATGACCTGAGTGAGTTGGAGGCAAAGCAAAGTGGTACTTGTGACAGCCTGTTTTTATTTTATTTTCCCCCAGCATGAAAAACAAAAGGGCTCATGGGACTTCAAGAACTAAAGATGATCCCAGGAACATCTCTTCCTGTGTCCCAATCAAACCCTGGATTGCCAAAATAAGCCACTTTCTTCCCTTTGTCATTGCCCAAACACACGTCCTCATCAGTGTATGTCTCTGACGTCTGACCAGCAAATGGACTTGACTCTGTGTCTCCAAATTCACAGCGTGTGCTGTTGTCTGCCAGCAGTCCCCACTTAAGCATGCTGGTCTTGCATGTAGAGCAGGGATTCTCAACCTGCGGCCTGGGGGCGGCCCACAGTATCATTTCATGTGGGGGGGCACTGCCTCCACCACACTAGGAAGTGCCATGTAGTGGAAGAAGGGTAAAATGGCCATCCGGCCCCCGAAGCTCTCTGAGGGTGCGTGACCTGGCCTCCAGCTTTAAAAGGTTGAAAACTCCCGGTTTAGATTCCAACCCTCAGCCTATTCAGGGTACTCCAGGCAACAAAGGTGAGATTGAGATCTTCAGCTACAATATATCCACCTTTAATGATGTTCTTTTCCCAGTGAACTCCTTTCTCCATCTTCTAATTGAGTTTTGCTACTGTGTACCCTCAAGAATGTTTGTTCTTGCCACCCCAGGATAAAACTGTGTTTTAAAGTCTTTAAAATTAATTTATTTAAAAACCAAATAACCTACTAGTGCTAACAGTGATGGGATGTAACGGGTTCTCACCAGTTCGCCAGAACCGGTAGTAACTTTTCCCAGTGTCCTGGAGAACTGGTAGCAGCTTTTGGGGGGAACCACCTTCGGTGCTTACCTTTTCACTGGTTCCCCCCCCCCACTGCACATGCACACCAAGCACTTGGTGTGCAAGCATGCCTACAGTGCTTGGCGCATATGCACGGCCTCCTTGCTGTCCTCCTTGCTTTCCTTGTGTTGTGGGTGTGTGGGTGGGTTGAGAGGTGTGGGTGGGTGGGTTGAGGTGTGTGTGTGTGTGTGTGTGTGTGTGTGCGTGCGTGCGTGCGTGCGTGCTTATTTTTATTTTATTTTAATTTATTTTTATTTTATTTTATTCCTTTGGCAATGCCCACAATGTTATGACATCATGATGTTAGCTCCGCCCACACTGTGATGACATCACGGTGGGGTAGTAAAAATTTTGACATCCCACCACTGGTGCTACAGCATAGGTTTAGTAGTACAGTAAAACCTCATATAACACTAAAACCTGGTTCCACAAGTCTTGGTGTTATATGATTTTTAGTGTTATCTGATCCTCTATGGGATCCATAGAGATACATTGTAACCACACAGCCTTTAGCGGTTGTTATCTGAAGCATCCCATAGGATCTTAATGTTATCTGATGCAATTCTTCCCCCAGATTCCTTAATGTTATGCGATTTTCGTGTTATTCGATACTAATGTTATATGAGGTATTACTGTAGTTGTAACATTATTTATCTTCTGTACTAATTTTACTACTCAACTCTGAGCAGAAATGCTCCTTTTTAAGCCCCGTTATTTTAACTTTCGTCTCTTGATATATTTTAAATGCAGGTACACTCATTTTAACGTCTGTTCCTTTTGCTGTTCTACGCTGGTCTTGGACCGTACTAAAGATTTATTTTAAAATTATTTTAAGTCTTTTTAAAAGAAAATCTCATGGCCTTTTCCTTTCCGTTACCTCAATACAATATGTGTAATTTGTAACTATGATTGGGGCCTCGGGGGATTTTGAACCGTAACTGTGATTGGGGATTTCTGATATGTTTTTGATTTTGCTTTTGTATTATTCGAAGTGTTGCTGAAATGTTTTATTAATTGATTATAGTGTTGAATGTTATATTTGTGAGTTTTTGTGAGCCGCCCTGAGTCGGTTGCCCCGAGTAGGGCGGCATATAAATTGAATAAATAATAATAATAATAATGCAACTTCCGCTGCCTCGATTTTATTTATCTGCACGCACTGGCCAATTGTGGCTTGGCGTCTGTTGTTGCTTTCTTGGCTGGAGAGCTCGTCCCCTCCCCTCCCTCCGAGGTCAGAGCAAACCATCCTGGAGGAATTGGCGGGGTCCGAGCGTGAGCTCACGCGGGCCAACCCGCGCGCGCCGCCGACGTCCCTTGGGAATCCTCCGCCGCCCCCCTCCCGTCACAGACATGGTACCTCCCAACGCGTCCTCGAGTGCCCTGCCACCTAGCGCGTCAAGGGACCCGGAAGCAGTACCATTCCTCTTCCGGGGCAGCTCTGAGGAGGCGTTCTTGGCCTGTTCTGCGTCCCGGTTCGGTGGCGACGCTTTTCCGGCTTCCTTTCCGCCTCTTTCCCGGGACCCTTCGTGGACATAAAGCGCCGCGTTTCTACCTGTAGCCTGGCGGGGGTCTCCTTCTCCCAGGTGTGTTTTATTGTGGTGGGGGCTTTGATACGGACCCACACCTGCTGCCGTGACAGGCGCCTCGGCGACAGGAGTGTGTGTGGCCGTGGTTGGGTGGCGGCCCGGCCCTGGTGACACGGTGGTTAAAATTGCTGTCCTGCAACCAAAAGGTTGTGAGTTCGATCCAGATGGGGACCAAGGGCTGACTCAGCCTCCCATCCTTCCGAGACCGGTAAAGTGAGTACCCAGCATGTTGGGGATGAAATGCTAATTAACTTGTGAACTGCCCAGAGAGTGTACTAAGGCGCTATGGGGCGGTATATAAGTGTGATTGCTTTGCTTCAGTTTTGGGCTCTGGATGGAAAAGGCAGGTTGCTTCTGGTGGGCTTTTCTAAAGCTGCTTAATGCAGGGCATAAACTGCTGTATACTGCAGCCAAAACGTTGTGAATTTGATCCTGCCGGGGATCAGTGCTGACTCAGCCTTCCATCCTTCTGAGGTCGGTAAAATGAGGACCCAGCATGTTGGGGGCAAAATGATAATTAACTTGTGAACCGCCCAGAGAGTGCACTTTGGGGTGGTATAGAAGCGTAATTGCTGTTGCTACCACTAACCATTTCCCTGCTCCTGTGGATTGTGTGCGTGTGTTATAAATTAGGAAGGACGATCCATTTCTATCTTGGTTCCACTTTGTGCGTTTACTGTTGTTGGATTGTAGGATATTTTTTTCTGAAGGGATCTTTTTGCCTGGTTATTTTCATACCATCAAATCAATTCTGACTTATGGCAAACCTTTCAGGGGGTTTTAGGTAGAAAATACAGTACACTACTGTATATGGAAGTGGTTTACCATTCCTTTCTTCTGGAACTGTGTAACTTGCCTATTAACTTCATTGGCCACTAGTGGTTCTTCCTGTAAGCGCAATGGGGAATTGAACTTCCAGTGTCTGACTCAGCAGTGAGATACCTAAACCATAGAGCTATCCAGCCAGCTTTCTTTTTTGCCTTAAATTTCACTTTATTGTCATTGCCTGCCATTCCTTTGAAGTACTGTACAGTCAAACCTCGCACAAAGAGCGTTTCGGTTAAAGAGTAGCTCGCTTAAAGAGCAGCATTTTCTCTGAATGTTTGCTTCGCTTAACAAATAAAACCAACCTAAAACTCGCTTAACAAATAAACCGGGGTTCGAAATCCCCCCTCCCCACAATTGGTCGCTTACAATGGTGTTTCGCTTAAAGAGCACACTCGCTTAAAGAGCAATCCTGTGGAATGCATTATGCTCTTTAAGCGAGGCACCACTGTATATGGTAATATGGGAAGGATTTCTAGCACCTTTTTGCTATGGTTTGAAATGTTTCCTACATTTATTTAGGGCAGGAGTCCCCAACCACCGGGCCATGGACTGAAACCAGGCCATGGGCTGTCCTGAACCATCTTGTGCGGGTGGGTAGCACTGGGAGCTCTGATGGATGATGTGAGTCTGGAGCTGACTGGTTCGCAGTCAGGCCATGTTATCTGGGATTGGTTTGATCCAGTTGTCCCTGAGGAAGTGGACAGGCTCCTTGGATCTATTTGTGCCACTGCTTGCGTGTTGGATCCATGTCCTGCCTGGCAGGTTAAAGCAGCCAAGGTGGTGACAGGCAATTTGGTTGGAGCGATGGTTAATGCATCCTTGCGGGAGGGGGTGTTACCTGCACCTTTGAAATATGCTTTGGTGTGCTCCCTCCTGAAGACATCACTCGACCCAATGATAATGGCCAACTATCGGCCTGTATCCAACCTCCCCTTTTTAGGGAAGGTCTTGGAGAAGGCAGTGGTGCGGCAGTTACATGGAGTCCTGGATGAAATAGATTATCTGGACCCTTTTCAGTCAGGATTCAGGCCTGGATATGGTACTGAGACTGCATTGGTTGTGCTGTTGGATGATCTCTGGCATGAGTGGGAACAGAGGTTATCTGTCCGTCCTTGCTCTTCTTGACCTCTCAGCAGCCTTTAATACCGTCGACCATGGTATCCTTCTGGAATGTCTCCGAGGATTGGGGATCCAGGACACTGTGTGGTCCTGATTTTCTTCATTTCTGAGGGGCTGGACCCAGTCGGTGTGGTTGGAGGATGAGATGTCCAGCCCTAGGCCTCTACAGTATAGGGTGCCTCAGGGCTCGGTGCTCTCACCTCTCATATTTAGCATCTACATGAAACTGTTGGGCAAGATCATCCCTTCCCACGGGGTGAGGTTTCGTCAATATGGTGATAATACTCAGCTGTATATCTCGGCCCATGATGATCCAAGCATTGCTATTGGAGACCTATCCAGGTGTCTGGAGGCTGTTGGGGTCAGGATGGGGGACAACGGGCTACAACTGAATTAACCATTAACCATTGCTCCAACCAATCTGCCTGTCACCACCTTGCCCACTTTAACCAGCCAGGGGGGACATGGATCCAACATGCAAGCAGTGGCACAAACAGATCCAAGGAACCTGTCCACTTCCTCAGGGACAACTGGATCAAATCGATCCCAGATAACATGGCCTGACTGCGAACCAGTCAGCTCCAGACTCACATCATCCATCAGAGCTCCCAGTGCCACTCACCACCACAAGACTGAGTGGCTATGGGTCAGGGCCCCTGCGTTATCTCGAGAGCTACCATCTTTGGTTCTGGATGGGACTATTTTGTTCCAAACAGACCCAGTGTGTAATCTGGGGGTCCTCCTGGACTCGTGACTCCTGCTCGATGAGCAGGTGGCAGTTGTGGCCAGGAGGGCTTTTGCACAACTTTGTGTTATACCCCAGTTACGCCTGCTTCTAGATCGAGACTCCTTGCTCATAGTCACACATGCTCTGGTCACCACCAGACTGGACTATTGTAATGCGCTCTACATGGGGCTGCCCTTGATGACCATTCGGGTGCAAGCAACTGGTCTAGAATGCAGCTGCCCGGGTGGTGATGGGGTGTAGGCATTATGCTCGTGCCTCCCCACTGCTGCGGGAGCTGCACTGGTTACCGGTGTGCCTCCAGGTGCAATTCAAGGTGCTGGTAATTACGTTTAAAGCCCTACATGGTATTGGCCCAAGATACTTAAGAGACTGTGTCACCCTGAGAACATCTTTCTGTCCCACCAGAGCGGACCGGAGGGGCTCTCTTATTGTGCCATCTGAAGGAGGGCCTTCTCTATGTCTGCTTCGGCCCTATGGAACCTCCTGCCAGTTGAGCTATTAGACGGAATTGCTGCCCTTCAGGAAAGAGCTAAAAACCTGGCTGGCAAAGCAGATGTGGGGTACCAGCAATGTGGCGACCCCCGCCTGCTGGCTGATAAAAAAATAGCAATATTTTTCCCTCATTCTTTTAATCTTTGTTTTTTTTATTCCTGTAGTATTTTTAAATTGGTTTTTTATGGGTTTTTAATGTTTTGAACTGCTTTATTGTTTTAATCTTGTGAGCTGCCTCGCATCCTCGCCTAACTGCCGCCGAGGTGCGCAAGCCTCCAAGCCGCCCAAGGTTCCGAGAGGGTACCCCTTAGGGACCGTGGGCGTGCACGCGCGCCGCGGCGGCGGTTAGGCGAGGATACGGGAAAGACCCCTGCATCCTCGCCTAACCGCCGCCGAGGCACGCAAGCCTCCAAGCTGCCCGAGGTTCCGAGAGGGTACCCCTTAGGAACCGCGGGCGTGCACGCGCGCCGCGGCGGTGGTTAGGCAAGGATACGGGAAAGACCCCTGCATCCTCGCCTAACCGCCGCCGAGGCACGCAAGCCTCCAAGCCGCCCGAAGTTGCGAAAGGGTAAAGATCCTTACACTTTCGCAACTTCGAGCGTGCGCCCGCGTGTCGTTCGGGTTTAGGGCAGGATACGGGGGTCTTTCCCGTATCCTGCCCTAACCCCAAATGACACGCGTGCGCACGCTCGAAGTTGCGAAAGTGTAAGGATCTTTACCCTTTTGCAACTCGAAGTTTCGAAAGGGTAAGGATCCCCGTACCCTTTCCAAACATCGTGGGGGCGGGTGCTGGGGGGGTTGGATTGGGTAGATGTTCTACCCAATCCAACTCCCCCCCCCGCATACGCTTGTTCCGAATAACGTGAAAATCGCGTTCTTCAATACAAGATCTTTCCGAAAATCTTGTCACGTTAAGCGGTTTTCACGCTATACGGTACTCGCGTTACCCGGGGTATTACTGTATAGCTTTGGCGTATAAAAATTTCTTATTGCAAGAATTGTAGAATTGTCTCAGTGGGCCAGCTTGTGCTGTCTATCACAGAAATCCTCGGTACACCGGAGATATCATCATCATCAGTGATGGGAAGTAACAGGTTCTCACCAGTTTGCCAGAACCGGTAGTAACTTTTCCCAGTGTCCCGGAGAACCGGTAGCAGCTTTTGGGGGGAACCACCTTCGGGGCTTACCTTTTCACTGGTTCCCCCACTGAGCATATGCACCAAGCACTTGGTGTGCATGCTCACCTACTGTGCTTGGCACATATGCACGGCCTCCTTGCTGTCCTCCCAAGTGGGGAGGAGGAAGAGAAGCTGCTAGCCTGAAGCTCCCTATAGCCTGCTCCCCAGGGTAAGTGACTCACCTTTGGATGTGGTGTGTCTGTGTGTATTTTAATGTGTATTTAATACCTTTACCTATATTGACGTACTACCACAGTTCCTAAAAAGGCCTAGCAGCCTGGCTTGAGGTTTTAAAGCAAAATCTTAGAGTTACCTCATCAATAAGCTACACCTGTGCTGTTCCAATTGCTGTTCCAATTGGAGAACCCTTTAGGAGGTACAGTAATACCCCGTATAACGCGAGTATCATATAGCGCTAAAACCGTATAACGATACAAGATTTTCGAAAAAATCTTGTATCAAATAACGTGATTTTAACGTTATATGAAACAAGCTTGTGTGGGGGGCAGTTAGATTGGGTAGAGCATCCACCCAATCCACCCCCCTCACCCCCCAGTGCCCGACCGCCGCCCGATGTCCCGAGAGGGTAGGAATACCCTTTCGAATCCTCGGGCGTGCGCGTGGGCAGCTCTGCGGGGATTAGGCGAGGATGGGGAAAACCCTCGGGATCCCAGCTAACCCCGCAGAGCTGCCCGCGCGCACGCCCGAGGATTCGAAAGGTGCACGCCCGAGGCTGCAAAAGGGTAAGGATTTTACCCTTTTGCAGCCTTGGGCGGTACGTAGGCTTGTGCGGCGGGGCGGGGGTGATGGGAAGATGCGGGAGGGTCCCTCGCATCCTCCCGTCACCCCCGCCGCACCGCGCGCGCGTGCCCGAGGCTGCAAAAGGGTAAGGAACTTTACCCTTTTGCAGCCTCGGGCGGCAGAGAGGCTTGCGCGGCGGGGTGGGGGTGACAGGAGGATGTGGGAGGGTCCCTCGCATCCTCCCGTCACCCCCGCTGCACCGCACGCGCATGCCCGAGGCTGCAAAAGGGTAAGGAACTTTACCCTTTTGCAGCCTCGGGCGGCTTGGAGGCTTCCACGGCGCGGCGGGGGTGACGGGAGGATGCAGTATGGTCCCTCGCACCCTCCCGTCACCGACGCCGCACTGCGCCCGCACGCCCAAGGATTCGAAAGGGTAGGAATACCCTTTCGAATCCTCGGGCGTTCGCCTTTCGAATCCTCGGGCGTGCGCGTGGGCAGCTCTGCGGGGGTTAGGCGAGGATGGGGAAAACCCTCGGGATCCCAGCTAACCCCCGCAGAGCCGCGATCCTTACCTTTTTCGAACTTCTGGCCGCATCCCCCCCTCACCAAGCAAGTTTAAAACTGCTCTGTGTTTTTTTCCCCCTAAAGTCAGGGTGGTTTAGCATGTTTTTGTAATGTTTCCTTGACATTCCATTTTACTCTGTGCCGGTTACAATGTAATGGAGCAAAGGGAGGGGGTGTTGGGAGGAAGAGAGAGAAAGAGGAATGGGGGCGGGGAGCTTTGTGAAAATTGCTGGACGCCGTGGAGTCTTTGCTCCCCTGGGGGTGTGTGTGTGGGCTTTCGGACCCTTGCTTGGTGAGGGGGGGCCGCGTCCTTCCTTCCTTCCTCCCCCCTCTCTCTTTCTCTCCAGCTCCTTCGCCAGTGGCGTCGCAAACTCGCTCCCCCCAGCTCGCCGCTGCCACCGCCCGCCCCCCCACCGGACCCAGGCAGAAGGCGCCCCCCTGCTGACGCTCGCCCGCCAGGGGCCCTCCGCCACCCACCCACGACGAGCGCCGCGCATGCGGTGGTGGTGGGATGGGTGGGGGATGGGGTGTCGTCTCTCCCCCCCCCCAATTTCCCAGTCTCTCCACCTGTTTCCCAACCTGTGTAGAAAGCGGGGCGGTTGTGCCTGCAGTGCGTAAGATGACGGAGGAGGACGCGTGGCTGTGCCAGGCCGGGAAAGGTGGCAGTTTCTGGAGTGGGGGAGGAGAGAAGAGTTCTCGTTCCCTTCCCCTTCTGCCCCCCCCCCAAAGCACAGCACACAACCCCCTGCAAGGGACTTATGGACCAACCTCAGAAGGATGGGTAGCTTTGAGCCAACCCAGATCCCCGTCAGGATCGAACTCACAACATTCTGGCTGTAGGACAGCAGTTTAAACACCTGGGGCAGGCAGCGAAGACACGCCTCCTCCTGCCCAGCCAGCCGCCAGGGGCTCCCTACCACAGCACCACCCACCCCCGACGAGCGCCCCATCTGACGGCAAGCTGGGTGGGTGGGTGGGCACCCCTCCGTGCCAGCCCGCCACCAGAAGTTCGAAAAAGGTAAGGATCGCGGCTCTGCGGGGGTTAGCTGGGATCCCGAGGGTTTTCCCCATCCTCGCCTAACCCCCGCAGAGCTGCCCACGCCCACGCCCAAGGATTCGAAAGACGCACGCCCGAGGATTCGAAAGGGTATTCCTACCCTTTCGAAACCTCGGGCGTGCGCCTTTCGAATCCTCGGGCGTGTGGGCAGGCAGCTCTGCGGGGGTTAGGCGAGGATGGGGGAAAACCCTCGGGATCCCAGCTAACCCCCGCAGAGCTGCCCGCGCGCACGCCCGAAGATTCGAAAGGCGCACCACCGAGGATTCGAAAGGGTAGGAATACCCTTTCGAATCCTCGGACGTGCGGTCGCGGTGCAGCGTCGGTGACGGGAGGGTGCGAGGGACCATACCGCATCCTTCTGTCACCGCCGCCGCGCCGCAGAAGCCTCCAAGCCGCCCGAGGCTGTAATAGGGTAAAGTTCCTTACCCGTTTGCAGCCTCGGGCACGCGTGCGCGGTGCGGCGGGGGTGATGGGAGGATGCGAGAGACCCTCCCGCATCCTTCCGTCACCCCCGCCGCGCAAGCCTCTCTGCCGCCCGAGGCTGCAAAAGGGTAAAGTTCCTTACCCTTTTGCAGCCTCAGGCACGCGCGTGCGGTGCGGCGGGGGTGACGGGTGGATGCGAGGGACCCTCCCGCATCCTCCCGTCACCCCTGCCCCGCCGCGGAAGCCTCCGTGCCGCCCGAGGCTGCAAAAGGGTAAAGTTCCTTACCCTTTTGCAGCCTCGGGCTTGCGCGCGCCTGTCGTTCAGGGTTAGGGCAGGAGATGGAGGTCTTTCCCGTACCTTGCCCTAACCCCGAACGACACGCGATCGCGTGCCGGGGGGGGGGGAATGCCGAGCCTTGCCTCGGCGTGGTTTGTCCCTGATGTCAGGGCTTTTTTTTTTTAGCATTGTTCAATCAATGTATCGTACAACGTTAAAAATCGTATAACATGATGACTCGTGGAACCAAGTCATCACGTTATACGGGGTACTAGTGTACAGCTATTTTACATTTACATTAAGGCATATTATCCTAGAGAATTGGTTAGGCAAAGACTTGGTACCTAACTTCTTTAACTGTTAAAAAGTTGAAAAGTTCCAAAATGAAGCCATCTTGTGGTGAGTTCATTCTGTAATTCCTTCCATCTGACCTAGTGTGAGAAAGATGAGCCAGAATAAGCTTTAAGCTCTGGTTTAAAAGCTCTGGTTTGTGTTTGGGGTAGGTGGGTGGGTGTTTGGGTTGGTGGCAGTGGTGGGATGTCAAAAATTTTACTACCCCACCGTGATGTCATCACAGTGTGGGCGGAGCTAATGTCATAATGTCATGACATGGGTGGAGCCAAAGAAATTTTTTTTAAAAATACTAAAATAAAATAAAAATAAGCACACACACACACCTCAACCCACAAACAACACAAGGACAGCAAGGAGGCCGTGCATACATGCCAAGCACTGTAGGCATGCATGCACACCATGTGAAAAGGTAAGCCCTGAAGGTGGTTCTCCCCAAAAGCTGCTACCGGTTCTCCAGGGCAATGGGAAAAGTTACTACCAGTTCTGGCGAACTGGTGAGAACCTGTTACATCCCATCACTGCTTGGTGGGTGTATTTTAATGTATTTTTTATTTTATTAATTTAATTTAATTTATTTATGGGTTTGTGTTGTGGGTGAGTGGGATGAGGGGTGTGTGTGTGTGCATATTTTTATTTTATTTTTTTCTTTGGCCCTGCCCACAACATCATGATGTCATGACATTGGCTCCGCCCATGATGTAATGACATTAGCTTCGCCAACACTGTGATGACATCACGGTGGGGTAGTAAATTTTTTGACATCCCACCACTGATTCATCATCTTATAGTTAGTTTAACAAGATGTCAGACTTTTTCTTTGGAAGCATTGCATTTGGAATTCTATCTGGAACAGAACAGTGCATAGTGGCAAATGCTGGCAGTTAACTATATTTCACATATGGAGAGATCTTGCTTTGCTGAAATAGTCTTGTATTGCTCTCCCAAAAATTCAAAAAACAATGTTGCTGGCACTCTCATACTAGGCTATATTGAAAAGCTGTTTTAATCCAGTAATTGCAGCTTGCTGTCAACCTGTTTTAAGTTTTATGAGACCTACACAAGAGTGAATAAATATTCCATATAACTCTGGGCCCAAAATGAGATGGCTAGATGGTATTGTAGACACAATGGGCACAGAGCTGAGCGAGTTGAGGAGGATGGTGGAGGACAGAAGTGCCTGGCGGACAGTGGTCCATGGGGTCGCAAAGGGTCGGAATCGACTGTGCGACTGAACAATAAAAAAAACTCTGGGCTGCAAAAGGGAGCTGTTCAAGAGAAAGGAGATATAAAAGTGGATTTCCTTGGAAGAGAGGGAAGTGCTGTCTCTCCAGTGCAGTGTTAATCCTGATCCTGAAAGCAGATGTGGTACTGGGCTTGCTAGAAACAGAACAATGTTAAATATTCAGAATGAGAGCTATGAGAACTCATACCTTTGTGGATCAGTGCCATCTGTTAACTCTTCTCCTTTAGTTCACGAGAAGAACAACCTGTATAAATTCAGAGGTGCTGTTGTTATATTCTGTATTTTTGTAGAAATATTTCTGGATTACTAGGCATCAACAGAATTTGCAGAGCCCATTTTCTGGAAGATGGATTGCTATGCTCTTCTAGACCAGTGATGGTGAACCTTGGCACTCCAGCTGTTCTTGAACTTCAATTCCCAGAAGCCCTGATCAGCAGGTGTGTTGACTTGAGCTTCTGGCAATTGAAGTCCAAGAACACCTGGAGTGCCAAGGTTCGCCACAACTGTTCCAGACTGTTGTTTAGAAGTGGGTTTAACTGTCTTTGTAAACAAGATCAAACTGCCTCAGGTCTTCTGGGCTTGTATGAGATAAAGATGAGACCTAAGCATATTTTATGAGCATAGTTTTATACCTCATTTTAATAGATTCTCAAATTCTTGGTACATACATAATGGTTGAACTCGTATGCATAGAGTCAAATAAATCTATTGAGTTGTGTGCTGTTTGGAAACATTTGTCTTCAGTTTATATATTGTTTTTTGTAGGGAGCCAGTTCCAAATGCCCTGCAATGGATGATGACAGTCAGGACGAACTCATAAAGAACAGTGCTGCAGTAGGCAAAGTCAAAAGAACAAATGCACTGCTCTTCAGTGATGCAGGTAAATGAAACTACCCAGAGTGCATTCAAAACATTGCCACCCCTTCCTAATCTTAAATGCATATTTGCTACATAAAATGTGACTTAGATTTTAAATCTAGCAATGCTGTCATGGCTTAATAGTTGTATATTGTGTACAGCTATGTAGAAAAAGACATAATTTGAATTTTTTGGTCATTTCAGTTCTTGGATGGGTTGACATTTTTACAATAAAATGAAATTAAGAATTCCGACACAAAAAAATAGCAGTAATGTTTTACATTAGGAGATGGCAACTTCTGGCCTTTGTCCTAATTTTAAAAGCTCTCTGCAAATTATCACTTTAAATTTTTAACAAGAGCAGTCTGCCAGGTGTGTCAAGGTCAAATGTATAACACTCACACAAAGTCCTTGGAGCACTGTGAGACTTAACAACACTCCTTGGTAGTTTGGGTCTGTGGGTTTTTTTCACAGCAGACATTTGCCACCTACTGGTGTTACTGTATATACTTGAGTATGAGCCTAGTTTTTTAGTCCCAAAAATGAGCCTCAAAACGGGGAAGCGGCTTATACTTGGGTCAATGACCACGAGGATCAAAAGACCGCGTCAGATTGAGACGTACCAACAATTTAATTAATTATACCATTTTTTCATGTATTTTGATTATTGAAACTGACTAGCAGTTGCTGCATTTCCCGCCCTCGGCTTATACTCAGGTGAATCTATTTTCCTGGGTTTTCAGGTCAAAATTAGGTACCTATGCTTATATTCGAGTCGACTTGTACTCGAGTATATATGGTGATTTCAGTATGAGGTGAGATAATCATGTCAGTCATATCACAGTTCATCTCGGTATTAAAGTATATGTTTTTTCATTGTTTAAATACTTTGCTAATTTTGTTTCTGTTCGTGGAGGGCAGACATTTCAGTCCCTGTTTTCTTGAAATCCTGCTTAATATCCTTTGACTTCTGAGATGATATAAATCAGTGCACATAAGGTTTCTAAGCTTACATTTGCGGCTATAAGAATGAGAAACTTGTAGCTTTTAGTTGTGGGAAAACAGCTTCATCGATCCTGGCCTGGGGCTGATGAGGACTTTGTGTGCCAAAAGGGCTCAGGACCAGAAAATGATTTGTGGAACTGGATCAGTGGTACGGGTGTCATGCTGCAATGTGAAAGGCAGATGAAAGGCCACAGCATTATATTCTTAGGACATTTTTCATGGCTGATCACCATGTTGCCAATATTCAAAATTAGATACGTCAGAAGAAGATGTGTAGAGAAAGCCAAATATTACTGGTCTTGCATAATTTCCAATATCTCCTTGTGCAAGGGGAGAGTGGCTCCCATCTATGATTCTCTTTATGAAATACAAATGGCAGCACAATCAAAGGAGGAGAAATAATGAATGTTCATCCATCACTTGACCTTCGGTAAGAACATGGACTCTTGTTTACTTGTTTATGCCGTATACTAGTTGGGAATGAGTATTCATGGCCTTTCACACTCTTTTTGTTCCCATTCTTCAAAAGAAAGCAGTGATAGCAACAGTGGTGAATCAGACGAGACAGGAAGCGATGAGGAAGATGACACTAGTGAAGATGGAGGTGAAGAGGATGAAAAAGGTGAAGATGAAGGCCTAGAAGGTGATTATATTTAGCATCTGAGTTAAGTACATTGCTTCTTAATATAACGTAATAAGCACCTACTTGGTAAGAGTAAGCAGTATATGGAAGGAATTGAACAGTTGCTAGCTTGGATAATTTGCATTAATATTTATATTATGAGGACCAGAGAAAAAGGAGTACATATCATGCATACTGTTACTATATTTTCACTCTACTGTTTTTCCAGAGATATCTTGACCTAATATACCCATCACACAGGGTTGTTTCTTCATCTCTACCATAGAAATAACCCTGTGTAAAGGATAAATTAGGTCAAAGGAAAATGACCCAGTAATCTTCAGGATGACCCAGTAAATTTTGTGGCTGAGAAGGGATTTGAGCCCTGGGTTTGAAATTATGACTTACTGTACTGTGCCTATCTTAACTGTGCAATTTCTTACAAATAGCGTAGTTTGTTTATGTAGTTTACATTTACTGGTCTGCCTATTACTGCCAGCAACCTGCATTGATAAGGACGTAAGTTTGGGCAACAACAAAGCAAAGAAAGTGGCTTCATTTTGGCAGCTCAGGGTTTAATTGGACACAAAAGAAGAAAAAGATGTTTATGTAATGTCTTAAGGAAATGTAGCTACAGCTTATGTGTTGTGATACTAGATGGGATGTCTCCAAAGGGGTCTGCTATGAATCTTGCAGCCATGTTACTGCAAGGACATGATGGTCAGAGGGTGTTGGATATTTGTGCCTGCACAAGAGCAGTTGCAGAAATTGCTGCAGTTAATTAAACCAGATGCTGGGCGCATTCCGGATCCATTGTGGAATGCCTGATCAGACAGTTAATCAGGCACTTGTCAATTTTGCAATGGTAATTTTTATTTATTTGCTCAAATACCCATCTGCACTTTTGCGTGCATGTAAATATACAATGAAATTTTGGCTATCACTGAATTTATGTTCATGCTTATCCAGGAATCCAGAGTCTTACTATAGTTTTTGTTCAGAATTTTAGAGCATTCTAACATTTCAGTCCAAAGTGCATCATATGAAATAAACTGGTACAAGTCTGCTTTTGTCATTGTTTCTTAAGATTCAGATGAGGAGGAGGAGGAGGAGGAAGATGAAATAGAAATGGTTGCTGAGCAATCAAGATATTCAGTTAAATCAAAGCCACAGCTTAATGGAGGAGTGATTTCTTCATCTGATGAAGATGCTGAAAACTGCCCAATATGTCTCAATGCGTTTAGGAATCAGGCAGTTGGGACACCTGAAAACTGTGCCCATTATTTTTGCTTGGACTGTATTGTTGAGTGGTCTAAAGTAAGTGCCATTTAAACATCATGCTTGCTAAGTCTTGTGTCCTGATTTCTGTGAGCTACCTAGTTCTTATAGTGATACTTGATGGAGTACTTCTCTCTAATGCATATGTCCTGGAGAACCAAATTCTTGCAACCACCCTGAGAGGTGCCAGGAAAACTTTAGATAGAAAGAGGAGATTCTCAGTAGTGGTACCGTGTTTATGGAATACTCTTCCTCCACATGTTTGCCAGGCCCCTTCCCTCATTCTCCCCCCCCCCCCTCAACTTAGTAGAGGCAGAACTGTTTACTATGGCTCTTGTTGACACTCTGCTCTTTAGTTAATTTTATTCTATGTGATTTCAGTTGATTTGTTTTTGTTTTGGGTTCCCCCCCTTTGAACAGTACATTTGTCTTTTGACTTACCTCTGCTGTCGCATGCACACATAAGAACACAACATAAATAAAGTACCCCCAACAACATTAAACAATTCCCCCTTATAAAAATAAGACTCTTTGTGGAGACTCTGGATTTTCCCCAATAAGTCCTTGTGGGGTGGAAGAAGTGGAAGGTTTGTACCTTCTTGCCTCCCCTTCAGGTTGCTGTTTGGCAGCTTAGTAGCCTTTGCATAGGGCTGCAACTGCTTGAAGCCAGATGTAGCAATGAATCAAAAATACACATGTAGACCTTCTAAAAGCTTCAACAATTAGAAATGTTAATGAACATTCAATAACATTTCACCAAAATGCATTGTGACGGCGACAGAACTTAATGAACATTTGTCACTGTTTTTACCTAGTTGCAGCAGACTGTTCAAGGCCAGCTGCAAATACCTACGATTTTGTTTTGGCAGGAATTGTCTATGCCAGGGGTGGCCATCCTTGGTGTCCCAGGTGTTCTTGGACTTCAATTACAAGAAGCCCAAGTAAGCACACCTGCTGACCAGGGCTTCTGGGAATTGATGTCCAAGAACATCTGGGACACCAAGGCTGGCCACCCCTGGTCTATGCTATCATCTCATTAAATCTTCCCGTGTACTCACTGCCATTCCTGTAGATGCGAGTATGCCAGTTGATTTAATTCCTGAGCATTTTTCAACCTTAGACATGCTATCTAAGGGTAGGACTCTGGCCAGAAGCAGGAAAAGACACAGAAAAAGTCCTTCTGATTTGTTCCTTGAAGACACAGGTGTGGTGAGTAAAAGAAAGTTGAGCAGCTTGGAATTAAGGCTTTCCTCTCATCAGCAGAACCACAGTTGTCTCCGCCTGGAGGAGTGAGTAATAGACTTTTGGCTCCCATCTCTGGACAGTTTTCAGTCAGCATGCAAAAGGACAACCCAAGGCAGATTGTGGAATCTTGGCTTCTCTGAATCTGTCATACAGGCCATGAGGGCAGATTGTGGAATCTTGGCTTCTCTGAATCTGTCATACAGGCCATGAGATTGGACCAGGCAAAATTGGCCATCAAACAAAGCGTATTGGACATGGAGAGGCAAGCTGACCTAGCCAGAATTCCATTTATTATTTTTGTTCCAGAGTCCTGAAAATACATTATCTCACCACCTCAGTATTTGACACAGCTTGAAATTCATGTTGGCCTGCTGCCATGCCCTTCCTTTGGCAGTTTTGGAGGGGAGGTTTCGAAGGGTACCTGTGGCGGAGAGACCGTGCCCCTGTGATATAAGAGAAACTGAAACTTCAGAACGTTTTATACACTCACACTTTCTATAGGGATATCTGAGATAAACTTATATCCCCACTGCTCTGCAAATACCTTAGTCCAGTGATGGCGAACCTTTTAGAGACCGAGTGACCAAACTGCAGCCGAAAACCCACATTTATCATAAAGTGCCAACACAGCAACAGGGGAGGAAGGAAAAGCTCCCCTGCTGGGCAGAGGGGCAGGGCAAACTCTGTACTGGGGTGACTGTACAGGTGCCCACAGAGATGGCTCCAAGTGTCACTTCTGGCACATGTACCATAGGTTCAGCACCACTGCCCTAGTCAATCAAACATCACTTACACTCACTGGCTACTATCAGACAAAAATCCCATGCTTACTTGTAATACATCCACATTTTGTGCTACAGTAATCAGGATCGGAAGAACAATTCTGTCAGCCCCCTTAGTGGCACAAACCATGAATGCTATATTGCACTAGCAGTTGTCGTAGCACTAATTTAAAAAACCCCTGATTTTATTCTATTTCTTTCAACTTTGAATGAGCATTTATTTATTTATTTAGATTTATATCACCGCCCACTCGCCGTGGTGACTCAGGGCGGTTTACAATCAGGAGAAAAGAAAACAAAAACAAAACAACAATAACACGCACACAACACAAACAACTAAAATCCATTCCTCCTTCCGGCCAGAGGACTTTAGTCTTTTCCTTCCCTGGGATTAGGAAGTGGGAGCTTCCATCTAAAAACCTTAAAACTTTTAAAAATTAAAAATTAAAATTTGAAAAAGATTAAAAACAGATTAAAAACACACCAGATTCTACAACTAGCACCAGATTCTACAACTACAACAGCATGTTTTAAATAATATATCTTAACTACATTTTAAGCATTTAAATTTTTTACTTGGGTATGTTTTTTAAATGATATATTTTAACTACGTTCTAAGCATCTAAATTTTAAATTTTTTACCTCGTTTTACTGTGGTGGCGGTTGACCATAATAAAGTGATTGAATTGAATTGCTTTAATTCCTGCCTCTTGCCCATTCAGTCTAGGCCAGTCTCTTGGGTTGGTGTAAAAGCTTGGGAGGAGGGCAGTGCAGGGTAGAGGAAATTCCCTGCAATCCTGCAAGCTGTTGGAGCCAATGTGGAGCTTGAGAGTTCTAGGTTGCAATTGTAGAGGATCACCTTTTACCTATCTTGCACTCTTCTTGCAACCATATTTGCAGGCGCATGCACTCAGTCATATAGTTAATATTCACTTAGGTCTACACGATATAGAACAGTGTGCATTTTTACATTTGCCTCTGGTAGAGCTGAAATATGCACAGAGCAGCAAAAGAACAAACCAAGAAGCGTTTGAGTTTCTGAATAAGCAGAAATAATAGGAACTGTTGAAAATCATAAATACTAATTTATTCCCCTTCTTTTGCCCAGAATGCCAACTCTTGTCCAGTGGATCGAATTATTTTTAAATCTATCTGTGTTAGAGTGCACTTTGGTGGAGAAATTTTGAAGAAGGTAGGTTTTCTGTTGATTTAAGTATGACAAGGGCCAGAATTCATATATTGTACAATACTATCAGCTTGTGCAGAAATTTATTTAGAAGCATTTCCCTTTTTAGTGACAAATCCTAATTCATAGCATTTTCTCCTGGATTTTTTCCTCTTTTAGTTAATATATTGAAACATCACATAAATGCACTGTTGCTAAGGATCACCTACTTGTACAAATAATGAGTGTGTGGAGTTGCCTGATCCTTCTTTTGTTTTGTTTTTCTTTTGCATCGTACAACATTTTTTTTTTTGCTAAGTGGTTTTTCCCATTGAAAAATTGTTGTTCGATTTTTTTCCATAGGGAAAATTGTTATGCGGGACGCCATTCCCTCCCCCCCCCAAAACCCCCACCACTTATTGTTATGGGATTTTGTTGCTCTATGGGGCGATTGTTGTATGAAGTTCCACTGTAGATTGACATTCAAAGGCTGCTTTTGAAATTTTAACAGTGGCAGTTTCCATATTGCCCTGATGAACATTTGAGATGGTCTTACAGGGCACTCTTTAGGAGTTGATCCAATTAAATGGGTCTTACATGTTAATGATAAACATTAATAAGATTGGACTGCATCTATCATCAGTTGGCGGTAGACAAACATACCGTAGTTTTAACTTTCTTCAATTATTTATAACATTATTTCTTCTTCAGTTCACTTTAGCTGATTTTTGTTCTTGTGAGCATAAAGAGGAAGCATTAAACCAAAACTTCATGCTTAGCTGAACTGGAGTAAACAGATACAGTAATACCCCAGATAACGATTGTACCGGATAGCGCTAAAACCGCATAACGATGCAAGATTTTTGGAAAAATCTTGCATCGGATAATGCGATTTTTAGCATTATCCGGTACAATCGTGTGTGTGTGTGTGGGGGGGTTGGATTGGGTAGAACATCTATCCAATCCAAACCCCCCCCCAGCGCCTGCCCGCACGGTGTTTGGAAAGGGTACGGGGGATGTTCCCCGTACTCTTTCCAAACAACGTGCGGGCAAGCGCGCGTGTGTCAGATGGGGGTTGGGGAGGCTACGGAGATCTTCCCCGTAGCCTCCCCAACCCCCATCTGACACGCGCGCGCCTGCATGGTGTTTGGAAAGGGTACGGGGGATGTTCCCCGTACCCTTTCCAAACACCGTGCGGGCAGGCACACGCGTGTCAGATGGGGGTTGGGGAGATCTTCCCCGTAGCCTCCCCAACTCCCATCTGACACGCACACGCCTGTATGGTGTTTGGAAAGGGTACGGGGTTGTGTTTTTACCTTTTAAAACAGCACTTTATAAAGTTTTTAAAAGTTTAAAAATGCTCTATGTTTTTCCCCCTAATGTCAGGGTGGTTTGGCATGTTTCTGTAATGTATTTACCCTTTAGACAATTATTTCTTAAAGTTCTTTAAGGTTCCAGCATGTTTCCTTGACTTTCCCTTGCACTCTGTGCGAGTTACAATGTATCTCTATGGAGTTGACGTCATCTAAGACAGCTCCATAGGATTTTAACGCTATCCGATACATGTATCAGATAAGGCTAAAAACCGCATAATGTTAAGACTTGTGGAACCAAGTCTTAACGTTATCCGGGGTATTACTGTAGTTGCTTCCTTCAGTGGCTATACTCTGTTGATCTTGACATGACCATACAGAACTTTCTAAGAATGTGCATCTTTGATCAGATTCCTGTTGAAAACACCAGATCTCAAGAAGATGATGTAGAAGATGATCCGACCTTTTGTGAAGTGTGTGGTCGAAGTGACAGAGAAGACCGCCTGTTGCTGTGTGATGGCTGTGATGCAGGGTAAGAAATCTATGCCAGGAGAAGTTCTTCACCATCTCTACATCTGCCAAATGCTTATACTGTACTCTAAATTAGACCTCTCGTTCCTTCTTAGTTTTGTATGCTGTATGTAATTTTGTAAAACAGAGCCCAGCCCAGGGTTATGGTACTTTTGAGATGGAATTTCATTTTTTTGCATGGCAAAACTGATGGCACAATTATTTCAGCTACTTAATGTTCAGAATTGATTTCTCTTCTCACCCTCTGCCTTCCTTCTTTAGCTCTCCTCTCAGTTGACATTTCTAAGCATGCTGTACTTTCATAGAAATCTGGAGAGCCTTACATCCTACTTTGAGCCTCTTGAAAGAAAGGTGGTATATCAGTATAACAAATAAGACTTTAAAAAAAGCCTTTGTTTGGTACAAAAAATAATAATTAAGAATTAGTTGGCAATTGGGATTTGTGCCCAAACTCATGGAATAGTTGCTGGTTTTGTGTCATAGAATTATATCAGGCACACCCAAACTATGGTCCACGGGCCCAATTAGGCCCATGCATATCATTAATCAGGCCCATGGTGAGAACCCGGGCACTTCTGGGACGCCACCGCTTGATACATCACTTATGGCTGTAGCAGCGATTGTGCTTCTTCCCTGCTGGTCTGAGGAGGTTGCGCTTGTTCCCAGTGCAGCAGAATGTTGTCAGCCTTGGTGCGTGGCACTGAGGAAGTCTGGGAGATGTAGTCATCGCTGCATGACAAGGGACCTCTCCTAATGCTGCAGATTCCAAAACAGCAAGCAATGGAAGCAACTCGCCTCTGGCCCCCACAGCTGTGTGTTGGGGGGTGAGACTGGCCCCACAAAAAAATTTTGGGGGGCACCCATTAATTAGATAGAAGTAATTCTGTACCTATAAGTTTTTTGTTTAATGATCAGTAGCCCATTTCTGCTCAAAAATAATCTAGTCATTTTATCTTTTTAGTTTGTTTTGAATTTTATCTATACAGTAATACCTCATATAACATTAGTATCGAATAACACGAAAATCGCATAACATTAAGGAATCTGGGGGGAAGAATTGCATCGGATAACATTAAGATCCTATGGGATGCTTCAGATAACAACCACTAAAGCCTGTGTGGTTACAATGTATCTCTATGGATCCTATAGGATTTTAACATGCATCAGTTAACACTAAAAATCGTATAACACCAAGACTTGTGGAACCAGGTTTTAGTGTTATCTGAGGTTTTACTGTATTTCATATATATTCATAGTTTTAATTTGTGCAATGATCTGATGTGAATTTAAAAAGTCCCAACAAGCATTCCATTTTTCTTTTTTCTATCTTTCATCTGCTCTTCTTTTTCCTTTGTGTTGTATCTGTTTTAGATTGTAAGCCTAAGGTTAGGGGTTGCTTCTCATTGCCTATTTGAAAGCTACTCTGAGAAGTCTTTTTGATTGAAAAGCAGGATAAAGCTGGTTTAAAGAAATAGAGATCAGCAACTTGGGTTTGGTATTTAATCTATTTATTTATTTATTGCAGGATAGTTTTGCATCTTAGGCCAAGGAGATCACCTTTGCCTCTATGCTGGTCTTTTAAATGATTGTACATTATGTTTGTCTTCCTTAGCTACCACATGGAATGCCTGAATCCACCTCTAAGAGAGGTACCTGTGGATGAATGGTTCTGCCCACCATGTGCAGCAGCAAACGCTGGGCCTGTTGATGCTGGCAAGTGTATTACTTTTAAAATGTCCCATTGCTAGCTTTGAATGGTAGGAAACTTACTTTTTGGGAAAAACTGGACTTACTCATAGTTTGTATAACATTTGAGACTTTGAAAACCAGTTGTATTGTGGCAGTGGTTTATGCTGCATTTATGCTCATGTGGTTTAGTGGTTAAGATGCTAAATATGATGGCCATAAGGTCAGCAATTCAAGACCTGAGTGCTGCACGATGGAATGAGCTCCTGTCGTCTGTCCCAGCTCCTGTCAATCTAGCAGTTCAGAAGCGAGAAATTGCAAGTAGATAAATTGGTACCGCTTTGGTGGGAAAGGCAACAGCATTCCATGTGCTCCAGCATCTAATCATGCTCCACATGACCATGAAAACGTCTGCAGATGCAGACAGTGTAATCGAAGATAAGCACAACACCCTAGAGTCAGACACAACTGGCCTTCATGCAAGGGAGACCTTGACCTTCAGAGAACATGGGCATGCTGGTTTCCTTTATTACAAACCAATGGGGTCTAAAATTAACTGTACAGTACCAAGTTGATGGATGTCAATGGGTGGCAAGCATCTTGATCTTAACTATTTTTTTGAGCCAGGCTGTCTCCTTCAAATGAGAAATACTGAGACATTACATAGAGAGTTCTAAACCAAAGGGATTTCTTTGTTCCAAAGCCCATATAAGTTTTGTTGTGGCTTACCTTGTAAGATAGCCGAAATGTGTAGTTGCAATTTCCTCCCCTTTCTCCAAGGTTAAGAGGAGTAACAGTGTAGGGGAAGGAAATTCTATGCTGTCCGGCTAGGCCCTGGAAGCACTTGATAGCTGGTGGGAAATGTTGTTTCTTGTGTAGAACTTCAGACTTTTTGTTGTAGAGGTTTAGGGGGAAACCCGAGATTGTGGAGGGAGGCCTTCAGCCGCTCCCTGAAACACAGGTGGTATCTGACATACATATCTTATTTTAAGAAACAGATCGTGTCAGTGAAGAGGAAGTTGCTTCCCTCATGGCTGAAGTAACCCCTACCACTAGCCGACTGCGTCCCAGTGTCCGGACGCGAGCCATAGCTAGAACACGTCAGAGTGAGCGTGTGCGGGCAACAGTGAACAGAAACCGGATAACAACTGCACAGCGAATTCAGGTACTGGGCAGCTAGTTTTAAACTACTGTTCACTGACTAATCTGGGATGGCTAACATCCAGCGGGCCAAGGACTCCACACCCTCCCAAGGCCCCTCAACACTCCTATTTTTAAAAACCTTAAAGTGGATCTTTTGAGATTGCAGTGGCAGTTTTGCCACACTTTTTGCCTGCACTTGGGTGCACTTTAGCTGTAGGGGCATCTCTCCTGATACCAGAAGTGACTCTTGGTTGTGTCCCCTCCCCTAAGAGCAATGGTGGGAGCAGCTTTGTTTACGAGGTTTAATTCAATTGGACACTGGTTTGAAAACGACAGCCTAGATCAAGGTTTCCCAAACTATGTTCTGCAGAACACTGGTGGACTTCAATTCCCAGAAGCCTAAATCAGTACACTGGTTGATCAGTGCTATGGGGAATTGACTTAGGCTTCTGGGAATTGAAGTCCAAAAATCATAAGTTGGGAAACACTGGCCTAGATCAGTGTTTCCCAAATGCTGGTGTTTGGACTTCAGTTCCCAGAAGCCTAAGCCAGTATATTGACTGATCAGTGCTTTGGGGAATTGACTTAAGCTTCTGGGAATTGAAGTCCAAACACTAGCATTTGGGAAGCACTGGCCTAGATCAATGATTGTGAATGTTACTCTTTTGTTTTAGCATGTTCCCAGATACCTCATGTCTTCTCTTCTTGATGAAACAATTGAAGCAGTTGCTGCAGGACTAAGCACAGCAGTGTATCAGAGGCCATTGACTCCTCGGACCACTACCAAGAGGAAACGGAAAGGAGGTAGAGCTGACGCTTTTTATTTGTTACATTTCTAAGGAGTTTTACACATTTCTCCTCTTTTCTTCACTGCTTTATCTTTACAATAACCCTGGGAGTTGGAGGGTTGGCATCACATTGAGCTTCATGGCAGAGCAGTAGTTTGAATCCAGGGCTTCCCTATCTGATGAGAAATAATAATTATGACACATGAAGCTTGCTGGGATGACTTAGGATTTGCATTAAATATCAGTGATTAAGACATTTAAAGTTCATCTATCAAAATAGACAAACAAACTGTATTTTACAATCTCATAAAGCAAGGGTGGTCAAACTTTTTTGGCCACAGGCCGGTCACATGGTTTAGTGGGCCGGTTATGTGGTTCCTCCCACTGGAAGTGGAAGTAAAATGTGTTTGTGACAGCCACGGGTGCTTTACAGCAGTGTTTTGTGCATGTGCGTTTTCAGTTTCCAGGAGTGGTATGGGCCAGATTATTAGGCACTGTGAGCCAGATCCAGCCTGTGGGCCGTAGTTTGGGCACCCCTGTCATAAAGGCTGAATGAATCCATCTGAAAACAATCAGCTTGTGAGTAATAAAAGTTCCATCATAGGGTGAGAGCCACTGTTGAGCAGTTCCTGTTTCTACCCTTCAGAAGGACACGTGTATTTGAATTTAGACGGGACATGTCCAATCTGGTACATTTATTTTTTTTCTATAAATGGTTTGACTTTGCAGATTCCAGAGAGATATTGATTGAAGTCTATGTTTGCTCACTTCTTCTTCTGCAATTGTTTGTATTTTGTTTTAGTGAGAAGAAAGAAAACGGGAAGTAAAAAAACCCATACGAAAAATTCAGCTGGAAAAAAGAGTGCTGGAACATGGATGAAAAGACGCAAGCGGCGAAGACGAAGAAGGGTGAAAAAAGCAAAAGTATGCCCTGAAATTGTCTTTCACTGTTCTAATTTATTTATTTATTTATTTAATCAAACCTTTATGCCGCCCTCCTCACAAAGACCCAGAGTGGCGAATAAACTTTAAAAACACTTAAAACAGAGTAAAAACATGATGTAAAAACAGAATTAAACAGGATTAAAAAGTTACAAAAATTAAAAGAGATTAAACAAGTCACACACAGAGAGGGAGGGGTTAGATGAGCCAATAAACTGAGACAACCATCTGGCCCATACCCCACACATGCCCCGCCAGCCAGGTCTTAACCCCCTTCCTAAAGGGCAGCAGCTCCATCTGGAGATGGAACTTACTTGGCAGGAGTTTCCATAGGGCTGGAGCAGACACAGAGAAGGCCCTCCTCCTAATGCTAGAGAGGTGCGCCTCCCTAGTCAATGGTACAACCAGAGCGCCTCTGGTCTGTTCTGGTGGGACGGATAGATGTCCTTAGGACAATGTGATCTCTTAAGTATCCTGGCCCACTACCATATAGGGCTTTAAAGGTAATGACCAGCACCTTGAATTGCACTCAGAGGCACACTGGCAACCAGTGCAGCTCCTGCAGCAATGGTGAGGCATGAGCATAACACTCGCACCCCATCAAGACCTGGGCAGCTGCATTCTGGACCAGTTGCAGCCTCTGAATGGTCACCAAGGGCAGCTGCATGTAGAGCGCATTACAATAATCAAGTCTGGAGGTGACCAAAGCACGTGTGATCATGAGCAAGGAGTCCTGATCTAGGAGTGGGCGTAACTGGAGTATTACACGAAGTTGTGCAAAAGCCCTCCTGGCCACGACTGCCACCTGCTCCTTGAGCAGTAGTCGTGAGTCCAAGAGGACCTCCAGATTACGCACCGGGTCTGTTTCGGGCAAGACTGCGCCATCCAGAACCAAAGATGGTAGTTCCCGAGTTAACACAGGACCCCTGACCCACAACCATTTAGTCTTGTCGAGATTCAGCTAAAGCCCATTGTCACCCATCCAGACCCTGACAGCCTTCAGGCACCTGGAAAGGACTTCCACTGCATCGCTAGGTTCCCCACAGGCCGAAATATACAGCTGGCTATCATCTGCATATTGATGATACAGTACCTCACCCAGTGCGAATGGATGATACTAATACTTTTCTTGTGTATGGCACTTTCTATTAGAAATTTTATTAGAGGAACGAAAGTATATTCATACATTTACATTATATATAATATTTATAACTTTATAATTTGCAAGCAGTACTTCTCCAGGTAATAAAGATTGTCTGTCTGTCCCAACATTTGCTTTTTCTCACCTCTGTATCTTGCATTTAGCCCTGCTTTGTTTTGTGATTGGAAGATAACTGGGAGCATCATGTCTAAGTCTCATTGCTGAGCCCTAGAGTAGCTTTGAGGAAAACCCCTTGCTTAGAGGCATAAATATAATAATCACAGTTCCTTAATTTCTAATTTGTCCCTCTCTCTTCTTCTCAGGTGAAAAATGAAGTGACTGCTCGTTCCCGAATTGCAAAAACCCTTCATCTTGGCAAACCGGTGCGTGGCGCTTCAATCCCTTCCATGTATAAACCAACTGAACCCTCACTTGGCCTCATGAGAGCTGATATTGGAGCAGCTTCCCTCTCTGTCTTTGGGGACCCTTTTGAATTGGATCCATATAACAGGTAAGAATGTGACAGATCGGGGGCATGGGGTGGGGGGGAATAATGATCTACAATCGAAAACTGTATGGCCAGATTGTGTAGTCATATAATGTAAAGGTGACAAGAATGGTTATGGTCCATTGGCCAAGGACTATTGTACGCGCAGCTGTGTTGCATATTTTAAGTTGTTGTCATTTATAGGCTATCTTTCTCCTGATCTTTCAAGGTGGTTCACAATTGTAAAAAGATCAAATTGAAACACAACAAATTATGGATTAAAGAAACAAACTCTAATAATAGTTAAATTACATTAAATTATTAAAAACAGGACTAGAAAACTACAAACAGAGCTTGAGAGTCTCAGTTTATAGACTCATCCTTGCGTTAAAGCAGGGATAGGCAATATATGGCCACACCCAGTTTCCCAGGTCCTTGCTCTGCTACACCAGATCTGCTGTGATAATGGCAGAAACCAGATAGTTTCCCATCATGGCAGATGATTTGGCCATGGTGTGTGGGGTGCCAATACTCTTCTGTTTTCTGGAAATTGCCAGTCCTGTTTCAAAGAAGGGTCATTATTTACCAACTCTTACTTATAATATATGTATAGCTCCTTTTAGTTAAGCTTTGTGTTTTGGTGCTGTACCGTGTGTCAAGGAAATTTTTTTATCACTTATAAAGACTTCACAATATATTTTTTTCTAATACACTAGTACCCCGGATAACGATGAGACTTGGTTCCACAAGTCTCGTCGTTATCCGGTTTTTAACGTTGTGCGATACATTGATCACACAATGTTAAAAAAAAACCTGTTTCCCTGGAGGCTGCAGCAAGCCAGAACTTCGGGATTTGAATTCTGACGTTTTGGCTTGCTGCACTTGCTGAGGACGTCGGGGAAGCCCAGAAACAGCTTGGATTGGGTCTTCCTACCTCCCTGGACCCGGCAGGGGGGTCAGGGACCCCAAAATTGGTAAAAAAAAGTCCGGGTTTTTTTTACCAATTTTGGGGTCCCTGGCCCCCTGCCGGGTCCAGGAAGGTGGGAGGACCCGATCCAAGCTGTTTCTGGGCTTCCCCGACATCCTCAGCAAGTGCAGCAAGCCAAAACGTCAGGGTTTGAACTCTGACATTTTGGTTTGTTGCAGCCTCAAGGAGGGTGGGGGAACTTAAAAAATAGCACGCATCGGCTCTAGGGAGGTCGGGAGACCCAATGCGCGCTAATTTTGAAGTTCCCCCACCCTCCTTGAGGCTGCAACAAACCAAAACGTCAGGATTCGAATCCTGACATTTTGGCTTGTTACAGCCTCAAGGAGGGTGGGGGAACTTTGGAAACAGCTTGGATTGGGTCTTCCCACCTCCCTGGACCCAGCAAGGGGGTCAGGGACTCCAAAATTGGTAAAAAAAATGGACTTTTTTTTACCAATTTTGGGGTCCCTGACCCCCCTTCCCCGACGTCCCCAGCCAGTGGAGCAAGCCAAAACGTCAGAGTTCGAACCCTGACGTTTTGGCTTGCTGCACTTGCTGAGGACGTCGAGAAGCCCAGAAACAGCTTGGATCGGGTCTTCCAACCTCCCTGGACCCGGCAGGGGGGTCACGGACCCCAAAATTGAAAAAAAAACCGGATTTTTTTTTTACCAATTTTGGGGTCCCTGACCTCCTTGCCGGGTCCAGGGAGGTAGGAAGACCCCATCTAAGCTGTTTCTGGGCTTCCCCAACATCCTCAGCAAGTGCAGCAAGGCAAAACGTCAGGGTTCGAACTCTGATGTTTTGGCTTGCTCCACTGGCTGGGAACATCGGGGAAGCCCAGTAACAGCTGTAGATCGGGTCCCCTGCCTGCTCCAGAGAGATCAGAGGACCCGATCTACAGCTGCAGGGTGGCTGGGGAAGCTGACGGGGACTCCCTGTCGGCTTCCCTAGCCACCCGCCCTTGCCTCCGCAGCTGTGGGGTGGCTAGGGAAGCCGATGAAGGAGCCCCCCCCCCTCAGCTTTCCAGCCACCCCACCCCTGCCTCCGTAGCTGCAGGGTGGCTGGGAAGCTGAACAGAGAACCCCGTTCAGCTTTCCAGCCACCCTGCTGCTAAGAACGACTGTATTGGATAACGCTAAAAAGAACGTTATCCGGTGCAAATCTTCCCCCCAAATTTGTCGTCGTTATGAGGTTTTAGCGTTATCCGATACAATCGTTATCTGGGGTATTGCTGTATCTTGATGGTCATTTTGGGGATATCATTACTCTATCTCATATTAAAATAGGGCTGTCAGATCATCCTGACCAGATTCAAGAAGGAACCTCCTGTAAACTTATATACCATGGAAAATGTTAAAGATGATGGTTATTCCATGGCTTCTTTTCCATCCTTCCTGAAAGGCACAAACAGTGATATCTGTGCTAAAGAAGGATGGATCAGTCAATTCAGAATGTGTGATCAAATGTGTATCTCAACCAACAATATATAATCCACCGGTGAGAGAGCTCAGGAGCAACAGCTAGACAGCATTAAGTCAGTAATAAGCCACAGAAAATTCTGTGGTCAATATGAAAAATATCATTTATGTGAGCAACTTTAAACAACGTAGCTATGCCTCTTATTCCCTTAAGGAATAGGAAAACAATTTTACGAAGTAGTGTGCCTCTTTACACCCTAAGTTTAAAGAAGAAATTAAGATATTGTCGTAAGTGGAAATATGTATTTTCTGGTGAGGAAGATTGTGATCCTCTGCCTTTGATTTAGCATATATGTAATGCTAAATCAGGACAAGATGATGAAGTAAAAGACGGGAATGGGAGTGACCTTATTGTTGGGTCACTGTGACCAGACAAGTGACCGAAAAAACCCCCATAAGGCACGTGATAAAAAACTGCACACAAAAAGGTATTTAAGAGAGGCATCTCTGTTGAGGGGGGGGGGGGGGGCAAGACAGAAACGGATCCTGATAAGGAGACTGTCTCTGTATTGCTCCCTACTCCTCCCTTCTCTCCATTCCGGTCTCAACCAACGTCCTCACCTAATATAAGGTATTTGTATTCTCTTGGCTTTTAATTTAGATAAGTTTAGATAAGTTTGATAGGCTTGAGTAAGTTTGATTGTTATAGAAGATATAAGTTGTCTTGTTAATCGGTTGTTAATAAAGTAAGTTGTGATTGAAGACAATGTATTGTGAAGAGTCTTTATAAGTGATAAAAAATTTTCCTTGACACGTGTTTCCCCGAAAATAAGCCATACCCATAAAATAAGCCGTAGAAGGATTTCTGTGGAGTTGCGCAATAAAAGCCATACCCCAAAAATAAGACATAGTGATAGGCGTGGCTATGCAGCGTCCCGATGCGGAGCGGTAAAGAAGACGAGCAGCCAGTGGCGTAATAAAAATAAGACATCTCCTGAAAATAAGCCATAACGTGTCTTCTTGAGGAAAAATAAATATAAGACAGTGTCTTATTTTCAGGGAAACACGGTAGTTAACAAGCTAGTCCTTCTTTGTACCTGCTGTCTGCTTCTTTGCACTGATGCATTTTCTTAGTGACAAAAGGTGACATAGTAAATTGAAAGACAGTTACAGTTGGTTTTCCTTTAATTCCCCCCCCCCCATACCTGAGTTGTATCTGTTGTTGTCTGATGGCTATTGAGAGTAATTTTCCAAATTCCTCTCTCTGTAGTAACGACGACCTTCCCATTATGAGCTCCCCCGTGAGCACCAAAAGAAGAGGGCTTTCACAGTCAGCCCTGAGATCTCATTGCCCTGTTGCACAACCAGTCGCTGTGAGGCTTCCTCGGTAAGACTAACCAGGGGGGCGGTGCTTTATGCCAAAGGGCAGCTCTGGGAAGTCAAGAGTGTGTCTTGTCAAGTTTTCCTTCACCTGCTGGCCTCTCCACTAACATTTCTTTTCCATATAGAAACCTCAGCAACCTGTTTTCACATGTTCAGCAGGCCATTGAAATGACGGATGGAAAACTTATGACCTTCCATATAGTTTGGCCTTCAGCTCCCCAAATCCCCGTGTAAGGGATTTTTTTTTTTTTTTTGGGATGGACAAAGATGCCCTTGGCCAGAATTCAGTGAAGCTTGGCAGGCTCAGGACGATGCATTTATGACTAAGGGATTGTAGTGGCTTAGTGGTTAAGACACTGGACTTGATGACTGGGAGGTCAAAGGTCAGCTGTTCGAGACCAAAGTGCTGCACGATGTCCCAGCTCCTGCCAATCTAGCAGTAAGAAATTGCAGACAGCACCGGCTCTTTGGTTATAAACAGAGATAAGCACTGAACCCTAGAGTCGGATATGAATGTCTTTCGAGAAAGGATGACCTTTACTTAATGGTGTGACTATCTCTTGTGGCGAGGATGCAGGGCTCTGTTTGCATCTGTTTTTTCTCTTTGAAAAAACAACAGCACAAGAGCTGAATTTGGGGTCCACTAGGGCAGGGATCTGCAAACTTGGCTCTCCAGATGTTCTTGGACTTCAATTCCCAGAAGTCCTGATCAGCAGGCATACTGACTTGGGCTTCTGGTAATTGAAGTCCAAAAACACCTGGAGAGCCAAGTTTGCAGATCCCTGCACTAGGGGGAGAAAGTTAGTTAGTTTTAAGCCACTGTCCCCTTAAGAGGAGCCTGAGATAGAATTCTGGGCCTGGGAAGTTCTCTTGCAGTTGGAGAGCCGGGAGCCTTATAGGGAGAGGCAACCAGGAACTGCCGAACAAGAAAGGTTGTCTTTGCGAGTAAAAAGGAGAAGCCATCAAAACCATGAGGCTGGTGAATGTAGGAAACTTTGTTTTGTTGTTTGGGCTCCATGGAGTGTTGAGTGTGGCAGTTCAGTTCTGTTTCAGCACCTAGAAAAATCACATTGTTTTATTTCAAAATAAATTGTGGTGCATAGTGCCCCTCGTGTATTTGATGCTTTTGCCAAAAATTGAGAGGACAGGTTCCTACCTAAGAGGGTTGACATTATCTTGTACTCGAAAACAGCTTAAGCAGGAGTAGGAACATCCTATGAGTGCAAGCATTTCAGTGATAGAAGGGGTGTGGGCCTTCTTTATAGGTCAAAGGCCTTGTCCAGGTGCCTTAGACCAGGGGTGCCCAAACTATGGTCTAGGGGCCAGGGCCGGCCCCCGGGCATAGTTTGGGCACCCCTGAACCATGTGACCAGCCCGCGACCCAAAAAGTTTGGGCACCCCTGCCTTAGACTTACTTTACAGTGTTGATGGGCTGTGTGGCAAAGACTTTGCAGAACAGGTGGGTTTAAGGAGAGATTGGAAAGAAGAGAGAGCGGTGAAGACTTGCTGCCTGATTCTTCTGCTGAGACCAGAAGCCTCAGATTGCTTGCATGAAGAATTTCAGTTTAGAATCAGTGGTTCCCGACCTTTTCTTTGGCCATGCCCCACCTGAGCATCTCTAAAATCCTGACCCGGCCCCCCAGTGACATATAATTCTTATTATCCAAAAAGTGAATTCCTATTCATGTGGAGGAAGCCTAAAAGCCTAACTCATTCTCGAATTGCTCCCCTGTGGGACATCTGCCCCACGTTGGGAACCACAGGTTGAGATGCAATTTTCTCCCGCCCACCTCATGTCCTTAGGCTGTGGATAAAAGCAGGTGAGGTGGAGTCCATGAAGTGCATAACTCCAGTTTTGTCTATGCTCGTTTGGAATGTCTCCCAGTTCTCACAATAGGACTTTGATATCAACCCTGCTATTTGTTGGAGATCAGAAGCAAATGAGGCATATGGGGAAGTAGCTATTTGCGCTTTCTGTGTGTCTCTGGTTCACAAGCATGATGTTGGACAGGGGGTCTTTTTACCACATGAGGAGTACCTGGGTGGTATTTTTCAAATTCATATATTTGGTCCTTTCTTCTTTCAAATGTGTAGTAAAGTTCTTTAACGCACCGATGCTGTGGGTTCTCTTGTGAGTATTGCACACAGCCATTTTATTTGCATACATTTGTTTGGGTTCTGATTTGTTACATTTATATTCTGCCCTTCCTTCAAGGAACTGAAGGTCTCTCACCTACCCCAAACCCCATGTTACATCCTCACAACAGCATTGTGAAGTTGATAAGCTAGGCAGAAAGACGCTGTGAATGGCCCAAGGCCAGAACTCCTAGATAGCCTTTGAGAAGATAAAATGTCCTTGCCTAAGATTTGAACAGGGTCGTTTGGCTGGATTCCTGCTCCTCTCCTTAAGATATGGCAAGAATTGAATTTTGTCTCATGTGAGTCCATGTTTGTGAAGTTCTAGAACAAATGCTTAAAGGTTTAGGGAGCTTTCTGCTTCCTTTTTATTAGGAGTCAAAGTGTAAGCTGAGTACACTGAGATGTTCCCTCTAGAGCCAAAGAGGGCCAAAGCTCATTGAGAATTAGGGGAGAATCTACCAAAGAGCAGGAATGCAGCCAAATGTTCCCCTCCAGAGAAGGCAAGTTCCAGGTGAGTCATTACAGGTAAGGCAAAACTAGCTGATGGCACCTTGATGGCATTGCCACAATGAAATTCAATCACGAGAATAATTACCTCATTTTTTAGGTGTTACATCTAGTTTGAGAAGTTTGTAGGAGAACCTTCAGTTGGAGGAATGGTATGTGCTGAAAATAACTATTTCAGGTGCAGTGGCATGAAGCAATGGCCTGTCCAGATTGGGCTTCTAATGAATGTGTATATTTTCATTTAAGTATTTTCTGTCTCAACTTTTAAATAAATATTCGTGGATGAACACTTCAGAGAATTCCCCATATGAATCAGGATGATTCATATGTGGCTGGTGGCTGGAAAGGTTCTCAAGATGCTCTGGTTCCAGATTGTTTGGTCTAGAATAGATGATATGAGACAGGAGTTGCATATGCTAATCTGGCCATTCAAGAAATACTCCAGCAACCTGGACTGATTTCTGAATTCTCTGAAGAATACATTAGATTAAGCCAACCAGAAGGTGCCTCAGTAAAGGAAATCTCTGCCTTGAGTTTGCAAGAACTGAGCAATACTGTTAATGACAGGACTTCTTGAAAATTAGTATCAAAGGTTGAGATAAGTTAGAAGCTACTTGACAACATGTAACAAACAGCAACAGCTACCTGAAAGTGATTGAGGTCTTGGTATACTGTGCTTGTAGCTGTTGGCCATAGAGTACTGCAAGACAGAGTGAGCTTCTGTCTCTGTCCCAGCTCCTTCCAATCTAGCAGTTTGAAAACAAGAAATTGCAAGTAGATAAATAGGTACCACTTTGGTGGGAAGGTAAACAGCATTCTGGGCACTCCAGTGTTGAAGTATGCCTGTCATGTGTCCATGGAAATGTCTGCAGATACAGACAGTGCTGGCTCTTTGGTTATAAACAGAGATGAGCACCGAACCCTAGAGTCAGATATGACTGGCTTTTGAGAAAGGGTGACCTTTACCTATACATCATCCAAGATGACACAGCCTCCATCTGATACAGCAGCATTGCTTTGTCTTCACAAGATATAGGGCATATTGTAGCTTAAGACCTTGTAGATCAAGGACACCCAAACTTTTCGGGCTGCAGGCCGGTCACATATTTCAGCAGGTCGGTCATGTAGTTCCTCCCACCAGAAGCAAAAGTAAAATGCACCTTGCAGTCCTTTTTGCAACAGGATGAGGTAGGTTTCAGGCTGCTGTTTTCTCTGCTTAAATCAGGGGTGCCCTGGTGACGTGGGCCAGATGAATTGGTGTCGGGGGCTGGATCTGGCCCACAGGCTGTAGTTTGGGCACCCTGTTGTAGATAAATGTTTTCTGTTCTTTTGTTCATAATTGTCTTTACTGTACTGGCCTTTGATTTTAAAACAGCTGAAGAGGGTATGCTAGTGAGAACGCTTATTATAAAAAGCCAAAATGCCATTAGAAAAACATACATTCTTTAAACGTGATTAAAATTTTAGGCCAAGGAAGATAGTCTACAGCCTCTTTAGCTTTTGTAAATCAAATATATTTAGATCATCAGCATATTGACATTTGCCCCCACTCTCAACCCCAGAAATGCTGGAAATATTGTGAATATAACTTCCTTTGGTTTTTGAATCTTCCTAAAGTATTTGTATGCATGTTGTCACCATTTAAATAAATATATGCTTTCCTGGCTAGTCTGCTCTGCTTAAGTAATCAGTTTAAAGTTGACGTTTTGTTTATTATTGTAGCATTTTATTCTTTCTTAGATCTGGTTTGCCTTAACATTGTTTATTGTGGTTTGCCTTTGATATGTAAGATGGTTTTTTCCAGTTGCCTAAAATTGTGACATGCAGATTGCTCTGGATACTTCTTCTCCTGTCCCAATTCATCAACTGCAACTTGTATCTGAGAATGTATTTTTTCCTGAAGCAGGAAAAATGCCAGTGGCATGAATTTGTTTAAGGTAGATCCCAGCTTGCCATGAAGTGACCCACACACTATGATCGCAGAGCCATCCCTTGTGGCACACAAGAAATGAGACATGCAGGATTCAACCCAATAATACTAATAGTAAAGTGCCAAGATGCTTCTAATTTATAGCAATCCTTTCTAGTGTTTTCTAGGTCTAGAGTGCTCAAGCAGTGTACTGTTGTTCTTCTGGGTCTGCTCTGGGAAATTGCAGCTACACAGATTGCTTCTTTTTGTTACAAGGCACAGTAGTGAATCACACAGCAGCAATGTGGTACTGCATCTCACTGATAGTTGTGCATAATCTGTGTCTTGGATTCAGTGGAATGGATTCCCTGCCTTCTGTAGCCCACATTTGAACTGGCAAGCAGGAGACACTCTCAAAATAAACTAGAAGATGAAGGTTACAGTATGGAAGAAAGAAACGAGAACCCTTTTTGTACAAGAGTTGAGAGGATGTTTGAAACTTACTTAACGAATAAATCGGGGTTCACAATCCCCCCTCCCACTAGAAGTCACAATTGGTCGCTTACAATAGTGTTTTGCTTAAAGAGCAATCCTGTGGAACACATTATGCTCTTTAAGCAAGGTACACCTATATTAGATAAAGATGTCCTACTTTGTATAATTTGTAGGAGGAGCACGGCTACCTTGTCACCTGAGCCAGAGGTGGAGCAAGTGCCTGTTCCTGACTTATTGGGAAGTATCCTGACGGGGCAGAGCCTCCTTATGATGAGTAGTTCTGATGTCATCATCAATAGAGATGGATCCTTAACAGCAAAGAAAGCACGTAAGGATTTTGGCTTCTTTAATCTTTATTTGCTAATGTGATGTATGGCCAAGTAGATCCTGATTCTGTAGAGCACTTTTTACTTTATACTCACGAATCTTAATCCATGCAGTATCTGGACAAACAGTTATGCATTCATTTGTTGTACCCACAGTCCCTTCTCATGATAAGCCTTGAATTGGTTGCGTTTTAAGTCTCAGTTGTTTCTATCATTTATTTTTCAAAGAATAAGGTTAATAGAATGGTGAGCTGGCATTAAAAAGGGGATTGAAAAACTCAGTTTTTCTCTTGTATCTTTCATTCTCAGTGCTACGTGACAGTTCAGGACAAGAAGAAAGCTTGGAAGACAGTACTCAACCAGGAAAATCACGGTTGGGGACTCCACTTAGTAGCACTGTCACTGAATCTTCAAACTCAAGACTCACCATCTCAAATACATATTCCTCATCTTCATCAGCACTGAGTGTAGCAAATAAACCTGTGAGTTCCGCACCAACTACAGCTGGAAGAGCACCCATTAGATTTGAATACACAATGACTCCAAGATCAGTTCAGACTCAGAATTTGGCAAATCTGAATAGATGTGGCCCCAAACTGGGCGAAGTATCTAGATTTAATGGAGTCTCTAAGCTAGCCACAACCCCTCTTCCTACCTCTTCTAAATTTGTGCAGAATAATTCTCATCCCATCTCAAAAACAGTACACCCCAGGCCACCTCTAAAATCTTCTCCCAAAAGGCTTGAAATATCTGAACTTCCCAGGATACCAAAGATTAAGAAAGAAGCAACAAGTGGACATCTTGGATCACAGTCTTCTCACGATGGAAGGGGTGACATTCCCAGCTCCTGTATAACACAGCTGACTGGCAAAGGGAACGCAAGCCAGCCAGCCAGAGGGGCCAAGATGGAGGGTAGCAAGCCAAGTTCTGATCAGCGACAAGCACAGAGAGCAGCTGGAGGCACTTATTCTGCAAGTTCAGCTGCCCATAGCACTTCTGCTCCTTCAACAAGGGGGAAAGTTGGGAGCACTTCTTTTGAGAGCTTTAAAATCAACATACCTGGAAATGTTGTGCATTCCAGCAGATTGTCTAATCCTGGATTTTGCAATACTTTCCGACCTGTCGACAATAAAGTGCAGCAGAAAGAGAATCCTTCACCTCTGTTTTCACTGAAGAAAACCAAACCAGTAAAAAGTGAAATATATGATCCTTTTGATCCAACAGGCTCTGATTCAAGCTCAGCAAATAGCAGTCCTGAAAGGTTGCCCCTCACTAACATCACCAGAACAATATCTATAACAAGTCCCAAAGTGCAGACATTTCAAACTGTGCGCCGTATTACTCCTTACACTTTGGAAAACATATTTGGGCCAGGAGCTGAAATATCTGATGGGCCATTTACTAACATGGAAGCTCCTGAAGAGGTGATGATGAAAGAGCGGGTAGTGGAACAGGTTTTCAATACAGAGCAAGGAAAAGTTGAAGAGGAGGAATTGCCAATTACACCTTGTACATTTTCTGCCATCAGCCAAATAGTGAATAACCAGGAGGATAGGGACCACCCTAGAGTCAATTTTGATGAGGATGGAGTTAAACCAGCAATGAAAACAGAGCCAGACAGTCCCATAAGGGAAAATAAGCAACAAAACATACATGGAAATGAACAAGTGGCAAAGCGCTCTTTTTCAAGATCGCCATCAAATTCCAGTTCTCACAGCCAGAAAAAAATCAAACTTAAAAAGTCAAGTATGAAAGAGTACAAAAGCACTCGGTCTAGATCAAGGTCTAGGTCCAAGTCCAGATCATGCTCCAAGGATAGAAGCTCCAGATCTAGTTCTCGCTCAGTTGAAGACAAATATAGGAAAAGCCACCAGACTAAACCCAGAACCCGAGAATCATCAAGTGACCTCTCCGGCAGTCACGAGCATTCAAAAAAGAAGAAAGCAAAGGATAAAGCTAAAGACAAAAAAGAAAAATATTCTTGGCCAAAAGAACACAAGAGATCTAAATCCCAGTCTTGTAGTCCTGGCAATTCACCTCCTGAGTTACATGAAAGCAGGAAAAAGAAAAAGCACTCTGCTTCTAGAGCAAGGATGCATCAGTATTCCCGATCAAGTAGTGTTGAGCGAAGTAAAAAAAAGAAACACAGAAGAGAGAGAAGTTCTGACAGACATGAGAAGGAGAGGAACTCACGGTCACGAGAGAGAAGAAGATCGAGGTCTCGGGAGAAGCGGAAAAGGCGATCAAGGTCACCCTCTGAATCAAGATTACGAGAGTCCAAAGAGACTAAATCTAGGGAGAAACGGCCACGATCAAGATCACGTTCCAAGGAAAGAAGGCAGAAGCTAAAAGAGAGGTCACCTTTACCTCTGGAAGTGGAAGACCAGAAATATTTCATCAATAGCCTAGATAGTCCTTGTGCACATGCTCTGTCTTGGCCACAAGAACAGGAAGAAAAAGGGCAAGAAAACATTAACGTCCATTTAGACCAGGGCCCTGTTCAGGAGCTGCTTCTCCCAGAGGCGAGCATAGGGAAAGGTGACCTAGAAGAAGCCATTGCAGTGGACCAAATCTGTGAGAGGTCCATGAATGAAAAATATCCTTCCCAGTCAGAGTCTGCAAATTCTGGTGTGTTACCTGACAGTGTTGATTCTTCTGTTGGGAGTGAATTGACAGTGGACAATGATTCACCAGGGTTTGATAGCCAAAGTAGTGTGAAACTGGAAGAAATAGAAATTAAAGTAGATGACAATGATGTGTGTCCATTTTTATCAGATTCTGTTGTTCTAAAGAAGGAGGAACTTACACCAATGTATAGTGAGGCAACATTACTTCCAACTTTTTCTGAAATTAGAACATCAACTGAGTCTAAACATGGGGGTCCTTTGCTGAATGAGAATGCCTCTAATGTAAATAAACCTAAACTGGAGGTTGCAGTTCAGAGTCCTGTTTTGAAATTGAAAGCACCCGTGAAAAGGGTTACATGGAATCTTCAAGAGGAAGAAAGTGATTCAGTGACTGCTGACAAAACACCAAGTAAGTGTAAAGGATTTCTTCTGTAAGTCTTGAAGGCGGAGAGATTTAAATGTGGAATGGACTGCTGTCATAGCCCAATTGTTATGATGTGTCCTGCTAAATAAAAGGCAAAAAATAACAGTCTAGGTAAAAAATAATAATGGGGTGGAATTGATAGAAAATTATTAATTACAACTAGATTTGTTTCATAGTCTTTGGATCAGTTTGGTAGTAAAACTGGTGACTGCCACAAAGCGCATGGGAGAAAATGGAAGACCATTCATTCTTAGCATCTTTCCCAAGATATAGCCTCTTTAATTCTATAAAGAAAAATCCAATCAATCCCATAGGCCTGGTTCAGAGAAAACTATGGTGGATATCATGGGAGTGACTCTTGGACTCCTATGGTCTCTTGCTTTGTTCCTTTTGTACTGTCTGTTTGGTTGTTGCAGCAAATCAGAGTTTGCCATTGCTTCTGAACTGCTACACAATTACTTGCTCTTTAAGACTTGAGTCATCTCACACTAAACTTCTGGACCACTTTACGATGCCTTAGGTCAGGGATTCTCATCCTGCAGCCTGTGGGCCAGATGCGGCCTGCATTGCCATTTCATGAGCCCCCTATTGCCTCCACCACACCCAGAAGTGCCATGTGCTGAAGGAAGGGCAAAATGGCCACCCAGCCCCCGAAGGTGTCTGAGGGAACATGACCCGGCCCCCAGCTTTAAAAGGTTGAGAACGCCTGCCTTAGGTTATGAAGTCAACTTTTCTATTTTTAAAATCTTTGAAAGGTTTTCATGTTTAAGAAGAATCTGTTTAGAGAAGTTGTGACAGAGTAGACCCATTGCATTCAATGGAACTTAAAGTCACACTGATTCCAAAAATTCTACTACGTCTGAGTTCAACCCATAGCATTTTTCCTCTTCTCATGTGTAATGTTACATAGATTATCTGCTGCAATTAGCTGGATTCTTTACTATGCTAAAATACCTTTTCCTCTCTTTGGTGGAATCTAGGAGTGCCATTCTGTAAACAGCAGAGAATGAAAGAAGGCATGTGGAAGGCAGAGGATTTGACCCAAACATTAAATCAGGTGCAGTTAACTGAACCTCCTCCAACCAATTATATGATTCCTGAGCCTATGTTTCCTGACCTAGATTCCTCTCAGGTTGGTTCCCGCTCCAGGAGTTGAATCTCATGGAAGGCCATTCCACTCCATCTGTGACCGTGTCTTCCATCTGATTTCATTGTGGGAAACTTTTCCTCCACTGACAGACAGTACTATTGTACAGGCCTTACATGTCAGTAACCTTCTGACTGTACTATTTTTCACCTTGTACATTAAAATAGAAACCATGATCTGTGGCTGATGACTTTTAATGTGTGGTCGCTTTATCATTAGAAAGGGGAATTTTTTTTTTGAGATAGTTTTAGAACAGTTATGAGACTACATAAAAATATGATTTTTCCAATTTACACTGAAAGAGAGAGGAGCTACTGAGGGAATGTGTGTGTATATATATATTTGCTTTTTTGAATTGACAGAAAAAACATGCAATTTTGAATAAAAGTGGTCCTTAAAATCCTGAGGCCCCAGTAACTTGGTTGTGACACGAGCATCAGTTCTGACTTCTGTTTTCTTCTTCAGGTTTACAACCAAAACCTGCCTTTGACAGCATCACTGCCCTCCAGCCTACCCCCCTATGCACCGGTCAGCCAACCCACTGTCCAGTTCATCATGCAGGGGAGTCTTCCTCTGCTTAGCTGTGTGGCGGGCCAAGGCTTAACTCCAGAGCCTGGCAATCTGGATCCAGATTTGGAGCCACCAATTCAGGAAGCTTCCACGGGAGATGCAGATGAAAAAGACAAAGCACCTAAATCTCCAGTGGATAAAATAAAAAATGAAGAGGTGAGTGGGTGAGAATGGCTCATTGGGATGTGGAGCTTAGGATAAGAGCATCTCATTTCTATGGACAAAAGAATGAATGAAAGAAAGAAAAAGGGGGGAGGAAAGAAGGGATGCCCAAACTTTTTGGGCTGTGGGCCGGTCATGTGGTTCAGGGGGATCCTGCCCCTGGCTGTTGTTTGGGCACCCCCTGAGAAAGATCAACAGGTGCCCCTTTCCCCCCTCACATTTCACTGACAGAAGTGTACCCTCCAATTGCTGTTTGTGTCCTGGACTGCTATGAATTAGTTAGTGCAGTTCATAAAGAAATGGCTGGTCAGTCGTGTCAGCTTATTACCAGCTGTCCTACTCTACCCTGGGGTCTCCCCATGTTCGTTAATGGGATTCTTATCTTTCAAAGAGCTCCCTACGAACTTCCCCAGGGCCTCCAGTAGGAGAGCTGGGCTGCTTTTCCAGCTAAAAACCTTAGCTGCACCTCCGTTCTGGTCCCATTCAAAACCATGAATGAGCAGAGGAGAACTTAAAAATGAATAGGGAGATATTTGGTAGCGTGTTCTGTGTGTGTTTGTGCCGAGTTACCTCTTACCCACAAAAGAGACATCGTTCAAGCAAAACGTTGTTTATTTGTTTCATTAGCATAGTCCAGTGGTCAGCAAACTTGGCTCTCCAGCTGTTCTTGGACTTCAGTTCCCAGAAGCCTTGATCAGCAAGAGTGCTGACTTGGGCTTCTGGAAATTGAAGTCCAAGAACACCTGGAGAGCCAAGTTTGTAGACCCCTGGCATAGTCCATAAAAAAGCGTAGATTAGGTTCAATAGCATAAGAATCAATCCAAAAGCAAAACATAGTCCTAGGTAATCATTTTGGAACAAAAACCAATATCCCCAGGCATGTTATTTCTTAGACATCGAAAACAGAACTGAGAACTCCTCTCTCTAAAATGGAGTTCGCTGACCAATGTGGTACTCTCTTATCCAATCAGAGCATCTCCTTGTACTTCTAGGAGAACTTTCCCATGACATAGAATTGTTTATGCACCTGCAGCTTGATTTAGCCAAAACAAGGCTTCTTCTTGAGCTAAGAGATAGAGAAAGGAATTTTCACTGTACTGGAAACAACCAGTCTATTTGACACAGAGAGAAGAAATGATTTTTGGAGGCTTTTAGAAAACCAGGGTTCCTCCAATTTGGGCACGTTAGGGAAATAGGGTCTTCCCATGACAAGTCGTCCCCAATCTCCCTATCAGCCACTTTTTCTGCATGATCCCATCTTCTAAGGAACAAAAATATTGGTGTAGCATTTTTCCATTCATTTAATAATCTTGGTATTTATGCAAGCTTCCGTCATGTTCTGCATCCGCTGCCTGTTTCCTAGGCCAAATGTCTGTAGTTTTTCTTCATAAGAAGGAGCTTACATTTTCTGATTCAATCGCGTCACCCAACTCATCACTTAACATTCAAGGATTTCCTTCCTATTGTTTTCCTTACTCTGGCCTTCCTGTTTGAACTAGTGGGGTGTTAAGGAATGTTCTGAAATGTTTAAACCAGGATGTACACGTTCAGCAGGCTCAAGCAGAAGAATATTCTGATTCTGCTGCCAACCTCACCAGCATTTGCTGAGGGGGAAAACTCTGCCTAGGTGTTCTTTGTCTGAGTTCCGAGACTTTTTGCACACTTATCAGTTTCGCCTGCAAATTCCCTTAAGTATTCTGAGAAGAAAAGGCTTACTGCAACATAGGATGTAATAATGCATCCTCAGCAAACTATTGAGCACACTGAGAAAGGAAGTCCAGGTATGAAATGAGAAAAGCAAATGTAAGAGCTCACATCACTGAAATTTCCTTTCTGCCTCATGTCAGGGAAAAGTAAGATCTTAATAAATCAGAACCACTCATCTGCTCTTCTTTTGCTTAAAGGTGACATTGAGCAAGAAGAACTCTGGCTCCGGCTGAAACCTAGTCCTGGCTATATGTATTTGCCATCCCTGATGGCCTGGCATAAAATCATCTTTCTGAACTCAGCTTGATTTCCCTTATTCTAACAGAAAGGAGTTGAAGGAGATCTAGGGATGGGAAGCAGAAAGTGTTATCCTGACATGTTGAGCAGTTGCTCTTTTTTGTGTTTTACTTTGAGATGGTGCTTCTTGTTGTCTTATTTTTCCCTTTTGTTTAAAAAAAAAAAACCCTCTCCTGTCTTCTAGTACATGAAGAAACTTCACATGCAGGAGAGGGCAGTGGAAGAAGTAAAGCTTGCAATTAAGCCCTTTTACCAGAAGAGGGAGATCACCAAGGAGGAATACAAAGACATTCTCCGGAAAGCAGTACAAAAGGTGATGCTACCTGACCCCAGTGCTTCTCTTCAGCTTGTGAAAGAGGGGAGGGCCGTAGCTTGCATTGCTGGCCTAACCATGTCTTGCTTTTCCAGGAAAGGAATCTGTTGTGAGGTGAGGCTTGCCCCACTTAAGATGATTAAAACCAACGTGTCTCCTTTTATCATTCATAGATCTGTCATAGCAAAAGTGGTGAGATCAACCCTGTGAAGGTGGCCAACCTTGTGAAGGCTTATGTTGAGAAGTACAAGCATATGCGGAAACACAAGAAGATGGAAGGCGAAGAAGAGCCTCCTGGAACAGGGAACTGATAGAGGAATCCCCAAGTGAAAATAGGCAAAGGCTTTTCTAGGCAAGGAGTTTGTTCTTCTATCTAGAGAGAGGCAAGGCTACGCAATTGCATCTTGTAGCCCCTTCCCTCAAAAGCTGGACCAAGTCAGATCTTCCTACAGAGAAAGAGGCACTTTTTTCACATAGGTGTAGGATATCCTCTTGGGTTTAACTGGCATTTGTGAACCAAATGCCAGCGTATCCCTCTTAACGTGTGGAAAAACTCTGGACAAAGAAACGGGGGCTGTGTTGGGATGTGCCCTATCCATTGTTAAGGTTTTATCTATATCACACTTCTTTTTCTGATCTGCGCATCTGTCCTCACAGTGTAAAGCAAACAGTTTTATATGCAGTATACAGCAGTGTGTGCTGCTCCCATGACATTCGTATTTATCAGACACATGGATTCTTCAGAAATTTCTCTGAAACTGGTTACTACTTGAACCACAATATTTTTAGTCTGTTCAATGAAAGAAACATTGGTTTGATCTGTTGTTTCGGAGTAGTTGTGTGTGCTGACCTTTATGAATTTTTTATTTTGAAGTATCACTTCAGAGGTGGCACTTATTTACATTTTGTTTAAGTATCAAAATGAGAAATTTCTTCTTGGAGTTATGGGAATACGGTAATGGAGGAACCATACTGTGTTGCATCTCCTGTGTAAATAATGTGCTTAAGGCTGGGTTTGAGTCGTTTTCCCGTTCAACAAGCTGCCTTTTGTCAAGGAGGGAAAGAGCAGAATTTTTAAACTGACAATAGCAACTGAAAAGAAAGCAGCAGAAATATGTACAAAGCAAAAATGTGACAATTTATAAAATTATTTTGAATTGCTCTTTGTTCATACAGGTATTTTGCTTACTCTGATTATTGGATTGAAGTGATCCTATAAGCAAAAGTACTATAAATTCTTATGAAGGTTTGAAAGTAGCTGAATGTGGAGTTTCTATGACTTGGGTGTCAAGTACACATCCATTTGTGTTGGACATATACTCATTAGCATGTCTAAATGAAGCTGTAGATGCTCCTCAGTTCGATTTGAACATCCTGCTGCTCCAAATAGATACAAGAGCCGCCCCTTGTTTGATTTGCAGCAAAATGTGGCATTGAATACAAGTTGAAGTGAAAGAATTGGAGTTCTTTGGGGTGTGATGTCTATGGCCTTTTAAACTGCTAATCCCTGAATTGTGCTAATAGTTGTATACCTGTTATGCATTTTCCAGATGTGTTTTGTTTCATCTTTGTTGGAGATGGAAATCATACGAGTTATACGCTTCTCCTAGATGGCAAACCTTTTAGAGACCGAGTGCCCAAGGAGGTGGGGGAGATGGGTGGCAGGCATCATGTGTGCCGGTGATGTCACATGTGCACCCATGTGAGGTCACCAGTGCACTTCAACTGCATGTACACATGTGCCCCACCCCTGCACCATCAAGTTTGAAAGGCTTCCTGGGCCTCCTTTGTCAGAGAGAGGGGGGGAAAAGTGGTGCAGGGCAGGCTGTGCAGGATGGGGCTTCCCCTCGATGGCACGTGTGCTAGGAGAAAGGCTTCTGTGTGCCACTTCCGGCATGCTTGCCATAGGTTTGCCACCACTGTCCTAGATCATTCTCTCGGGCAGAAAAAAAAGGTTGAAAAGGGAGAATTGCACATCCCAAAAGCCTTCAGGAGTGGTGATTCTCCTTTAAACAAAAGCTTTTGTTTTGTCTCTCTCCCTCCCCCCCCCCCCCAACCTGAAGTGAGTTTCTGTTCATTTTTGTTTGAAGGGAGGAGGGAGAATCCAAGTACAGTAATACCTCGGTATACTGCTAAAACCTGTGCGGTTACAATGTATCTCTATGGAGCTTTAACATTATCCGATCCATCCCATAGGATTTTAACACGCATTGGATAAGGCTAAAAATCGGATAACACCAAGACTTGTGGAACCAAGTCTTAGCGTTATCCGAGGTATTACTGTAATAGCATATTAGAAAGAAGTTCAACCTTTAGTGTGTCCTCAGGAGTGAAACTGACTCAAGGAGCTCCTCTTTCCTGATCCACATTACAAGTTAATAATTTCAAAATATTCTTCAAGCTCATCCACCCAGGACAGATTTCTGACTGCTTTATTTTAAAACTGTTGTCCAGAGCAACAAACTAGGGAGTGAACCAACATGCAGTGACATCTTTAAGATGGCCTTATCTAGCTCTTCAGTGCAGTTACAGTATAACCATAAATAGGAGTATTACAACCTTGGATAAAATGTAAATGTATGCAGTCTCTTCAAGCAATTATTTGTACTGTACATAACATTTCCACAATTCTCTATTTTATAGACAAATCATTGTGATCTGATTCTTCACAAACAAGATACTTGAAATCATTTCTGGGGAATTGTATCCCCCTTCCCCTGGATTGGACTTTTTTTTTTCCTCATTAGTGTACAAAAACGCTGTAGAAGTATTAGATGCTTCCAAGGAAATTTCGCTATCATTTACAAAGGTTTGCTTTAGAAGATTCTGGAATTTCGGCATAGTGTCTGAGAACAATGGCTCCCAAGCTCTGTTGTGTTAATCTAAGACTGCTTTTCCAAAAGGAGTAGGGAAATGGTTGGGGAAAGGGGGAAATTATTCCTATACTGTAATTGCTCTTAACTCACCATCTGTCATACAGCAATCATCTTATTTACCAGCAGGTGAGAGACTACAGTAGGACCCCCACAATCTATGAGTGATAAGTTTCAGTTTATTTTGATTGTCCTCTTCCTGGATATGAGCCTCAAGTCCGCTGGCTCAGATCCAGGAAGAGCTTTATGGCAAGAACAAACATTCTTGAGGGTACACAAGAGCAAAACCAAATTAAAAGATGGAGGAAGGAGCTCACTGGGCAAGGAACAACATTAAAGGAGGATATAGCTGAGGAACTCCACCTCCCCTACGTCACTTGGAGAACCCTGAACAGGCTGAGGGTTGGAGTGCCTAAATGTAAGACCAACAGGCTCAATTGACGGCTGCTGGCAGACATCAACGTGCAGTGTGAATGTGGAGAGATACAGAATCCAGCTCATTTACTGGTCTGCCAATTGCTGCCAGAAACATGCACCAATGGGGACTTATGTTTAGCCAACGACAAAGCCAAGAAAGTGGCTTCATTTTGACAGTCCAGGGTTTGATTGGGACACAAAAGAATCCTGATTGCTTGAAACTGGAAAATAATCTGTATAGATTACATTGTATATAGTGTTCTCTAGTTGCCAGTTCTAGTAATATGTTTTGGGAGTGAATATATTCAGGCTGGTGATAATTGAAATTGTAGATACTGTATTGTGCTCACGGATACAAGGACCTATTGTAATAACTTAACAAAATAGACGTGTTCAATTGGTGTTACAATCACATAGGGCAATATGATTCAGAACATTTTTTTCCATCACCTGGGTTTAGTAATATTGATAGTGAATCCTGGCTGAAAACAGTAAAATTAACGAAATATCTCAAATTTTGAGTACTGTACATTCCTCTTTTTTGACGCTGCAGTACAACAAAGTATCTTACATAATACGTAGCATTTTCTGATAAAAGCTGCAGTTCATCACTGACAAATCAAATCTGTCCTTTGCTGGGGATTTCACAAGAGCATATGGATGACATAGCAACATATCTCCAAGTTACTACTTAGAACTGATAGGCATATTTCTATTAATTGGTGTAAATAGATTTTTGTTCATAACTGGAGTATTTCTGTCGAAGCAAAGCTTATATACTGCCCCATAGTGCTTAGTGCACGCTGGGCGGTTCACAGTAATTAGCATTTTGCCCCCACATGCTGGGCACTCATTTTACCAACCTTGGAAGGATGGAAGGCAGAGTCAACCTTGAGCCTTGGTCAGGATCAAACTCTCAATGTTCTGGCTGCAGTACATCAGTTTAACCACTGTGCCACCAGGGCACCTTTCCTCCTTGCACTTTTCAGGTATCTGACCCGAATGGTCTTCTTCCTGCTGCTGATGTTAATACAGAAGGGGAACAATCAGACACTGATCCTGTCTCCACATACAGTTCAAACGAAGTATTGATTTAGCATGGCTCATTTCTAGAGCAGCAGTCAGAGGAAAACTGGATATCACCATCATCTGCTTCATTTCCAGCCCTGAGCTGTTTCTAATCTGAATTATACCTTGGAAGTGACCTGAGCAACAGTAACACATAGGACTGTGATTTATCTGGTGAGGGTATAGTATTCCTAACAATCCTATTACCTTCATTCTCTGTCCTTTTGGTGAAATGTGGGTGATCGGTATGTTCATTGTCTCAATTTCTTATATGCTTCTGGTCATGAATACTTTTGGTCATGAATTTTAAACGTGCAACTCAATAAATAATGTGTACTTATACCTTAAGAGATCAAGTATGAGGTTTACAAAATAATACCAATATAGTCAACAGAAGTTGACTGCCCTGTAAACTGACATGACATGGATATTTTCAGTGTTTCATGTCACCAATAGAAGATGACCAAAAAGACAACAAATCTCCAGCTTTAACATACATATTCATTTCTTTGTTAGACATTCTGTCCACAAATTCTGCCCAAATGTTTTTATTTCAGAGAGGTGTACAATGGAAATGGAAACAGCTGATTAACAAGACCTGCGTCAGGATTTGGAACCTTTGTCTTGCCAGAGACTACATCTCCCAGAACCCCTCACTCCTGTCCATTCTGGATGGGTCACATGAGGCATTGTGGACAGCACTCTGAAGGGCCAGAGGTCCCTATCTTCCTTACCTGAACAGCCACAAATGTGATTACTGTAAATACTCGAGTATAAGCTGACCCAAATATAAGCCAGGGTACCTAATTTTGACCTGAGAAACCAGGAAAATAGATTGACCCAAATATAAGCCGAGGGTGGCAAATGCAGCAGCTGCTAGTAAGTTTCAATAATCAAAATACGGTGCATGAAAATAAGATGGAGCAGGAAGGAGTTTTTTCCATGCCGATTGAGATGTGCCAATGACAGGACAGGAGAAGTGGGTGGTGAAGGCTGTTAGCCAGTGCCACCTTTTTCCCTCGCACTCTGACTTGAGTATAAGCTGAGTCCACCTTTTTTTACCTCAGTTTTAGGACTGAAAAACTAGGCTTATACTCGAATATACACAGTATCTGTTGTGGCCTTTGCATGCTTTCCTCCCAGATAGGGAGATGGCACAGCTGACAGTGAAACATACCACGTGTAAATCAATACAAGTTCTTTCTTTAAAAAAAAGTACTGTATAGCCTCACAACTGGGTGAATCTGTTTTCTCTAGTAATTTCACCTGCACTATTGGGAAATGGCTGGGTTTGTGTTAAGTATGTTAAGCCCTCAGTTTCAAATTCTAGTAAACATTCAGTTCATGAGTGCTGCCCACAGTAATAAGAGAGATGGATTGTAGGAAGACAGCTCTTGCAGTAACACCAATGTGGAGAAGTAATCATGGCTTTCCTATCTGTCTCTAAACCACCACCACCCAAACTTGGAGGTATGTTTCAAAGTCATGAAGCAAAACCTGCTGCTGGCCTGGAAGCCAGAGACTCCTAGCCTCTGGGTGGCCAACTTTTGTGGCTGTGATGGGTATCAGCAGTGTCATGTCAAGCATAAGGCAACCACAATGATTCCCCATAATGCAATAGGCACATGAAGACCCTAAGGACACAAAGTCCCAGAGCCTGCCTTACAATTCATGCAAGCCAGTGAAGCCACTGCTATTCCCTGATGGCTGTAAGTCTTGAAAGTACCTTTGGGTACAAATGGTTTATAATTAGAGATGTACACTGACTTGAGTAAAAAGATTCAAATTGGCCCGAAGTGGAATATTTTTAGTGTTTTTGCAGAAGACGGAGACACAACAACAGACTGCAAGTTCACTCTCATAGCATTGGCTTAAGCCCAGCAGCGCCAAGTGCAAGCATCCTAGGAAGAGACTGATGACTAAATCACCAATGAAACTCCACAACAGTCCAACTGCAGAGAGCCTGTTGAATTATCAGAGTTAGGGCATCAGTCTATATATTTCCCTGCAGTTGTTTAGACAGCTGTTTCACATTTAGGGAAGTTTCTGCATTGCTTTTAAACTAGTCATTGGGTTCTGGAATTCCCCTCTATAAATTACAATTTTTGCATTGCACCATTAACTTTGGGTTATGTGGATTGGTAAATAGGATAGATGCACATCACCTTTCCTGTACAGTCTTGGATTAGGTCAGTCACAAGAGCATCAGATAGTCACTTCTCCCTTTTCTGCTTTTCACCATTTTTTAACCTTTGTTGATACATAAGTCTGCAGTTCTTATCTGCTGACAAAAGTAACAAGGACAACATTTCTTCATTCAATTCAGTCTTTTTGTTCATTCAATAATTCCAGATATCTAGGTTTCAGTTAAATTGATTACTTGTTTACAAAACAGATGTTCTCTAGTTTGTTCCCTAACTGGCTTTGTTGGAAAAGATCTCAATCAAATACCAGTAGCTATGTAAGACGTAGCATTAGCCAAAACACCATGCCCCAAAGATGGGAGAATGTATCTTTAGTCATGCTGAATTGTTCAGATATTTACTTCAAAGTTGCATTGTCATGTTTACAATGTTCAAATACAGAGACCTTTTTCATTTATTGTGGAATGTCAATTTATTTGCATAGATAGAATTAGTGCATTTTTGTGAAGCTGCAGTTTATAGAACTTTCAGAATGACAGAAATATTTAGATATTTTCTATTGTGGTAGACACAAGGTCTCATTATATACACAATTAAACAAAGTTGTCATATCCACAGAGACATCCACATACAAAAATCTTAAGCTATGTTTTAAGCAGTTGTGTAAAGTTTCAGGGCATAATTCATTAAAACAGAAATGATTTTCAGATAATCTTTAACGCGACATGAAGAAGCACAAGAAAATTGATGCTGCTCTTTGTCAAAGAACCAGGGTTGGTGGCTCTATGCTAAAACATGCAATTTTTACAAAAATCTCACATCCTTGCTTTTAAACAGAATTTATAGATAGAAAACTCTTTTAAATAGTTGTAAGGAATCTAAATGGGTTTTCAGAGCTTCTCGCTGGATGTTCCTCTCGTTGCCATAGACGTGACTAAGAAATCATCTTTGCTTGGAAAATCCCAAGTTCTGGGAGTGGCTAGTCTAACACATACAAGCAGCATTTCTTGATCTGTGTTAAGGCCACAAACAAACAAGAGACCATCAGGGTGCAGCCAATGTACAAGCATGTGTGTACTCATACATACACTCAAATAAACAGAAGTAGGCATTTTATACATGTGCAGCTAAAGACAATTTCCTATAGACTTATCAGCCAGGCTCGTTTTGTCGCTCTGCTGTGACAATGGGAGGGATGTCACTGGCAGGGCCAGATTGCCACCAAACCAAAGAACCCTGCATCTACTTCACTTATGCACAAAGTTGTGTAGGAATTATTTCAGTTAGTAGCAACCTGCCTCTGCTATTGTCACCCCTCCTGTGTCGGCAGAGTTACAGAATAAGCTACAGTACTGGCCATCGGATTGGAGACAGAAGGGCTGCCCAAATCTATGTGCAGGTCCAAAACTTTTGCAATGAAGTTTTCTGAGCAACCTCCATATCTGGAAGAGGGAAAAGGTGGGCTTTAGAGCTGAGGCATTTCAGTTGCCTCTGATCTATCTAAACACTGAGGACAGTGCTTCAAATGTCCCATTTTACATGGCCTAAAAGAAGGCTCACAAAAGCAGCTGATAAACAGTGAGAGGCAGGTGTATCTAGCCATTTAAATGCTGGGTATATGGAATACCATACATTCACTAGGTCAAACAAGCTTTCTCATCAGTTATATAGGCATCTAGAGCAGAGGTTGGCAAAGTAGAACAATGCCCCCCTGGATTTCCCCACCGAGAAGTAGCCTTGTCCTCCAGTGAGTAGATAGGCTTGGGGGGGGGGGGAAATGGTCACTTCATTTTCCCAATAATTTATTTTTAATCATGTTCAGTGCTATAAGTAAAGGTAAAGCTTTTCCTTGCTTGAAAGCCAGTCGTATCCGACTCTAGGGGTCAGTGCTCATCTCTGTTTCTAAGCCAAAGAGCCAGCACTGTCTGCTTCTGCAGATGTTTCCATGGTCATGTGGCAGGCATGACTAGACACCGGGGCGCACGGAACGCTGCGACCTTCCCACCGAAGTGTTCCCTATTTATCTACTTGCAATTTCTTGCTTTCGAACTGCTAGGTTGGCAGGAGCTGGGACAGAGACGGGAGCTCATTCCGTCCTGCAGTACTCGGGAATCGAACTGCTGACCTTCCGCCTTCCAGTCAGCGTCTTAGTGACTTGAGCCACTGCAGTCCCATTCAGTGCTATACAGAAGTATAAATAGCCCTTTTGCACCATAGACAGTTACTACTGTGCTGGCAATAGCAGCAAAGTTATTTTCAACAACAGCAATACATACTGTTGGGGTCTGGATGGGGGACAACAGGCTGCAACTGAATTTCGGCAAGACTAAGTGGCTATGGGTCAGGGCCCCCGGCGTTATCTCAGGAGCTACCGTCTTTGGTTCTGGATGGGACTATTTCGCCCCAAGCAGACCCAATGCATAATCTGGGGGTCCTCCTGGACTTGCAACTCCTGCTTGATGACCAGGTGGCAGTCGTGGCCAGGAGGGCTTTTGCACAACTTCATGTTATACACCAGTTACGCCTGCTCTTAGATTGGGACTCCTTGCTCATGATCACGCGCGCTCTGGTCATCTCCAGACTGGACTATTGCAATGTGCTCTACATGGGACTGCCCTTGATGACCATTTGGAGGCTGCAACTGGTCCAGAATGCGGCTGTTCAGGTGACGATGGGATGCAGGAAGTATGCCCGTGCCTTGCCATTGCTTCGGGAGCTGCACTGGCTTCCAATATTTCTCCGAGTGCAATTCAAGGTGCTGGTTATTACCTTTAAAGCCCTACATGGTAGTGGACCAGGATACTTAAGAGACCACGTCACCCTGAGAACATCTGCCTGTCCCACTAGAGCAGACTGGAGAGACTCTCTAACTGTGCCATCAGCTAGAGAGGCGCATCTCTCTAGCACTAGAAGGAGGGCCTTCTCTGTGTCCGCTCCGGACCTATGGAACCTCCTGCCAATTGAACTGCATCTCCAGACAGAGTTGCTGCCCTTCAGGAAAGGGCTAAAAACCTAGCTGGCAAAGCAGGTGTGGGGCACCAGCAATGTGGTGACCCCTGCCTGCTGGCTGATTTAGTAAGAACACTCTCTCCCTCTTTTAATCTGTAGGGATCGAGTTTTAATGGGATTTTTATTGGTTTTTAAAATGAGGCTGGTTTTATTTTCTGTGAACCACCCAGTCTTCAGAGTTGGGCAGCAACAGAAATAAAAAAAAATAAATTAAAAAATAAAATAAATTCCCCAAACATTTTGGAGGAGGGTTTGGCATTAGCTCCCACACTGAGAAGTTGATTGCCTCCCTGGTCTGCTCTTAATGAAAGAATTGCTTGGAATATCTATTCATAAATAGCCAAAATCGCACAGCTAAAGGCAAAGCAAGCCTACCGATACCAGCCTCCACCAGGAAGTTTAAGAAAAATGAAGGGTGAAATAAGGTGAAAACCAAACTTACAACATCCCTCCCTTTGGTCTCCAAAGTGGTGGTGGTGAGACCATACTGTCTTCCTATATGCCCACAGCTACTAAAATGAAGGCCTTGATCATGCAAACACCCATTATATTTTTTACAGATCCTTCTCTAAACTTCTTCCATGTTTAGGTCAGACGTGAAACTGCCAAAATGAAGGCACATTTTGGTGAGTTCATTCTGCAGTTCCTTTTGCCTGACTCGTGTGTGAAAGATTAGCCGGCAACACATGGTTGCCGTTAGCAGGATACGCCCGATTGTAGTTAAAAAGTACCACAATCTTCGAGGAGGCACTTTCTGTGTACCCCCGTCTCTAAACTGAAATACTGGTACTACCAATACATTATAGATCCCACAGCCCTTCATCTTTCTGAATATGCTACAGGGAATGTCATGGCCCCTGCTTTATCAGGTAAGCTGTAAGAAAGTGGGGGGGACGACGACCTGAAAACCAGGCAGAGCTCCATTCTTATGGAATGCACATGCATTTGTGTACTCTAAGCCACACCTCAAGGCATAAAGAGTTTGATGGTTAAAGAGCAGCATTTTACTGTTTTAAATCTGCAGCCAGGATGGGGGGAGGAATCAGTATATAAAACCCATATTCCCTCCCTTCAGAGTCCTCTTAACCAGCACCCTGTGTATCACCACAAACATATCAGCAAGAGAACATCAGTGGCCTGATATGCTGGGTGTAGAATTCAGCTGAGAACATTATGAACAGCTTTTATTCTTTGCTAAGAAAAGACAAGCCAAGGATACAATCAAAGTGGCTCTCAGGATGCTGTCAGAACCTTACATCCATCCACCGTAGTCAGCAAGACTAGAGTTATAAGAATTCGGATTCAACATTATCCTACCTGGTAGTGTTGAAAGAATATTTCCCAAGCTTGCAGAAGCTAAAGTGGCAGTTATCTTAATGGTTACAGCAGCTCAACCACCATTCACAAGATATGAACAGGTTCAACAGATGTGGTCATTCTACATCATTTCAACGTGCCATAGAATTTGGACTGCACTAGGCAATTTCCCACCTTTTTTTGTTAGGTTGAAGCCCATATCATTATTGAGATCATCTTTGAATCTTTCTCAGAAGCATCTGGAAAGCCTAACTAGACCCAGTTGAGGAGGGTCGTCAACTGAGTGGGATTACACACATATTCTAGATCTTGCAAAAGGACAAAATAAGTTAAGACTGTGACCCCGTTACACATCAGCTTTCCTAAACCTTCCTGACCTTCCAGATTTTTTGGGATATCGCCCCCCTTCCCTGGCCCCTAGTCATACTAGCAAGGGCTGTTAAGAGCTGAAATCTTCTGGAAGGCACCAGGTAGACAAAGGCTACTCTGTCACTGAGATGCTGATGTTTTAAAAGTTTTCTCACTGCATCTAACTGCATCCTTTGTCACAATGTTGTACAGACAAGGCGTAGGCCCGTCCTCATAATTTATGTGGGCTGACAGAATCCAAAGATTAATAAAAGAGAGTGGGTTCTTTATATACATTGTGTGTAAAACATCCATGTGTAAATGAAATGGAGAAAGCCATCACCATCCCGTCTTCTCCCCAGAACATACATAAGATGTTGCAGCAGCATCTGGTGACAGCGTGAGAACCTTCAGTGTGCCTCCCTTGACTGCACAAATATGGTAGTTAGGTATTCCATCATCTCAAATAGACTGTTGGAGATTTGTAGGCTGTCATTTTCAATGTTCAAGGAAGAGGCTCCCTTCATCAGCAGTTGTTCATGTTGACTTTTACAAAACCTTGGCACCAACTGCAAGAAAAACACAGGTTAAACCTACTTACACAGAGATACGACCCTCCTGCGCAGTTGCTTTCGCCAGTCCCAACTCTGCTTCCTCAAACACCAAGGGAAGGGAAGGGAAGGGAATTTAAGTGATACAAGTAGTGTAAGAAAGTTCAATGGGTGTTTTCTGCCAGTTCTGCCTCCACTTGTTCTACTGCTTTCTCTGGTAAACAGTCTTTGAACCAAGTCAAAATTAGAAACAAAACAAAAAGAATGAGAGCCAATACAGTATAAATACAACGCTGGACTAGGATTCAGCAGATGTAGGCTCAAACCTTGGTCAAGATTCACTGGAGGCTGGAGTGGGGTGGCAATAATAAGCCTTAAATATCTCACAAACTTTGGAAATCTTCTTAGAGCCAGCTTGGATGCAACCTAACAACCTATACCCATGATGGCGAATTTTGACACTCCAGGTGTTCTTGGACATCAATTACCAGAAGCCTAAGTCAGCACTTTTGCTGATCAGGGCTTCTGGGAATTGAAGTTCCATAACACCTGGAGTGCCAAGGTTCACCATCACTGGCCTATACAGCAGTGGCAAACCTTGGCACTCCAGCTCTTTTTGGACTTCAATTACCAGAAGCCCAAGGCAAGTACACCTGCTGATCAGGGCTTCTGGAAATTGAAATCCAAGAACAGCTGGAGTGCCAAGGTTCACCATCACTGGGCTATAACAAATAGGAGTGGAGGCAATAGCAGAAGAGAAGAGTAAATATCTCTGACCACCACCCCTCCCATTATGTGCCATCAAGTTGGAACCAACTTACAGTGATCACAATAGGGCTTTCATGGTAAGTGAGATACTTAAGAAGTTATTTGTAACAGCTTCATCCCCTTGTGTTTCCATGACCAAGCAGGGATTCTAACACAGTTCTTCAGAAATTCCTAATCAAATATACTATCCATTACACTGGGTATGTGCCTGTCTCCAGCCTAAAGGAGTCAATGAAACACCAGCTTTTTTTAACCTACTAGGCAAAACTGAGAACCTAGGCCTAGAAGCAGATTTCAGCTGATACCAAAAGGAAATATTGAAGCATCCCACCCCCCTGGAAATCTGGTGGGACTGACTGGGTAAATAGTCCTAGGGATAGATATTTTACACACATGGGTCAGCAAATCCTTCTGTTTTCAAAGAACATACTTTATGGTAGCTTAGACAGGATTGCTTTGCTCACCTTCACTAAGATTAGTTTGGATTCTTTGGGTTTGCCATTAAAAATACGTTGTCCAAAGCACAAGTAGATGGTATAGTCAGGAAACGAAGATATGTGACCATCCTTGAATTTCCACAGTTCTGTCAGAAAGATTAAGGACATGTTTTGTAAGCCATTGGACAAAAGCCCCTTGTGCAGTTTTGCAAATAGTGTAACTCTGGAGGAAAATTATCCCAAGAAATCACCACAAACATTATTAGTTGTACACTAAGTCATGCAGCTTAACATGTCACAGACAATGCTTACAGCAATTTCTGAAGGCTATTTGCCTCCCCAAGTGATTGCCACTTGTGCTACACTAGAACAAACTAAGCAAGAGGATTTGGGCCATTGTTGTGTACATTCCTCAAAAGAAAAGCGAGTAAGTAAGTAAGAGCACATCTAAGGTGTTCTTTTCCACATGCATCACTCAAAAGCCAACAGTCATCTCTCACAGTGTTTGTGCTGCAAGTGAAGATTCACATATATTCTAGCCAAAAGATCTTTAGGCACATTTCTACTATAGGTCGATTTAAGGAGAAGCAAGCAGAATCGTTCACTCAGACAGAGGCACTGAAATCCATATTTCAGAAGGAAAAACAAAAAGAGAAAATTATTCATTTATTTAAACCTAACAAAAACACTTTAACATCATAACCATGAAAAAGGAAAGAACAGTTATACCAAAGTTTATTTTCATATAAACCTCTTAATGGTAGTAACTAAATCTCAGGAGTGGTTTTTCAATTTTTGAATAGGAAAACACCCACAGAGAAAGCTTCGAAACCACCCCATGAGAATGACACAGAGAAAGTACATTGCATTTTGGGAGGAAAATGAGCTCCAGAGCTTAAGGCTGTGATGGCGAACCTTGGCACTCCAGATGTTCTTGGACTTCAATCCCCAGAAGCCCAAGCACCCTGTGAATTCACACGAATGCATTTGCTGTGATTCATCCGGCCCGTGCCTCCCTTGTCGCTCCCAGAAGTGGAAGTAAAATGTGCCTGTATGGTTAAGGTTCTTCCAGGTTAACCCTTCCTCCGTACGGGCACATTTTACTTCCACTTCCGGGAGCGACGAAGGCAGTGTGGGTCGGATGAATCGCAGTAAACCCATTCATGTGGATTCACAGGGTTTTTGGGCTTCTGGGAACTGAAGCTCAAGAACATCTGGAGTGCCAAGGCTCACCATCATGAGCCTAAGGTTTCCCAATCATCCCCCAGAAGAGAACCAAACTCTGGTAAAAAAAATCACCTTGACAGAATGTAGTGTAGTTGAAGATCTCTATGTCTTCATTCCGTGGCAACATTCCAGAGTGAGGGTGTTCAGCCACATTATTGAGCTGCTTGGAAAAAGCCCAGTAGACTTTACTTTTACCAAGGCGTCTGGCATAGATCTTCTCTTCCAGTCGATATAGCAGCAGACCTGCATGCTGCAACACTGTGCAAGTGTGATGAATCTGCTTCTTATCAAGCAGCCCCTTTGGACTTGGAAACTCTATTATCTGTGAGTTGCCCAGCACATGGTCATGTTGGTGACTGTAGGGTCTGTAGGTTAACACACAGCTGCTTGCTTCCACTCCCAGTTCACTTAGCAAACTCTCTTTGTAGTAGATGGAGACATCCAATGGGAGAGAGGATACTCCTGCAAGAGACAAGGAGCAGCTGAATTTAATGGAGAGTAGTTTATGATCAACTGTGTCTAAAAATGTTTCTTATTGGCTTCAGGTAGAAGTCATTGGCTGCCAGGAGGATGGAAAAAGATGCATGGAGGGGAGATTTAGGACAGGCAGCTGAAAAGAGAGGGACAGTGGAAAATAAAAATAAGGAGGTCTGGGGAAAAAATAACTCCAGCATTATAATTAGCTCTTATATTATTTACATAACTACAATTATATCGGGATGTCATTATTTTGTTTACTCTAAGTTAATACGTATATTAATTTTGCTCTTTGCCAAATAAAACCTACACTTGTGTTTGAAAGGAATCTATTTATTTTTTTAGTACCAACTAGGACAGAGGCACTGAAGCAATGGGTACTCAATGAAGGCTGTTTCTATACTGCACTTGATTTGCAACCTGTATTATGCTTGAAATCACAGAGGGGCTGCAGGTTGATTGGGAGAGTTCATTTTTCATTCTTGATGCAATGTGATTTCACATTCCAGCCCACAGCCCCCCTCCCTTTGGTCAACCCTTTTCTTGGGTGCATAAATATGGGAAAGAAGAAGAATGACCCAGAAATAAGGTGATAAAGTGATAGGGCAAGATTTTAAAAAAAATTCAGAACATGGTCAGAGAAGAAGGAAGCATGCTGGGGCATGTTCCACCAGTCCTAAGATCACATCCAAACTGCCTACATCACTACACCAACAGACACATCTGTCTTTATAAGAATGTATCATGAAGATGTATCATAACAAACTACTGCTTGAATCACTCCAACTTGAAAAAGTAGAAGTCTTCCAAGCAACCTTTGGAGCAAAAAGAGCTGGACTGATTCAAATCAGCATTTGTTTCATGTGCTTAGTTAAAAAATACTTTGAATTCACTCATTTTATAAGTGAAGTCAATCCCATGATATTTAACCATGTAATCACAGTCTCAGTCAATGCTTAAGATTTATTGGTTCAATGGGTCTAAATTCTATTTGGGACTAATAACTGCACTCTTTATTCCAACAGAACATGTATGAATAGAGTGTGAACTTCCACTCTGTTCAATATTTACTATCATTTGTTCACCGTTTTTGAGCTGCTGCCAATTGATGTTAGTGTATTATGATTATATTATGATCAGATTTTGTTGTATCGGTTTTATTTGCATGTATATATTGTCAACCGCTCAGAGTAGTGTTCTGCACTAAGTCAGGTGGTACATATGTAAGTAGGTCGGTAAAGATGAAGACAGACATTGGGGATTCCTTACCACTCCTCCCCTTCTTTGTTCAATTTAAAAACCATTAACATTTCCACTTCCCAGTTTTAGTGGCCAGAGAGCAGCACTTGTTGCTTTCAGGAATCCACAAAGGATGGTTTCACTGACCTATGTTGTTCTGCAGTGGAGCAGAGGACTCAACTGGCTGTGGATACAGAGCCTCTTCCATCATGGGCTGCTGGCCTGTTCCCAAATGACAATCATTCCTTGTTGCATTGTTTGCCATCACTCCATTTCCTTCAGGTTCTTCATCCATGAAAACATTGTCAATGAAGCAGTTGTTATCATAGAGGGCATCTCCTAGTACACAGGAAGAATATTCTGAACATTCTAAAGTTTCCTAGCGGCCAGCTTTATTTATTGTTGAACTCTGCTGGCCAAGGGATAACATACCCCTCCTGTAGACTCTGCTATCTTTAAAGATCATTGCTGCAGGTCTGGGTATGTTTCTCCTCTCAAAGTCAAGAGGTCTGATTAAAACACAGTCCTTAGTTTAATTCTGGGTAGTAAAGATTACCTTTTAATAGTGCGATTACTGAAATTCTGCAGGCCATGTGACCCCAGCATGCTGGCTGGGTAATCCTGGGAATTGTAGTCTCAAAAAAATAAATTCTCCAATCCCTGCCATACCTTGCCTACCTAGTATTTTGGTTGTTAGTAAAACAAATCAATAATTAACCCGATCCCATCGACTTCAACAAGTCTACTCTAACTATGACAAAAGCTGCACCTAATATCTCCCTTGACTATTTGATTTAACTGATTTTAATTAAACAATAATTTATACACTGTTTTCTATATGCAGAATCAAGGAACTGAAGGACAATAAATGATCTCTTTTTGTCCCTATAGCTGTTCCTTAAGCATTAAAACAGCAAAATGAAATATATGTTCCTATATGGGATTACTCCAATTGGAGTAAATTCAGACACTTAACTTGCGAAGTAAATTACTCACCCACATGGTTGCACTGATCTGTGATGGGAGAGTTTTGCTGAGTCTGCTGCAGTGGAAGAGTAGCAGCTGACTGGGAATTCACATTGTTTTGAACCAGCCACTTCAATGGTTCTTCGTAGCAATTATTTGTCACTGGTTCCTTCAATCGTTCATTTGTAAGTGGTTGGTAGCCATTTTGGTCAATCTGAGGGACTGTGTAGGCACTATTTTGCTCACACAGAGTTTCACCTGGAGCATTAGGGAGGAAGAAAAATCACTAGCAGAAGACAACTTAGAACACACTTGGCTTATAGTACATAAAACAAAGGCAGTGAAATACTGTAGACTCTTCATCCATCCATCCATCCCATTTATATCCTGCCCATCTGGGATATTCTCCCACTCTGTACCCTATGGCATACAACAAATTAAAAGATTTTTTTACAGTAACAGTATGAAATTAAACATAAACAATAAACCAAACCAGATAAAATTATGGGTAAATACAATAAACAATAAGAATGCCCCCATACAACGCATATTGATGACAGTGACGTATACGTTAATTAGCCTCTTGCTATAAAGGCCCCATCCACCTGCTCCTTGCATGCAAACAGCTTATGTTTTTTTACACTGGGGAGCTAAACCTCTGCAACTACAAGGAACTAAAAAGTTAGTGTTCTTAACCCATGAGAGAATGAGGTATTTTACATGCTTCTGAAGTCAGAAGAGAGAATGAGAACAATTACTTTCCTAAAATAATTGACACTGTAACAATATAGTAAACATTAACAAGTTGCACAAAATTACAAAGGCTGCTTCTTCATTGAATGGTCTTCTAAGAGTCAGTAGCATCAAAAGGGTTTGCATCTTATCAACCAGCCGTTCTGCATTGGCTGTGTATTTTTACGCACACTGCATACTCTTCACTTCTCAAAGGGAAGAGAGACTAGCTTTGTGTAAAGACAGTTTGCACAAATCACAGAGTCATCCATCTAATAATTATCCACCACATGTCTTGACTTACCTACAGGATGATTACCTGGAGTGAGAGCCCATGAAATTGGCTCAGGTCCACCCAGATTTAGTTGGCTTTGCTGTATAATCCACTGGAGTGTATCACAGCCGATGTTTCCAGCTGGATTCCCATTTGGCCCTATAGCACAAACACAAGCACATGAGACCCTACTGTTAAAAGATGTTTACTTTGCCAACTCTTGGAGGCCATCAGGTTTTGTATTTACAAACACACACACTCAGAGGACCGAACAGAGGAACTAGGACACCTTTCTATACTAAAATGGAGCAAAATCAGCAAGGTGGCTGATCATCAACTATTCTTCGCAGCTGTCCCATCTGCACCAGGCAGTAAGGTCTGTTACCTTTATTAGGTCACTGAGTGCAAAAATGTGGAAATTAGTGGTATATACAGTGGTACCTCGCTTAAAGAGCATAATGTGTTCCACAGGATTGCTCTTTAAGCAAGTTTGCTCTTTAGGCGAAGCACCATTGTAAGTGACCAATTGTGTGTGTGTGGGGATTGCGAACCCCGATTTATTTGTTAAGCAAGTTTTTGGTTGGTTTTATTTGTTAAGCGAAGCGAACATTAAGAGAAAATTCTGCTCTTTAAGTGAGTTACTCTTTAAGCGAGGCACTCTTTATGCGAGGTTTGACTGTATGTAAAATAAAGAGTACATTTTAGATAGAAAAAAAAGTGAAAAGGGGCAATGAGCCCTGGTTGCACAGTGGTTAAACTGCTGTACTGCAGCCAAAACATTGTGAGTTTGATCCTGATGTGGCAAGGTTGACTCAGTCTTCCATCCTTCCAACATTGGTAAAGATCATGGGGAAGTCATGCCAGAGATAAAATTTACACCAAGTTTCTATAGTGGGTAAGTACGGTATATTTCTCAACAGATGGCATCTGTACTCCTTTCCTAAGCAACCACTGCATCCCCAAATCTCTCCCAGTTTCACCAAAAGGGGAAAAAATCCCGATGTTTATTACTACTTCTATTTATGTCCCATCCATCAGACTGTGTCAGTCACTTTGGGTGGTTTGAATACAAAAAACAGGAGATAAAACATCCAACAGGAAATAGTGTATATAGAATAAGACAAATGCTGTACAAGACAACATTAAAGCAAAAAATATAATATAATATAATATAATATAATATAATATAATATAATATAATATAATATAATATAATATAATATAATATAATATAATATAATATAATATTAGCAGCACTGGCATTTAAGCAGAGGTTTGTTGATTTCCAGTGACAATCAGTTAGAGCAATGGTTCTCAGCCATTTTTTGGCCATCCCACACCTAAGCATTTCTAAAATCCTGATGATGCATAACTCTTTATTATTCAAAAAAGTGAACTCCTATTGACATGGAGGAAGACTAGAAGGCCATTAACTTGGTCTAACTCCATGCTGGCAAACCTTGGCTCTCCAGGAATGCTGACCTGGGGTTCTGGGAATTGAAGTCCAAGAACACCTGGAGTGCCAAGGTTCACCCTCTCTGGTCTAACTCATTCTCAAATTGCCCTCCTGTAGGGTGTGTGCCCCATGTTGGGAACCACAGAGTCAGAGGTATGGGCCTTTCAGATTTTCAAAATTCGGGCTAAGGACCTCAATCAAAGCAGATTAGCTAAATTGATTGGAGCTAAAGTGGGCCACGTTTTGAAGCACTGGATCAGGGTTTGAACCAAACCTTGTGGACTGTCCATATCCCTATTCTAACTTATGTGCCTCAGATGGCATTTGCAACACAAAAGCTACAAAAGTGAACTTTGAGAACACGGACAGCTTACCTGGATTTTCCAGCGTCAGAGCACAAAAGGCATCATTTATTTCTCCCTGTGAACCAGACAAATAAAAAAGGGGTTTTGTCACCCTCTGAGAGGCGGCTATGAAAGAGTCTTCACTGAACATCTGAAAACTTGACGGTGTGGCTATTCCTTAGGTCCCAGGATTCTCAACCTGCGGCCTGTGGGCTAGATGCAGCCTGTGACACCATTTCATGTGGCCCACCACTGCCTCCACCACACTAGGAAGTGCCATGTGATGCAGGAAGGGCAAAATGACCATCTGGCCCCCAAAGCTGCCTGAGGGAACATGACCCAACCCTCGGCTTAAAAAGGTTGAGAACTCCTGCCTTAGTCTATGCTTCCACAATGTTTTTCAGTGATAAGCTACTTTTTTTATTCTTGAGGCATTAGATAACATCATTTTAATGCTACTTTTGTTGTTCAGTCGCACAGTGGATTCCGACCCTTTGCGACCCTATGGACCACTGTCCGCCAGGCACCTCTGTCCTCCACCATCCTCCTCAACTCACTCAGTTCTGTACCCATTGTCTCTACAATACCATCTAGCCATCTCATTTTTGGCCGCCCCCTTTTTCTTTTGCCCTGCACCTTTCCCAGCATTAAGGCTTTCTCGAGCGAATCCTCTCTTCTCATTTGATGTCCAAAGTACTTTAGCTTCATCTTTACTATTTGACCTTCAAGGGAGCAGTCAGGGTTGATTTCTTCTAAGATTGACCTATTTGTTCTTCTTGCTGTCCAGGGGACTCTCAAAACCCTCCTCCAACACCACATCTCAAAGGCATCTATTCTTCTGCGCTCAGCTTTCCTAATGGTCCAGCTCTCACAACCATACATTGCCGCAGGGAATACCATTGCTTTGACTATGCGAATTTTTGATTGCAATTTGATCTCTCTACTTTTCACTATGTTCCCCAGGTTTCTCATAGCTTGTCTCCCAAGAATCAGTCGCCTTTTTATTTCATGGCTGCAATTACCATCTGCAGTGAGCTTTGATCCTAGAAAAGTAAAATCTGTCACTGCTTCTACTTCTTCCCCATCTATTTTCCAGGGACTGATAGGGCCTGTTGCCATGATCTTGGTTTTCTTGATATTGAGTCTCAAGCCAGCTTTTGCACTTTCATCTTTCAACCTAATCAGGAGCTTCTTTAAGTCCTCTTCACTTTCTGCCATTAGGGTGGTATCATCTGCATATCTCAAGTTGTTGATGTTTCTCCCAGCAATTTTGATCCCAAATTGTGATTCCTCCATCCCTGTATTGAGCATTATGTGCTCTGTGTATAAGTTGAATAAGCAGGGTGACAAAATGCAGCCTTGTCTTACTCCTTTTCCTATTCCAAACCACTCTGTCATTCCGTATTCTGTCCTAACTGTTGCCTCTTGACTCTTGTATAGATTTCTCACGAGGCATATAAGGTGTTCTGGTATTCCCATCTCTTTAATTACTTGCCACATTTTGTTGTGGTCCACACAGTCAAAGGCCTTAGTGTAGTCAATGAAACAGAAGTAGATTTGTTTCTGATATTCCTTTGTTTTTTCCATGCTCCAACATATGTTGGCGATGTGGTCTCTAGTCCCCCTGCCTCTTCTGAAACCCGCCTGCACTTCTGGTAATTCTCTCTCCACATGCTGCTGCAGTCTATCCTGTATTATCTTGAGCATCACCTTGCTAGTGTGTGGGATGAGCACAATTGTTCGATAATTTGAACAAATCAAAGACAGGCAATGAATTGTTCCTCTTAAACTGCCTTACTTACATACTGGATAAAGCAAAATGAAATCAGGGGAAATACCGCCCCCGCCCCCCCGCCCCCCCGCCCCCCCGCCCCCCCGCCCCCCCAATCAAACTAGTTATTTGAGTTTCTTCCTTTTCAATCCTCCCATACATATTTTATCTGACGGGCATTTTCGCCTTTTGGTGAAAATGTTGAACCTCTCTTGTAATAGGAATACAGTCGTTTTCTTATATGCTCTTCAATTGACTGTGTGACTGAACAACAACAAAATTTTTTGTTAATGACTTGGAAGAGGAGGTGCGGGGAATGCTTCTTAAATTTGTGGATGACACAAACTTGAGTGGAATAGCTGAGAAAAAGAATCCTGGAAAAAAAGAAACCAATTCAAAAAAGATCTCAGGCTCAAGCTGAAAATAACAGCATGAAATGTAGCAATAGACTAAGTGCAAATTTCTGCCCCAAGGGGGAATAAATAAACACACAGTTGCAAGATAGGGAATACTTGGCTCAGTATTACTATGAGTGAGTAGGATCTTGGAACTGTTGTAGCTCACAAATGGAATGTGAGCCAAGAGTGGAATATGACTTTTAAAAAGGCAAATATTATTTTAAGCTACAGGAAAAGAAATATTATCTTCAAATAATGTGAAGTACCCGTTTCCCTCCATTTGGCACTGGTTAGGCCTCATATTGTATAATATGTCCAGGGCTGGATACCACATTTTGAGAAGAATGCAGGGAAACCGGAAAAGGTTCAAAGGAGTGGTTTTTGGTTGGTCAACTTCAGGAAACATGGAACAGCTTAAAATCCAAAGCTTGTCTCTAAAAAGGTATGTGGGTCTATATTAGTGGAAGACAAGACTGGGCGATATCTTGATTACCGTATTTGTCAGTGTATAAGATGCACTTCCCCCCTTTAAAATACACCTGAAAGTCACACTGTGATGCTGAAGGCAGATGAAAGGACACTGCATTCTATTTTTAGGACAGTCTTCGTGGCTGATCACCATGATGATCGCAAATACAGTAATACCCCGGATAACGTTATGACTTGGTTCCACAAGTCATGTCGTTATCCGGTTTTTAGCGTTGTCCGATTCATGCATCGAACAATGCTAAAAAAAAAAGTGATTGCTAGTCTAGGATCAGCTTGACTTCGGGGGCAAACCTCTTCTCGCCACCCGACAAGATCCTGTTCCGTCCACCCCACTGGCCCCTTAGCAAGCGCTAAGGGGCCAGTGGGATCGGGGGAAGAGGCACCCGCTGGCACACTACAAAGCATGCCAGTGGGTGCCTGTTCCGTCCACCCCACTGGCCCCTTAGCAAGCGCTAAGGGGCCAGTGGGGTGGGGGGAACAGGCACCCGCTCACGCACTTTGTAGCGCGCCAGCGGGTGCCTCTTCCCCCGATCCTACTGGCCCCTTAGTGCTTGCTAAGGGGCCAGTAGGATCGGGGGAAGAGGCACCCGCTGGCGCACTACAAGGCAAGTGCTATGGGGCCAGTAGGGGAAGAGGCACCCGGGCTGTGTCCAAACCCAGGGGCTTTGGACACAGCCCGTAAGGGCTTTGGAAGGCTAGCCCAGCCCAGCTGAGCTGGGCTAGCCTTCTTCCGCAGCCCTTGGGGGCTGTGTCCGAAGCCGCTGGGCTTCGAACACAGCATGGAAGGGCTTCGGAATAAGGCTAGCCCAGCCCAGCCTTCCACAGCCCGTGCTTCGTCCAGCAATCGCTGCTACTGAACTAGGGGCGGGGGAAAGGCAGGCACCCACGTGGCTTTCCCCCGACCCTAGTTCAGTAGCAGCGATCCATCGCTGGGTGGGGGTGGGGTGGATTGGGTAGATGTTCTACCCAATCCAACACCCCCCCACACACGATTGATTCGGATAACGCTAAAGATAGTTGAATAGAATCGTTATCCAATGCAAGGTTTTTCCAAAAATCTTGCATCATTATCCGATTCTAGCGGTATCCGGTCCAATCCGTTATCCGGTGTTTTACTGTATTCAGATTTGGATACAGCAGAAGATTATTCTCTGTCACCTCTTTTACCACCCCTTCAAAAATATACTCAAGGTATTGGCTGAAATTTTGTTGCTTAGCGTAATATTTTGCATGCATTTGGTGAGCCTCCTCCTTCATAACTTTTGTTGATTCAATTGACCTACTCTAGTTGTGACTTACCACACTAAGTAAAATAATTTCAGTTACTCTTCCATGACTCCTACCCTATTAAGATAAAGGAGGGCTTCCAATATTATAATATGTATTACCAATAATCTTTGCACTGAGAAGCCTTTCAGATGTTTTTGAGCTTGAATGAAGCAAAATCCCTGAAGTAGAGTTCTAGGGTTGCCAAGCTACACCGTCAGTGATTTTCCAGGTAACATATTAGGCAGTGTCAACATGATATCAACTTTTAGAGAATGAATCATTTAATATTCTTCTCAGAAAAGCAATCTTCTTTTTACCTGTGCTGGAGATGTCGACTTGTACATGTCTCGGGCTCCATTGTAGGGGTTTGCATGCAACAACTCATCTACATTAGAGTTGCTTCCATTGTCTTTGAAAGAGAGTGAGGAAACATGGAAATTTTTTTTAAAACCATTGAATTTCTAGGGAGAAAGCGAACCTCAAAATTTCATGTCCTCCACACTTAAGGATGAATCAATGTCAACCCCAGTGCGTCTATATTTGAGGGCCTTGTTCTGATGGCCACAGATACCTAACTGGAAGAAACAGAAAAGGGAACTGGGGGTTTTATTCGACTACAACTCCCACAACTAGCACAGCTATTGGTTGTGGAACATCAGGGAATCCTGATCCCAAACCCAAATATTTCCCATCTCTTGGCAAAAGGATGGAAGCAGTTCTAGACAGAAAATGTGTTCAGGACACAGGATCTTCTGCTGCCAAGCCATTGATGAACATGAGAGGAGAGATAGTATGAAAATATAGACTACAGCAGTTACAGAACCCCTGCAATGCTATTGTTAAATGACATTTAAATATATCAATGTGCTGGCTGGATAGCTCAGAGAGCTGGTTGCTTGGCTGCAGAGATTTAGTTCCCCATGGTGCATCCCAGAAGAACCAACCTGTGTGACCTTGGGCAAGCTACAGAGTCCCAGATTATTCCATAAATTGTACACACATGTCTGCCTTTTTAATTCCTTAAACCAAGACCACATATTAAATAGTATCTCCAGCCTCTTATAGTGTAAGAGGAAGCAGGCTATAGAATATCACTGTCAAAATGCAGCCAGAACCTGTGCCGTCTGGAGAATCGGCTGTCAGATTGACAAGTGAAAATGTGGATGTGGTTATCTTTGATGCACACAGCCCCTTTCCAAGTGTGAAATTAGGGCATCAATGGCTACTCGCCAATATAGCTACATAAAATCTCTAGTATCAGAGAAAAGGAGCCTGATGGGTGTAATTCTACTATAGCCCTAGTGACAAGACTTCTTGTGAGCGACTGGCCTTGGTGTAAACAGAATGTACTACTGTAGTTCTCATCCAGTACAGTTCTTTCAATATAAATATTGGTCTCGTTTAGACAATCCCTAGGTCATTATCCCACCCCTGCTTCAGTATAAGCTTCCAGACAAGCAAGTGCTCTTAGCACATCAGGAAAGCTGTGGTCATCTCATAGAGATGCCCAAGGAACCTAATTTCTCAAATCATCCCCTGATCCTGTGATCTAAAGGCTTTGCCAAGATAAAATGGAGCACTGTGGATTCAGCAGGTACTCCCTGCTGTCCTTACTTGTATTCACAGGAAGATTGATAGTTGGTGCATTGTTGGGTTGTGCAGGAGTGACTCTGTACACATGGCAATCAGGTTCATTCCACGTATGTGTAACTTCTTTGAATCTCTTTGTACTGTTTAAAGCACAGCGAAAGTTCGTTTTCCACTTGGTTGGATCTTGCACATCTTCGTTGTACTTTCTGCTGACTATGGCCCATGCCTTAGGTACAAGAGATAAATGATGGACAAATGTGAAACAAAATGCTCTGGTGAGTACTGCCCCCCCCCCCCGGCCCTTGAATTCCTGTCTCACACATTCACCCACAGGAAAAGGTTAGGATCAGAGGTGGGCTTCCAGATACTGTTCTATGTAACTACAACTTCCATCATCTGTCACAAGTGGCAATGACAGTCAATGCTAATGGGAGTTTGTAGTCAAACATCTGGAATCACATCTGCCCCATCCTTTGTGGTAGACCGAGGGACATAAGACGTGACCGTTGTTACACAGTTTTGTCTTCCACAATTATTGAATGCAGGACAATGATGGCAGCAGAAGATTAAAGCCACCCCTCTCACACATCAGTCCTGACTCATTGTGTTCTACATTAAAACCAGTTACTCAACAGCAAGTAACACAACATCAAGTCAACTCTTGTCCTAAGATGGCAATCCTAAGCATACTTCTACTGGGACTGAGGCTGTTTGCAAAGCGAAGGCTCCTGGCACTGCTGATCAAAATGGACTCTGCAGCTACATACTTGGTATGTAGCAATCTTTGGGGGTTGGGGAAAAATGGATGGAAGAGGAAAACTCCAGACTGCCACAAGTGGGCATTTACATTCCCCACAGAATTCTGTGAATGAATTCTGTGAAGTCTCAAGTGGAAGCCCTTGTTGTCATGAAATAAACCTCTTTTTAAACTGTGCTTTTACATGATATTTTTACCCACATAATTATCCTGTGCTTTAGTGCTTTCAAGATGGAGATTTTCATGTGTAGGAGTCTCTGCATACAACACACCAAAAAGAGACACTGGAATGTAAATTAATTTCAATTGGCTGGAAATCCCCACGTGGAAATACTGATATCAGAGTAATAAAAGCACAGTGGGAGAGATTGCTTGCTCTCTTGCATCAGGGAAACCATGGGGAGCCTCACGCAGGGATTGGGAGTACTGTATTCAACAGGTCATAAGGGTCAAAGCCAGTTAAGTTTTCATTATTTTAGTGTGTACTTTGAAAGACTACGTTTACAAGTTTGATTTCTTATGCTATACTCATTTCTTTAACTTACTTAATCAACCTTATTAAATATAGATCCTTTTTGTCTATTGAATTGGGACTGGGGTTGACTGAACCACGCTGATCGAGGCCACGTTTATGCTACCTAATTCTGAATAATTGGTTCCCTGCACCCTTACTAGCCTGGGCCAAGGGGATCTCATAAGGGGGGTTGCCCCATAAGGGAGGTAGCAGACGCTGCTGGTAAGAAGGCAAGTGGTAAGGTGTGACAGGAAGGCATGATTAAGATCCTTAGGTAAAGGATCGATATCATGACACTTGTAATCTCCAACAAGTTACAAAGGTCACACTTGATAGGATAGCCTCCCACAATCATAATTCTTTAGAAGGCGCAACATTTCCCATCATGCATTCAAACACACAAGGAATCCCTGCTCCCAGTTTTATGGAACATAACTAAAGGAAATTGCAAGAGTCTGTTCGGTAGCTGATACTGGTGGCGCAGTAGGTAAACTGTTGTCCTGCAACCAAAAGGTTGGAAGTTTGATTCTGACCAGGGCTCAAGGTTGACTCAGTCTTCCTTCCTCTGAGGTCGGTAAAATGAGTATCCAGCATGTTGGGTGCAAATTCTAATTAACTTGTAAACCACCCAGATAGTACACTGAGCGCTACAGGGAGGTATAAGAGTGTGATTGCTTTGCTTTGTGTGACTATTAGAAATGAATGCTTTCTATGCATACCTGAAGAATAGGGTAGCCATATTTAATTTATTAATTGCATTTTTATACCGCCCATTTGGAACATTTCCCTCTCTGGAAATATACAAATAACATAATAAAACAAACAACAAAATAAATGGTGTCTCTGGGCACAGAGGGTCCACTGACTAGCTAGTTTATTGTTTAGAGTATAATATTCGAGTATAACATTAGTCTCTTGCAACATCTGATGAAGCAGACCCTGACCTATGAAAGCCTTTGCCATAATAAATGGGGCAAGCTTTCAAAGTATGGTACTATAAGTCTGCTTAGACCAAGAAGGGAGACTTTCTGGTATAGCAAAGACACAAAGGAAGCTGCCCTAAGTAGAAGGGCATATGGTACCTTGAAAATCATGTAATCGTTGGGGTCAAGGTCCTTCCTAGCATTGTGCTTCCAAGGGATACGGAATATGGAGCGGTTGTCATCAAGCCAATATAATCCCTCATAGGTCCTGCTGTTGATGGCCTCGATGAGCCAGTCAAAGAAACAGATCTTTTGAGGGCCCCTGAAAAAAGCACAGGTACATTGTTTACTCCCAGAAAAACGGGGGCCGAAGTCTTTTCAAATTGCAGTGACATCAATAAGAGGAATTACAGTATACAGAGGGCAAATGCTGCATGGCTTCACTGATACCTCCTGTGGCAGACCTCGCCATCATATTGCCTGGGTGGAGGTGGGGATATCAGTCAGTTTCCCAAGGGATTTTCCCAGGGTAGTTCCTGCTTTACTTTACTTTCTTAGGATCAAAAATCACTGCAGATGGAGATTGCAGCCATGAAATAAAAAGGCGACTAATTATTGGTAGGCAAGCGATGAGAAACCTGGGGAACATAGTTAAAAGTAGAGACATCACATTGCAAACAAAAATTCACATAGTCAAGGCAATGGTATTCCCGGTGGTAAGGCACAGTTGTGAGAGCTGGACCATAAAGAAAGCTGAGCGCAGAAGAATAGATACTTTTGAAATGTGGTGTTGGAAGAGTTTTGAGAGTACTCTGGACAGCGAGAAGAACAAATAGGTTGATCTTAGAAGAAATCAACCCTAACTGCTTCTCAGAAGGTCAAATAGTAAAGATGAAGTACTTTGGGCATCAAATGAGAAGAGAGGATTCACTAGAGAAAGCCTTGATGCTGGGAAAGGTAGAGGGCAAAAGAAGAAGGGGGTGGCCAAAAATGAGTTGGCTAGATGGTATTGTAGATGCAATGGGCACAGAGCTGGGTGGGTTGAAGAGAATGGTGGATAACAGGGGTGCCTGGAGGACAATGGTCCATGGGGTCACAAAGGGTCGGAGTTGACTGTGCGACTGAACAACAACAAAAGTTCCTGTTGATGAGGCAATGAAGTAGGTGTGGTCCACTAGAGCTTATGCCCAATTCTAAGTGAGTCTTTAAGGTGCCAGGAGACTTGTTACTCTTCTTTGATGCCAAACTCCCTGCCTGTCCTGGAGGTCACAGAAATAATTTTCTCTTCTGTAGCCTCACAGAAACAGCAGTGGAAGCAGAGCCAATAGTTCAGGGAAGGTGACACATTTTGTATTTTACACATGAACATCCAGGTTTTATTAGTTTCCCTTTGACTTGGAAACAGTTTTGGCAAACCATCTCATTCCTAACCCATTCCTAACCTCATTCCTAACCCATCCTAACCCTGGGGCCCATTTTCTGTTGTCAATCAAGATGGAATGAAGAAGTTTGTAAAGCAATTCCGGGTCAGACAAGGCTGGAGGCAGAAAAAATTCAAGGAAAGACAAGAGTCACTTGGTGCAAAGGCTCAGGGACATAAATGGTAAAAGGCTCTCTAAAGTGATTGACCCACTTGGTTTGAACACATTTGTGATATTAACTTTAACTCTCTGGATACCTCTTTGATTCCACAGAGGTTTCTTTCAGTGGTGGGCAGTAGCCGGTCCGCATTTCCCCACCTGGGGGTGGGGGTGGTAGTGGAATTGCATAGCCTTCGGGTGGGGTGGGTGGCGAAATTGGGTGGTGACACCCACCTCCCTGCCATACCCACTTCCCCACCCACCCCGCCTCCTCCTGCTCTTCCTCCACGTGCATCATGCTGGGAGGAAGAAGAGGAGCCCAGCATGGCAGCACCATCGCCACTGTGGCCTGGGTGCTCCCATCCTCCCATGCTGGGAGGAGGAAGAGAAAGTGCCGCTGCTCCCCAGGGTAAGTGACTTCGTGTGTGTGTGTGGGGGGGGGAAGGGTCTGGAGCAGGCTAAGGGAAGTTCTTTTTGTTTTGTTTACTCTGATATGCTTGAAACACAAACTAACACAGCTACCATTTAAAAAGTTTTATTCTATGTAAGCATATCAGAGTAAACAAAAAAAAAAGACAAAAACGTTGTGGCACCTTAAAGACTAACTGCTGTATTTTAATGTGAGCTTTTGTGGATCAAGTCCACTGGCTCTTTGGCTATAAACAGAGATGAGCACTGAACCCTAGAGTTGGTAACAACTGGCTTTCAAGCAAGGGCAAACTTTACCTAATAACAGAAGATCCCTGATTGGTATTCAACCTTGACGTCAGGTTTTGTCCATGCAAATGGTTCAAGGTCTCTCTTGCTCAAAAGTCAGTCATAGCTGACTCTAGGGTGCAGTGCTCATCTCCATTTACAGCCAAAGAGCCAGTGCTGCCTGTGTTTGCAGATGTATACATGGCCATATGGCAGGCATGTCTAGATCGCCCACGACAAAGGCTCCTCCCATGCCGTAGGCTCTGCCCATGGTGTGGTAGCAATTTTTTTTTTGCTGCCCACCACTGGTCTCTTTACCCATCTGTAGAATATAAGCTGAGGGATTGTGGTGACTCAAGTAGTTAAGATGCTGAACTTAACTCCTGCCAACCTAGCAGTGCGAAAGCAAGAAATGGCAAGGAGATAAGTAGGGACCACTTCAGTGAGAAGGTAAAGAGTGTTCTGTGCACTCCCGTGTCAAGGCATGCCTGCCACATGTCCACAGAAACATCTGAAGACACAGATAGTGCTGGCTCTTTGGCTGTAAACAGAGATACGCACTGAACCCTAGAGTCAGACATGACTGGCTTTCGAGCAAGGGTGACCTTTACTTTACCTAAAATATAAGCTATACTAAATATTAAATGAAAGGAGGAGTTGAAACAAATTGGGCCTGCAGGCACTGTAATAGAAACATGAGCCTCCTCTGTATCTACCACAGAGGGCAGGAACTTTGCTAGCAATGCCTTCTGACCCTTGAGTTTTAGCAACAAAGGGCTTCCCTGAATTGTCACACTCAGGTTAGTGTGGCTTTTCTGCAACAGGATCAGACTCTTGAGGAAAAGAGGTTAGCCTTTCCTTCCCAGTTTTCCAACGGAACATCAGACCATCAAATCTGCTGTTTGCCATAAAAGGTTTCCTGCAAATAACACATTCAGGAGATAGGCTAAGGACCAATATTTAGCAGAGAAAAAGGAGGGGTGGGGAAAAGCAGAAACCCCTCAGTCAGCACACTGCAGTCTGGCCCAGGGTCTCATGGCCACTTTTGTGACAAAGAGGGTGCAAATGTCAATTTAGTGTCAAAAGCATACTTATTGAGAAATGTATTTTCACTCACAGAGAAGTCTGAAAAGGACAGAAATGAAAGGAGGAGGAAACTCTCCGGCAATTCATAAGATGACAAGAGATTGTCAACATACAGTCAGGCCCACAGTCTCCCAACTTTAACATGAGGGTTAGCAGAGCGCTGCAAAGTTTATCTACTCTTCTACAGAACTATCTAGTATTACAGCCTACAGTTGTTTTGCTATTTTGCCAAATTTGGCAAATAAAAGAAGTGCTAAACACTCTTCTAAAATAGCTCTGTAGGATTGTAGCAATCATAGTGCTATTCTTGGACAAAAATATAATTTGCTCAAAATGCCTGTAAATGTTTAACACCACACACAGTGGGTATTCTTCTTCATAGACAGACCTACAACACGTATTAAGTGTACACACACACACACACATGTGCGTGTGTGCATGTGTGGTTTTTTTTTTTAATTAGGGCAGGTAGAAATCTTCAAAAGACACTGTGGAGCCCTTGCTTCACAGGTGTGTGGGATTTTTATCCACTGCATGACAGAAGAGAGCCGTGCCCCTCCCCTCCGTCCACAACATCGCTGGAGGAGGAAGATAAAAGGGCCACCGGGGTTCCAAGGCGGCCAAAGACCCAGCTAAGAGCTGCACCCCTCCCCTCTAGCCACAACATCACCAGAGGAGGATAAAAAGGATTCACCATCGCTGCCTCCGGACCTGGCCATGGCTTGGGCAGGGAGGCCGGTTAGCCATGGGCGCCTGAACTCTGGAGCCCGGCCCCCTCCCGGACTCCTCCCCGGGAGAAATGGGTCACAGCTCAGCTGAGTGGTGGGCAAGCTTCAAAAATGCTGCATTGCCCCTGCTGCTATCACCAGACTCCTCTAGGACTTTTCCCAGTCACTTTCTATGGGATTTAGCAAATGTGATTCCTGTTTTTGCTTAGGGTTTTTTTGTATACTTTTTGTTATAAAACTTGACTGAGATGGATATTTTTGATTGTTACCTGACACTTCTGATGCTGTAAGGATACTGTGATAATATTGTGATACTGTGATGTTTTGTGATATTGATACTGTGATGATTTATGATGTTTATATGTTGTGTTATGATAATGTGCAATCTGTGACTGTAATTGTATGTTGTATCTTTGTTAGCCGCCCGGAGTCACTTTGTGAGTGGGGTGACATACAAATCTAACAATTAAATTAAAAGCACCTCCCATTATGCCCTGTCACCCCATGGAACCACCGTCAGGAATTACTTCGCGGTTGTGTGTGTGTGCAGACTGGCTGTTAAAAACCCTCCTCCAATTTGGCTGTGTGTGTGTGAGCACTCACCTTTCATTTGCGGCTGCAGCCATCATGTCTTGGTCAGCTGAAATATAAAGTGTACACACCTGGTTATGGACTACTTAAAGTCTGGTGGGTTAATGGGAAAACCTGAATCAAAAGGAGAAAATTCTATATAGATAGGCCAAGTATCCTGTTGATTTAGTAAATCACACCAGAGGGGGCCCTGTTGAATCTACTGGGATTTGGTGAAACAACTCCTCCATAAGTTGAATTGTATTGTTTAAATTGAATTGTATTGTTAAAAATGGTGTTGTAACATTGTATCTTCTCTCTGTCGAGGATTGTACTTGTTGAATTGATATTGTATAATTTTTACAGTGCATTATTTTAAGTTGCTCTTGTAATTTGATTTAGATATATTGTACTAAATTATATATATTGTATTACTATGCATTTATTGTATTTGGGGTGTTTACCTGTGATCTATGTATGATGCCATTATGATTGTGTAACTGTATATTTTGGATTCCTGTAAGCCGCCCAGAGTTGCTGTATGCGAGTGGGGCGGGGTGTTTCCCAAATGCTGGTGTTTGGACTTCAATTCCCAGAAGCCTAAGTCATTTCCCCAAAGCACTGATCAGCCAATGTACTGACTTAGGCTTCTGGGAATTGAAGTCCACCTGTGGGCTGTGTACCCCTTGTTGGGAACCACTAGTCTAAATAATAATAATAATAATAATAATAATAATAATAATAATAATAATAATAATAATAATAATAATAATAATAATAATAATAATAATAATAATAATAGTTCCATTGATTCTAATTGATCTACTCTAACTGCAGCTTGAACAGAATAAGGTCCATTTGAATCAATTGAGTGAACGAAGGAATTAGCTCACCAAATCCACTTGATTTAATGGGACTACTCTGATGCAATTTACTACACTAAGTAATAGGATTTTGGCCCCTATTTACTATGTACAATTCTCTGAACAATTTATGAAATTTATAAAATCTTTAAAAAACCCACTTAATCATCAAATAGATACAAACTGCATCACAATACACATTAAACAAATAAATGACATCAGTAGAATAATATCAGACTACCTACCACAGAAAATTAAATACTGTATGGGTAATCTTGAAAATAATGTTGAAGTCCCCTCTAGAGTTTTTAAAAAGGAGTGTGAGAATTGAAAGGCCTTCATCTGGTAATGAAAGGACTATAACAGAAAGCCAGTGTGGTGTTTGGGTTAGAATGTTTGGCTTTAACCAAACTTGGTTCAAATCCCCCTTCAGCTACGAAAGTCACTGGCTGATCTATAGCCAGTCAGTCTCTCAGTCTGACCTCTGTAAGAGCCTTGTTGGGTGATTAAAGTAGGAGAAGGAGAGCCATATGCAACATCTTGAAGAAAGGCAGGATATAAATTCAACTAACAAAACATCTAATAAACACAATGCAGGTGCATCAAACTTCTTTGTGAAAAGCATTCCATGAATAGGGCACCTTTTCTTTCTGTAGCAGCCGAAACTCATGTGAAACTCATGTGGTGCAAAGTACCCCGAGAAAGTTTTCAGATGGGAAACAGAACACGTTCACTATGGCAGACAGAAATCCATGAGCAAGATATATGTGCGTCCGTCTGTCCGTCCCCCCCTTAAATAAAGGCTGAAAGGCTTGGCAGTGAAAGAAACATCTGCAAATAGCCGGGCTGCCACACGTTGGGCTGAGTGACATTTCCGAATTGTCTCCAGCAGCAACACCAAATCCAGACCATTTTAGCAGTTATTATGTTTACCAGGACATGCCTCCTTCTCTGAAAGTAAAAGGGTGAGCTTCTTCTTTAAGGGGTGCAAGTGGCATATCACATGTAGCCTTTTCTTTTTCCTTGTCTATTCCAGACAAAAATGCCAAAATGAAGCAACTTTTTGGAGAGTTCATCCTGCAGTTCCTTTCACCTGACACAGTGTGAGGAAGATTAGCCGGCAACAAAAAATTGCTGCTACCAGAGTACACCCGATTGTGGTTCAAAAATATCACAACCGTTGAGGAGGCTCTTTCTGTGTACCCCACACATAGCTAACAAATGCACTCTGAGACAACTCCACCCCAAAGCTGTGAAACTGCACTATTCGAATGAATACAATTCTATCTGGCAGATACTTTCACTACATCATTTGTTCCAGCTGCTTTGACTTGTCCTGAATGAGTATTCAAAGTACAGTATTTGACTTTGGGTATCAGGTGCAAAAGGTCCACCACACCTGCTTCAGACAGAAAAGAGAAGCCAAAGTGGTGGTTCATCAGTTAATCATTACTATATTTTCCAACTACTGTACAGTATTCACAACACTACTGAGAAGCATGAGGTACAGAATAAATCTGTGTGGCATTTCACAAGGGTCTCAAAGAGGCTTTGAAGAGCTCAGGATGGATGTAGAAAGATATTATGGCCAGGGGCATCAAAACATGTTACAAGGCAGTTAAATAACCCAGATATACTGTATTAGGAGCTTCTCTGATGCTATTTTAATTACATTTTTTGTTAAGTTTTGAAAAATGATTTGTTCTTCTTCCAGCCGATTTGTTCCCAAAGGTGCTTTGAGATTACTCTTATCACAAACAAATCAACTTATATTGTGCAGCTATTTCATCTTTGAAATCAGATCTTTCCACAATTAAAAAAAGGGGGGACAGAGAAATACCAGCATAAAATTGATTTCTGTGGGAACACAGGAAAGACAGATACCTGTACTGAAGACACTGACAAAATCCCTTGTAAAATTCTATAAAAGGGGCAGTGGGATTGTACAATAAATGCCTAATCTCGTTGTTCAATGCCTTGCTGCTTGAGTAGGGAAAATATGATTCAAAGAAGAGCTCCTGTGTTGTTTTGTACACAACATCTATCAAACAGAGCTTGAAACTGTCTGTTAAAGTCACTTTGCTGGATACTGAGTCCATCAATTGTCCCAGCAGCTCCAGCAGGAATCAGCCATCTATGATTGTGGTACTTTTGGTTGTCCTCTAGGCCTTTTAAACATGAAATAATAACCCCCCATGAATGGATTTTATGCTTGTTCAAGTCGCCTCCCTTATCCACGGGTTCAGTATTCACAATTTCAATTACAGTATCTATGGGTCTAAAAATATTCAATAAAACATCCTGAAATACATAACATGTATGTAGTTATATGGTGCATTACCAGAGTTGGCCACTAAAGGTCACTGTCTGCAATGCAAAAGATAGGGTTTGCTGTTATCAGCAGTTTCTGGTATCCATCGTAGGTCTTGGAACATATCACTTGTGGATAAAGCAGGTGACCTGTATATGTAGAGTCCCTTTTAACTGCATAGTTCAAAATGCATATTATTTTAGATTTGACAAAATATTGCAGTTTACAAGTAGGTACTGTTTTATCTGTGTCAGACAAGTTCTTTTTTGATGAGCAGAACTGAAACATTTGAATGGATTGATAAAACATGTTCAAAAAAGACATAACCGGTTCTGTTTTATAAGTCAGAAAACTGTAACTAGAGAAATGGGTTCCTACTAACTACATGGCAACCCATAAGTTATTGAAATTCAGCAATCTTTTATCTTCACACCCTCTTCACTTCCACTCCACATCACCTGAAACCCCTGTGTCATCAACCTCAAACTTTCCTGTGTCAACAGGGATATAGATGTGAGTGTTCCAAGATGTGGGTGGACAGAAGGTAAATCAGGAAATAGTGGTGACAAGAAATCCTGAGTGCCTCTCTACTGTCTTAACAACGACAAGTAGAAAGCTTTCCCAACTTTAAATTAGTGTTTGTATGGTTAAAGAAAGTGCTTTGGAGAAAACTAGGAATAGGCTCATGCATGAAACGTTATTCCATTGTTGGTTATAGATTACCGCACTGAGCATGCAATCAGAAGAGCTCAGTTCCTTAATTCAGGCTTGTTTTGGTCTAGTAGAACATCCAAATTTGTCTTTTGATGGAGTTGTACACAAAGGTATAGACCTACTCCCCTCCTCCCAGCTCACCGACCATCAAAAAGAGAAATATGGAGGTTCTAAAAACAAATCAAGCCTAAATGTTCTCTAGAAACTAAAATGACTATACTGGGGCTACATTTGGGACTCATAATGAGAAAAGAAATCTCTTTAAAAGGAAAAATGCTAGGAAATCTTGAAGGCAATAGGAAAAGACCTTCTAATATGAGATGGAATACAGTAATTCAGTAAAGGAAGTCATAGCTCTTTGTCTGCAAGATCTCAACAGGGTTGTTAAGGATCAGTTTTTCATGGAGGTTCATATGCAGTCTCTGTTTGCAGAAAGTTTCCATAGATGCTCACCTGGTGAAATGAAGTTCCCACACAACACAGAACAGGGCATGAAAAATAAATTGTTGATGAATGATCAGGACTGCAGTGGCTTAGGGGTTAAGACAAAGAACTCGACGACTGAAAGGTTGGCAGGTCAGCAGTTAAAGACCCATGTGATACATGATGAAGTGAGCTCCCATCTCTGCTCCAGCTCCTGCCAACCTAACAGTTCGAAAGGAATAAATTGCAAGTAGATAAATAGATATCACTTCAGTGGGAAGGTAAAGAGTGTTGTGCACACTGGTGTCTAGTTATGCCTGCTACATGTCAATGGAAATGTCTGCAGATGCAGACAGCACTGGCTCTTTGGCTATAAATGAAGATGAATCGGATATGACTAGCTTTCAAGCAAGGGCAACCTTGACCTTAGGTTTAGTCAGGTGGCACATTTTCCAGCACTCTGAGTAAGGTTGCTGGCACTGTGCTTCTCCACAGCTCAAGTCTCTTGCTCAGTCTACTTCTCAAGAGTCTGGCCCTGCTCTATAGATAAGACAGGAGATGGGCTTGCTCTGGACATGACTGCTGTATCAATTGAGAGACACACACACCCTTTTCAAAAACCATTGGCACCACTGCCATGAAAAGACCCAGCAGGCCTCTCTGCCTGATGGCAAGATAACTTACAGTGTGATCGGATGGTGAAATAGCTCTTATTTTGGGTTACTTGTGGCAAAGTCCAGTAAGAGCTGTTTCCTGGCAATCACACAATTTCAGGGCCATAGCCAGGAATCCCCCCCCCCAAAAAAAAGGGGGTGTGTAAAAAAATTTCCAGGAGGGGCAGCAACATCACATTCACATATATAACATTGGCATCACAGGGGGAGCAGACTGTTAGCTCAGGAGGGTTTTCGGGGGGGGGGGCACCCTCTGGCTATGGCCCTTCATAATTTACAGTCAAGAGTGATCCAGTCTGTCTTCGAACAATTACCAAGCTGAACTCTTTGCCTAGCAAGGCTCTTGCAGGGCTTGGGGGGGGGGGTGTAGCTGGGCTAGAGTGAGTCCCACACAGAGAAAGGTGGTTTTAAGGGAGATCACTCCCAACAACGGACCCTGTCTTGCAATCAGACACAATCCTTTCGTGCCATCTAATCACAACCTTGGTGTAGCCTCCTGTACTAAGCAAAGCCATGCTAACCACTTGAATGATTTCAAATAAGAATTTCCCTTAATAAAAGCACTAAACGAGGTTATAGGTAAAGATGCCAGCAATTGCTGACTTGTCCTGAAAGATGAAAGACAGAGATGCTGACATTTCAAAATTATAAAGAAACTGAGGTGCATATGCTCCATTGAACAGTGATTAAAATTTTTTTTAGTGTTGATATTTATTCAATAGTTTGGATCCAGATTTAGGTGCACTTAAGATCTGTTGTTGCTTTGGGTGAAAAAGTCACCTTTGAATTATAATGACCCTTTAAAAAATGAATACATGAGATGTCCAAGAAGTATCATTCCTATCTCTCCAGGAAGCTTCCATGCCTAAATGGGGATCTAAAGCCAAGTCGAACATGATTTACTTACTGCAGCCTTGGTTCTTGCGCTTAACGAGCGGACCAAATGAACAAAAATGGGAGTAACTTGCCTAAGCACAACAGTCTTCAAGCATGACTACATCTAGATCTGATCTCATTGTCAAGAACTGCTCTTTGGCAAAGACAGGCTATAATTTACTAAAGGTTCTCTCAAAGAACAGGAAATCTCAGGACAAATCCTGAGATATGGTAACCCTACAGCGGACTGACTTCGCTTATGACTAAAAACCAGTCAATGTCTCCTGTAAGAGTCACAGTGCTTTCAGCTTCCAAAGCACTTGCGTTTTTCCAATAATATGAACCTAAGAACTCTGTGGCAATCCTTTGACAATTCTGCTCTCGAAGCACTATTCCTCTTTTTTAAAATGCAGAACTAGGTATTAACAAACGCCGTCTGGCTGGTCATTTCGATCGCTAGACTAGCAACCGAGATCTGGTGGCTTTCAATTCATCCCAACAGTGTAACTGTTATATACACCTACCCAAAACGCAAGGCTGCGGGACCACTCAGCGCTTGTTCGATACCGGGTCTCGTCTCATAGGAACAGGGGTATTCGGCAGTGCGAGAGTGCTCTCCCTCTGGTATGCCCTTATATCACGGTTTTCTTAAAAGAAAATGCAAGAATCCCACCCGCACCTTACCTAGACATCGGGGCGACTGAGGCTTGGGGCACGCGGTTGGTCAAGTTGCGCAAAAAGAACCTGAAAAGGTTGTCAGTTCGACGAGAAAAGCTCCGCACGCGAGTCTAACTAGACAAGAGACCATTGCGATTCCTACTGCATTTGCCAACCCATTTAGCACATCTAACACAACCGATACAAAATACCGAAGTTTATTAAAGGTAAAGGTTTTTCCCTTGCTCGAAAGCCCGTCGTATCCGACTCTAGGGGTCAGTGCTCATCTCTGTTTCTAAGCCGCTGTCTGCTTCTGCAGACGTTTCCGTGGTCATGTGGCAGGCGTGACTAGACACCGGGGCGCACGGAACGCTGTTTACCTTCCCCACCGAAGTGGTCCCTATTTATCTACTTGCAATTTCTTGCTTCCGAACTGCTAGGTTGGGACAGAGACGGGAGCTCATTCCGTCCTGCAGTACTCGGGAATCGAACTGCTGACCTTCCGTCAGTGTCTTAGTGACTTGAGCCACTGCAGTCCCATTATTACAGCCTTTAAATATACTGAGGAAATCGAGTTCTTTCCCGCTAGTCCACACCGAACTCACTCCGCCCCCACTTCGCTCTCCATCCTATCCCATCCCATCGCCAATACCTGATTGCCGGAAACTTTCTACTGCAGGCGAAACTTCGACACTCTACAAACACGCACCCCACCCCTCCATTCCCTTTATATAGCAAGCTTGCAGAAATCCTATTGGGTAAGGTGGGTTCCAGGCCATCACCGTCGGCCAATCAGAGCCAAGGCGCTTTCCGAACCCGCGCCGGGCGCTGCGCCCGCTTTCTTCCGCTCGTGCCACGAAGCGGGCCGAGGCGCGTTCCGGGGCTCGCGATGATGCAAGCCTTGGGGGTTCCATTCCTGTAAATCACGCGGCGCGCACAGAAGTGCCGGTGTCATTTCTGGCGGAGTTGATGAGAAGCAGGCTCCCTCCTCTCCCTTCCCCAGTGCCTTGGCCGGGCAGCGCCAGCCAGCTGGACTTCTTCCCTCGGAAATCGGCCAACAAATGAGGGGAGGAAACAGGAGTCGTTTTCGAATGGACGCGGTTGTGTAGTGTGTAGAGGACAGCAGGTGACAGAGGATCCTGACCAGCGGTGGTCCACGGGGTATATATTAGAAGAAATCATCCCTGACTGTTCCTTAGAAGGATATATATTTGTTCAGTCGCACAGTCGATTCCGACCCTCTGCGACCCCATGGACCATTGCCCGCCAGGCACTTCTGTCCTCCACCATCCCCCTCAACTCGCTCAGTTCTGTGCCCATGGTCTCCACAATACCATCCAACCATCTCATTTTTGGCCGCCCCCTTTTTCTTTTGCCCTGCACCTTTCCCAGCATCAAGGCTTTCTCAAGCGAATCCTCTCTTCTCATTTGGTGTCCAAAGTACCTTAGCTTCATCTTTACAATTTGACTTTCTAAGGAGCATTCTGGGTTAATTTCTTCTAAGATTGACCTATTTGTTCTCCTTGCTGTCCAGGGAACTCTCAAAACTCTCCTCCAACACCACATCTCAAAGGCATCTATTCTTCTGCGCTCAGCTTTCCTAATGGTCCAGCTCTCGCAACCATACATTGCCACAGGGAATACCATTGCTTTGACAATACGAATTTTTGTTTCAATATGATGTCTCTACTTTTCATTATGCTCCCCAGGTTTCTCATTGCTTGCCTCCCAAGAATCAATCGCCTTTTTATTTCATGGCTGCAATCCCCATCTGCAGTGAGCTTTGATCCTAGGAAAGTAAAATCTGTCACTGCTTCTACTTCTTCTCCATCTATTTTCCAGGGACTGATAGGGCCTGTTGCCCTTGTCTTGGTTTTCTTGATATTGAGTCTCAAGCCAGCTTTTTCACTTTCTTCTTTCAACCTAATCAGGAGCTTCTTTAGGTCCTCCTCACTTTCAGCCATTAGGGTGGTATCATAGGTGCACACTATTTAGACCCCCATCCTTCGACAATACAGTATGATATGGTATATATATATATATCTTAGAAGAAATCATCCCTGACTGTTCCTTAGAAGGTCAAATAATAAAGATGAGGCTAAAGTACTTTGGACATCAAATGAGAAGAGAGGATTCACTTGAGAAAGCTTTGATGCTTGGAAGGGTCGAGGGCAAAAGAAGAAGGGGACGGCCCAAGATGAGATGGCTAGATGGTATCGTGGAGACAATGGGCACAGAGCTGGGCGAGTTGAGGGGGATGGTGGAGGACAGGAGTGCCTGGTGGACAGCGTTCCATGGGGTCACAGAGGGTCGGAATCGACTGTGCGACTGAACAACAGCTTTCGTGGATCAAGTCCACTTCTTCAGACAACGAGTGAAATTTACAGGCATGGTTTTTGTAGACCAAATTCAGAGATCAAAGGGAGAAGTGTGTGTTCAAGCAAAATGACAGACAAGCAAGCACAACAATACAGCTTCCCACAGCCATCAGCAACAATAGATTTTTTTGTTGTTGTTCAGTCGCACAGTCGACTCCGACCCTCTGCGACCCCATGGACCGCTGTCCGCCAGGCACTTCTGTCCTCCACCATCCCCCTCAACTCGCCTAGCTCTGTGCCCATTGCCTCCACAATACCATCTAGCCATCTCATCTTGGGCCGTCCCCTTCTTCTTTTGCCCTCGACCCTTCCAAGCATCAAGGCTTTCTCAAGCGAATCCTCTCGTCTCATTTGATGTCCAAAGTACTTTAGCTTCATCTTTATTATTTGACCTTCTAAGGAGCAGTCAGGGTTGATTTCTTCTAAGATTGACCTATGTTCTCCTTGATGTCCAGGGGACTCTCAAAACTCTCCTCCAACACCACATCTCATTTAGCTCTAAATGTCTCCCTTTCAATCTCAAAGGGTCTGAGAAAGCCCTGGTTACTTCCTGTTTTGCTAAAGAGAATTGGCAGGAAGATTGTAATATAATATATCAAATATCTAGCAGCATATAGCAATCTGTGTATTAAATTTGATAATGTCCCAGAAACCCTTCACTAATATTTAATCCCCTGCGATGGGTGTCTAACAGATGGATATATTTGATTTCTACTCTCTCCCTTTCAATCCTAGTTCTGTAATTTTTCTGTTTCTCAGACATCAAATTTGATCAGAGACCATAATGGGCTTTCTCAGACCCTTTGACCCCTGAATTTGGTGTATAAAAACCATGCCTGTAAGTTTCACTCCTTGTCTGAAGAAGTGGACTAGATCCACGAAAGCTAACAATAAAAATATAGCACTTAGTCTTTAAAGTGCTACAGTGTTTTTTATTTTGTTTATTTTGTGAACAGAGTTGAGCACCGCACCCTAGAGTCGGATACAACTTGCTTTTGAGCAAGGGAGACTTTTATCTTGACTTTAAGGCATAGTGTATCCGACTCTAGGGTGCGGTGCTCAACTCTGTTCACAGCCAAAGAGCCAACACTGTCTCCGTCTGCAGATATTTCTCTGGTCATGTGGCAGGCATGACTAGAATACCAGAACGCTGTTACCTTTCCTGCTGAAGCAGTACCTATTTATTGCCTTGTGATTTCTTGCTTTCAAACTATATGGTTGACAGGAACTGGAACAGATGAGGGTACTCATTCTGTTGTGCAGTACTTGGGTATTGAACTGCTGACCTTCCATTTCTCAAGTTCAGCATCTTAACCACTAAGCCACTGCAGTACTGCACGAGCCCAGTTAGGCAAATGCTGGATTCTTGGGGTGCTAGGAGTTGTAAAGTCCAAAGCATCTGAAGGAGCAAAGGCTGCCCAGTCCCAGGGGCCACAGAAAGAGTTGTGGTGTGTGTGGGATATTGGCAGACAGGTTATGAATTTCCTGCTCTTGTATGCTTTTACACATACTGTACATATCTAATAGGCTAAATGTATAACATATTTTGTATTCTGATACAATTAAGCTAAAATGTACAATAGTGGTATTAATTGTGTGCCATCAAGTCAGTTGTGACTTATGGCAACCCTTTCTGGGGGTTTTTTTAAGGTAGAGAAAACAGAAGTGATTTATCATTCCTTTCTTATGGGGGGCACTCTGGGACTGTGCAGCCACATGGACTGAGCTATTCAACTAGCTAAAATTTATAATACAGCTAAATAAATTTGATTAAAGTGTTACATTAGTGTTACAGATTACCATTGTTTCAGAATGCAGATTTATGCAAGAACAATTCACACTGTTCATCTGAAGTACTCCCAGGTTCTTGTAGATATGGTTGTAGCTTTGTTTCCTGCTCAAAACAAGAAGTGATTATGCTTATTAATTTGTGCTTACATATCTTCTGCATTGACTTTGAATTTGCTTTAATATCTTTTAAAAATCACATCAATATTTGCACAGGTTCAGCCGGGGATGCTGGAGGAGTCAGTTTGTCTAATGGCCTTATATGACTGTGACAGCCCCCAAATATTGTATTGTATTGTCGAAGGATGGTGGTCTAAATAGTGTGCCCCTATGATATATTGTGTTGTCTCTATTCAATAAAGAATCCAACAGGAACATGTGAATCAAGCATAACCAAAAAAATTTTTTTGTAGAGATTGAATGAAAAATGGTGTCTGAATAATCTCTTCAAAGGCCAAAGCATAAGTCAAAGCCTTCTTGCAAACTCCCACATGTAAGACTGGATGGCAGCCCCAAACTCATATAGCTGAAGGCACGTAAACTCAGCATCAACTGGCTAGAATTGAGGGTAGTGAGCTTCACACTACGACAGTCCTTCAGCATAAGAACATCACTGCAAAGACCCACTGAAGATATCAAGACATTGCCCTCACGTGTGGCAGAGGCAACACTTGTACTACTTTGCGTGAAGTCTCTCTTGTTCATAGCATGGAGAAGAATCAGTCAACACAGACAGGATACACCTCCCAGGCATTGACCAAGCAGAATGGAACCTATCTACAAGAGTATTCAACCTCAGGATTTAATGTTTGGGCTCCCCAGAGATCGATAGGTAAGCCCCACCAGCAGAACACAAGGTGAAATGCTTATATTTCAGGTACTGGAAGAAAGGGGGGGAGGATAATAAAACCCCTGACAGTGAGGTGGTTATGAGCCCTCTTGTATCCCTTCTGACTAGTAGTCTTGCTCTGGGGAAACAGTACAGAAGGGCACAAAGTAATACTTGTAACCCCAAATTTGCAAAGAAGCATTATTTTGATCAGGCTGGCACATCCATCCATCAAAGAACCAAAACCAACATGGATTTGCTTAGTCAAAAAGCAATCCCCTGATGCTAAATAACTACAGATTCCTGCTTGGCTATTGAATGCACCAGTCTACTGCGTAAGGTAGTATCTATCATGTTAGCATGGCACTTGGACTCTACTAGCAGTCTCTACAAAACAACATGGAGGTACTACTGCAGGTGGCATCAAACGAAGCCAGCCTATGATGCCAAGCTTGAAACTGCACTCTTCAGAAAAATGAGATCAAATCTGCAGAAACTCCTGTCGTAGCACACAACACAGTTCAAAAAGATGCTAAATTTGTTTTTTGCTGCTCTGGTTTGTTTATTTTATGCTGCAGTTTTGACTGAGACACATTACCCCTTTTGCCCCACAAGTTGTCTGCTCACCCCTTCCCCACTCCATTCACCACCCCTTGCATCTTCCTGGACTGTCCTAAATGTCCATCCCCACCATTGTATTTTTGATATTTTTTTTCAGTTTTGCATGTAGATGTATAATTCCTTTATTTAAACCTCCCTTTTTTGGAAAATAAAAATAAACAGGGAGGTGGGGAGCAACACATATAACATCACTCCCATGCACCCCCTACCCCATTCCCTCATTCATGACTGCGTTTGCCTTACTGGGACTTCTTGAAGCAATTTATAACACGTACTGTCTGATGACTTCCTCCTTCTTCAAGTGCCATCTCTGACTCCAAACATTAGCTATCCTCATGGTGATCAGCCATGAAGACTGTCCTGGGTGTAACATAATGCAGTGGCCTTTCATTTGCCTTTCACAACACAGCATGACACCCGTACCACTGAGCCAGTTCCATGAGTCACTTTCTGATCCTAAGCTCTTTTGACTCACAAAGTCCTCCTCAGCCCCAGGCCAGTACTGATGAAGCTGCTGCCCTACATCAAGATGGATCCAAGTGAGATTTAAGCCACTTGGGGACCATCACCCATCCCTGTGGACTTTGGCACCCAAGGCCATTAGTCCTCAGGGTTGTCAGGTTAGTTAACTGCTGCCAGTCAGCACCGAGTTGGCAACAGTAGGGTCCACTATTACCATAGCAGGATAACCTGGCCAGACTGCCCCCTGTGATTTAAGATGATGAATTACTTGGCACTGGACATTCTGACTTGGCCCATGGACACTAATGACTGATCGTTCTTTGAGGAATTTGTCTGACTTTGAGGACAGTCCAGCACTTGTTGCCGAGAATTGTGACACTTCCTATGTTGCAGAGGGGATTTAATGGTTAGAGTCCAGCTGCAGGTCACTGCATTAGACCTGCATGTTCAAACTGACAGCCTGTTACCAAAATCCATATTCTGAGGCTTTGTTCTTTAGAAAGAAAAATAATGTTTTGATCACTCCTGCAGATTTTTCTGGTTAGAGTTATTTTGCCGAAGCCACTGATCAGTGAGAAACAAGGGATGTGGGAGGAAAAAAGCCTCAAAAAGTAAGCAGTAACGGTGTTTAAAGAATCCTGGTGGTGCAGTAGTTAAACTGCTGTACTGCAACCAAAAGGTTGTAGGTTCAATCCTGACCAGGACTCAAGGTTGACTCAGTCTTCCGTCCTTCTGAGGTTGGTAAAATGACTACCCAGCATGTTGGGGGCAACATGCTTATTAACTTGTGAACCGCCAAGAGAGTGCACTGGGCGGTGTATAAGTGTGATTGGTGAAGAGTATTCAGTGGCCAAGTACCACCTAGAGATCTGCACTTTGAAATCTTCAGCTAACCACTTTGAGTTCCCAGTAGTGAATGTACACACTGATATTCATTGTCCCTACTCTTGTTTGTAGAATGTGAACCAGCTAATTAAAATGCTTACCCCCTCACCTCAAGCTATAATTTTGCTTTCTATCAGTTTTGCTGATACCAAGAGGCTGCTGAGCTTCCCCTTTCTAAGAGATTGTTTTTTTCTAAGAAAAGCTGTTAGGTAAATGAAATATGCAACAGGAAGTTAAGGGTTTGACTATGAATACTGGAGAGGACATACAGATCTGTGCCTGGTTCCAGCTGCTAATATTTCCTAGTGGTTCATGTCAACCACAGGCAGTGGCCTGCTTTTGAAAAGAGAAACTGCAGTCTTAGGATATAAAAACATAAACTATGCTTTATTTCAATTTGAAATTCTGCATTAAGTAAAGTTTAATTTATATATATATTGCATTCTAAGATTGCAGTTTCTTTCAGACTAACTGGATGTGCAACTTCCTTTTATCTCACTCTAGGAAAATGAAAGGGGAACATCAAAATTAGTTTCACAACGTGATAACTACATGAAGATTTAATCAAACGTTTTACATGCCTAGGCTATGTTTTCTTCTGGAGATATTGATCTGGTTTCTTTCCTTAAATGCAAATAACATTTTAATTGGGGGATTTGTGAATTTTGTTTAAGCAGAACATAAATTATGAAAAGTGGCTGCAGCACGGGAAAATGTGGAGGAGAATAGCCAACAATCATAGCTTCCATCCAGTCTCCTTTTGGTTTTCACAGCCACTAGACCCCTTTGGGTGTCTAGGGACTAGCTCTTCATATAGAAAATATCACTTTGGAAGCATCTCAAATAGAAGAAAAGGTACCTTCCCTTACAATAACAATGCTCAGTTACATTCAGAAGAATAAAGTTTGCAGTCTCTCAGCCAGGTGGTAGAGGTACACTTACATGCAGCCAGAAGGTCAAAATATGAGAAGCAGAGAAAGAGACAAAGCAAGCAGGACAAGCAAAAAGAGAGGAGGAGTGAGTCAGATGTATGAAAAAGGCCTTTGCTAATTGGTTAGTGAGAAGGGTGAATTCCTTTAGCTCCTAAAGGCGTCTCTTCCACTGGTAGCCAGTGTTAGTAGCATATAAGATTGCTATTGTTCCAACACATTCCTAGATGTAGGCACCTGTTTTTGTCTTTCATGTATGATGGCAGAGTTTAGGGGGAATTTCTTTTTACTTCACAATGCTGACTGGGAGGTATATGAGTATTAACCCAGAAAGTAACTTTCCAGGCTCCAGATACAATAGTGTAATCAAACTCAGCATCTCATATTTATGGTTCAGCTTATAGAGTAGCTAGGTAATCCTTGAGAGGCAATAGTATTTATATTGTCAATATTTCACAGGTAATAATTCAAAATGAAAACATTTGCCTCATTTCCCATGCTTCTATTCTCATGCCATATGACAGAGCTAAAAGCAACTTTTTATTCTCTTTAATTTTCTCATTGTGTATCCCAAAAGGGCTATACTGTATGTTAATTTAAGCTTTGTATGTTATTATATGCTGGTGGTGCCTCTGACACCAATAAAGAAGAATTGGATAGCCTTTCTTCTATGCCTGAATTCTTCATGAAGAGCTCAATTTTCACCAGAAGCAACTACAGTACTATGCCATATTTTTTTAAACTTTTTTTAGAGGTTCTTCTCTTGTGCCCACAACAGGACTTTAACATGAAGAAATCAGAATGTTTGAGCATTTCCCATTCTTTGTTACCTGCCATTTACTTACAGTCAGTGGTGGGCTGTCAAATTTTTTACTACCACACTGTGGGCAGAGCCAATGTCATGATGTCATGGGTGGAGCCAATGTCATGATGTTGTGGGCGGAGCCAAATATAATAAATAAAAATGCACATTAAAATTAAAATAACCACCCACCCACCCACCCCAAACACAAATCAACCTACCGTCCCACCCCAAACACAAACCTGTCACTTATTTGGCCTAGGGTCGGGGAGCAGGCACTAGGCAGGCAGGAAGCAAGGCGGTGCGGCAGCAAACTGCCCCAGCGGCAAACCGGCATGGCAGTCTGGCAGCACGGCCTGGCGAAGAAAGGCCATCACTGCCACTTCTCCAGGCACTGCCTGTGCCCTTTCCGGGCAGCCAAAATGGCTGCCCGAAACTGCACACGCATCAAACCTCCATTCGATGCATGTGCACTTCTATTATTTAGTGCACATGCGTCAAGTGGAGGTTTGACGCATGCACAGTTCCGGGCAGCCATTTTGGCTGCCCAAAAATGCACATCTGGAGGGCAGCCAGAGATGTGACCGAATTGGTTGCCTGGTGGTTTACCACCACCCCAGCGATCCCCTCTGGATGGCCGCTACCTGTTCAGACGAACTGGTCCGAACCGGTAGCAGCCCATCACTGCTTACAGTACTTAATGTCTGCCTGACAAGTGGGTTTTAAAAGCAAAAGAGTGGGACATTTTGAAAAGCCTGCAACCCTTAAAGTAACATGTTATGTTCATTCAGTCTGCGGTTTGCTCCCACACATTTATAGCTTCATGCATGAGTGAGGACTAAGTGAAACTGCAGGAAAGCTGACTTGAGTCTGTAATCAGATGACTCTTGTTTTTTACATACATGGGATTTCCCATTCCTGTTATATTTCTTTCACTTTTTGTCCTCTGAGGTTAGTACCCATGTCAAATGTTTCCTTGGCATTAATTTGTTAGGCATATATCCATCACACAGGTTGCTATCTTAGCAAAGGGCATATAGAGCTTGGGTGGCCTTTCAGATATTGCTGGACTACAAGTCCCAACAGCCACAGCCAACATAGCCAATGGTAAAGGATGATGGGATTTGCACTCCAGTACCATCTGGATGGACCCAGGAGTACTGCTAGAATTTATATTAAAAGTCCTAGCCCTGCTTGTTAAAGACTTATTTTGGTTCATTTATGATGGATGAATGTTTGTATGATGAATAACAAACCTGTTTTTTTTAATGTACTGAAAGAATGGCGAAATCCTTTCTCTTTGTTAAAGTGATGATTTACTGCTTGCTTATCTTCCTTTCCTTAGAGATTCCTCCTTAAACATTTAAGCCATTCAGCTGTGTTTGCATAAATGAAGGTGTTGTTGAGAGAGTGATGGTCAAAGAGATCTATTTTGTGTAGGACATGGCAGCCTAACAACATCTTGAGGGTCACACATTTTCTGTTACCACCATGCAAGATTATGCAAAACAAACATTTTACAGCTCCCAGGAGGAAAAAAATGGCTCTGATTCTTCTCCCAATTGATTTATGTGCTGTCAGGTCAAATCCAACCTGTGGGGACCCAAGACAGGTTTTCCTAGGTATTAAGTACTCAGAAGCAGTGTACCACTCACTTCTTCCAAGAGTGCTCTGACACTCAAAGCTACACAGGCTAGTTCTCCTAAAGGCATCATGGTGAATCAGACCCCTGATTTCTGGCTCTGACTGTATCTCCAACTCACGGTGCTCCCCAATAGTATTTCTTCTAGGGGCTAGGCCAGTGATGGTGAACCTTGGCACTCCATGTGTTTGTGGACTTCAATTTCCAGAAGCCCAAGTCAGCACTTCTGCTGATCAGAGTTTCCAGGAATTTAAGTTCACGAACACCTAGGGTGCCAAGGTTGGCCAGGCTCAATCATAACAGAGTAACCAGTTGGTGGCAAGGAAGAGGTTACATTATATCTGGCAAATGAAATGTCTTAGATTTATAAAACACCAAGTAATTGACTATCCTGTGCAGAGTGTTGTCTGGACCACAGTACATTCTAGATCCCAGCTCAGCAGAAGGAGCAAGAGAATTCTCGCATCCAGGAGGGTTGCTGTTAGGCATTATATAATTGCTATTGCTTTTCTCAAGCAAACAGGGTCATATATATTACCATTGGAACAGTGAGTGAACCTTAGGTCAGTCTGAAGTCTAAAATTAACTGATTGCACTGGCCTGCCTACAAACAGGATGACTGGCTATATCAAGGTACTGTATGTGGTATAGGTCATGGGGGAAGGTGTAAATTACAAATTGATTTTTGGAATGGAGCATAGATTTGCCAGTACAGCTAACCAGGGTGAAGTATTTTCAGGATTTGGCATGTAGAATCAGGGAGAGAACCAACAGGTGTCTGGAAAAGCACCAGAAAGAGGTGCAGACTTGTCTGGTAGCCAAAATGCAGGGCAGATGCGTGGATTGTTATTTGGCCTCAGTCAAGCATTGTACTGAATCATCATATCACAGATGATGTAGAGAGGAAGAACACCAGCCATCCGCTCTTTCAGCTCATGGTCTAAATATATAAATATAGAAATTCAAATGAAGACATTTCCCCTAGCTTTTGGCAGGTTAATTAGAAATAGGAAGTAATTCTAGGACTACTTAGAATAGCAGATTTAGAGTGTGGTTTCTCCTATCTGTTTTACTGAGGTAAAGAAGATGTCTTCTAGTGATTACAGAAACATGACATTATATATGCATGTAACAAAAAAAAAATCACAAAATCATACTCTGTGGTTTTAGTGACAACTGGAACTTATTTATTAGGCTGAAAATCAGCCCTGCTTTTAGAAACACTGTTCCGTGTAAGATATTGAGTGACTCATTCTATGGGCATGAGATTTTCTCACCTCTGCCTTCTGTCTAGTGATAAATCACATACTTTATTTACAAGTCTGATTGCTTAGATGCTCAGCTCTGTGGAAATCATATTGACATGGAAAATGGGGTTTTTGTAATTGTAAATTCTGTTGGTCATTACCAACAGAAATAATCCAAACAGCAGGAAAAAGCAACATCAGATGGCTACACAGAATCTTCGATGCAGCATGGACACAATTAATTGCACCCACGGATTGGCAAGAAACAGTAGTAATATAATACCACTGTGGAAAAACAAAGGGAGCAAACGAGAATGCATGCAATACCAAGGCATCTCACTCTAAAACAGGGATGCCCAAACTTTTCAGGCTGTGGGCTGGTCACGTGGCTCAGGGAGCCGGTCACTTTAGCCCGGGGGCTGGATGCAGTTGCCAATTCATCTGGCCCACGAAGCCCTCGTTGGTCCTGGAAGCAGAAGTAAAACGCGCCCATACGGGCGCATTTAATTCTGCTTCCAGGAGCAACGAGGGCTTCGTGGGCCGGATGAATTGGCATTGGGGGCCGCATCTGGGCCCTGGGCCTTAGTTTGGGCACCCCTGCTCTAAAACCATGCAGGGAAAATGTATGCCCAGACAATAGAAATTACAATGAGACCAGTTATAGAACCGCCCGCATGGTGGAGGAAGAGGACACAGCTGTTGGAGGACTGGCGGCCAATAAGAGGTGAAGGACAAAGAATACGAGCTAGACCCAGAAGAAGGTTGAGAGATAACATCAAAAGCATGTTACAAGAACACCAAATAATGCAGGTGGAGGCTGCTAGAAATGCCAGAGCAAGACCTTTGTATTTCCCTCAGCACCTGAAGGGGTAAAAGAGGAAGTAAAGAAGAAGAGATTGTAAATTCAGTGCCTCATGTACAGTAGTTTGGTTCTCAGAAAGTAGACTAAGTAAGAGGTAGTGGTTACTGCAGTACAGTTTCTTGTCCTGAATGTATTCATAGTTGAATCCTTAGAAAACAACGTTGTGGGGAGGGTTTTAAAGTGCAAGAGGGTAGGAAGAGGGAGAATGTGAGATTTTCCATGCTTTCCTATTGTAACAGTTTTCTGAGAAAACCTTGGAGTGCTTGGCATTTTTGTCTCCTTTGCAATGGCCTAATGAAAGTAGTCCCTTAATAGAGATTATTTTCCTCCACACTTGTCAGGAAATAGACCCTATTTCCTAATGTCTCCCAAGGCTTGAAATTGCCACGATGATTTGTTGACATTTCAGTGTTCCTCAGTATGTCTTATCTCTCTAGCAGAGCCTAGCCGTGTTGTGTCTTTGCATAAATGTAAACAACCATTGTTGTGAGAAAGTTTTCTCTGTTGCTTGCTGATACATGATTGGCTAAGTTGTCCCACCTGATGGCAGATTCTCCATTTTGCAGAGAAGGGAGAGTTAGTACGTGTTTGGATTTCAATGGCTTGAGACCTGTTTTGGTTTAATGGTTCGTCTCTCAATGGAGTTAAGACCCCGGACTGTCTGCTGGCATGTTTTCATTATGATTACCTAAAAGACCTTGGACTGTTTACTGGACTGATCTTATGGATATAACCTTTTAATTTCTGCTTTTCCATGAACTTTCCTACATGAACCTGATGGAATAAAACAGCTGTTTCTCTTTGAAGATCGTTGTTTTTCTTATCACACACACACATGAAGCTTAGCTTGCTACGTTACCAGAAGCCTCCTTTGTTTTGCTCTATGTTCAAAGGCCTTACTGCCTGAGCATAGTAAGTGTCCCTTTTAACCTCCCCGGTTCTCCCAGAAGTGGTGATGCAAGGGTTAAGTTCCAGTGCAGAGCAAGAGGCTCGGGAACGGTAAGGAGGTGCCCTTGTGAATTGGGAGGACCGGGTGCATGAGAACACTTTTCCATGAACAAAAGTCAGCCATACCAAATCTAGGCAGGAAAAATAGTTTTTAAAACATTTGGCCTGCAAACGGGAGAATTTTCTACTGCAGGTTTTAGACCTGTTCTCTCTCGTTTTGGAGAGCAGTGACATAATCCTAACTAGTGTCAACTATAGTCAGTAGTGTAGCATAGGATTCAGCTGCTCGGGGGGGTAAACCAAATTTGCCGCCCCCTGGGCAGGGCCTAGGATGCCAGCGCCCGCTAGGTTTTCTAGGAATTGTAGTCCTAGAACACCCATGCACCCAAAAAGTGCTGCCAGGGCGGGCCTCCCCCGCCTCCGCCACGCTATGCTACAGGCGGCATAGATGCACCGCTCACCGGCCTTGCCCTCAAAGGAAATCTTCAGCCATTGACGAATTGCCAAGAACTGCCTGGGGATGGTCGGAGCACCACCACACCCCTTCCCCTTGGCACGGAGCGACGCAACCACCTCTCTTTGTCTGGTTGACCAGCCTCACTGCCAGCCCCCTCCCCACCCCATCCAGATGCCTTGACTCACCCACCTCCCTTTCTCCTGTTCCCAGGGTCCTGCTCATTATCGAGGAAAAACTAAGCCTCGGAAGAAGTGGGCTGCAGTCGGTGGATTGGAAGCTGAAGCCAAATTTGTGGGGGGGGGGGGGTATTTATTTCTAAGGGGCCCAGAGACATCTCATTGTCCAAAATCAATAAATCAATCAAGAAGCCAGACAGAAAGGGTGGTGTTCCGACCCGGCTTTCTCCCCCCCTCCCCCAGTCACTGGGCGCTTCCTCAGCAGGTGCATGGAGCTCAGCGATCGATCCCAACTGGCCAGGAAAATTGGCGGGGAGGGGGAGCCAGCTTTGGTTTTCTCCGGGTCTCTCCTTGGCTTAGGAAAAGCCTTGAGGTGGACATTGCAGCACAAGTTGCTCCCTGTCAGAGCGCTGCTGGGTCCCGGCGGGATGGGGAAGGTGTGGCTCTTCTGCTCGCCCCCACCAGCGAGAAGTGGGGCCCCCGGGGAAGGCTTGCAGCACACTTGCCAGAGAACTAGAGACTCTGGGACCGGCATGTATCATTTTCAGCCCACCGGGGTGTGGGGAGTGGGCGAGAACCAGCAGCATGAAGGGAGCTTTGCCAACCCACCATCTGGCCACCACCCCTCCCCTCCCTGGGTGCCCCAGGGGAGGGTTGGAGTCCCGGGAGGAGCAACTCATGGGGAAACAAAAAGTTGCCCTCCTCCATTGCCCTGTTGCACGATCCACCGTGGGTCCCGGCACCTTTCCTGCTTTATCTGTAGGGGACACTCTGCGGAGGGTGCGTGACGTTCTCTGGCTTTTCTTTGTAGAGGAGCTCAAGTGCCTGTCATGCCGGCCTCCTCCTCCACCTTCCCCGGGGATGTGGCGGCTTCCCGGGGACACCACTCCCTGGAAAGTGCCACCCGGGGCAGGCTGCCCCCATGTTCCCCCCATGCTACACCAGTGACTATAGTATAACAAGCCCCAGGGCTTGTAATTAATCTCTGTATGAATTAAGTTGTCTTTCTTTTAAGAGCTAGACTGTAGCAGAAGGGGTTTGCCTGAAGTGTTGCTTGTTTAGTAATTTGTCAAATATTAGTGATTGTACATTTCCTGTATTGGAGAAAGGCAGGAGGGAGTGGCAGAGAGAGAGGTGGGAGCCAAGCTTCTCTTTGAATTTGGCTGAAGTATCCCTCTGCTCTTTGGGGATCCTGCTGCCTGATGAATGTATTATCTATGTGTTATCTTCTGGCTGCAAAATGCCCATCCTGAAAAAATATTCACCCACCCACATCTAGAATCCTGGCTATGGCCCTGGTTGGGCTATTATGTCCCTTTTGGTGTTTATGGCAGCGATGGGATGTAACAGGTTCTCACCAGTTCGCCAGAACCGGTAGTAACTTTTCCCAGCATCCCGGAGAACCGGTAGCAGCTTTTTGGGGGAACCACCTTCAGGGCTTACCTTTTCACTGGTTCCCCCACTGCACGTGTGCGCCAAGCACTTGGTGTGCATGCACGCCTACAGTGCTTGACGAGTATGCACGGCCTCCTTGCTGTCCTCCCAAGTCGGGAGGAGGAAGAGAAGCTGCTAGCCTGAAGCTCCCTATAGCCTGCTCCCCAGGGTAAGTGACTCACCTTTGGATGTGGTGTGTCTGTGTGTATTTTAATGTGTATTTAATACCTTTACCTATATTGATGTACTACCACAGTTCCTAAAAAGGCCTGAGGGGTGTGTGTGTGTGTGCGTGCTTATTTTTGTTATTTTTTTTATTATTTTGTATTTTGTATTTTTCTTTGGCCCCGTCCACAACATCATGATGTTAGCTCCACCCACAGTGTGATGACGTCACAGTGGGGTAGTAAACATTTTGACATCCCACCACTGGTTTATGGGATATGGTTTTCATAATCCATCATAATGATGGCGGAGGCTCCAAGCAAAACAATATTGAGGGCCACAAATTATGTCCTCAGCTGTAAATAAAGTAAATACTAAGATGGCACTGTGACCCTTCATGTAAAGAAAACAAATATAGTACAGCTGTTCTGACTTTCTCTCCACTCATCTGTGGTGTAGCAGAACCAGAGCTTGCAGTGTTGAAATGAAGGGATCTTTAAATTAGTAAGGATGATTCAGTGGTGGGTTGTCAAAAAATTTACTACCCCACCATGACGTCATCACAGTGTGGGCAGAGCTAACGTCATGAAATCATGATGTCATGGGCGGGGCCAAAGAAAAAATAAAAATAAGCATGTGTGTGTGCGCACGCACACACACACACACACACACCTCTGTGGTGGAGTAAGGGCAAAATGGCCATCCATCCCCCGAAGCGTGACCCCAGCCCCTGGCTTTAAAAGGTTGAGAACTCATGTGCTAGATAAGTGGAAAAGATTAAGGAAGGTTTCTTGGTTGCAACCTGTCAATCCTTGAATCAAGGCAAGGCTTCTGCTCCAGAAGAGAGAAATATTGTGCAAAATGTGGATTAAAGCACCCATTCCTATGTACACAAAGTCTAAGCATGTCTTCTGGCCAGATGCTCTCCAAGTATAATCCATATTTTACAAAACACATACTTTGTAATGTATCTGCATAGATTTGTGGTGCAGTAAAATTACAGCATGAAAAAACATAAAATAGGCTGCACACAATTGTACACTACAGATTTTTTAACATCCAAACATAAATCAAAATAGAGCCAACAGTAGTTAGCATATTGGACACATTGGCAGTCACAAGCAAAAATCCTTTCAACCCAGAATAATAATTTCTGGCATGAAATTATTATATTGTTCAATAACTAGCATGGGTAAAATTTGTGGCAGTGTAGGGGCTTTTGCTTGAAAGGCCCTACTTGGAATATGTCATGTGGCAGTGCAGGTTTATTTCAAGGCCATGTCACAGCTGTCTTAAAGAGCCAAAAATCTTATAATTGTTCTTCTGGGTTTAAAGTTTCTTTTTTCCTTTGGTCATAAAATGCAGAAGCAAGCAGCATTTTCAGCTCTGAGAGTTTCAATTATCCTCTTAAACTCTGTTTTGGGGTGATAAAGTAACAAGGAAGAGAAACCAGGAAGGATATTTAAAAAGGCCTATTTTGTACTGTAAGGCATTGGACAACAGGAACTTTCATGGCTTTTAGACTGCAGTATCATGGAAATCTTGTATCACAAGATCTTGAGGTTGCTATGTGCTGCTGCTAATTGTTGCAGAAGTAATTATTTAAGCTAGTTTTATACTTCCTGTGTCTATTGAAGAGATTGTCAACCTGTGGCCCACAGGCCAGATGCGGCCAGCACCACCATTTCGTGTGGTCCCTCACTGTCTCCACCACACCAGGAAGTGCCATATGGTGGAAGAAGGGCAAAATGGCTGTCCAGCCCCAGAGCTATCTGAGGGAGAGTGACCAGGCCCCCGGTATACACAATTTGCAAACTCCTGATCTATTGTCTTCTTTGAACCAGTGATGGGATGATCCCGGTTCCATCCGGTTCCTTGGAACCGGTAAGAACAATTTCGGAGGGTTCTCCGAGAGGGTAGTCCATTTTTAAGGCGTCCGGTTCCGGACGCCTGAAAAAAAGAATTTTTTTTAAAAAATTGGAGCCAAAATGGCTCCAATTTAGTGCGCATGCGCAGAAGTCAATCTGACGCATGCGTGCTGCAATTTTGAATTGCGCATGTGTCAGATTCCGTTTCTGTGCATGCACACTTGTTTTTGCCGGAGCCGGACCATTTTGGAGTGGCTCCAGCAGTGGCGGAGGGCTTAGGAGGAGGAGCCGTGCCTAGCCGGGCGGCCCAGGGCCTCCCGGCCGCAACTCTCCACGAGCGCCCCAAGCGTCGCTGCCCAGCGGCGGGCCTAGCCGGGCGGCCCAGGGCTCCCGGCCGCAACTCTCCACGGGTGCCCCAAGCTTCGCTGCCCGGCGGCGGGCCTAGCCGGGCGGCCCAGGGCTCCCGGCCGCAACTCTCCACGGGCACCCCAAGCCTCGCTGCCCGGCGGCGCGCCTAGCCGGACGGCCCAGGGCTCCCAGCCGCAACTCTCCACAGGCAGCCCTGAGCCACAGCGCCCAGTGGCGTGCCTAGCCGGGCGGCCCAGGGCTCCTGGCCGCAACTCTCCACGGGCAGCCCATGGAGAGTTGCGGCCAGGAGCCCTGGGCCGCCCGGCTAGGAGCGCCCCCGGGCGCCGAGGCTCGGGGCAGCCCATGTAGAGTTGCGGCTGGGAGCCCTGGGCCACCGGGCTAGGCGCACCGCTGCCGGGCGCCGAGGCTCGAGGCCGCCTGTGGAGAGTTCCGTTCGGGAGCCCCGGGCCGCCCGGCTAGGCGCGCCGCCGATGGGTACCGAGGCTCAGGGCTGCCCGTGGAGGGTTGCGGCCGGGAGCCCTGGGCCTCCTGGCTAGGCGCGCAGGTGCCGAGGCTCGAGGCAACCTGTGGAGAGTTGCGGTCGGGAGCCCTGGGCCGCCCGGCTAGGCGTGCCGCCGATGGGTGCCGAGGCTCAGGGCTGCCCATGGAGGGTTGCGGCCGGGAGGCCCTCGGCCACCCGGCTAGGCGCGCCGCCGCTGGGCGCCAAGGCTCGGGGCCAGCCCCACCGGTCCCCATTGTAAGTGGGGTTTGTGTTTGGGGTGGGTGGGTGTTTGGGTGTATTTTTATTTAATTATTATTTTATTTATTTATTTTATTAACGGTTTTGTGTGTGTGGGTTGAGGGGTGTGTGTGTTTTATTTTTATTTTATTTATTTTATTTTTGGCCCCGCCTACAACGTCATGACGTTATGACGTCGGCTCCACCCATGATGTCATGACGTTAGCTCCGCCCCCACTGTGATGACGTCAGGGTGGGGTACTAAAATTTTTATCATCCCATCACTGCTTTGAACCTAGAAAAGTAGAAACTTAAAAGGGACAAACCTGATGTATAAATCCTTGTCCCCTCTGCTACTGTTGAAGTGTTTTGGATTGGCTAGCTGGGATGATGGAATTTATAGTTCAGCAATTCAGGAAGATACTGTAGTGGAAAATTGTAATTATAGAGTGATAACAGAATGAGATTTATTTCCTGAGACTCACTTTGAAATGGGAGAGATTTTCAGCAGCATCTTTATTTTCTGTGAGCCACTCAGAGTCTTTGGAGTTGGGCGGCAATATAAATCAGAAAAATAAATAAATAAATAAATCTTTACCTCTGAATATCAAAATAAGTCAGTAAACAAGATACAGTACTGTATTAGCAAAGGATCTGTAGAAAATGGCAGATCTCTGCAAAATCAGCATTTTCAAAATTATAATCATGGGAGCAACAGTTAGGACTGGCAGCATGAGACCTTTTGGATAGGATAAGGCAATTTACTACTCACAGCTTTTCCCCATCTTGGTGACTTCCTGATCTGTTAGTTATTCACTATCCCTTACCAGTATAACCATTAGTCATAGTAGTCATACTAGTTTTGGATCATGAGCTTTCTTTCCAATACATCTGTAAGACACCATAAAGGCACCTTTATGTGTCCTGTAAAGGTCCGTCTGATAACATTACGCAACAAAAAATTTGCTACTGGATGAAAATAACGTAATTGTTATGTAATAGGGTGCGCTGATTCCGATTTTGTAATCAGAAATGTTGTAGGACGTCTGGATTTAAAGTTATAACTGAAAGTCATATGATATTAAAAGCCTGTACATGGGTTAATATGTAGCTGCATCAACAAGCCGTGTTTGATGTATGATTGTGTGTGTGTGTGTGTGTGTGTGTGTGTGTGTGTGTGTGTGTGTGTGTGTGTGTGTGTGTGTGTGTGTGTGTGTGTGTGTGTGTTCGTCCATCAGTCTGATTCAGAGATGACTAGAGAATAGTTAGTGCTAGTGTGGTTCTGTGTTTTATTAATTAGCAGTCGCAGTAACATGCATTTAAGTGATTTCGTATAAGACGATTCGGTAATTCGGTACATGGTGATTCAGTAAACGAAAGATGAATAGGCGCAGCTGTGTGAATTGTCCAGACTGCTTTTGCTACATTTGTGGCAAGTATACGATGTCTGACCAACGCAAGAACATGTCCAGAAAGCTACATATAGCTTACAAACATTACTTCGGATGTGAAATCGGAGATCAAACAAAATCCTGGGCTCCTCATCTCTGTTTCACCGTCTGTTACTCCGGTCTAACCCAGTGGTTAAACGGTAAGTGAAATCGAATGCCTTTTGCTGTTCCCATGATTTGGCTGAAGCAGAAAGATCACCATTCAGATTGCTATTTCTGCTTGACCATCATATCCGGGTACAGCAAGAAGAACAAGTCAAAAATCGTGTATCCGGATTGTTAGTCTGCTCTAAAGCCTGTGGCGCATGGTACAGATTACCCAGTACCAATTCCTCCTTCATCCGATGCAATGAACAACAAAGAATGTGATACTGAAGGTAATGACAGTGATGCTGGAGCTATGGAATATACAAATGATCCCGACAGTGACATTAAAAAGCCACATTTGATCAGCCAAGCCGAATTGGATGACCTGGTTTGCGATTTGTCCCTGTCGAAAGAAAAGTCTGAACTGTTGGGTACCAGACTGAAGGAGTGGAACTTACTTGCGATGGCAAGAATCACTACATAGTGAAAAATTGGCCACCCAGAAATTTACCTGTAGTCGGACAGCACAACATTCAACATGTACAACATGTCTTGTAAGCCGCTCAGAGTCGGGTTCTCCCGATTGGGGCGGGGTATCAAGTGTAATAAATAATAATAATAATAATAATAATAATAATAATAATAATAATAATAATAATAATAATAATAATAATAATAATAATAATAATAATAATGTACCTCTTGTGGATCGTAATAAGATTTACCTACCTCCACTCCATATCAAACTGGGTCTTATGAAACAGTTTGTTGCAGCGATGGATAAAACAAATTGTGGTTTTCAGTACCTAAAAGGCAAGTTTGGAAAGATGAAAACTGAGGCAAAATTGAAAGCAGGAGTCTTTGTTGGACCAGAAATACAAAAGTTGATTTGAGTCCACGATTCAGATTGGAGCTCACGGAACGAGAACTAGCAGCTTGGGACGCATGTGTGCTTGTCGTACACAACTTTCTTGGGAACCACAGAGCAGACAACTATGCAGAAATTGTGGACAACTTGCTAACAGCCTTCCAGCACCTCGGTTGCCGAATGTCACTAAAGATGCATTTCTTGCATTTGCATCTCACCTTCTTTCCGTCAAATATGGGAGCCGTGAGTGACAAGCACGGTGAAAGATTCCACCAGGAGATGTCCATCATGGAAGCAAGATATTAAGGCCGCTTCAATCCAAACATGATGGGGGATTACTGTTGGTTTTTGCAGAAATCAACAGAAGATGTTCACAGAAAGCAAGAAGCTCTACACACTTTTAAACCAAGCCATTGTCAATCTTAGTGTAACTACCGAGCTGCGACTACAGACAGAGCTCCTGCCCTTCCGAAAGGGCCTAAACACCTGGCTGGCAGGGCAAGTGTGGGGACCCGGGAATGCGGGATCCCACGTAGGGTGGCTGATCTAAGGGACAGCCACCCTTTCTGTTTTGTTTTAACGTTCTTTGTGAACTTTTAAAGTTTTAAATTAGAACTAGTATTATATTATTATAGGCTTAATTTTTGATTTTAACGTATATGTAAGCCGCCCAGAGTTGGGTTTTTACCTGATTGGGGCGGGATAATAAATATGAGTAAATAAATAAAATAAATAAATAAACTAAGGGTCCCTGATTCATTTCAGAGGTAAATAAACATTTATAATTCACTTCTTAATTATAATATTTAGTGTTTTCATCCCAAAGTACACACATTAATTTCCCTAAAATTTCTCACAATCGCTTTTCAACATAGTTAATAGCATTTTCCTTGATAACCTTTACACATACATAACTTTTTTCCTGATGTGCCTGAGCAAATCCGACTGCAGTTGTGGATTCAGCACATATGAATTACTATAAGGAACATATTTTCAACCCAGTAGCAGGGGAATTTTTGTTGTTGTTGCGTAGTGTAATATAACACCAGGAAGTGAGGTACAGTACTACTCAGGATCTGTCAGACTTGTTTTTTTTTTCTTTCTTTGTCAGTGCAGAAAGCCTTTGAAGGAGAACTCATCGTTTGTGGTCCTTGTACATTGCTAGATGTGAAACACAGATTGAACACACACACATACCACAAAGAATCCAAACACAAGGATGGGTGATACCTTTGTTAGATCACTAAAATCTCACCAGTATGTGCTGGTTTCCGAGTCTTGCAGGACTCTGCATCAGGCTGGGCTGTTCATTTGTGCCAGATTCCTCTCCAGCTCTGTTGCACCTAGCCTTATAAATGTCAAGTTACAGCATGACTGCAAATGAAAGTTCATGTTTGAGAGCATTCGGTAGAAGAAAATGAATGGATGTGTGGGAATCTGTAGGGGATTTGCAGTGCTTTGAGGCAGACAATGGCCCTGTGAGCCACAAAAAGACTCCGACCAAATGGAGGTTTGGTTTCTATCATATGAGCAGATAATAGCACATGATAGTACAGAGAGGGGAAATTGTGGCTATTGGGTTACTGAGGCTAGTAAAAAGCCACTCCTCCGCTGGTACCGAATTGTTTAAAATATACTGTACTTAAATTATTTCCACAGAAAAATACATAAAAGCCTTCAAATTCTAGCTCCAAGTTCACTTGTGGCAAGTCAATCAGAATGTCTGAAGTGGTAGACGATAATTCATGAAAGCTCACACTGAAATAAATCTGTCAGTCTTTATGGTGACACAATACTTTTGGTTTTGTTACAGATACTGAAGCAAACTATTATGGTCAACATGTTCAAAACTGAACTGAAAAGAGCCCTTTTGTGAAGTGAAAGGCATACAAAAGCACTCGAGTCTAGCTTCACTGTATTTGCAGAGGGTAGCAATGATAAACCTTGAATTTCTCATGTACTCTATCTCAGAAACTTTTTCAGGGTCACTGTTTATCAAAAGTGGCTGACACACTGTGTTTTCAAAATTTTGTTGTGCAAAATCCCAGGAGCTGGCATGATGCAATTGTAGCAGCGCCAGGGCTGATGCAATTCCAGGGGAAATATTATGGAAAGTGAAAGAGGTGTGCTTATCTTACAGTCAGACTACACAAAGGTCGCTGCCTCCCACGCACTGGGTTTCCCCCGCCAAGAGCAAATCCTGCTCAGCAGACACAGAACTGCTCTTGTTCTCTCTGACTTAAAGGATAAAAAGCCCCCTGTGCTACTGCAGGTGGCAATTGCTATAGTGTGGCAGAGCTTGGTCTTGTAAAATCGGCATGCAAGAATGTATTTGATTAGCAAAGACTGCGATGCCATTTGCCTCTTCCTTCAGCCTGCCCTGTCTTGAGTTGAGTAACTACCCTTACAGTAGCTGGAGGGGGAAAGGATTTTCCCTGCAGCAAAGTATCATTTAGTACAATTTGTTTGGGGGGATGCAGTGGTGGGCATCAAAAAAATTTGCTACCATACCATGGGCAGCGCCTACGTCATGGGCAGAGCCTACATCATCGTATAACGAGCTTTTTTTAGGGGGAAACTCGCATAGCAAATTTTTTTCGTTATGCGACTCTTCCCCATAGAAACGCTCGTTATGCGAGTTTTCTATAGGAAAAGTCCCACTTGCATAGTGAAAAAAATTTCATTATGCGAGTTTCCCCCCACAGAAATGCTCGCTATGCGAGTGTTTCCATAGGGGAAGTCCGACTTGCATAGCGAAAATATTCGTTATGCGAGTCAGATTGCTTTTTGAAAAACCCACTTGTTATGCGAGTTTTTCGCAAAACGAAATGCTCGCTAAGCAAGGTTTGACTGTATAGAAAAAAATTGACATTTACATAGGGGTTTCTTGAACCCAATGTGAACTTGATTTCAGGTCATGTGATGTGCATTATATATTGATACATATGTACACATGAGCCATGTGTCAAAATACTTTTAAAAACCATTGCTCACTGTGGTATATCCAGTGGTGGGCAGCAACAGGTTCACACACCCCTGGGCGGGGGGGGGGGAGAGCAAATTTGGGGGGCCTTCGAGCAGTGGGGTGGCAAAATTGAGTGGCCATCCCCACTTCCCTACCTTGCCCCACCCACTTCCTTACCCTGCCCCACCCTGCCCACCTCCTTCTCCAAGTCCAGGCCTTGCGCAGCAGAGTTGATTGGTATTCAAATTTGAGGTCAGGTTTTGTCCCTGCAAGTGGTTCAAGGTCTCCCTTGCTCAAAAGCCAGTCATATCCGACTCTAGGGTGCAGTGCTTATCTCCATTTACAGGCGAAGAGCCTGTGTTTGCAGATGTATATGTGGCCATATGGCAGGCATGACTAGAATAGATCACCCATGATGTAGGCTCCACCCATGACATAGACTCCACCCATGGTGTGGTAGCAATTTTTTTGCTGCCCACCACTGGGCATATCACTACTTCAAATAAATATTAAAGGAAAATAACTGTCATGAATCATCTGAAAAGGGGTCCACCTGATTCACGGCCGATCAGAGCGACTCCTCAGCTGTTCTGTGGCCATCTGGTTTACAGGGACTCTTTTCATCTTCCCCGCAGATGAAACTATGCCGGCTGCTGGGGGAGGAGGAGGAGGCCAGGGCAGGATGGGGGCCTTGCTGCCCCTCCCCCTGTGCCCACCCCAACATATTGTATTGCAATGCAATGTAATGTATTGTCTGTAAGCCGCCCTGAGTCGCCACGGCGAGTGGGCGGCAATATAAATTGGACTAATAAATAAATAATAAATAAACAATAAATAAACTAATAAGTGGGAAAGAGTTCCAGCAGATCATCAGTGGCTATATCCCTGCAGACCTACTTATCAGGGACCTTACACATTGCTGTGGAACAGCTGAGTAAGAGTCTGGCTGATCAGCTGTGAGTAATCTGGACGCCTTCTCACATGAGCTGTGGTGATTTCCCCCCCATTATTCAAGGTGTCAATATACCACTTTGAATAAATATTTTGTTTTTTAAAAATGAAGCACAAATCAAGTGAGGGAAGGGGTCTGGCCAATCATCTGGATCCCTTTGCTGCTGCTGCTGCAGATTGCCTCCGCAATCCGCTCATTGATGGAGTGTGACAAAACAATAAACAAATTCTCCTACAGTCTTACATTTCAGTCAAATGTGCACTTTGGGCCACTACCCCTGGCCCCCACCAACAGCCGGGGAAGATAAAAGCTGCCATGGCCGCACTGATGGCCAAAGATGCTCCCGCTGACCCTGGCCCCCTCCAATGGCCAGGGGAGATAAAAGCCACACTGGCCATGCCGGCGGCTGAAGCTGCCACCACTGACCAAGGCCCCCACGGGGGGAGGGGGAGTAGGGAGCCGCCTCTGGGCCCTACCACCGGGTTGGTTGTGCTAACAGGGTGTGATTTGTCCTCAGACTGCTGGGACTGTGATTTAGTTGTTATGAGACTTTTAAAATGAATGATTCTTTTTCTTTTTGTAATGTGTTATGATGTTTTATGATATGATATGATATTGTGATTTATGATATCAGTGGTATTTTATTCTGTTGTAATGTGTATACGCTTTGTTGTTTATGTAAGCCTCCCTGAGTCACGTTGTCGAGTGGACGGCATACACATGTTAATAATAATAATAATAATAATAATAATAATAATAATAATAATAATAATAATAATAATAATAATAATAATAATAATAATAATAATAATAATAATAATAATACAACTTGTTGAACTCACGGGCAGCTAAAGAACAGTAGGATATGAAGATATCTGTTTGGATACTAAAACTCAGCTCTACCATATGTTTTGGAAACTTTGCTAAGTTATAATCAAATGGGAAGAAAGAACACTAGTGCTAATATTCTGAACCGATTCTTAGTTACGTCTGTGATGGGTCTAACTGTCACTGCAAACTCTTAATAATGACAAGCCTTTAGAAATACTTAATTCAGGAATAAGAAATCAGTCAGAGTATGGTTTGGAGAAGAAAATAGAAACCAATTTATTGGTATCTTGCATGCAAAATGGTGCCTTCTCTATGAGGAGGGACTCTTACTGTATGCCATTGTACATCTTATATACTGGCGAACAAACAGCTTACACTGTTACAAACAACATACGCAATGGCTCCTCCCATTATTATATTCCCAAAAATATGATAAACGTTCCACACACCAAACATATGAACTTCTTAAGAAGAAATACTAGGATATTAAACTTATTAACTAAAAGTGCATGTCCAACTCTCAAACAGATAAATAAGTGGACCAATCATATGAAGCAATGTGTTTAAGCTGGTTTACGTAGTTTCATTTTATCTTTTTCATGTCAGGCTTGCTCTTAGCTCTTCCGAAGGAGTTAACTTGTAAACAAGTGGTCAAGCCTCTGTTTCCTTCTGCTGTTAGAACATCTGTTAGAATCTAGATAAGAAAGGTTGCAAGTCTTCAGCTAGCTTACTCTGAAAAACAACTTTTGCACTTTGGAAATGAATTCCTTCATTTCAAAATGGTTCTGGTCAGTGGTGGAATGTCAAAAAATTTACTACCCCACCGTGACGTCATCACAGTGTGGGCGGAGCTAACATCATGAGGTCATGTTGTGGGTGGGGCCAAAGAAAAAAATAAAATAAAAATAAGCATACACACACACACCCCTCAACCCACCCACCCACAATACAAACCCGTAAATAAATTAAATTAAATAAATAAAAATTACATTAAAATCCACCCACCCACCCCAAACATAAATCAACCCACCCACCCCAAACACAAACCCGTCACTTACCTGTTAGTATAAGTGCCTGGCCAGCACCATGTTGCAAGATGGGTATGGTCATCGTACCGGTTGTCTAGGATAATATGCCTTAATGTAAATGTAAAACAGCTGTACCTCCTTAAGGGTTCTCCAATTGGAAAAGCAATTGGAACAGCACAGGTGTAGCTTATTGATGAGGTAACTCCAAGACTTTACTTAAAAACCCCAAGGTATTAAATACACATTAAAATATACACAGACACACTACATCCATAGGTGAGTCACTTACCCCGGGGAGGAGGCTATAGGGAGCTTCAGGCTAGCAGCTTCTCTTCCTCCTCCCCACTTGGGAGGACAGCAAGGAGGCCGTGCATACGCGCCGAGCACTGTAAGCATGCATGCACACCAAGTGCTTGGCATGGATGCACAGTGGGGGAACCAGTGAAAAGGTAAGCCCTGAAGGTGGTTCCCCCCAAAAGCTGCTACCAGTTCTCCGGGACACTGGGAAAAGTTACTACCGGTTCTGGAGAACTGGTGAGAACCTGTTACATCCCATCACTGGTTCTGGTTCTGCTAGAAGTCACATAACCACAAATTAAATATGAGCAGCATGTACTACTGCACATGCTGTCTGTGCAGCATGTACTATGGCAGCAGCTAGGAGAGTTCTGACAAGAAACAGGTGAGTTTCTGTTTCTAAAATCAACACACCTTCCACTCCTTTTTTTAAAGGCAACACACCTGTGATGAAGTCATATGAACCAAGAAACCTGGATGATTTAAGAACAAAGAGTTTATGCAGCTCAATGGCCTGATGTGATTCTATGGGTGCATTTCCATTTCACGCTAGTTATGGCACCACATTGGAATGACAGCCGGAAATAAATGTAGTTCATTCATTGCAGAATCTGTAAACGATGCAACACCAACGTCTATAATTGAGTGTTTCTTTGTTCATTTCCTTTCTTGCATCACACCTTGTTTCGCTAAGTCTTCCCCATCCTGATGCTCTCTTAATACTACAAATTAGATGATCTGGGACTTAAAATATATGACTGTGAGTAGTAGCCCAAAACATCTGGTGGGGACATGATTGGGGACAGATGTGACAGCTATCTATACAATCTGGCAAATGTATTTTCTGGATTCCATCTTAAAGACTGAGTAAGCAGTTGATGTCAGTTCCATAGAAGACTTTGAGATTGCACATTTAATGGAGCTGTGCATTCCCAGTTCTGATGCATGGTATGGAACTGCAGACTTCAGCACAGGGAGGTATTAAAGCAAATGTGTTTAAAACATGGATTTATCACAAGAGGCTAAGCATTTCTTAGATGGAGAAGATGACAGACAAAGAAGTGTTAAAGTGAATGAATAAAGAATCAAGAAATTCCCCTCCTTCTCCTCATAACTACACCACCTCCATCTTGGAACTGCACACCTGGAAGGAGCTGTATGGATTCTTAAATCTATCCCCTGTTAGGGAAACATACCGGGGAACTGAACTCCCAACCTAACCACTGAGCTAGAAAAGCCAGGAGTCAGGAGGGAGCAATTTGAGGAAGACTTTTGTTTGTTTTTCTCCACCAGCTCTCAACCTGACCTTTAAGAGAGAAACAAACAAAAATGTCCCTCATTACCATTTCCTGTCTTTTCCTGCTGCTGCTGCTTTATTTGGCCTTTGTAAAAAGCCATTCAGTAAAAATACTGAAGATGAAGCTCAAGTACTTTGGCCACCAAATGAGAAGAGAGGACTCAATGGAGAAGGCACTGATGTTTAGAAAGATCGAAGGCAAAAGGAGAAGGGGATGGCAGAGGATGCAATGGCTCAATGGCATCATTGACATGGTGGGCATAGATCTGGGTGGACTTTAGAGGATGGCAGATGACAGAGGAGCCTGGAGTGCAGTGGTCCATGGGATCACAAAGGGTCAGACTCGACTGTGCGACAGAACAACAACAAAAGCCAAGCCAAGTATGCTCTTGAATTGATCTTTTTTAAGCAGCAAAGGAATCTTTCCACTTGCTTTTTATTTTCATAAGTAATACAGTTGCCCAGTACACACTTAATTTTTTAAAATTTCATCAGCCCCTCCATGGACCTGAGGAAGTGATTAATTTGCCAACCTCATGAAGTGTCTGCCTTAACAAGCCACTTCATGATATTGCCCAATAAGAGGGTGACTGAAGGTCTGTTTGCTATTTGGATACCTGTATAAGGTTTGCACCAAATGGCACAATATATCTCCCAATGACCCCTATTGAGCCTGCTTCATCCCCCTCATTCCCAATTGTGTAGACAAGGCTTGAGTCTACAAGCCTGATGTCCACAGTTACTTTGTCTTTCGAAGCCACTGTTTGTTTGTTTTTTGGCAATTCTCTGATCCAGGAAAGGATGTCCCTCTCTCTGTTTCCATCTCGGCAGAATACATTCCAAAGATATTTTTGGAAACAGAAACAACTGGCTTATTCTGTTCAAGGATACATAAACAACCCACTTCTATGGGATGAGATAACAAACACATGCAATTAATTCTGGGAAAGCAAATGTCATTTCCTTGCTTTGGGTCACAGTAAATTTGTCAGTGGTATTTGGCCATAGCTGAGGCCTGCTGGGTCCTTTTTGCAGCTCTTTCCAGGAAACTGGCGTTTCCAATCTATTTCCATGCATTGCACATGGCAACTTTGATTCAACACCACCCTCACAATTGTTTTTAGTTTCAGACTGAATTATTATGGTTAGTAAAGGTAAAAGTTTCCCTTCCTCGAAAGCCAGTCGTATCTGATTCTAGGGTTCAGTACTCATCTCTGTTTCAAAGCTGAAGAGCCAGTGCTGTCTGCTTCTGCAGATGTTTCCATGGTCATGTGGCAGGCATGACTAGACACCGGAGCACACGGAACGCTGTTACCTTACCACCAAAGTGGTCCCTATTTATCTACTTGCAATTTCTTGCTTTCGAGCTGCTAGGTTGGCAGGAGCTGGGACAGAGACGGGAGCTCATTCCGTCCTGCAGTACTCGGGAATCGAACTGCTGACCTTCCGCCTCCTAGTCAGACTGAATTATTATGGTTAAATAAGTATTATTTTCTGCTTCAAGCCATTATTACGTTACTATTAAATAGATATGAGAGGTTTCTGTAGCAGTGTGTCAATGTCTGTTCAAGGGATTGTACTTATTTAGTGATTACATTTATTTATTTCATGTTTCTCCCTCCCCCTCCCCCTCAGTCAGGCATTTATCATTATGCATACATACCATTATGAAGAATTCATCAGAGATGTTGGTTGGACCCATAGTAAACATCAGTTGTGTTCTGCTTACAGCAGGAGTTCTCAGCTTTTTAAAGCCAAGGGCCGGGTCACTCTCCCTCAGACAGCTTCGGGGCCCGGATGGCCATTTTGCCCTTCCTCCACCACATAGATCTTCCTGGTGTGGTGGAGGTGGTGGGGCCTCCATATGAAATTATTATTATTATATTATTATTTATTAAATTTAATACCCCGCCCCAATCGGGAGGACCCGACTCTGGGCGGCCCACAATCAGAATAAAAAGAATAAAACAAGAATAAAACTATCACTAAAACGTCAAAGTTAAAACAATCGAAAGATTAAAAACAACACAGGGATAGATAACAGTAAATCCCATGATCCAACCCAGGGGGGCAGTCCTTAAATGAGCCACTTGGTATGGGAGCCCATGGTCCCGGGTCCCCAAATCTGTCCCGCCAGCCAGGTTTTCAAGCCCTTTCGGAAGGGGAGGAGCTCCGTTTGAAGGCGCAATTCGGTGGGCAGGAGGTTCCAGAGGGTCGGGGCGAACACGGAGAAGGCTCTCCTCCTAGTACAGGCGAGGTGCGCCTTCCTCGCCGAGGGAATAACAAGGGAGCCTCTCCGATCCGCCCTGGTGGGCCGGGCAGATAATCTTGGGGTGACGCGGTCTCTTAGGTATCCTGGCCCACTACCATATAGGGCTTTAAAGGTAATAACCAGCACCTTGAATTGCACCCGGAGACATACTGGCAGCCAATGCAGCTCCCGGAGCAGCGGCGAGGCATGAGCATAGCGCCCACACCCCACCACTACCCGGGCCGCCGCATTCTGGACCAGCTGGAGTCTCCGGATGGTCATCAGGGGCAGCCCCATGTAGAGCGCGTTACAATAATCAAGTCTGGAGGTGACCAACGCATGTGTGACCATGAGCAGGGCATCCCGGTCTAGGAGGGGGCGTAACTGGCGAATTACACGAAGTTGTGCAAAAGCCCTCCTGGCCACGGCTGCCACCTGCTCTTCGAACAGTAGCCGTGAGTCCAGGAGGACCCCCAGATTACGCACCGGGTCTGTTTGGGGCAGGACTGCCCCATCCAGAACCAAAGGTGGAAGCTCCTTTGATAACACAGGACCCCTTACCCACAGCCACTCAGTCTTGCCGGGGTTCAGCTGTAGCCCGTTGTCCCCCATCCAGACCATTACAGCCTTCAGGCACCTGGAGAGGACTTCCACCGCACCGCTTGGGTCCCCACGGGCAGAGATGTATAGCTGGGTATCATCAGCATATTGATGATACCTTACCCCGTGGGAACGGATGATCTCACCCAGCGGCTTCATATAGATGTTGAACAGGAGAGGAGAGAGTACCGAACCCTGAGGCACCCCGTATTGCAGGGGCCTAGGGCTGGACTTCTCCTTCTCCAGGCACACCGACTGGGTCCTGCCCCTCAGGAATGAGGAAAACCAGGACAACACCGTGCCCTGGATCCCCAGACCCTGGAGCCTTCCCAGAAGGATGCCGTGATCGACCGTATCAAAAGCCGCTGAGAGATCGAGAAGAGCAAGGACAGACGGCTCCCCTCCGTCCCGCTCTCTCCAGAGATCATCCACCAAAGCGACTAGTGCAGTCTCAGTACCATATCCGGGCCTGAATCCTGACTGAAACGGGTCCAGATAATCCGCTTCATCCAGGACCTCCTGCAACTGCTGCACCACAGCCTTCTCCAAAACCTTACCCAAGAAAGGTAGGTTGGACACTGGACGGTAGTTGGAAATTACCATGGGATCAAGGGACGGCTTCTTCAAGAGGGGGAGCACCAAAGCGTGTTTAAGCGGTGCTGGAAAGTGCCCCTCTTTTAGAGAAGCATTGATTATCGCCCCGATCCAACCACCTGCCCCAAGCTTGGAGGCTTTAATTAACCAAGCGGGGCATGGGTCCAGTGCACAGGTCGTGGCACGAACAGATGCAAGAAGCCTGTCCACTTCCTCAGGGCCAACAGGATTGAACCGATCCCAGGTAACATGGCTAGACTGTGCTATGGTCAACCCCAGCTCCATATGTTCCACGCCGCATATGGCCCATGGACCACATGTTGAGAACCACTGGTTTACAGGGACAGCCCGGAGAACATGTTTTTCTTGGTTTCCTTCACCAGCACTATATTTGTGTGTGTCCTCAAAGTGCCAGAATAAATTATTGCAAGTTATTGAGGGGCCCATCATGTAAATGAAGAGAAACCATCTTCCCCACCTGTGGAATCAGCCAGGTTGTAGCATTTGTTCTTGCATAAGCTCTGGGCTTCAGTATACGAAGTTAATGGTTTCACATGGAAGGCGCTTTTAGTCAAGTACTGTACAGTACAGCTCTATCAAAACACAACTGTGTCATTGTACACATATCCCATTAAAATTGTGCTGTTTGGTGTAATGTTGACCACTTGTTCTAGTGGAGTCTTACTGTATCTCCACATCATCTAGAAACACAACTTTTGACATTTGGGTGGGGAAAAGGGGATTATATGTAACCTTATGCAGGGCTCTTCCATGGCCTCTGATGTTTATTTCTACTAAGGTTATAATAAACAGTAGAATATCACCAGATGTTGTTGTTTCCTGTTGAGAATCAAGGCACACAACCCAGTATTACAGTACAGTAATACCTCAGATAACGCTAAGACTTGGTTCCACAAGTCTTTGTGTTATCCGATTTTTAGTGTTATCCGATGCATGTTAAAATCCTATGGGATGGATCGGATAATGTTAAAGCTCCATAGAGGTACATTGTAACTGCCCAGGCTTTAGCGGTTGTTATCCGATACATCCCATAGGACCTTAACGTTATTCGATCCAATTCTCCTCCCAGATTACTTAACGTTATGCGATTTTAGCGTTATCCGAGGTAAACGTTATCAGAGGTATTACTGTATTTATTAAAGCTAGGTAACCAATGTGGTGGGTATCCAGTGTGATGTAGTAAATAAAGTAATGGAATAGTATGTATGACAACCAGGTTTGATTTCCTGGCTCTGCCACAGAAACTCAATGGAGAGGTGGAACTGGTAAAAACCACTCCTCAAATACCTCACTTGTCTTGAACGCCTTATTAGAATCGCTCTAAGTCAGTTCTAAAGTCACTCCCAGCGAGAGTAGTAAGTGCTATAGGGTGCTATATAAGTGCAATTGTTATTGGTATCTAATTTTGAGAGATATACATCTCTGTTTGGAGCATGAACTAATTTTATGAAACCCCGTGGGCTTAGCTAGCTATATGTCCATGTAAACAGTTGCTGGTTTTATTTAGCCTGGACTTTCTGGAATTCAAGCTGCTTCTTCAAATGCCAGGCCACATTCCAAGGCCTCTGAGTGGAGCTCATGATCTGGATGCAGGGAAAACATTCCCTATATATTATTCAAGACCTCCAAATTGAGACAGCTCAAAAGACAGAACTGTATAGGTCCTTAACGTGTAAATTACATAAATTTGCATACTTTCAGGTGTTTTAATTTTGCATTTTACTCTTTTCTAGTTTCTCTTCCTTAAGAAACACATCTTAAAATACAAAGGAAATCATCTTGGTGTAACTACTTTTGTCTTGTCTTCAGCTTTATACCTACTTTTGTCCTCCATGTTATTTCTATATTAAAGCGATCTAGAGACCCAAGTGAGCTCCCATCTCTGTCCTAGCTTTTGCTACCCTAGCAGTTCAAAAGCAAGAAATTGCAAGTAGATAAATAGATACCACTTCAGTAACAGTGTTCAATGTGCTCCAGAGTCTAGTCATGCCTGCCACATGACCATGTAAATGTCTGCAGATGCAGGCAGCCCTAGCTCTATGGCTGCAAACAGAAATGGGCATCGCACCCTAGAGCTGGATGTGACTGGCTTTTGAGCAAGGGAGACCTTTACCTTTAGTTTCTCATCAATCCTTCTCTCTCATTTTTGGGCTTAGCATTCAGTGGTTCAAAAGCAATAAATTGCAAGTACTGTACTGTAGATAAATAGGGACCACTTCAGTGGGAAGGTAACAGTGTTCCGTGCGCTCCGGTGTCTAGTCATGCCTGCCACATGACCATGGAAACGTCTGCAGAAGCAGACAGTGCTGGCTCTTCAGCTTAGAAACAGAGATGAGCACTGACCCCTAGAGTCGGATACGACTGGCTTTCGAGCAAGGGAAACCTTTACCTTTACCTTATTCAGTTATTAAGTTCAATTTGAAACTCAAGGTTAGAGAACTGTATTATTTTTTTCATTCTCTTAGCCAGATTATGAAATTTGTGGATTTGTGACACATCAAAATGTTGCAGAAGGACTGACATTAAAGGTAGGAATTCTACTTAGGAATGATAGTTTTTGCACCTATAACTTTAACAGCTGAGCAAGCTACATATTTAATATGAAGCAAAGTACTGTACTGTACACTGTACTCTACTTTAAGAGCCAGGAAAATCCCTGCATCGGCCAGCAGGTGCCACTGCAATCCTTATGAATCAGTTCTCTCTAACTGCTTATGTCCAATGTCCTACAATGTTGAGACAGTCTGGAACAGATAAATGTTCCCTAACTGTTTCTGTGTTAGATTATTCCTAAACTGGAGGACATGGTGAAATATGAAGCTGGGAGTGCAAAATTCTGACATAGTAATAACAACAATATCAATGCCCTTTTACCAGCTTCAACTATTAATTTCTTTTTGAATCGCATACCACAACATTGATTAATTTTTTTTACTTATTTATTTATTTATTTATTTATTTATTAGTTGCACTTTCCCGCCCCAATTGGGTAAACCCGACTCTGAGTGGCTTACATCATGATTCTTGGGAGGCAAGCAATGAGAAACCTGGGGAACATAGTGAAAAGTAGAGACATCACATTGAAAACAAAAATTCGCATGGTCAAAGCAATGGTATTCCCAGTGGCAATGTATGGTTGTGAGAGCTGGACCATTAGGAAAGCTGAGTGCAGAAGAATAGACGCCTTTGAGATGTGGTGTTGGAGGAGAGTTTTGAGAGTCCCCTGGACAGCAAGGAGAACAAATAGGTCAATCTTAGAGGAAATCAAACCTGACTGCTCATTGGAGGGTCAAATAGTAAAGATGAAGCTAAGGTACTTTGGACATCAAATGAGAAGAGAGGATTCACTTGAGAAAGCCTTGATGCTTGGAAGGGTCGAGGGCAGAAGAAGAAGGGGACGGCCCAAGATGAGATGGCTGGATGGTGTTGTAGAGGCAATGGGCGCGGAGCTGAGCGAGTTGAGGGGGATGGTGGAGGACAGGAGTGCCTGGCGGACAGCGGTCCATGGGGTCGCAGAGGGTCGGAATCGACTGTGCGACTGAACAACAACAAAAAAGCCTATATTAATGTTATTTGTATTTAAAACTTAATGTTTAACTTTAAGAATCATAAAAAGTTAAAGCAGTGTACACAGTGCACACAGATTATATAATTCAGACCCGAAAGGGTGGTTGCCAATTAAATCAGTTTAAGTTTACTTCTGTTCTTAAATAGATTGAATGATCTGTTAAATGGGGATTGGATGATGGTAGAGGAGAAGTAACGAGGTGAGTGAGTTTTTCAAAAGGTCAAAAGAAGGCATGATTTATTTATTTATTTATTCAGATTTATATTGCTTCCCACTTGCTGTGGCGACTCAGGGCGGCTTACAGGCAATATAATCAATAAAATAATAAAATAATAATACAACTAATGTTGGTGGGAGTTCGGGAGGTGGGGGGTGGCAAAGCCTCACCCTCTCGCATCTTCTTCTTCACCCCCTGGCTGTTGGTGTGGATGGGGGGGGGGAGCCTCAGCCTCCAGCGTCTTCTTCTTCACCCCCTTATGTCAAAACTAAGAATTTAAGTGTCAGCTGAAACCACTTGGGAATAAAAAAACGAAATATACTAACCTTCTAAAATCATTACTTCATTTTATTTCTGCAAATGTCATTCTAGGCTGTAAAAATAACTGGTCCTTATGGAAAATTAAAGGTTGCAATTCTGTAGCCACTTAGCTGGAAGTAACCCCTTCTAAACTAAAGGAGATTTACTTCTAAGTAAATATGTACAAGACTATGCAGTAACAAATTTATTATGGTGTAAGTCAGGGGTTCTTAACCTTTTAAAGCTGGGGGCTGGATCATGCCCCTTCAGACTGTTGGTGGGCCAGACTGGTGTTCCCCAACTACTGAAGACCTGAGCCCCCACCATTCCCCCAGACTGTTCGCGGGTTGGGTTGGTGTCCCCCACACCAGAGCCCCCACCTTTCCCCATCACCAACCACCACTTCCCTGCTTACCGGCCTACCGTGGGTGAAGGAGGAGTCCTGCCTGTCCTTTCCCATGCTTGACAAGAGTGGCACCCCATGGTGGCTTCCGCTGGTGGTGGCGCCGCCATCTTTGTACCCTCCACTTGTCTTGGTGTGTCCCTAATGCCACTCCGTAGCAGGGCGGATGTTGTAAGCCTTCTTACAACATCAGCCCTGCTATGGAGCACAGTTAGGGGACACATCAGGCCAGGCAGAGAGGAAAAGGACAGTAGCAACAGCAGTGGCAACGATGGTGGGAATGAGGGTGAGGGCCGGATGGAATGGCACTGTGGGCCAGATCTGATTTGCAGGCTGTAGATTGAGAACCCCTGGTATAAGTTTTTTGTGGGCTTAGATCCTTCTTCAGAAGATACATTAACAAATCTCAAAGTGTAACACATGTAAGGAACAGCAGTTGGTCTCAGACATTGCTATATGAAGCCAAAATGAATGGAAGACACCATCACATCTGTAACATTGCAGTTAGTAAAAGAGAATATTTATGATTTCATGACACTCACACTGTGAATGTACAGACAAAATGTGATGTGGGAAGTGTTTAATCACTGCAAAAATAGCTTTCCCATGGCTGTGTGGCTGTTAACTTTACTGCAGGAGTCAACATAACACCACTTAATAGAACTTGAGACACCGACGCACAAGAAGATAGCATGATCAGTAGACATTCAAACATCCTAATATATTTACTGTACCATTGACCTCAGATTTCTTGGACATTTTTGCCATTAAGAAAACATGAGATCTACGTGAAAATTATGAACACAGGCCCCCCCTTCCTTTAATGTTGACTCCATGAAAACTTCAATCTCTGTGATAATATAATGCATACAATTATTCACTTGTGCATGAAAATAAATGAATATTGGACACTTCCAAGACAGTTCTTGTGAGGGGGGAAACATTCTTGTTGTACATAAAGGACTTTCTTCCACATGAAGATAACTGTAATGGTAGAGAAGTTTATGCAGATAACTGTAATGGTAGAGAAGTTAAAATGGCTGGTGTATGGTTCATTTTTCCTAGAGAAAGGTTAAAGTTGGAATGTAGAAGAAATTATCTGTTTTTAAGTTCTATCTTTTGTTTGTTGTTCAGTCGCACAGTCAATTCCGATCCTTTGCGACCCCATGGACCACTGTCTGCCAGGCACTTCTGTCCTCCACCATCCTCCTCAACTTGCTCAGCTTTGTGCCCATTGTGTCTACAATACCATCTAGCCATCTCATTTTTGGCCACCCCCTTCTTCTTTTACCCTCCACCCTTCCCAGCATCAAGGCTTTCTCAAGCGAATCCTCTCTTCTCATTTGATGTCCAAAGTACTTTAGCTTCATCTTTACTATTTGACCTTCTAAGGAGCAGTCAGGGTTAATTTCTTCTAAGATTGACCTATTTGTTCTCCTTGCTGTCCAGGGGACTCTCAAAACTCTCTTCCAACACCACATCTCAAAGGCACCTATTCTTCTGCGCTCAGCTTTCCTAATGGTCCAGCTCTCACAACCATACATTGCCACCAGAAATATCATTGCTTTGACTATACAAATTTTTGTTTGCAATGTGATGTCTCTACTTTTCACTATGTTCCCCAGGTTTCTCATAGCTTGCCTCCCAAGAATCAGTCGCCTTTTTATTTCATGGCTGCAATCACCATCTGCAGTGAAGTTCTATCTTACAGGTGCAGAAATGAAGGCCAGGCTGACTCAGAGAACAGAATTGAGGCCAAAAAGGAGAAGGAAGTCACATCTATGAAATTCCTGAGTGCCAATTAAAAGTTCAACAATGTTGTTTCTGGGAAACTGATTTTTTTTTTGATAGGGGCAGTGATTCATGACATGGGTTGTATTTTGATTGGTTAATTGGGGAAGAAGAAAGATGATTAAGGCATGTAACTGCTTGTTTGGTTTTGTTGTCAGAATGTTAGCTATATAGCTTAGTGAATTTTGTTCTAGTGAGGTCAGTCCTAGCTCAGTTATATAATTGCCTAACACATAAGTGAAGTCTTTGGATTAACATCATGATTACAGTACTTAGAAGTAGGATCAGGTAGTACTTTATTATTTTCCTGGGGAAACAGAAACAGATGGCTATCTTATACTGTATATTTTTGATTAGTTGGTTTTTTTTATGACTTTTCTATTTTGTACTGAAGCCTTCACCTGAAATGCTTTTCTTCTGTTTACTTTTTGATACTTATATTACAAATGAACTATATTTTTACCACATGTCATCATTGAAGTTACAAGGGTGAATTTTGCCTAAAGAAGGTGTTTTGACAAGGAGGCCCAAACCATGCTATTTTTACAGGTGGAGGCTTAATCTAAGAAGTCTACCTGGAATGGTTATTGTACAGTGTCAAACCAAGAGAAATCTAGAGCAGATTCCCCCAAATCCTGACTTCTACGTACTTTGAAGCAGCAGGGTTTAAGCTGTCTTCAATTTTAAAAAGTGGTAGAGGGAAAACTTGGGATGGAGGGAGCCTTCTCTAGTGAATTTGCAGCATATTTTGCTATCTGATATCTCCACAATAACACCTAAAGATGTCTCCCCTCTACTTCTTTATATGCTCTTTTATTTTTTTACTAGAAACCTGAGTTGACAAGGGAAATAGGAAACAGTTGCAGTCTGGAAATATCCAATGAAAAGGTTGTTCAATCCATAGGTCAATTACTCAGCCTATTCCAAGATTCTGACTGAATAGACCATGAGATTCATAGACTGATTGATATTTACCTGTGTAACTAGTATGCATAAACCTCTTATTGTAGTTGCATACATTTATGTAGGGTTATATTTGTGTGGCTGTCAATAGGGCAAAATGCCATTACAACAGCTTTCTTTAGAGATGTTCTGTACTACATTTCCCAAGTACTCCTTATGCATTGGCTGTGCGGGATGGGGTCACAGGTAGACTAAAACAGCTGGAAAGCATCGACTTGAATAAGATCCATGAAAGCTAACAATAAAAATAAAGCAGTTAGTCTTTAAAGTGCTACAGTGTTTTTCATTTTATTTTTATTTTGTTTATTTTGTTTTGTTTTCTGATATTATTTTGTAACAATGAGGTGTTTGATGATGAGAATCCTACACTTACTTCAAAAAGAAATACCTTTCTGAGTATCTAAGTACATGCCTATCTTCATGTTCTTTCATGTTCCAGCCTTTGTTTTAGATCTACTCTTTCTAGTTAATGAAAGTGTTTGCAAAAGGAAGAGGAAGTAAGGAAAATTAGAGCTGGTTTCTTGGCCAGCTGTTAATCAGTAACTATTGCATCCATCACGTCATGAGAAAATATTTCACTTTATGGGTAGATTAACCAAGAGAAGCAAATGAGACTGTAAGACAGTTGTTATATTCTGTCATGTTGTCTCTGATTTATGGTGACCCAATGAATGAGAGTTCTCTAACATTTCCTATCCTCAGCAGTCCTGTTCAGTAGGATAATTGACATTTTAAAAATAAGAGGGAAATTTTCAGAGAGCATAAGTTGTGATTCAAGGCACACTTTAATTAATTTAGCCATAACAAAGCCTTCTTATTTTGTTGTCAATAAGGCAGAATGACAAAGAAGGCATAGCATGGCTTACGAAGCCATCCTGGGCATCTTGGTTCTTTGAAGAAAATTCCAGCAAACCTGGGGTGGATTTTGAAATCACACATCCCAATACCATTTGCAGCTTGGATTTGAATTCACCTTAAGTCTCTCTTTTTCTCTCCCTTTCTCCCCCCTCCCTCTCTCCCACACACTTTGGGGAAGACAGATTATTATCGTTGAAAGCTGGCTCTTTGTTAAGTTTTTTTTATGGGTCTAATAAAAGTATCACTTCCTCATATCTACAAATGTTTCCCTTAAAGGAGTTCCCATTTATACCTGGGATCCCTCTTTCCATTATTGTTACTGACTTAGTAGTATGGTTTCACTACTACAAAGCCGCTCAGACAAACGATCTCCCAGCAAGTGCTTCTCAATTCATAAGTGACAATCAAGAAATTACAATGATTTTTTAATTGCACAATGATTTATTCTTTTGAGTGATCCAATAAAGGTATCACCTTCTTTCTGCATTTGATTTGTGTATGGATCACACAGGTGTCTTTGTTTGTCAAGGAATCATGTCTTTCTTTGTTTGTCAAGGAATCAAATCTTGCTTCAGAAAATGATACTCTCTTCAATGTTGCATGAGCTCCCCATCAATAGAGTTTGTATGATATCACTGAATATTTCTGCTGTATACCTGTTCTCCTTTGAGTATCCTGTTGGTTCAAGCCAAAACAACAAAGATACCCACCTGTATTTAAAAAAGAGAATGGGGGAAGTACAGAGGTCATCTATACCAAACAAAACATAAAGATACTATAAAATGTCTTTGGGCGCAATTAAACTGTTTTACATCTTTAGCTTGTGTCACAGTTGTCATGGTTAAATTCAATATGTTTCACACCAACTACATGACATAAAGGTAATTATTTGAAATTCTGCTCATTTCCCAGACAAATCTGTTTCTGTTTCTTCAGCCAGCAGTAGGTAGCTTATTTTGCACTGATTCTGCTCAGGGTCCTGTTTTTCATTTTCTGACACATGTGGTCATCTGTCTTGATTCCAAAGAGGAGTCAGGGATTTATTCTATGGTGATGCTGTAACCTCTTCAGTGGGGCATTGCATGCTATTACAGTGGGATAATCCCCCTCAAGTCACAGCCTGTTGTCTTTTTTCTGCCAAATAGTTTTTCTATTTTTTAAAATTATGCTTGTCAGATTTAGTGCTGTAACAGATAAGTGATGCAGGGCTAAGACTCTCTTGTTTACTCTTTGCTTTGTTCCCTCTGGACATTTAATTTAGGGCAAAGGTGCCCAAACTATGGCCCATGGGCCAGATCTGGCCCCTGATGCCAATTCATCCAGCCCATGCTGCCCTCGTCACTCCCAGAAACAGAAGTAAAACACGCCCATATGGACTGTAGTTTGGGCAGTCCGGTTTAACCAGAGAAAATGGCAGCTCAGAATCTATCTCATCCTGTTACAAAACAGATTGCAAGGTTTTTTTACTTTCACTTCTGGTGGGAGGAACCACGTAATCGGCCCTCAGCCCTAAAGGTTTGGGCACCCCTGATTTAGGGCTTATCCATACAAGGTGTATTGCTGAGATTGATATGAGTTGCAACCATGGGTTCTTTTCCTTATACTGTATAAATACAATCATGTACACTTACAAGTAGGGGACTGTGGTGGCTCAGTGGTTAAGAAGCTTGCCTTGTTAGCTGGAAGGTCGACAAGCAGCAGTTCAAGACCTGGGTACTGCATGACAGAATGAGTGACCATCTCTGTCTCAGCTTCTGCCAACCTAGCAGTTCAAAAGCAAGAAGTTGCAAGTAGATAAATAGGGACAACTTCAGTGAAAAAAGATCTTGGGGACATGAAAGGAGCCTTACTTGGGCATCCCCTGAGCAGAGTTCCTCCAGCAAAAATCCTTTCAACCCAGAAAGCACCTTTGTGTGCTTCTGACATGATTTAAAAAACACAAGTATCCATACATGTATCAGAAAGCAATCTGAATGCGAAGAAACCCTCTCCCTGCTTTCTTGCTATAACCTGAAATCCTGGCCCACATTGGACTCACATGAAACTGACAAAGTTAGCTTGTGGGTGGTATACTCTAAATCAATTCAGTATCACAACACTTCAGGAGGGAAAAAAGAGAATGTCCAAGTACTAGTATACTGCAGAAATATGAATATTTGATCTCTGTACTATGTGGAACACAAATGTTACTACAGTATATTCATATGAAAATGGGGCTTAATTATTCCTGACATATGTGCGTAAAGCATTGGTGGCTAATAGCCTCAGCAGCTGACCTGAAACGATGCTCTCATAAATATTTGCTTATCTCACCTCTCTCCTTCTTGTACTTAGATATTCCATAGAAACCCAGATGAGACAACAAATACAAATTCCAAAGTACAGTACACCCGGTAAGGCTGCCAGAAATGGTCTATAGATTGTAGCAACATAATGCACACTACTGTATTGGTGGGAAGCTGGGTGCTAGCAACTGGTTTAATTAAAAAATGCCCAAACTATGGCCTGGGGCCTGGATCTGGCCCCCACATTTTACTTCCACTTCCAGGAGTGGCAAGAGTGGAATGGGGCAGCTAAATTGGTGGCAGGGGCTGGATTTGCCCCCCAGGTCATAGTTTGGGCACCCCCGGTTTAAGCAGAGAAAATGGCAGCCTAAAATGGCAGTCCTTTCCAGGTGCCTGGAGGCTGTCAGAGTCTGGATGGGGGACAACGGGCTTCAGCTGAATCCTGGCAAGACTGAGTGGCTGTGGGTCAGGGGTCTTGCGTTATCTTGGGAGCTACCACCTTTGGTTCTGGATGGGGTGGTTTTGCCCCAAACAGACCTGGTGTGTAACCTGGAGGTCCTCCTGGACTCGCGACTACTGCTTGAAGAGCAGGTGGCAGTCCTGGCCAGGAGGGCTTTTGCACAACTTCGTGTAATATGCCAGTTATGCCTGCTCCTAGATCGGGACTCCTTGCTCATGATCACACATGTTCTGGTCACCTCCAGACTAGATTATTGTAATGCGCTCTACATGGAGCTGCCTTTGATGACAATTTGGAGGCTTCAACTGGTCGAGTGGTGATGTGGTGTGGGCGGTATGCACATCACATGCCTCGCCTCTGCTTCGGGAGCTGCACTGGCTGCTGGTTTGCCTCCGGGTGCAATTCAAGGTGATGGTTATTACCTTTAAAGCCCTATATGGTAGTGGGCCAGGATACTTAAGAGACCGCCTCACCCCAAGAACATTTGTCCAAGAACATTTCTCCATCCTCCGGAGCAGAGCAGAGAGGCTCTCTTGTTGTTCCATTGGCCAGAGAGGCGCACCTCTCTGGCACTAGAAGGAGGGCCTTCTCTGTGTCCGCTCTGGCCCTTTGGAACCTCCTACCAACTGAGCTACGTCTACAGATGGACTTGCTGTCTTTTAGGAAGAACTTAAAAACATGGCTGGCGGGACAGGTATGGGCTCGCTGGTTAGTTTGAGCTCCTTCTCCCCCCCCCCTGGTCTTTTAATCTTTTATCTCTGGGATTTAGTTTTTAATCTTTTAATTAAGATGAGAATCGGGTGATTTTAAAAAATTTAAACTCTTGAATTTTTTTAAATTTTTATAGTTGGGATTTTGAAGTTCTGGGATGATGGGTTTGGGTTGTATTGTGTTGCTTTTTTGTAATATGTAAATTGCCCTGAGTCGCCCTGGTAAGGAGGGCGGTATAGAAATATGAATAAACAAACAAATAAATAAATAAATAAATAAATAAAATCTATCTCCTCGTGTTGCAAAACAGATTGCAAGGCGCATTTTACTTCCGCTTCCGGTAGGAGGAACCACGTGACTGGCCTACTGAACCACGTGACCAGCCCATGGGGCAAAATGTTTGGGCACTTCTGATTTAATCAGCTGAGGTGATATTACAGGGAAGTGGAGAGGGTTGACATGTCACCTATTAACTGGATCCTCACCCTTCCAGGTTTTAAAATTGTCATCATCTCGCCTAGATCACAAGCTTCCATTTCTTACAAAAGCAAGTATCTTCTAACCTGTATAGCATGAGAGGTAAATGGCAAAATGTGGAGTCAGAGCTTTGAGCTAATGCTTGTGAGAAGCAAGCCTTTCTGATCAGGCAATGAGCAAAGCAATCCAAAGGTTTATGGGGAAAGGTTGCAATATTGAGAATATCTTGCACTTTTGTGTGTATGTATTTAGCTGCAATCTGTTTGTAGAAATATGTCTGTAGGATACGGATACTGTTTTAAAGAAAACAATATAAAGAAAGCAATTAACCCATAGCAATGAATGATTGGCGGGGCAGAGGTGTGTTGGCCACCACGGGGGGTGCTGGACAGGGGTGAGGGGTGGCGACCAAGGGAGAAGGCTGCCCCTGGGAACTGCTTGGTCGCTGCCCCTCGCTTGCTCCACCCGGCGCATGGCACTTTAGAATAAACCATTCAGTGGTGGCATGTCAAAAATTTTACTACCCCACCGTGATGTCATCACAGTGTGGGTGGAGCTAACATCATAATGTCATGTCATGGGCGGGGCCAAAGAAAAAATACAAAATAATAAAAATAGGGAGCTTCAGGCTATAGGGAGCTTCAGGCTAGCAGCTTCTCTGCCTCCTCCCTGTTTGGGAGGACACCAAGGAGGCTGTGCATATGTGCCAAGCACTAGGCGTGCATGCACACCAAGTGCTTGGCATGCATGTGCAGTGGGGGAACCAGTGAAAAGGTAAGCCCTGAAGGTGGTTCCCCCCAAAAGCTGCTACAGGTTCTCTGGGACACTGGGAAAAGTTACTACTGGTTCTGGAGAACTGGTGGGAACCTGTTACATGCCATCACTGAAACCATTGCTCCAAGCTAAGGAGGGAGCTTGGAGCAATGGCTTAATCTACTAAAGTGCAATGTGCTGGGGGGGGGGGAAATAAAATAATAATAAAATTATTTGCGCCCAAGGGTGCCAGAGGCAAAGGCTAGAGCTTAACAATAATACTTAAGACCACTACCTTCAACCAAACTTCTTAACAGAAAAATAACATAGTCACTTTGCACTCAAAGATTGCAGGAATTCAGAAAAGTGGTTATGCAAAATATATCCACAGTCTTTAATTGGAGTCTGTGGCATCCTAGGTTGGAGGAGAGAGCCAACAGAGAACACTTCCTCCTGTATGTTCATCTACTTTACTGTTTTACATTTCCAAAATATATTTTCCTACTGATGCAGTATTTTCTAGATAAATAAGATACATTGGTGATATTATGTGCACCATGCTAGGCAGATACATTACTGTTTCACTGTGTCACTTATTATCTAAGGGGGGGAATGAAAAGTGCCTGCAGCTCGCAGAATGATGGCCATGGGAATACTTGGGGAGGGGGCAGGAAGAGTAGCATCATTATTTAAAAGAGGGACAAATTAGAGTGATCCAAAAACCCATCTGGACCCTTCTCGGGGGGTGAAAAAACATTGATCAGTGTGAATGGAAGGATCATACTCAAGTTTGAGATAAATAGATTGCACTCAAGATAAGAACATTTTATGCGCAAACTTGACTACTCCAAATTCTCCTGTTTGGATTGGCCCATGTATGTTCCAGCATTAACAGAATGAACACAGACAACTGGTAATATCTATGATAAAAATACTTATTCTGTCAGTCACTTCCTGCTTTGTGTGAGGAGGTATCTTACATTTCTCCCTGTGGCATAAAAAAAAGCCTGTGCTTTGGTCAGAACACCCTGGGTTTCAGTTATAAGTGCAATGTTTATAAAGACTTCCCAAAGCTTATTTTCTGTCAGGTTTCTTTCTCGGGAAGGCATGGCTTATGCCCATATGCCAGAGCACAAAATTGCGAATAGTCCTAATTGATGAATGCTGTTCACCCCTTGGCCAGAATCACGCAGTTCAACAAATAGCAGCAGAAACTCAGTCACGAAGTATGTTTAAAAACACGATCCTCTTAAAAGTAGTTTGGAAAGGCCACTTCCCATGGTCGACTTTACAAATGAATGTCCATTGCTTCTCTCTCTTCCAGAAATTCATCGACAGTAGAACTGGTTTCTGGCAGTGGAGCACTTCCTACAACAATGGACATATCACTGCCACCTCTGCCTCTATCGTTATCTTCGTCATCGTCACTGTCGTCCCCGTTGTCACCGTCACTCCTGGTCCGTTCCACGTCAAGGTCCTCTTCAATCATCACAACATCCTCTTTAGCTTCAGGGTCAATATCTTCTTTAAACCACACTGCCTTGTAGCCATCATCTTCCATCCGTCTATCTTTAGTAAGGATGGATCTTACTTCCTTTTCACTCTCTGGGCCTTCACCCCCTTCTTCATCCTCCTCAATAGCTTCAGAAGCATCTGAGACATGCCTGCTTTCTTCTGCCATCTCAGAGGGATGGGTGGGGTCACTGTTGGCCTCAGCACTTGCAGGTAATTCGTCGTCACTGCTGTCCCCGATAAGGTTCTCATTGCTTTCAAAGTTGTCATTGGAATAACCTTCCACAGGCTGCAAAAGAGAAGCACAAATTACCACAGCTGCTGGGAAGGGGAAGAGACTGAGACAGGAGCTTGGAAAAATTCATTTTCTGTCAAAACTGTTGCAATGACCAAAAACAAACTTTTCCAAGTTGGATAGATATAGACATAGGGTGATCACTCTCATATCCTTTATCTTCACTATAAGTCAGTTTAACAAAAACTTTTGAGACAGACAAGTTAGTAGAATTTACTTTTCCTCTAGGTTTTCATGTGACAAAGTACACCCAGGAAGGCTCTAACCTTGGCTATCATCAAGGCTGTAGAATCTTTGCATATGATAAAGGAAAATATATGCAAGTAAATAATAATTAAAATACAACAGTTAAAATATCAACAATAGGGCTGCGGTGGCTCAATAGTTAAGAAGCTTGCCTTGTTAACTGGAAGGCTGGCAAGTCAGCAGTTTGAGACCCAGGTACTACATGATGGATAGAGCACCCGTCTCTGTTCCAGCTCTTGGGGACATGAAGGAGCCTCATTTGGGTGTCCCCTGAGCAGAGTTTATTCCGAAAAAATCCTTTCAACCCAGAATAATTTCTAACACAAAATTATTATTATCAACAATATAACAAAAACATTCCTATCCTACACATTAAAAGTAAGAATGAGCCACATGCCACCAATATCATAAGTGTGGGGCAGGGAAAAGCAAGAGATTGTGAAATATCTTTCTAAATAGTTTGGCATTCAGAGCTTTTCAGAACTTGTGGAGGGAGGAAGCCAGGAGAATATATGCTGGAAGGGTATTCCAGATCATTGGAGTTACCGCCAAGAATGCCCAGTTCCTCATTGCGGCCTTCCAGACCTACCTTGAGGTGGCCTCCAGAGTAGTCTGGGCTGAATTTAAGCAAAAAAAAACGCTCGCTGCTAGGTACCGAGGTCCCAAGCCATGAAGGACAGTATATAAATTTAATAGTAAATATAGTATGTGTGGGAAGAAATGAGATGGGGCATAGCCAGGATTCTAGATTGGAGGGGAGGATTTTTTCAGGAGGGGCAACAATGTCACACACAAATATATAACACTGACATCCCGGGGTGGGATGGGGTGGGGGCATGAGCTGTTAGTTCAGGAGGGGTTTTTTTTTTTGGGGGGGGGGCCCTCTGGCTACGGTCCTGGGAATGAGATTCAACATTCTGTCATTTTAATTCAGTTGGGGAAATAATGGAGTACACAGCAGGGAGAAAATACTGGGCACTTTGTGACACAAAGGTTGCGGCAGCCACTGCTAACACCAGCCCTTTCTGGGATACCATCCCAACACCTTGCAGTATCTGTGGTTTGTAATGCAATGGTTATGTTGAAGTTGTGTGACACTCCATCTTGCAATGGATTAAAAAGGTTATTACTCCTCCACCGGCAACATTACAACAGGACAGATGGAAGCCAGCATAAAAAAGCTTTTATAAAACCATGTGCTGCTCTTCTTTGTCACTGCATGGGTCACCACAAGAGAGAGGCATGGAAAAGGCTCCCTTACGTTGATGTTATCTTCTCCAGTCAGATGCTTCATTTTGTAGTATTTGTAGGAGATCACGCCAAGCAGTATTAGTGCAATGATCAGCAAACTCCCCAAAGTTCCCCCCAGAGCAGCCATGTCTTTCACATATCGGTCATATTCAATAGTGTCTCCTGCAAAGAACAAAAAAGACATCTTATGTGCCCTGAAATTCCATCTAGTACTTGGTACTGCATCCAGTGGTGGGCATCAGCAGGTTTGCACCAGTTCGCCAGAACCGGTAGCAGAAATTCTGGCTGGCCCCTCTGCCCATCCAAGTTTTGAAATAAAGTAATTCGGGTGCAACACAGGGCTTTCCCCTGGCCATGCTCACCATACCATGCCCACAGAGTAGGTAGTAAAAACATTTGAATCCCACCACTGGGTAGGGGTGTATTTTAGTTCTGCTTTTGTTTCAGTGTGATCCCCAGGACCATTTTGATGCATGTAGATCTGTGCCTTGTGGGTATGTTTTAATTATGTTTCCTTAAGAATGTTTTTCTGCTGGTCAGTCTCTACCCTTTCATACCTTTACTCTCACTCCTACATGGTTTATCTGGGACACCAGCCATTCCTGAATCTAGTACAGTGGAACCTCATACAACAATCACAGCGTATAACAACAAAATCGCATAACAATTAGGTTTTGGGTGGAAAAAGCGTCCCGCATAATAATTTTCCCTATGGAAAAAAATTGTACAACAATTTTTCAATGGAAAAAAACCACTTAGCAAAAACAGAATAATAAATCGTTGTACAATGCATCCCATAGGGAAAATCGCTGTACGATGTATGCATCATATCGCAATTGTTTCGTACAACAACGAGCTCTGTGGAACAGATTAAAATCATTGTATGAGGTACCACTGTATTTGTATTTTGTATGGTTTTTAAAATGCTCTCACTTTTGTAACATAGTAGAAAAGTGAAAATCAAACTAAAAAAACGTTAAGAGAAACCATAAAGGTTTCATAATAGTTGGTGGAAGGAAGGTAAGAGTGAAGTATGCAGGGAGAGAAGAAGGGGGTTATTGGCCTGTTCTTGGGTTCTGCTTTTCTAATTTTTAAACAAAGTACTGCTTTTGTTCACCTTATCACAAAAGTGAAAACTAAACACATATTAAAAATTGAAACTAGAAAGCATTTTGACACAAACCTGTAAGCTTCAGAAGGGAGAAGAGAAGAGAAAGCAAAGCAAGCAGGAAAAGGACAGGGAAGATACAGTACCAGCAATTCTTGCTTTCTGTTTTCTTTAATGGTATCGCTTTTGCACCACAGCACAACAGTAAAAACTAATCATTTTTTTAAAAATTAAATTTAAAAAGCTTTACTGCAAAAGTATAAATAGGGGGTTCCCAACCTAAGCCCTGTAGGCCAGATCTGGCCCATGGCACCATTTCATGTGCTCCCCTCCAAAGGCATTCGAGAAACAAAATGACTGCCCCTTTGAAGCTGTTGGGGCAAAACGGCCACCCCATCATGCAGGCAAGGCAAAATGGCTGCCCAGCCCTCAAAGCTGACTGAGAGAGTGTGACCTGGCCCCTGGCTTGAAAAGGTTGAGAACCCCTGGTATAAACCAAAGCAAAAGGTGGGGAGGTAGAACAAGGAAAGAAGTCAAAAGAGAGTGAATGAGGTGGAGAGGGGACAGAGATGGTAAGTAAAAGGGAATGGAAATAATTTCCAGGGAACAATTCTGGATGTGCGTGGACAGACGGTAGCAGGAGGACCCAGTGGATTCTAGCATATCTAGCAACAAATCTCCTCCATGTGTCAATGCAAATACTAAGTATTTTTTTTCCAAAATACCAGAATGATCCAAAGCTACTCCAGAATGACTGGGAACAAGGCAGCAGGGCAAGTTCTCAGGGCCCCCAGTACCTTATCAATTAACCACTAAAAGTTACATAAACAAGAATAGGATGCTGGTCTTGAAAAAAATAATGAAAGAGGAATTCACGTGGTTCGCTTGATCAAGCAAGTCTTAAATGCACAGTGAAATAAATAAAACCATATGACAAGATAAACCGCTAAAGATTCAGAACTGATCTGACAGCCCAGTAATAAAGAACTATGCTGTCTATTTTTTTGTCTACAGTCCAACCTTGCCAACTCTCTGCTCTGACTGGGCTTAGTAATATGGTGGTTCTCCTGAAGGGGGAAGTTTATCTAGCTCCATTGCACTCTAGTGTTAAATGTGTTCATGAAGTAAAGACAGCTTTTATTGCCTTGGGTGGACAATCTATACATGGAAATGGAAATGGAAAGCATGTCTATGTTGGCTGTGCTGGATTTCTCAATGGTTTTTGATACCATCTACCTGCATGTTCTCTCTAAGCTCCCTCTGGGATGGGACCTGGAGATACTGGTTCATTGGCGGCTCTGGTCCATCCTAGAAGAGCAAATCCACAAAATGGCACTGGAAGATTCCTATTCCAACACCATGGCTGCTGAGCTGTTGGGTTCCTCATAGCTCTTATCATGTTCCACAAACTTTTCAACATAATACATGGAATCACCAGGAGAATTGGCTTGGAGTTTGGAGAGTCATTACCACCAATATGTTGCTTCTCCTTTCTAACCCAATCCAAGGAAAGAATTGTTGTTCTAAACCAATGTTTAGAAGCAAGAAATATATTCCAGAGCCTTTCAGGAGGAGGTGGTTAAAAAAACTGTATGCCTCTCAGCAGGTAGCAGAACAACAGTTTTAAGTTAGCCTACATTTATACAACATTTAGAGCCCCAAGGAGACTGGAAAAGATCTATAGTTCCAAAACTATCTCATTACACACTGGAGCCTTTTAGCACTACTGGAGCACTGCTTTTCTACCACTAGCAAACTGGTGTTCCTCCTATTTGTCATTTTCATATCACATATACATTAGACCAGGGATTCTTAACCTGCGGCCTGTGGCCTGGATGTGGCCTGCGGTACCATTTCATGTGGCACACCACCACCTCCACCACACCAGGAAGTGCCATGTGGTGGAGGAAGGGCAAAATGGCCATCGGGCCCCTGAAGTTGTCTGCTAGGGAGCGTGACCTGGCCCCTGGCTTTAAAAGGTTGAGAACTCCTGCATTAGACAGTTGTACATTCTAGAGTAAAAGGCATATAAAGTATAAACGTTGACTTTGAGCTAAAATTTTCTTAGATAAGACTTTGTGTTGATGCTTTTGAGATAAGACAGAGCTCTCTATATTATATGAACAATACATAGGTAGCAAAGATGGGGAGCCTACAGTCTCAATGCTCTGTCTCTCTCAGGGGGCCTCTTTGGATAATATATGACCTTATATTTCCCCTTCTTTCTTTGAGTTTTGAACTGTTCCAGTTTCTTTGATATAATATTCAAAACTATTTTGAACAGATCCTTGAATTAACCCAGCGAGTGCTAAACTGTTCACCTATCACCAGTCTGACTTCACATTTCTATCCAGCTGGAAATGCAGACCAAGGCTTTCTTACTGTAACTTATGGTAGTTTTGCTTGCCCATGCAATTTCTGTTGTTGTTGTTGTTTTTGTTGTTGTTGATGTTGTTGTTGCTGATGACTCTGACCCCCCTGCGACCTCATGGACCATTGCACGCCAGGCACCCCTAACCTCCACTATCCTCCTCAACCCGCCCAACTATGTGCCCTTTGCCAGTTTCTACTTTCCCATTTCAGACTCCACATCCTTGTGCCCTCTGTCAGGAAACACTCCCATGATGCAGCTTTATGGAGTTGATAAAAATGTGCCCAACCATTATTGTAGTGTCTATAATTGCTAGCACAATGGACTTCAATCACTGCATGCAAGTTTCGATAATTCCTAGGGGTTTATCATTAACATAAGCTCAAAAGACTATGACATTTATCTCCACAAGAATGATCAAATGAATAAGATACAGAAGTACTGATTAATCTGTCTACTATTTTGTGGATTTAGCACTAGTGATGAGATATCTATACATATCTGCTAATAGGTTAGAAAAATCAAGGATCTTTACAGTAATAAGTACTGCCATTAGGGAAATTGTGGGCCTGTTTTGTAGAGGACAGTCCTCTTTTTGAAAAGTTATCCAGTCTAAGTCCAAATTAAAAACAAATAACTATAAGAAGGGGACTGCAGCAGAGGCGTAGCTACCGCCGTATCTGCCGTATCAATTATACGGGGGCCCCGGGCCACGGGGGCCCCCAACGTGCGTAAGCAAAACAAATCTTTACCCTTCCTAGGGCCCCCCAAACAAATTTTTATACGGGGCCCTGCCAAGGCACGCTACTCTTCTGGACTGCAGTGACTTAGTGGTTTTATGTGAGTTGCCCTGAGTCGGGTCCCCTGATTGGGCGGCATACAAGTCCAAATAAATAAATAAATAAATAAATAAATAAGACACTGAACTTGATGACTGAAAGGGTGGCAGGTCAGTAGTTCGAGACCAAAATGATATACAATGGAGTGAGATCCTGTCTCTGTTCTAGCCCCTGCCAACCTAGCAGTTTGAAATCAAGAAATTACAAGTACAGTTGTACCTCGCTTAAAGAGAATAATGCGTTCCACAGGATTGCTCTTTAAGCAAGTTGCTCTTTAAGCGAAACATTTGGAAAAAGCACCACCATTGCCATTGTAAGTTACTGAATTGTGACTTCCGGTGGGGGGGGGGATTGTGAACCCCGATTTAGTTGATCTGCAATTTTTTTGGTTGGTTTTAGTTGTTAAGAGAAAATTCTGCTCTTTAAGCGAGTTAGTCTCTAAGTAAGGTGCTCTTTATGCGAGGTTTTACTGTAGATAAATAGGTATCACTTCAGTGGGAAGGTAAACAGTGTTCTGTGTCTAGTCATGCTTGCTAAATTTCTGCAGAAATGCCTGCAGACACAAACAGTGCTGGTTCTTTGGCTATAAATGGATATGAGCACTGAACCCTAGAATTGAATATGACTAGCTTTTGAGCAAGGGAATGCCAAGGTTGGCAACCCCCCTTTCAGGCCTTCGGGTCCAACCCTCTGCTCAGTGCAGGTATCCAAAGCATATATGACAGATGGTTATCCAATTCATTTACTAGATCTACTATCAACTGGGACTAACCACTGAATTCAGGCTAAAGTTGTGGGGCTTTTTAAGAACAAGTAGAGGAAGGCTTGTTCTGATAGTAAATATGCTCACAAAAAACTGATCTCTAAAATGGGAATGCTGAGTTTTGGGGCATTGCTCCATAAGTGTGTGGTTATTTTTGTTTCCATTTGTGAAATTTACATTCATTAAATGGTACTAATTATCAGTGCACATACTATTGGCACATACACTGTATATTTTACGTGCTCTAACGTTATGAGCTTGCATTCTGGGTTTCACCCTGACATCACTTCTGAATTCTTATTATTATTATTATAATTATATTCTATCTGGCTTTCTTAACTTCAGCCACCCTCTGTTTTAAATTCTGGCTCTTGATTGATTTCTTATCCCATGTTTTATTTAGCACCCTCCTCTTTCTAGTTCAGGGATTCTCAATCTGTGGCCTATGGGCCGTATGCGGCCTGCATGCCATTTCATGTGGCCCACCACCTCCACCTCCACCACACCAGGAAGTGCTATGTGGTGGAGGAAGAGCAAAATGGCTGGTGGCCCCCAAAGCTGTCTGAGGGAGCATGACCAGGCCCCTGGTTTTAAAAGGTTGAGAACTCCTGTTCTAGTTGCTCAATATTAGATTATTTTTCCCAACAGGGTTCACTGTAACCTTGTTTAGTTTGTGTGCTCTGTGTTCCTCTTCTGTTTTGGTTTATTGTCTCTTTTATCTTACTTCTAATCAAACTCTAAATCTATTGGGTATGTCAAGTTTGAATCCCCCCCCCCCCATTGTCCCTTATATTTGGATGTCTTGCCTCAATATATTAGATTACATTATTTTTCTCTCTCCCATTCTTTCTCCCTGTTATTCCATACAGAAAGTTGCAGGGGAAAAAGGGACAGATCACTCTTGCATGTTATCAGAGTTCTGAACGACACGGCGAAAACATTACAGGGTGGTGTGTAAGTCCCTACCTGTCCTCTCCCAGTCGCCCCAGCACAGTTTGCTCCGCCCCTCTGCCCAGCAGTCCAATGGGATTGCTTCCTTCCTCCCCCCAACAGAGAGTTTACCCCATCCCACTGGACTGCTGGGCAGAGGGGTGGAGCAAACTCTGTGCTGGGGCGACGGCACGTGCCCACAGAGAGGACAGGTAGGGACTTATGGGTCACCCTGTACTTTCTTGACGTGAAAACTCTCACATTCCTTGCATTATATCATTGTTTGTTGTTTAAATCATGAATTGGATGGCAGACAACAAAACACACTGTCGGTCTCCCCCATATCTGGTTTGTTTCTGGTTTCTTTTCCTTTTAACTCTTTTTTACTCCTGCTTCAGTGCTTCAGCAAGGAATAAGTCACACAGGTTGGATATTATAACAAGCCATGTTTTAAACCAGAGGTGGGGAACCTGCAGCTTTAAGGCCATATGAGGCCTTCTAGATCCTTAAGTGTGTCTGTGGTTTTGACCCCCCCTAATTATTAAGCACACAGTAGTTAGATTTTTATAAAACAATACACACATTTTCAAGTAGTGTATATTTAATTAAAGTTTCTTGAATGCAGCCTTATTTGATTACAGCTAATATAATGTGGCCTTCCTACAGGCAAAGGTTCCCCACCCCTGTTTTAAACAAACCATGGATTCAAATAGTGGTTTGTGACTAATGAACATATCAGAGCTTGCTAGAAGTGGCAGCCTTGCCTATCACAACTAACTGGATGGAATTCTGGGCTAACATGTATATAAATGCAGTAAGTAAGTAAGTAAGTAAGTAAGTAAGTAAGTACTGTAATACAAATTTATGGATTAGCACAACTTGTCTTGATATTTAGCTGCTATGTCAATCAATGATACAGATGAGTGCCAAATATTTTCCACTTAACCCAATTTATATGAAATTTCAGTGAAAGAGGTTCCAGAAAACAAATCTCTCTTAAGTTTTAGGACAAATTGTCTTGTTAGTACAGTACTGTATTTGTAATATATGTAATGGAAACGGCCACTTTTCCAGTTCAGTGCTTCCTCATAACTTCATATGCCATCCTTGTTGGATGACTGTTGATAGAAGACATTTGAGTACTGGAAAATGTGTACAAATTTATTTAGGCTGCATATAAAAGACTTATATACTGCGCTTTGAAAATTAATAATTCAGCTAGAATCCTATTGATTGGTTAGGGTAATGTAAATGCTGGGCATAAATTGTAGCAGCAAATTGCTGCTAGCTAACAAGTTGCTACTTGTATTCCTTGTCATGGACCAATTTGCACATTGAAGGACAGAAGCAGCAACTTGTTAATTAGGAGGAACTTGTCACTACACTTTATACCTTTGCACTTACATTGGTGTAATTAGCCAACAAAATTCCTCCCATTAGATTAGTGTCAGGTCAGAATGATGGATTATGTTACTAGTACTACAAGAATAAATCAGTGAAGTAGAATGGGCAGTCTAATTAGTATCATAGACATACCTGTTGTGGAAGGCTTAGTAGATTCAGACTGAGATGATGTAGCAGTAGCCTGTGTAGTGACACCTGGTTTTGAGATTTCACCTATTATAGGAAACTTGGTGGTTTGAACTTGAGAAGTTGTCAGTGAATTAGTTGGAACAGTCCCATTTGGGACTACAGGTACGCCTGCTGTGGAAGGCTTAGTAGATCCAGACTGAGATGATGTAGCAGTAGCCTGTGTAGTGACACCTGGTTTTGAGATTTCACCTATTATAGGAAACTTGGTGGTTTGAACTTGAGAAGTTGTCAGTGAATTAGTTGGAACAGTCCCATTTGGGACTACAGATACACCTGCTGTGGAAGGCTTAGTAGATCCAGACTGAGATGTTTTAGTAATTGACTCTGTAGTACGAACTGTTGCCAAACTTTCACCTGGTATGGGAGGCTTGGTGGTATTAATTTGAGAAGATGACAGGGTAGTAGAATAAACAATCCCACCTGTTGTCCAAGATATGTTTGTTTGGTAGGATTTGGTGGTTCCAGGCTGTGCAGTAGACTTAACAGTCCCAACTGTTGGCTTCACAATTGGTGGTAGTTGGCTTGTTCTTGTTATGGAAGAACTGGTGGTAGCTGCCACAGGCTTTCCTGTAGTTCCCATAATGCCAGGTGTTTTGGTTGTCCCTGGAAGAGATGTTACAGACTTTGTAGATTCAGAAGGAGCTACAGTCAGAGTGCTGTTTATCTCAGGTGGTAAATTGGAGGACGAACTTGAAGGTTCTGAACTAGTTGTCCCTGTCCCTGGGAAGTCAGGGAATGCTGTGGTGGAGGCGCTGCTGGTGGTAGTGGTTGTTATTGTGGTGGTTGGAACAGTGGTAGCTGAAAACACATTAGACTTTCGTGTTAGTTACTAGGTTGTGCTATGCTTTTACATTTAAACGCCAAACTGCTTGTTCATACAAGGGACACCAAAATGGGATAACTCACAGTCGTTATGAAGACAGTAAAACACTAATAGTTCCCCAGTGATGCAATCTACAGAGGGCCTGCAATATGCGACCTTACTGTGACAACAGACTGTCAAAATCTTATGATCTTCCCTTTTGCTAGAAAAAGGGTACATTGCTTGTTCATTACTGAAGTCCTGAAGGGAACATTTGGAAAGACACACAAGGGACTGTCAGGCTTCTTATTGATCTTTACTAGCTAGGAATGAAACAAATTCTATTTCTTCCAAGCCATACAGTACAGAATGCTGTCTTTTAGTTTTATATCTATCCAGCATAATGCCACAAAAGCATTCTGAACATACCTGACAAAGGTGTGACATCTATAGTGATCAGTGTGCTTGCCTCTTCCAGAGTCGACGTATCATTAGCAATAGCCTATGCAGACATGAAAGTGAAGCGTAACAATTTATTTATATGTGCTGAATCAGTTCTTTTACACAAGTAACACATAAGTTGTGATGTATGGACTTTGTAGTATATGTGATAACTCTAATTGTTTCATCATCTTGGTATCCCATGTCCATGTGCATTGGGCTTTATATTCCCATAGGGGCTGGCACTACACCTCTCCGGCGGGCATGCACTGTGGTAAACCTGACATACTAGTGATAAATACAAATTTTCAAAACATACATTTGGGGTCTACATGTGAAGACTCCTATGTAAAGACCATCTCTACTGCATGTTTCAGTCCACCAAGAGGTAGAGATAGCAAGAATGACCATAACCCTGCTAAACTAGGACAGAGTTAAAGCAGCTTCTGACCATTTTGCTAAGAAAAAACTGTCTTCATTAAAACATCCTTACGTTAAGAGCTGAACTGAGTAATATCACTGTCTGTTTATTATAAACGTGGCAAGACAGATACTGTAACTGGAAATTTTACAACAGCTGGTAAAAGATGCACCACTAAACCTACTTTGTATTTTCTGACTCTCTGGGACAATACTTGTCAATGGCAATACACTGACTATCAAATATCAAATAGTCCACCTATAATTTTTAAGTACTGTACCTTTGTTTGTTTGACTGTGGTACCACCCATCTGTGAGATGTTCCCAGTTTGGGCGGTTTACCTAATTAAAATCCCAACATATAGTAATACTATCCCAATACCCAACCCATTAGCAGACATGTTACAAAACAGAAAAGGGAAAAGAAACTTAGACTAATTGGCTGCAGAGAGAAGATTTTTAAAAGCCTCCTCAAGCAATGTGGGTTTCAAATGTGTGGTTTTTAAAAAATATTACAGCTTTATTCAAATATATGGAACTGTGGCCACCATGGATTCTCTGCGGTGAACAATTATGGGGTTGTTAACTTTTTTAAAAAAGTAAGCTAAACATCATGTGTTAGATAGCTGTGTATATGACCATTTTAGGATGCCAGATATTAAATATTAAAATTTTCAAAGCCGGTGGACAAAAGTATACCCTGCAAGCAGGTGCCTACTTCCAGAATGGGACCTTAACTTCATGTTGCTTATGTGAGGTCCGTCTAAATCAGGGTTTCTCAACCTGCAGCCCATAGGCTGGATGTGTCCCATGGCACCATTTCATGTCCCTCCCCCCACTACTTCCACCACACCAGGAAGTGCAGTGTTGTGGAGGAAAGACAAAATGGCCATCCGGCCCCCGAAGCTATCTGAGAGAGCGTGACCCGGGCCCTGGCTTTAAAAGGTTGAGAATTTCTGTTCTAAATCTACCCCAGCTCCCCCAACCCATGAGCACAGTTTGAGGGCGTATGGAGAACGGGAAGGATGGCTCTGTTCTCTGGGCCAAACAACATTTTGCTAGCAGGAGGAGTTAATTGGGTGTAATGATAATAAGCTTCTGCTAACTTCCAGAATTTTTTCTCTGCTGGAACCTAGAACACACATACAGTATAACTGTTTATGAATAGATGCCTACATTTAAGTTGGCTATGATCTTGATCTGAATATTAATAACGATCATGTTGTTTGCATATTATTTTGTTCAATTTAAATTATCCACTAGCAGTTTTGGTGGTAATTGAAACTGATGAATAATAATAAAAGAGACGAATATCTGGTGCCTCTCTATAGTGTTAGCTACTGTGTGGTATTTCAGTCAGAACATTTTACTTTGACTTATGAGATTCAGGTTGGATCTTGGCCAGTCATGCTTGGCCTAATTTACCCTATAGAGTCATTGGGACAATAAAAATGGAGAGTATGAGAGCCCTTTGTGACACTCTGATTGTATTGGAGGAAAGACAGGATGTACTAATAGACATCACAAAATAAGATTTCAACCATAATTTTAGGAAAGATAACCTACCCAAAGTGTGACAGTGGAAACTTCCTTCAGAACTTCAGTGGTTAGAATGAATCCATCTGAGGTTACTCTGAAAGCAGTGCTGTTTTGTATTTTGTATATGATGTCAGGATTGTATCCCTGAAAATAATGAATAATATATATATATATATATATATATATAGTGACTAAGTATACAGACGTCAGAAGGAATGCTCTACTGCTGCCTACTCATCCTCTGTGAATGTAATGCACCTTATTCCAATATCCAAGGTATGATTTTAACTGGTTGTATTAATAATTTGTACTCATGATGTATAATCTTTCTCTTTTTCTGTAAGCCGCCTAGAGTCAGGTTCGCCTGATTGGGGCAGGATAATCTAAATAAATAAATGATGCTGATTAGTATTAATGCTTTCAAGTCATTTCCTTTCAGCTAAACTAGTGTCAACCTGCCCCATGACTTCCTCCAGCAATGTAATTATATAGCACATATGTAGAAATTAAATTACAGTATATCACTGAAAGCTGGTCATAGAAAACCACTGAAAGTAAAACATGAAGAACCTGACCATGTTGGCTGACGGGTGGTGACTAAGAGTAGTAGTCCCAAAAAACAATTTTTTCAAGCTCCTTTCAATCCTACCTTCTACCTTCATGTAAGTGTATCTACACCTACATCAACTTCAGTTGGTAACTACTTATATCTGACATCATTCTTGTTATAATTCATATATATTTCATGACCCATGTTTCTTACATGAGGTGGGAAGTCTTCATCAATTGCAAAGATCATGATGGGTACTGAAGGACTGTCAGTCTCCATGACTATACTGGAAATAGGCGATTGCACAGATACTATTCCTGAGTAGCTTGTGTTAAAGTAGGGTTTGTGATTATTTCTACGCACAACCTCAATTTCCACTGTAGTTTGAGAATATCTGAATGGATTGTTCTCTTGGGATGCCTGGAGAAATAAAGAATGAGATGGAACTATCATCTTTCTTAAGGGAAAAAATGTAAAAGAGAAAATATCTTTTCCACAGAACCTTCAGAACTAGGAACTGAGCAGAGATGAAGGATCTCGGCTTCTGGCACAGATTTTGGTTTTACCAAAGGTCAACATGGCATACCCATCACTCCACACATAGCAGTCTGATTGTACAGTAGTACTGTATTCAACTCTGGACAAGAGTTAGAATTCGGCTTCAGCACCTGACTATGAGTCACTCTCCAAAGCCATTGCTTCTGACATCATATTTATGGGGCAAAGGTATGGCTTCACATAATGTCTACTCTCCAGCTTGGAATGCCTAAGGACAGCCATTTCAGCACTTTCCCACCTAAGGCAACAACCTCAGTCTGCTAAACGGAAGCACTGCCATGAGTCCAGTATTGCAACCTGTTTTTCCTAATTCTGAATTAGCAGACATGTCATTTATCATGGCTGAGTTCCTTTCTCCTCACCAAACATGTATTCCACACCCCCAATTGACCCACATAATATTGACACTATTAAGAGACTTACCACAATATACAACATGAATGTCTTTAGAGTGTGGACAGGCTTGTTCATTGTTATGTATCCAGTATAGTAGTTTATCAAGAATGTATTGTCATCATTTCCTAAAGACATCAAGGAAAACAACACTTGTGATTGCCACAAGACATGAAATGGGAGGGTTGTGCTTGCTGCGTTCTGCAGTGGGCATAAGGTTGTGTTTGAGGAAGGCCCTAAAGTGTTCTTGAGTAGTCCTGATGTGGATCCAAGGCAGGCAAAGAAACATTGTAGTCAAGACTTTTACCCTGGAAAGTTGAAGACTGAGTTTGACTATCAAATCAAGAGATCTCGCTTAGAAGCCAAGGAGCTGGAATCTGAATGTGGGAATGTTGAGTAGGATTAAGGATACAGGAAAAAAGGCAAAGAGAAAAGGTATGGCAAAAGCAGACATGTAAGTGACAGTTCTGCATTCAGACCAGCATGGATACCCAATTCAAAATATCTCTGCATGACTAGGAAGATCATCCAATGAAATCACTGTCTATCAGACTAAGAGTGATGCTGATGTGAAGGCTGATTAGAAGCAGATTAAAGTACAATGCAAATTCAACACTGCTGAAGAAAATAATGAATAGCCTCATAAAACACTTGAGGCACAGCGATCCTCCACAAATGAGGGAAAGATAAAATTTAGTACACAGAGTCTAAGTCGAATGACATGTTATTCGCTTAAAAAAAGATGAAGACAGTGAAAAATTGGATGGTGTCAAATCTGTCAGTCAAAACTTGGGGCTTAGTGACTAATACAACCTGCATTTCCAGGCCTGTTTGAAAGAACTATTTTTTACATTTCAAGTCCTTCCAAAACCTAAAGCCAGTTGTTAGTCCCAAACAAAAAAGACCCAGTCAATCAGTGTTAATTTACTAGTGACTGAAATCTTGTTGCTTAGCATAGTAAATTGTAACTAGAATAGTCTTACTGAATCAACCAAGATTTGGTGAGTCAATTCCTCCATAGGTTTCATGGATTCAGTCCATAAATTATTCAGTAGGTTCAGTAGGTTACTCTAGTTGGAGCAGAAAATATCACCTGTCATAAATCCCCTCACAAAACCATAAAATCTTCTGAGGTCCCCTTGCTGATGATGTGAGGTGGATAAATAACAAAGAGAGGGCCTTTTAAATAATGTGCTGCCCAGTTATAAAATAGCTTTCTCTGAGAGTGGGGATGTGATTGCTAGAGGTTCAATCTAGACATTAAGGGGAGTTCACATTTTTTCCATTTCCCAATTTACAATGAGATTTCCTTAGACATTTTATCATACATGCAAATTAAATATGTGTTTACCTTCTAATGACCAATAATGAAATAATGAATTCTGCATTTAAAATATATAAGTGAGGAAAATTATGTATTATGACAGTCCTAAATCTGTCACCTCTTGAGGAACTTCTCTGTGTGCTAGGCATTTCATCAGGATCAAATTTATTAATACATTATAAAAAGTGGTGCTTCCTTAAGTGCTGAAATAGAATTGTTTGTCAGAACACAAATTTTTCTCACTTTCTGTATCGTGAGTATTGGAAAATTATTCATTCCAATTAATAATTCAACTCACCTTCAGCTATTTCATATACTATTGTTTCATTCAAACTGGTGTCTCCGTCAATCGCATAGAGATGTCCTGGCTTTAAGATCACAGGCTCAGTCTAGAATAACACGACAAATATAAGATGCTTCCAACATTTCTAAGGCACTTGGCCATTTGAAATGCTTTCTCATGTTATGTGTTTTGATCCCAAATGAGGAGCCTGCTCATTTAAATTGCATATAAAGCAAGTAAAATTTATACCCATCAATACAACTGAAGATGATGGTAACGATCATGTGGATAATTTTAATATGGTTATTTTGGGAGTCATGGCTCTTTAAAATGCAGTAAAAGAAATGGTAATGATACAGCATATACGGCTTTCTCAAATAAATAATCTCATGCTGGTCTCTTAATGAACAAGGCCATGAGGTGGAAGCATTTTTTATGGCTGGAAGGTCTTCATCTTGATATGGTCTCATTTCATTGTTCAGGGAAGTTTTATATCACTGCCCTTTCCTTTATGTAAAAGGCTCATTATAAAGGATACATTGTTCATAAGTATATCTACCACAGAAAAATATTACTAGTTCTGGTCTGATTCTAGAATTCCTCAGCACCAGAAGTATTTGGAAGGGTTACAAACTCTTTTGGTATTGTTCCTGCTTGTAGTTGCATTGCTTGGCTTTGTCTCAATTTGTTAAGAAGCTGAAAACTCTATACCAGGGGTTGCCAATCTTTTGAAGTTGGGGGCCAGGTCACACTCCCTCAGACAGTTGGCCAGGCTGACTGGTGGTCCAGCCGCTGTTGGCAGAATCGGTTATTGACTCATTTACGACTATCATAAACGCATTTACAACAGCCGTAAATGAATCTGCAGCTGTCATAAATATGTCTACAACAGCCATAAATGAGTCCGTGGCCGATTCTGGGGGTGGCAGTGGAAGTGGGTCAGTTGATTTGGCACCACGGGCCAGATCGAGCCTGTTGGTCATAGATTGCCTATCCCTGCTCTATACCATTTGCTGTAATAAAGGGCTTCTCCGTGGAAGTTTCCTTAAGAAAAAAAACCAAATATGGAAACGCAAGATATATTTTAACCAGGACCTGGAAATCAGGTGAGGGTGTAGCCTCCAACCATGCTACCATGAGCAAACATACACATGGGTCAGGTTAAACTGTTGACCGGGTTTAAGGACAGGTATGGAAACTTTTCCATAACTTTTGTTATTGGTTTCTGTCCTACTCACAGCCCTTTGGCATCTTGGCCCTGCCCACCTCACAGTCACATAGAAGGAAGAAAACAAACTTTCTTGCACTGACAACTCTCTACCTGGTGGCACAGTGGTTAAACTGCTGTACTGCAGCACAAGTGTTGTGAGTTCGATCCTGACAGGATTCAAGGTTGACTCAGCCTTTCATCCTTCCAAGGTAAAGAGGAAAAAACTGTTTCACCCTTTCACAACATCTTCTTTCTGATTTTCTGCATGGGTTGCTTTAAGTTAAAAGATGGAGGTAAGACCCAAGGAGCTACTCTTAACAAGTAATTTAGGTTGGTTGACTTAATTGTTTGTTTTATTTGTAGGCCACTTTTCTCCTTATGGGGGACTCACGGTGGCTTACAATATTAAAAAGATCGCATTAAAACACAATATCTGTACAATTAATTTAATTTGAGGCTTTGGTAAGATGTCATTGGATGGATTGAGGGAGGGGGGGTAAGAGTCTATGTTGTATAGAATGTTATTTACTCTGCAACAGATAGTTGACTTGGAACAGTTGGTACAGTCTGAGCCTCATGCTGACTGGTGCCACCAGATCCTCTCTGGGTTTGAGAGGGGAGGTGTGGTATACTTATTTCCAGTGGTGGGCATCAGCAGGTTGGCACTAGTTCGCTAGAACCGGTAGCAGAAATTCTGGCTGGCCCCTCTGCCCATCCAAGTTTTGAAATAGAGTAGTCCTAATTCGGGTGCAACACAGGGCTTTCCCCCTGGCCATGCCCACCATACCAAGCTCACAGAGTAGATAGTAAAAAATTTTTGGAGCCCACCACTGCTTGTTTCCAAGATTGTTCCTTTGAAACAATGGAGGACAAAGGCACAGAACAAAAAACCCAGAACAAAGGGACAATGAGAGATGTGGCAAGCCAATGAAATGACCACTACCAAACTTCCTTTTGTGTAGGTTTTTGTGTATTGTGCATCCCACTTCATCACATGCACCAGATACAATGGACTGGGGCCCACAAAAGCATGTGCCAAATAAACTTTGTTTCAATATATCACAGGTAAAGGTAAAGGTCACCCATGCTCGAAATCCAGTCATATCCGACTCTAGGGTTCAGTGCTCATCTCTGTTTATAGCCAAAGAGTCAGCGCTGTCTGTGCCTGGACATGTCCATGGACATGTGGCAGGCATTGCTAGATGCTAGAGTGCACGGAACATTGTTTACCTTCCTACTGAAATGGTACAAATTTATCTACTTGCAATTTCTTGCTTTTGAACTGCTAGGTTGGCAGGAGCTGGGACAGAGACAGGAGCTTACTCCATCATGCAGCATTCAGGTCTTGAACTGCTGACCTGCCGATCTTGTAGTTATCAAGTTCAGCATCTTAACCAATAAGTCACTGCAGTCCAATATATTACAACAGTCAGACTAATACAACTATCTCTCTCGAGATCAAGAAAGACACTATGGAGCAGTGGTGGTCTTCAAAAATTTTTTTTTACTACCACACTGTGGGTGTGGCCAACTCTGTGGGTGTGGCCAACTCTGAACATGGCCAGGTGACTGGGTGGGTGTGGTAAAACTGCTGTATTTTAATGTGAGCTTTTGTGGATCGAGTCCACTTCATCAGAGTATTAGTTAGCAATTACACTTCGATGCTCTAATTTTCCTTTAAAGAGTAACTGCAGCAGAGTAACTGGTAGCTCAGCCTCACCCCACTTCGGGTGACCGGACACAGCAGCAAGGATATTGTAGTCGCATCTGGAGTGGGGTGAGAGGAGGTATGGAGTGAATACAGACTACAATCTTTTATGCATACCGTATCCTCTGAAACGTTGACCTTGCCAGTGTAGCCACGGTTGATACATACTGTGCGACCAGCAAAAAGAGTACATGGCTGAAACCAGGGAGGCCTGCGGTCAGCCTGTATGATATGTATAGTTATTTCTGCCGTGGCTGTGTGCAAAGCTGTTTCACTAGTATCACCATCCTACATGAAAGAAAAATAAAGAGCAACAAATAGCCACAATACATTGTTAGATATACTTGCAACATAGAACAGTCTTGCAATGTCTAATGGGACAGATTATCACCATCAGATGTTCTAAAGCCAAATGACTGCATTGGTGCAAACTACCTAAATAAGGAACATGTAGACCTCTAAATGTTGCTAGAATGCAGCTCCTTTTCCTCTCATTGTTGGTTAAGATGTTGATTTAGATGGATGGAAATTGTTATTCAAGCCCTTTCCAGGAAAACCTCTAGATGTCAGCAACAGGGAGCTCAAAAGGGAAACAAGTCAAAAAAAAAGGGGTGAAAATTTGGCTTGGAATAAAGTCTAGCTCCCATACAGAGCAGGAAACTCTAGGTAATGGTAAAGGTCACCCTTGCTCGAAAGCCAGTCAAATCTGACTCTAGGGTTCAGTGCTCATCTCTGTTTATAGCAGAAGAATCAGCGCTCTGCATTTGCAGACATTTCTGTGGACTTGTGGCAGGCATGCCTAGACACCAACGCTGTTTAGCTTCCCATCGAAGAGGTACCTATTTATCTACTTGCAATTCCTTGCTTTCGAACTGCTTGACTGGCAGGAGCTGGGACAGAGATGGGAGCTCATTCTGTTGTGCAGTACAGTACTCGGGTTTTGAACTGTGACCTTCCGCCTTCCAGTCAGTGTCTTAACCATTTGAGAAACTCTAGCTGACTGGAAAATGGGGCATGGGCAGTGGTGGGCACCAGCAGGTTTGCACCAGTTTGCCAGAACTGGTAGCAGAAATTCTGGCTGGCCCCGCCCATCCAAGTTTTGAAATAGAGTAGTTTTAATTCGGGTGCAATGCAGGGCTTTCCCCCTGGCCACGCCCACCATACCATGCCCACAGTGTGGTAGTAATTTTTTTTTTGAGCCCACCACTGGGCATGGGGGGCAACTTCAGTGTGCTTACAAAACCTTTTTGAGCCCCAAACAATGGGCCAGAGTGAAGATGGATACATAATGCACAAATCGCTGGACATTTGTTACCCCAGAAGCAATATGATTTGGTCATGATAAAACTCACCATGGCATATAAAATAAACTCCATTAAGTTAATTGTGTCATAATCCAGGGCTTTGTACAAGACAATTTGTGGGTTATTCACTCCTTGTATATTGAAATATTCCAGTTCCTGTAAACCAGCAAGAAAGAAATGGCAAAATCTTAAATCACAAGACTGTACAATCTTTTAAAAGCTGTCTTATGCATTTGTTTTGATCAAACTACATTTGAAATTTCTGTAGTTTAGTTCAAAATGAGAGAGAAAGGAGGAAGGCTAAATGCCACCTTGGGCTATGACAAGTAAAGAAATCCTTTGCAGGTGAACTTTGGATTTTCTCATCACCACGTGCATCTCCCTGTATCCTGCTCTATCATTATACAGTACAGTATCTGAAGACTGCATGCAGATTACAAGGATTTAAACTCATGGCTTTTCTTTTCAGCCATTTGTGCATTTTGGAATGTCTGATCCCTGATAATGGGATATTAATCTGAACAATATACATATGCAAAAGAAAACATCAACAGTTTATCCTCCTTTTATTGCTATTCCTTTTATTGTTTACCAGAAATGAAGAACTCTCTTTATATTTTATTTAGCAATTGAATTATATTCCCTTCCAATCCAAACTGGATACTTACCATAGGACTTCCAGTAAGATTATAAAATACTACATCTCCATCCGCATCTGTAGCAGTAACATTAGCTTGAGGCACAACAACTGTGTTAACAACGGTATCCTAGGGAGAAAAGGGAGAAACACAGTTTTTAAAAACAGTTTGAATGAACTCCCAACATTGTATGCAGGGTTTTGAAAAAATGCATGAAGCTCTGTAACTAATTACAAAGGAAGACACAGAAGTAAAAATGTGTTTTATATCGTACTTTTTCAGATGACAACGTTGATCTGCACTGATCCAATCTATGTCTATTGTTATTTGTGTATGTGTTTATGGCATTGAGGTAGGCTTCCCAATAAAATTGTTCTTAGGTGAGGGACTTGCAATGTAAAACAAATACTGTACATCATAAGTCAGATGGTAACACAAAAATGTACAGAAAAAAACAAAACTAGATTATATCTATGCAGAGATAGATGGGAAAAAAATACACTGTGGTAAACAATTTCAGAAAATGGAGGGGTGGTGGGAATTTCCTGTCCTCCGAATGCTATGGAGAACTACCCCTAATATGCTGAGAAACACAAAAAACACAACCAGAAATGGCAAGAACATTCTAGTATCGAAAAACAGGGTGTGTGTTTTTTAATGTTGAGAGGGCCTTGTGAGTCATAAAAGAGGATTACCACTACCGGAGCCCAGAGTACTATAATTTATCTTTATGCTTGATTATTTTTGCTAAAAAGAGAGAGAGAGATGGGAGACAGCTGGAGGTAGCCAAAACAGCTACCAACAACCAAACTGGCTCTTGGCTGCCCTTGATATCCAAGTTCAGTATTGTTGATTTTTATGAATTTTTAGAAATGTATAAAATGACCTTCTGAATTAATAAATGGGAATGGGTATGGTGATGCCCAGCCTCTGGTAGGAAAGCAGCAAGGAGAAAAACAAATGGATTTTTGTTTGTTTGTTTAGTTATTCTTTGCTATCATTCTGACAGTCTTTGACATCCATATGGCATTCTTTTTCTGGATGTACATGTGGTTTCTCTTGGTTCTGCTATGCTTAGTTTTAAGTTGCACAATCTTTAGCAACCTGGAGCTTATCCTTGGCTAGGGATGGTAAGAATTGTAGCTGAACGCATCTAGCGGGGGGCCCAGGATGGTGTTGGCCAACAATGTATGTATTCCCCAAATATAAGATTTTTCTTCCTTTGGAGAATATGAGAAAGTGTAGTACTGTATAGTGGATAATGTGACAGACTAGGACTTGGGAGGCCTGGGTTCAAATCCCCACACAGCTATGAAAACCTACTTGTGGTGGCAGTGCTGAAACCACTTCTAAAATACCCTATTAGTGTTGCCTGAACATGGATGTGACTTCACAGCACATAAGAAAAACAACCTTGTTTTGAAGCTACATGATATATATCATAGAAGTGTTTACCTCATTAACTTGGACAGTGATGTTTGTTTCCTTAAAGACAGGAGGGTTGTCATTCACATTTTCAATTGACAGAACAACAATTAGACTGTTTACCTAGTAAAACAGAGTAGCAGTTAGCAGTTCAATGACAATTCAAATGATGACCATCAAAAACACATAACAACTGTATAAGTGAATGAGGATGGAAAATACTGCTTTGAAACATGGAACATGTTGCATTCCTAATTGACATAATATCTGAGTTGAAGTGACAAGCAACAGTATTGTCATGGTTTCAGACCAACAAAATTGATGCCAGAACTTCTCCCCCAGAATCCTTACAGGCCTTTAAAGACCTCCAGGGAAAGATCAGAAGCCTATGTCCGTCATGGTTGGCATTTATATCAATAGGCAATTCCAGTATGATCCAGAGAAATATTTCATATCCTGTACATTTCTCCCTTCTTTTGCATAGCCTTTAATCTAGTGGCCCCATGCAAGACAGACAAACTTAAATGTCCAGAAAAGTCTCAACTTCTCCTCCTCCTTTGGGTTCCCAACAAGGGCTACACAGCCCACAGGTGGACTTCAATTCCCAGATGCCTAAGTCAGTACATTGGCTGATCAGTGCTTTGGGGAAATGACTTAGGCTTCTCTGGGAAGTGAAGTCCAAACCCCAGCATTTGGGAAACACTAGGGGCATGTCTGTCTAATGAGCATTAAAAAACCTAACTGTAAAAACATGACACAAGAATATATGAATGCTAATATGAACCTTTAATGAAGCAAGAATAATTTATATTCTAGCAAAACCTGCACACAAATGGTTGTGGTGTTCAAGAAGGAAATGATAAGACTGTAACTAAAGTGTTACTAAATATGTGAGAATAAATAGTTGTTACTCAAAGACATATTCTCCAAATTGTAAAAATTAACTCTCACTTAGGTCACATTTGTAAAATTATTATCTGAGTATGTGATTTAAAAGACCAAGGGCACGTCCAGGCTGATCAGCCAGAAGATCCAGAAAAGTGTCAGTACCTGTTTGGGGAGGAGGAGCAATGTGCCATTTAAGCATGCTCCTTCCTTTCATCACAATGAGAACTGAGGAGTTGAGTAATTGAAGACGTCCCCTGACTGCCCACAGAGGATCAGGAGAAGTTAAATAATTTTTAAAAATGTTTTATTTATCATCACTGATGGCCCGGGAATAAAGTTGACTAGGGTGAAACTGATTGCAGTTTCCATTGGCAATAGATATACAGGCAAAGAAAAATATTGTTTTACTTAAACAAACTGGCTCATTGCTTAGTGATGATCTCTAAAATATATATTTTAAAAAATCATTTCTCAACATACTAATGGAGCTCGTTCAGCATACCAGATGTTACGCAGGAAGTAGCCATTTGACAACTGCAGAGCTCACTTCTGGCCCTTTCTCAGCAACCTCCCTTGCTAGGAATAGGCTAAAAGTGAGTGCACCAAAATAGTATGGGGGTTCAAAAAGAAGTGCTCAGAGGGAGATTGGAACACTCCAGAGTCTGTAAAGTTTGGTGCCATTAGTAGGAATGGCCCCCTGAGTGCACCAATGAATGGGCTATGTGCCCTGTCTGAACACACTCCAAAGAAGACCATAAGCAAATTAGACATCACATCAATGTATAAGAAAAAAAATCTCTCTCCCCTACCCAGATAAATCCAGTATGATCTAGATAAATATGGTACTCTCCTGGCATAATTTTGCTCATTGCCCTGAATATCTCCTCTGGACATTTTTATACCCTTACTTGTCCTTCCTCTAGCATTAACAATTTTTTTCCTGTAGAACTTTGACCCTGGGTTAGAAGAAGATTGCAATATTTCCCATCCTGACAATGATACTTCAGCTCAGCTTGGACTGTAGAAAAACCAAAACATTCCTCTCAAACAAGACAGTATGCAGATTTTGAAATGGAAGCTTGGAGTACCCATTCTACATCTGTTGTGATCCATAATTATGCCAGGCCCAACTCCTCAAGAACAAACACAAGAAGATTTTTTTTACTGGTCAGGAGAAATCAAATGGTCTTGACCCAGCATAGGGGTCCCAGCAGACAACCATTGATCAAGGATATGATTGTCAATATTTATACAATGGCCCTGAAAGTACATTTCATCCATTAGGCTGCTGCAACAATATGAAGGAATATCAGGGATGTTACTCACAGTTATTCCTAGATCTACGCTCCGGCAATTCAGTTGCACAACAAGAGCAGTTATAAGCTGTATTAGAAAGAAATGTTTCTCGTTAAAGCAGGCTTTTGTGACACAGATACATTTCTTATGCACAAGCTACTTTATAGTATGGGCATTACAGTAGGTTTTTAGCTTTTTACAAGCACAAGGCCCTTACTGAAATAGACTGCTATTGATGGAGAATGTATATTTTGCATGAGCATCCAATGCATCCTCTAAGGATCTTCACATATTGAGCTGAAAAATGTATCCTGACTACAAAGTCAGTAAACCAAATGATTTATAAAACTGCAATATATTATACTTAGCTTGAACATGATGCTTGTGTACTCTGTGGGATGAACTACTATAAATGAGTGAGAGGGCAGTGTGTGTTTCTTCTTTTAAAAGTGCCACAAAATTCCTCTTCTCATGGAAACAGAGTTGACATACAATGGGAGGACTCTTAATTTTGTATTCTCATTCTTCTTTTCCATGTGCCAGACCATATGTGCTTACAATATTTTAATGAAATATTGCTTGTTTAATTGAACTTACTTTTGGATGAATGTGTGTAGGACTGCAATTTAAGGTTGCCATATTCTAGTTTTCTAAACCCAGCATCCTAATTTCCATATTTTGAAAACAAGATTGTATCGTTTGCATGCTGTGCAAATATATATTTTATACAAATTATACATGTTAATTGTTGCATCATTTCCCTACCAAAATGTTTCAGCCTTTGTATCATTTATATAGTAACTGGTGATCTGAGAGAACTAGTATGCTATAAGACAGGGGTCCTCAACCTGTTTAAGGCACAGACCAGATCATGCTCCCCCCCCCGACTGTTGGTGGGCCAGATAGGTGGCACCACTGCCACCTTTGGTGGCGGTGGTGGCAGTGATAGTGGCAGGACCACCCCAAGCCCCTACCACTTCCCTCACCACCCCCAGTGGCAGCGACGGAAGTACCCTCAAGCAACCCACCACTCCACCCACAGTGCTGCCACTGCCATTGCCGCCACCACCACCAGCAACCACCTGAGCCACTCACCACTCCCCCTGCCATTGGCAGAATGACCCCAAGCCCCTGCCAGTTCCCCCCACTGCCGCTGGTAGCAGTGGGACTACCTCTGAGCCACCCACCATTCCACCTACACTGCCACCACTGGTGACCACCCACAGCCAGACAACACTCCCCCCTGCTAGCAGCAGGATGTCCCTGAGCCCCCACTACTCCCCCACCACCACCACTGGCAGCGGTGGGACTACCCAGACCCCCAAACATTCCCACACACACCATTGCCACTGCTGGCGGGACCACCCCAGCCCCAAACATTTCCCCACACACTGCTTCCTGCTTACCAGCCTGTTGTGGGTGAAGGAGGGGTCCTGGCTTTCCTTCTTGCCCACGCTCGCCCAGAGCAGCCCCAGGAAAGACATGGACAGCTGAGTGTGTCTACTGTTTCTGCTGCTGCCGCCTCCTTCCTTGTCCCCTCTGCTTGGCTTGGCTTGTCCCTAACAGTATTACATAGCAGGGCAGATGTTGCAAGCCTTCTTACAACATCCATCTTGCTATGGACCACTGTTAGGGACATGGCAAGCCAAGCAGAGGGGACAAGGATTGAGGTGGCAGTGGCGTGAGCAAGGGTGTGGGCCAGATGGAATAGTGCTGTGGGTCAGATCCAGCCCACGGGCTGTAGGTTAAGAACCTCTGGTGTAAGAGGTAGTGCCAGACTTCGAATAGAGAAACACAAATTCAAATCTCTGCTTAGTTGCAGACTTTCCTTGGTGTCCTTGGATTGATCCACACATCTCAGCCAAACCATCTTAAACCATTGCATTTGGAATAAAATGGGAATGCAAGACATTATAAAAAACAGCCTTGTGTATTGTTGATGAATGAAAATAAAGATGGGATAACATTTTGCCAGGTACATGAGCTTCTGGTAAAAATCTCAATAGATGGTGGTTGTTGTTTTTTTGCCATCAATTTTCATCAGTGCAAAAAAAAAAAAGGTACAAATAAAATGGCTTGGGTTTACTTTCTTTGCCATAAAAAACATTGTTGTTTTGTGTTGTCAAGACATCTCTTACTTATGGCAAACCTTTGAATGAGAGATTCTCAAAATGTCCTTCTTCAACAGCCCTACTCAACTCCCGCAAGTTATAGCATGTGCTATCAATCCATCTCATGGCTTGTATCCTTCTTTTCCTGTTGCTTTCCAACTTTCCCAACATCATTGTCTTTTCTAGACATGCCTCTCATGATGCGCCCAAAGTACGGCAGCCTCCGTTTCATCCTTTTTATCTCCAGAGACAGTATGTCTAAATATTTCAAAGCAAGTCACAGCCCGATGTAGCACTCTGTATAATTTACTTCCCCACCTGCTCAGAATACATTTTTCCTAAATCTTCCCTCCTACTAGATATTATTTTGTTTCATGGCTATAAACTACACTGTAGTGCAATGAAATTCACAGCAAAAGTTAGATCCCCCTGCTATAACATCCAGAATCTCTCAACCATAAGAGTCACAGTGTTGACTGGTAGATTTTGAGAGCAGTAGTCAATGAAAGTGACTACAGTATCAATTTCTATTTCCTAATTAGTTCAGATAAATCAGGCACCTGTGCATATCTACTGAGGTATAAAATGCATTTATATTATTGGGACATATATTTGAGTAAGCAGTTCAAAGGGACACATCATATCCCCAAGACAAATATATACTGTATATAGAATTAATTCCTTCAAAAGGACAGTATTTCCTTAACATTATCCAAAACTTCTTTCCAGAAATTCAAGATACTTAGTAACCTGTAAACTAGATGCAAGTCAGACTGAATCCTACAATGACACTACGTTCCAGTCAGATTTTTTTTGGTTCATTATTTTAAACAATTACCTCATAATCCACAGAATGTTTCAGGATAAGTTGTGAGCCATTTATCTCAAACCATTCATAGTCCATTGTTGGTTCAATTGTTACTGTAATACCATCAGCTGTTGTAATGTTGGTAACCACAATCCCAGGAGCGTTGTTTTCCGCTATGCTAGGGTTGTTATTCTCCACAGAGCAGGCTAGAGAAACAAAAGAGAATATCCTATGTCTATGAAAGCATAGATTCACATAGGATCTGATACCATGAATCCATTAGTTACTAACACTGTGTAGTCTTTGTTTGCTATCTAGTTTCTGACAATTGAGTCACAGGACGTTTCATGTAACATAGTGTGACTGCTGTGGACTAATTGGTTTAGCCCATTGGGTGGGAAAATCTCAAGAAGTGGCTGCAATTCAAAATTTCCGTGTAGAAGAAAAGAGTGAGAGCTGGAGAATGGAAGAGTTGTTGTTCCCCTGGAGGACAACACAGGTCCTTATCACCTTCATTCAGGGCAGCCCCCCTGGTGGTTTAGTGGTTAAGGCACTAAGCTGGAGGCTGGAAAGTCTGGTTTCGATACCCGAGAGCTGCACTTGGGGACATGGAAGGAGCCTCATTCGGGCTTCCCCTAAAAGTCCTTTCAACCCAGAGTAATCTCTGACATGAAACAAAATGAAACCTTCATTCAGGTGCTAGATATTAAATATATTGTACAGAAGAAGCACTGGAAGGTGAAGCCATGCAGTGACATGATGTACAGTATTTGTATTTGTATCTGTATTTTATTTTAGGGATTTAAAGAATGTACACCTGCAGCTGTTGTGGAAAACATGCCTTTGATAATAAAGATATCTGGGACATTTTTTCCTGAACTTATTTCTTCAGTGAGACATTTGCTTAGTTTATTTTCCCTACAAGCAACTACATATGCATGTATATTTTCTACAATTGTGTAAAGTTAATTGTGTTTGCTGTAATCCTATGGAACCCAGGTAGAAAAAGCCATCGAGATGGTCTTTCAAACATAAATCTTTTTATTCAAGCTGATTAACACAGCATATATATGTTTAGCACTTCAAGTGTTCAGACTTGCTAATGGCTGAAATGCAGTAATAAGTGACAGAGTAGAACCATTGAATCAAGGGTTGATTTACTAAATTCCCATTGATTCAATGGGTTTACTCTAAGTGCCTCTTACTACTGGTTTTCAGCCAAAATCTTCATTGATTGGCAGATGATGGACCAAAATATCTTTGGGGCGCTTTCCAAGTCTTTTCAATTTAATTTTGAAATACAAGCTCACGATCAATACAGAGACTTAACTCTTTAATCAAAATATAATATAAAACAATTCCTCTTTAAATATATAATTCTAACCTTACTGTTTAAACAATTTTCTAAATTATTCTTTTTTTAAAAAAAATTACCTGATGAAAGTATCAGTGGTATTAGTGTTGGTGAAGATTTGGCCTACATTCTCAAAACCTTTCTGTACTGTTAATCCGACTCTTCAAAAATCTGCTAAAAGTATTTATTTTGTTAGAATGTTAGAAAGATCATGTAGACTTTATCCCTGGCTAAGAATTATACTTGAATTGTCAGGGCATTTAGCCTTCACTCTTGTTGTATACACATACTTGAGAGTAATTTTGAACTGAATATGTTGAAACTTTAAGAATTTTGCTCCATGTTTTGAGAGTACCTGTGGACTTTTATTCTTCAATTTTTATATTTCATAACTATTTCAATTGCAGTGCTTTTATAAAAAATCAAAATGAATAACAATCTTGGCTCATACCCAGAAAATGCACTTACCTTCATTCTGTTCCTGAGCTTGAACCACTGATACCAAGAAGAGGAGAATATAGGTGCAGAAGCAAGCAAAAGGAGCCATCAGGGAAGACTTCAAAAACACATTCAAAAATTAGGGAAAACAGGACATCCAGTTTTGTTCGGTGATTCTTACCAGGTGTCTCCCTTTATTTTTCCATGAGGAAATGAAATTACAAATAACATTGAGATAGCACAGTAGTTTAACCTTTGCATCTTAGTTTATTGATTTACTTATTTATGACTTATTTACCGTCACCGACTGCTGAACGTCTCTGCAATAAGCCGTTCATCTTGTATTGGATTGTGCCTGTTATACAGTCAGGGCCAACACTATGTTTAGGCTGAGTGAGATAGTTGCTTTGGGCAACAGATTTGGGATATCACGATAGGCCATTAAATAATGTGTTATTTACTCTATTATTTTTAATACCAGGCTAGGAAGAGATGCTTGTGGGGTTTTCTGCTCCGTGAAAGGGAGTAACTTAAGTAGGAAACACCAGGCCGTTTGGGTTTTTAGTTTCAGTTTTAATTCATTGTGGCTGTTGGGAGGGTATTTTAGTGGTTTTTAAACGTTATTTTTTTGTGATTTTATTTTTGTGGGGATGTTTTATATTTGAATTTTTAAATGATGATTGTGAGCTGGCCGGAGTGACTTTGGTGAGGGAGCAGAAATAGAAATCCAATCAATCAATCAATCAATCAATCAATCAATCAATCAATCAATCAATCAATCAATCAATCAATCAATCAATCAATCAATTAATTAATTGGCATTCTATTTTTTTCTTTTTTTCTATTTTTTCTATTAATTTGCTGTTCTGCCTCAGACAGTAACAAATGTTGATCTGTTACTGTGTGTGGTGCCTGTGAATATTAATCCACTAGGAACCTTTGCTGCTTGGAGTCGGCCCTATTCTTAGGTCTGTATGCTAGGATGGTAGCTTTTGACCCATATTTGCACATGGCACAATCAAGTGGGAACTGGCTAGAAATTCACCTCAGTGAAATATCAGAGTGGCCTTTGGGATCTCCAAAATACTCAACAGTTGGAAAATCAGAAATCCGCATGCATGGTTGCCATTTAGAAAGAGTCACGACCTTGTTGGCAGGTTTCAATATGCAAGTTCAGTGTAGCTCTAGATTCTAGAACTTTAAAAGTAAAAACGAAAATGAACATTATCCTGATCATGAACAAGATGCTTTTGCTTGATTACTGAAGAAACCATGACTACCTCCAGAATGAAGATGAAAACCTTTGAGCAAAAGGTCATGACTTCAGGGAAAACTTCAAAAATCTCTTGAGATTGTGAAGGAGAAGGAACAATTACTGAACAGATCCCGAATAGTGACCTGTTGCTCAAACTGAGGGAGGAAATCTTGGCAGCCAAAGACACTTGTGTCACTTTGATACTGTATAATAAATAAATTAATGCTCCAAGGTCTGCCCTGATTAAGAATGTAAGATCAGCAAGTGAAAAAACAAAAAAAATCAATAAAAGCTAGCTTGATAGAGAATGCAAGAGCATAAAAAAGCAACTAAGATGTGCCCTAGTGATATATAAAGAAAATGGATCCAAGAGCCGACCAAGAACTGTGTAGTAATTATAAGCAGCTCTTTAAAAAGAAAAGGGTAGCTTCAATTAAAAGATCATGTCATGATCTAGCTTTGGCCTTGACTCAGAAGGGTGGAGTGAGGTTTAAACCCAGCATTGGCTGAAGCAAGCTTTTGCTCAAATAAACTGTATATCTCAGCTCATGGAGATTCAAACAATGCAGTAGAAGTCCTATCCAGGTGCCTGGAGGCTGTTAGGGTCTGGATAGGGAACAATGGGCTACAACTGAATCCTGGCAAGACTGAGTGGCTTTTCAGCAGGAGTCCTGCGTTATCTCGGGAGCTACCATCTTTGGTTCTGGATGGGGCAGTTTTGCCCCAAATAGACCAGATGCATAATCTGGGGGTCCTCCTGGACTCGTGACTTCTGCTTGAAGAGCAGGTGGCAGTCGTGGCTAGGAGGGCTTTCCACAACTTCTTGTTATACGCCAGTTGCGCCTGCTCCTAGATCGGGACTCCTTGCTCATGATCACACATGCTTTGGTCACCTCCAGAATTGATTACTGTAATGCATTCTACATGGGGCTGTCCTTGGTGACCATTTGGAGGCTGAAACTGGTCCAGAATGCGGCTGCTCAGGTCATGGTGGGGTGCGGGCGTTATGCTCGTACCTCACCACTGCTTCGGGAGCTGCACTGGTTACCAGTTTGCCTCCGGGTGCAATTCAAGGTGCTGGTTATCACCTTTAAAGCCCTATATGATAGTGGGCCAGAATACTTAAGAGACCGCGTCACCCCAAGAACATCTGCCCGTCCCACCAGAGCGGACCAGAGAGGCTCTCTTGTGGTTCCATCAGCCAGAGAGACGCATCTCTCTGGCACTAGAAGGAGGGCCTTCTCTGTGTCTGCTCCAGCCCTATGGAACCTCCTGCCAATTGAACTACACCTCCAGACAGAGTTGCTGTCCTTTAGGAAAGACATGGCTGGCAGGGCATGTGTGGGGCACCAGTGGTGTAGGGACCCCAGCCTGCTGGTAAATTTAGTAAATAGTCTTTCCCCCTTCTAATCGTTTAACCTTTTTAATTTTTTATTTCTTGATTTGTAACCTTTAAAATTTTAATACTGGTTAGTTCTTATTATAAGTATTATAATAATGTTTTAATTTTTTATTATTTGTATGATTGTAATTGTTCAATTGTGATGTGAGCCGCTCTGAGTCGGGCTAAAACCTCAGTGGGCAGCATATAAGTGCAAATATTAAATTAAATTAAATTAAACCTGAGAACCATTCCAGAGACAAGAGCTACAGAACCACAGAAGGCAGTTTTCTCTTGCATTTTACTATATTGATGCATTTTAAAAAGTAAAACAAGCCAAACGTTTTCTTCATAGTTTAAGTACTGAAAATACTAAACTTCCTATTCTAAGAGTGTTTTTCACTTTTTAACACTTAGTTAACTTGCTGTGATTTAGAAGCTGTGTTAACTCTCTCTTAACTGTATATCAAAGGGGACTGCAGTGGCTCAAGTGGTTAAGACACTGACTGGAAGGCGGCAGATCAGCAGTTCGATACCCAAGTACTGCATGACAGAACAAGCTCTCATCTCTGTCCCAGCTCCTGCCAACGCTGGTTGGAAAGCAAGAAATTGCAAGTAGATAAATAGGGACCACTTAGGTTGGAAGGTAAACAGTGTTCCATGCACTAGGCATGCATGCCATATGTCCACGGAAACATCTGCAGATGCAGACAGCACTGGCTCTTTGGCTATAAACAGAGATGAGCACTGAACCCTAGAGATGAGCACTGAACCCTAGAGTTGGATACGACTGGCTTTCGAGTAAGGGTGACCTTTTACTTAACTGTATAACTGAGAGCATAGGTTTTGACAGTGATGCATTTGGAATGTCGTACTGCTTTCCCCTTTTCTCTCTCTGTGTTGTTAACATAAAAATCAGATTGCCTCAGTACAGATGTATTGATGAACCTGATATGTTATTTCAATCTCTGTTATTAGTATAAGTGACTAGTGCCTTAAACTATAAGTACCATTATTAGCTGTTTATAGAAAGCTCATTTTAATTTCCCTCTGATTAATCTTGTAATGTTAAAATATGCCTCAGTGGACAGCAGTGAAGAAATTACTGGTTTTCTTCAGGGACCTTTATAACTGAACCACTACTTTAGAGTTAAATTTATTGTCTGCTGTGTAATTATTAATATTTTATATTTCAATACCAAAATCTGCAAAACATTATGCAAATGCAGATGTAAACCCTCCCAACACCCCAAAAAATCCACCCACTCCTGCCAGTTGTACAAAGTGTAATGAATGAACATGAAAAAAGACTCAGCTAATTTGTGATTAGTTTTATGTTATTTAGTCCATGTAGATCATGACAATTATCAAACAGGGAAATACTTTGGAATGCAGTTAAGCCCTAATAGAGCTTTTGTAGAAGGAAAAGGAGCCAAGCAGTGATAGGAAACATTTGAAGGGATACAAAGGGAAGATATTATGCAGACCACACATTAAATTTCATGAAAGAGGAAGGGTGAGTGTATGACAAAAGCATTTCATGAAATTCTATGTAGCAAATCTCTTCAAAGTTTAATTTAAAGGAAATTAACTTTATTACCCTTGTGATCTGCTTTACTAGACTCAAATATGAAATATTAATAAGCAACAAATTATGCATTTGTGTTTTCAATTATATTTTACAGAAGTTGAAGATAGGACAAGTATAATGAATTCTATTTTCTACCATGAAATTGCCTCCCAATGTCTGACTTTACCGCAGTGTGACTAAGTATTTCCCTTCCTTTATCTAAATTCCCTAAGATATTTTCATGGTCTGATGATTTGTCTTCTCCAACGTACAGTACTTCATTTACATACAGGAGGGGAAGGGAAGCAGAAGCAACCATTCCAGTGTTGGATGTTTCATTCTTGGCTTTTGTCACCTGCTGCTCCAGACGTTCCTTCACTCATTTCTGCAATCCCTTGGCAAATAGAGCGGCTAATCACCCAAATGGCATCATCAACTTCATTGCCTGAAAGACTGTCACCAGAGAAATGCAAATAAAATACCCTGTAAACAGCAAGTAACTGACAAATAATGGCCACCGTATTTAATAAATGTAGCAATTCCACCCCACTTTTCCTTGAGTATGCAAAACTATTCTTAGGCCCTCTGGATACGGTCAGAGGCTTTTTGTTTGTGCTTCATGCCCCAGCTATGGATGCTACTTTTCAATTCTACTTTTTATTTCCTAGGATTTCTTCTCCTTCCCCTCCATCATTTCACCCATTGTTCTTCCTGTAGCCCCTTCCGTGATGGCAATACACCACTGCTTCCTTCCCACCACTGCTGCTAGGGAGCAATCCTTTGGAGAAATGTAAAGGATGGCCATTGTATACAGTGGCAATTTTTGAAACTTGACAAGTCAAGGTGCTTGAAAAATCCCTTAAGAAATGTTACCAGCTGACAGTGCAAGTCATTCCTGTGTTAACTTGGCAATGCTTCTTCTAATGTTTGGAGAGGTGATTGTGCAGTGTCAATATGGGCAAAAAGCAAACATAGGAGGCTGTGGTGGTGGAAACCTTGGTATGATTTTTATTTTATTTTTACAGTGGATTTGAAGGGAGACGGGCAGCTTTAATGGGATTCATTTCATGTGTTTTTCTCCTTCATCACAGTGTGAGCGGAGCTAACATCATGACATCATGATGTCATGATGTGGGCAGGGCCAAAGAAAAAAATAAAAAGTAATAAAAAGTCAAAATAAGCACACACACACACACACACCTCAATTCACCCACCCACCCACCCACAACACAAATCCATAAATAAATTAAATAAAATAAAGAATACATTAAAATACACACACACCAAACACAAATCAACCAGAGCTTTTAAACCAGAGCTTAAAGCTTATTCTGGCTAATCTTTCTCACACTAGGTCAGATGGAAGGAACTACAGAATGAACTCACCACAAGATGGCTTCATTTTGGCACTTTTCCACTTTTCAACAGTTAAAGAAGTTAGGTACTAAGTCTTTGCCTAACCAGTTCTCTAGGATAATATGCCTTAATGTAAATGTAAAACAGCTGTACCTCCTTAAGGGTTCTCCAATTGGAACAGCAATTGGAACAGCACAGGTGTAGCTTATTGCTGAAGTAACTCCAAGACTTTGCTTAAAAACCCCAAGCCAGGCTGCCAGGTCTGCCGGCCGCCAGGCCTTTTTAAGAACTGTGGTAGTACGTCAGTATAGGTAAAGGTATTAAATACACATTAAAATACACACAGACACACCACATCCAAAGGTGAGTCACTTACCCTGGGGAGCAGGCTATAGGGAGCTTCAGGCTAGCAGCTTCTCTTCCTCCTCCCCACTTGGGAGGACAGCAAGGAGGCCGTGCATACATGCCAAGCACTGTAGGCGTGCACGTACACCAAGTGCTTGGCACGCATGCGCAGTGGGGGAACCAGTAAAAAGGTAAGCCCCGAAGGTGGTTCCCCCCAAAAGCTGCTACCGGTTCTCCGGGACACTGGGAAAAGTTGCTACCGGTTCTGGCGAACTGGTGAGAACCTGTTACATCCCATCACTGTTTATGTTCCTCTGGAGTTTGCCCCCACTCCCAACAAATTGCACTGGCTTAGGCTTTGAAAAACATATACGGTGCAATCTGTGCAACTCTCTTAGTGGTGGGAGCAGCAGATACATCATTTGTGCAGTGATGTTCCCCCCAGTTACAGCTGTTGCTGGGAGACCTGCAACCAGACTGTGCACAAGAGCATAGTCAAACATAAAGGGAAAAGAAGCAAAGGGCTGTCAAATTATACATGTACTGGTATACCATATACAGCAGGGGTTCTCAACGTTTTCAGGTCCTGACCATGCACCCTGGACAGCTGATTGGGCTGGTCACATGCTTCCTCAAAGCAGAAGTAAAATGCACCTGCACATGCGCAGAATGCTGCCATAAATGCATTTTGCACATGCGCAGGTGTGTTTTATTTCTGCTTCTGGGAGCGGCACAGATGAATTGGCATCGGGGGGCAGGTCCAGCCCGTGGGCCGTAGGTTGCAAATGCCTGGTATACAGTATATTTTGTGGCATTCTCCAAAGAAGAAAGTGGAACCAAATAAATATGTAAGTCCACACTGGTAAGTGATATACCTAGCTTCTTATGAATGTTTCTATGGTAAATAGTGTATTGTATTTGCCACCTTTCCTCCTTTTTGTAATATGTAGGGGAGGGAGGTAATTAGCAGTGCATTTCAAGCAAAGAACAAATGTTTAAGATGCACACCACTTTTGGAAGCTGTTTCTATTATTATTTCCATCTGTAGAGGACTCAAATATGGGTAAAAAATGGATGTTTTGTGTTTTTAATACACATTTCAAATGGCATTGTTGTGGGTTCCATGCATCTTGAGCTCTAACTTTTCAAACATTCCAGCTGTTTCACAGCACACTTCCTAAAACATCAGTGGCAAGATGCAACATCAGAAGTGACTAAGAGTTTTAAGTTACTCTCACCTTGTATCAAGGTCCTGTACAAACTGCAGACAAGTTTGCAGCTTGAGAAGTTTCTCCTCCACATTCCACAAGTCAAGATTGTTTTTAACAAACAGACGAGATCCATCCTTTTCTCCAGGTGTGTTTGGGACACTAATGTACAGAAACAGAGGGGTGTTTCTTCAGTGAAAAGTTCTAGGTTGCTTGCCCAAAAACAGGTGTAGTCTCTAAGTTATAACATAATGTAGAAATAAGGCACAGAAATGACATATGCATCTCAGGGGAAAGATTCTTAGTCACCGGTTTTCTTATACCTGTTATTTTTCTACGCCACAGAGCAGAAATAGATGTTAAATATAGCCTGCTGTGTACTCAAATGCTTTTGTAAGCTAAGAAAATCATTTTCATAGCATAGGCCATCTATAACATCTCCTGCTCTCAGAGTAAGTTCACGTCTTTTTAATCCTGTTGACTTCTCCTCTTAAAAAAAATTAGGCTTAAAATTTACCTGATCACTGTCTGTTGCACTTCAGGGGTAGATTGGTCTGCCTTCTCTCCCTGGAAACCACACAATGTATTGATGGAACAGATCAATTTGCTCCTAGAGCACCCCTACTCACACATTTTGAGCCCCTGTCAGGGACTTCTACTTATCTGTGTGGGTTGGTGCATCCTAGTTTAGTCTATTCCACATGTATGTGATCACTGGGAACAGAGCAAACATGAGCGTTGCAGCTGTCAAAACTGCCAAAGCTTCTTCTGCTGTCAATTTCGAATAGTGTAAAGTGGCTAAATTAGGGATTCTCAACCTGTGGTCTGTGGGCCAGATGCAGCCCCCAAAGCCATTTCATCTCTTCCCCCCCCCCACTTTGTCCACCATACCCAGAAGTGCCATGTGGTGGAGGAAGAGCAAAGTGGCCATCCGGTCCCCGAAGTTGTCTGAGGGAGCATGATCCGGCCCCTGGCTTTAAAAGGTTGAGAACTCCTGGGCTAAATAAATGAGCCACTTCAGCAGATTGGCATATTGAACACTTCCCCTGCTCCTCTGCAGAGGGGCAGGGGAAGTGAAATTATTAATTTTTACATTGCTAGACTATCACTGTTGCATTACACCGTTTAGATTAAATACAAAAAGATTTTTATTTTATTTTTTAGCAAGGAGGCCTTTGTGTGAAGTGCTGATTGAAACTGTGGCTGTGGGTAGTTTCTTGAATGACACAACACATAACACACACAAAAATTTATTTCTCATGCAGAAGAGCAGGGGAAGTGTTCAACTGGCAGAATAAAGAGCCAGAGGATCACTTGAGGTGGATATGCCATTTGGATGCAAGGTTTGTGAATTGCATATTGCTCCTCTCCTGACCTCAAGTGACCCTTTTTAGACTGCACCAGCCTGCCCCAAAAGGGCCAGTGTGGTCACACCCTGAGTCACAACTAGCATAAGCCTATTGCATCCATAGAACTTACAGAGAAGTTGACTTACCAAATCCCCACTGATACAGAGGGGCTACTCTAGTGTGATTAACTATGTTAAGCAACAGGATTTTGACCTCTGTCTTGTACTTTGCTGTATCATTGTCATTCTTCTTGCCTTACCCTACTTTGCTGCTGTTTTGTATAATCTTCACTCTGTGTGATTTTTCCACGGAGACTTTTCCTACTTCACTCTGTTAAAACTGTTCTGCAGTCTTTCCTCAACAGTGTCTTTATTTTCTTTTGAATCCCAAAGAACCTAGTGCTGCTTAGGCAGGAAAAGGTTATGATTCCTTGTTGTAAAGATTTGGGGCATTCTGTAGGTAGTGTTTCAGCCAGGTAGGCAGTTGATGTGTGACGTTCAGAACTGAGAGAACAAGCCCCTGCATTCTTTCCTATGAAATATTATATTTGACATTAGCTCTAGGACAGCCATTCACCTCATTGGTAGGCCAGTAACTGAGCAGAAAACTGGAATTTGTTTTTAAGGATTTCTGTCTGTATCAAGAGAAAAAATGCTGCTGTTGGAAGAGGGAATAAATTTTGTGTGGGTCTCAAGCACTGACTGTTTTCTTTCTGTCAGAGCCCTGAAGAATTGGGGGTGGGTGGTTGGGAGCAAGGCTAAACCTTCCAGAGAAATACAAATGGATAAAAGATTAGCAGTAAACCAGCCTTTCACTTCATCACTGGGTCAATAACTGAGCAAATAGGGAGAAGAAAAAGGAAATCCCTTAGTGTATTGTGTGTGTGCGCGCGGACACATGCATTCAAAGCCCAACTATTTTCACTTAGTGGAACATATTGTAACATTCTTAAGCTGGTATTAAAAAGATTGCTAAAGAGGTTCCTTTGTGTAATTTTGATTGTTTTCTCCGTACACAAAACCAAGAAGACAAAACTATAAAAAGAATTGGCAGAAGTGGGAGCTGAGGAAGAAAGGAATGGCAGAGGAAAGAAGGAAATAAAGTGGGGAGCATGGGATAGAACGCTATTCAAAACATGTCCTGTGTGAACAATCAACTCCCAAAACATTCTACCGCCCCCGTCCGAGCACTGGTTCCTATTGAGAATGTAATACAGGCTTTAAATCAATTCCCGTATAGTCACACTCTCTAACTCCTTCTGTTCCAAAGATGAAGGATTTTGCAAGTTTGACCGAATTATCCTCAAAAACAAATAGAAAATGAATTATCACCCATTTACACTATATGGCTGTCTGTCTCTTTTTTTTCAGGACCTCCATAACTCTGTTGTAGTTTCCTTTTTGAGGGGGAAAAACCTGAGACAAACACATCCACACTAGCTGTTGGCTGTTCATGCTCCCAAAATTTACAATCTGCTTGGAGTCATAAAACTGTACACCTGAAAGGTACCTCCTGGAAGTGGTGGGCTTCAGCAGGTTCACACCAGTTCACCAGAACTGGTAGCAGAATTCTGGCTGGCCCTGCCCATCCAAGTTTTGAAATAAAATAGGCCTAATGTGGGTGCATCGCAGGGCTTTTCCCCTGGCCACGCCCACCATACCACACCCACAGTGTGGTAGTAAAAAGTTTTGGAGCCCACCACTGCCTCCTGGGTTAGGTAAACCCAGCCCTGCCAAAGCAAGAAGCCCCTACTTAAGCATCTTTGGCAGACAGCAAAAACATGCATATATTTGATCATCTTTCAAACAGTTCTGGCCCACAATTGCATTTGTGATCTTTCAGAATTGTGATCTAAATAAGTATATCTGTCCCTCATGACCTGGTAGTTTGTTTAGTGATGTGTGAGTTTTCCCCTCTTTCTCTTTTTACCTGTGTTTGTAGCTCATTGGGATTTGGACTATTGTACTTTTTGCATGTCTCGAGAAGACAAGATTCACTGGGTGGGAAAGACAATAAATGGAAGCAAGAAAAGAGGAAGACCAAATCTGAGGAGGATTGATTGCATAAAGGAAGCAATAGGTCTGAATTTGTAAGAGCTGAGTAAGGCTGTGCATGATAGGATATTCTGGAGGTCAAAGGTTATCTGTGGTTTGGAGGCAACATGACAGCACACAAACATGATCTAAAGGACGTGTGTTTATACATGTTATCATTTCTATATTTACCTGCGCTTGTAGTTCATTAGTGTCTGAAGTAACTTGGCAGCCTTCTCATATTCTCGTCTCATTCCTGCATCATGCATCAGTTTGAGCTCAATTTGCCTTTCATTCCTGGGATGGACAAACAGTAGTTAAAACCAGTGTGCCATAGATTGATGACAAATATTATATAAGTGATTTTGCCTATCTATCAAAGCTTCTGTCTACTTCGGAAATGAAAGAAGGGAATGAATCATGGCAGTTGAAAAGCTGGTCTGGTCTGCTATATTGTGTAATTGTCCCTCTGTTTGATGGTAACAATATTTTTTCTCATTTCCTAAAATGAGCTCTTCAAAGCTTATGGAAGAACAAGTGTAATAGGTTCTATGTCAGTTTGGCTGAAGGTATGGAAGAAAATTTCATAAATAGGCTGCCCTTGGTGACCATTCGGAGGCTGCAACTGGTCCAGAATGCAGCTGCCCAGGTGGTGTAGGGGTGCGGGCATTATGCATGCATCTCACCACTGCTCCAGGATCTGTACTGGTTGCCAGTATGCCTCTGGGTGCAATTCAAGGTGCTGGTTATTACCTTTAAAGCCCTACATGGTAGTGGGCTAGAATACTTAAAAGACCGCATCACCCCAAGAACATCTGTCTGTCCCACCAGAGTGGTCCAGAGAGGCTCTCTGGTTGTTCCATCAACTAGAGAGGTGCATCTCTCTAGCACTAGAAGGAGGGTCTTCTCTGTGTCTGCTCTGGCCCTATGGAACCTCCTACCAACTAAGTTGTGCCTCCAGACAGAGCTGCTGCCCTTTAGGAAGGGCATAAAAATATGGCTGGCAGGGAGAGTGTTGGGTACTGGTCACATGGTTACCCCAGCCTGTTGGCTCATTTGACAACTTCCCTCCCTCTCTTAATCTTTTTAATCTTTTAACTTTGCTAATTTTTTAATCTTTTAAATTCAAGTATTGGTCGGGGTTATATTGACAAATTTTATGATGAGATTGTTGTGTTTTATTGTTGTTTTATGATGCCATGTTAGCCACCCTGAGTCGCTCTGCAAGTAGGGCAGCATACAAATGTGACCAATAAATAAATAAATAAATATGTATTTATTCTTTGAAGCATGCATTGCCATTATGAAAAGAAATCATTTCTGCAGCTCTGTTCAGTCATCCTCTACCTGGATTAATCCACCATCCTTTGAGGGAAGCCGTTAGAACCTCTGCTCTCTATTATTATTTTCTACATATGGAAAACAAGAAGTCTGTAGGAGAGGTATTCCCACTCCTGTAGAGGTTCTTCACATGAGTAATAATCCTGACCTATGTCCCACCAATTTCAGTAGGTTTACTCTAAGCATTAAGAAATAGAACCAAACAAATATTTTGGGGAGAAATTAAGGGACATTGGACATCTAAAAGATAGCTATAATTATCTCAGAGGGCTATAATTAACCTTTAGAAGCATACATCTTAGTGGCAGAAAATCCTAACTACAATTGAAGAGCTACATGGGTGACAGGTGGAACATGAATGGGAAATCTGACAGGAAAATCACTAAATTGTTGAGCAAATAACAAAATAGGAGAGGCATTTAAAGAAGTAAAGAAGAAAATCTGAGTCACATGAAGGATTTTTACCTCTCCAGAGAAGGAAGTGATGTTGAGAAGTGAGAGAAGATCATCACTATAACAGCAAGTTGCCACAGTTGAGTCATCAGCAAAGCCATGGAGTCCCTTAAAATTCAAATGAGTTTTTATGAGTAATAATAAGGATTTCTGCCATTTGGCTTCTAAAGATTGCCTACTGCATCACACTCATCTATTTAAGATCTTTGCAAATTAAGCCGATGTTCTTCACACAGTGGCACTATAATAAGTATGCAGATGTAGAGCATGCAAAGATCGCCCAAATACTCACTGTTTTGAAAATGCTGACGTGGAACAAGTAAAGCTTTGACCACTGTACGCCTTCAGAGTCACTGCTAGACTTTCCTCTCAATGCCTCCTATAAATACATTGCCCTTATCAAAAATCATTAATTAAGGATGGCTGAGATAACGGTAGTGTTTAATAATGGCAAATAATCTAAAATCCCTTTTTAATTTTCTAATTTGTCTGGCAAACATCCTCAGAGCAAATTGAGAATGATTGATTCTTATGTGAAAGTCACTGGTATCACTTTTTCCACTTCTAAATCACCGTTAGATAGGAATGCAATCAATATTTTTGTTTGCTTACATTTTGTTTGCCAGGAAAAATGAGTGCCCATTTCTGGAATTTTCTTGACATTTGGACACATATTTAACATGACGGGTGTATCACAGAGGTTCAAAGATGAGCACACTAGTCAAATATCTACCTTTTCTTGCTAGATTGTTCACAGCCATCTGGACAGCTTAGCTTAAGCAAGGACAGTCATGACCACTAGTATCGTGAAGAGAAGGATTCTCTGGAGGACTCAATCCAATGTTTATGTATAATTTTTATGCCACACAACTGGTAAATTAAGCGTTTGGCTGTGGAGTCAGTGGTAGAGACTTCAATTCCCAACTGTGCCTCCTACAATTACTGTAGAACCAGCCTGTGTAGCCATAGGCAAGCTGCACAGTCCCAGGGCACCCCCAGAAGAAGGACATGGTAAACCACTTCTGAGTATTCTCTACCTAGAAAACCCTGGAAAGGGTTGCCATAAGTAAGAATTGACTTTAGGCACATCATCATCATCAACATGGATCAGCTATTCAGATTATAGAAACTCAAATGATACTCATGATGCAGACAAAACAATCCTCCAGCTGCACCCCACCCACCATGAATTTGGTGTCTAAATCCATTCTACAGAGGAATTTCAATTAATCCCATTGAATATTATGGGGACAGCCCTAATTTTATCTACTGCCCAGAATTATCCTGTTGGCTAATTAGATTGCCATAAGTGCAATGGCATAAATGGCAGGAACGAATTGCTCCATGTAAGAATTCACTACTTCTGTCCTTCATCGCACCGTATTAAGAGCTTAGAAGCTGGATCATATAATCAAACCCCAAATTCTATTCTTATGCAACAGTACCTCCCTTTAATTCACACGAGCCAACAGGTTACATAACTGAAAGTACTAAGCTCTCCTAAAGAAACACTGATTTGTTTCTTCCAAGCAATTCTAAGCAATTTTTTTTATTCATGTCAGAGTGCTGGAGTGCTGGACAATTTTAAATTATGAAAATACTACCATTGCATGCAAAGATCACCCAATTACTCACTGTTGTTGTTGTTGTTGTTGTTGTTGTTGTTGTTGTTGTTGTTGTTGTTGTTGTTGTTGTTGTTGTTGTTGTTGTTGTTGTTGTTGTTGTTGTTGAGCCAACGCAGTCCCTGTTGTTTTAGATGCTCCTTATAAACATAACAGAAAGAAAAATTAAAGGAGTGGAAGGATATAATGAATAATTTTTGTAATGGGGATAAAGGATAAAGAATAAGCAAATGATTATGATAGTTATCCCAAAAGGAAGGAGGGTTGGGAATTCCAAATACTGTATTAGATTTTTATTATATTGCTAACCAAAAGAGAAATATTCCTAATATCGCAATATCAAGAGAATTGAATTGTGGAAATATAGAATTACATGAAGTGGAAGAGAAATGTAAGAGTTCATTTTCCAAAAAAGATGATAAAAATATTATAAAAGACGTAAGAAATCCAAACCCTAATTTGCTAAAAATTTGGATAGGGGATCTGGAGAAATTTCCAGATAATTTAAATACAGGGTTAAGAAAAGTTTTTGACATGTGTAAAGCTAGGGTGAAGAAAGGGCTAAGAAAAATGTCTAATAAAAATTAACTGATGTAGATATTAGGAAGGAAGATAAGACATCTTGGTAGAGTATGATATAATTAGAAAAATGGACTAGAAGATGGATTAAAACAGGGGTTCTCAACCTTTTAAAGCCAGGGGCCAGATCACACCCCCTCAGGCTGTTGGTGGCCTGGCCTGGTGTCCTCCCCCCCCCCCCGACTGCCAACACTCCCCTCCACCAGTCCAGCCAGCAAACACTCCCCCCATGCCGCTGCTGCCACTTCCCTGCTTACTGGCCTGTTGTGGGTGAAGAGGAGGTCCTGCCTGTCCTTGCCCATGCTTGACCAGAGCAGCACCCAGGAAGGCCACGGGAGGCCACGGGCATCTGCCACTTATGCTGCTGTCGCCACCGTCCTTTCCCCCTCTGCCTTGCTTAGCATGTTCCTATACCGATCCCTACCAGGGCAGATGTTGTAAGCCTTCTTACAACATCCGCCCTGCTATGGAGTGGTGTTAGGGACATGCCAAGCCAGGCATAAGGGAAAAGTATGGCAGCGACTGCAGTGGTGGCAGCGGCAGTGGGAGCAAGGGTGTGGGCTGGATAGTTGAGAATCCCTGGATTAAAATATGGGAAATATTGTCATCGGCTGCTACTCATGTCTGAGTATACCCTTTTTCCTGAATGGTTTCAGGAAAAGTGCCATTGGTGTGAATTTCTTTAAGGTGAATCCTAGCTTGCCATGAAGTGAACCACACACTATAATCACAGAACAATTTCCTGTGGCACGTATGGAATGAGACATGCAGGATTTGATTCTGGGACTGCAATGGACTGCCACAGCCTTGAGGATATTGACAAGGTGCGCCTTCACAGCCAGTCCATCTGGCATGGCCTCTTCTGCCTCCATGACTGTTGGGAATCAACAGTCTTTGCTCTTGGGCCCAATATGATGGCTTCCAGTGGCATTTCCTTCACTGAGGGGGCCATCTGGATTGAAAAACAGTGATTGCACTATTTCCAGTGCTCTGACACCAGAGAGAAGTAGACATGAGTGATGGCTTCTTTTGATACAATAGCCTGAAATTACTTTTCACTAAGCTGGAATCAATCATGTATCATAAATAAAGGAAAGTAGTGTTAATACCAAGCAAAATTCCATCGCTTGGAAAACCCAATTTTGGGACTAAAACTCCCAGAATCTTACAAGCTAATGTAGCTGTACATCTAAGCCAGTGATGGCAAACCTTAGCGTTCTGGGTGCTGACTTGGCTTCTGGTAATTGAACCTGGAGTGCCAAGGTTCACCATCATGGATCTAAGCTCTGCAAAATTAGAAACCCAGAAGATTCTTTGGCTGCAGGGAATCTCAGAGTATTCTTTGAGATGCAAAGCAAGGGAAATGTGTCATTTCTTAAATCTGGGTAAGAGTTTGGGTACAAAACCAAAAACTGATTATCAGATCAGAGACTATATTGATATAAGAAGAAACTTTACTTAGCTTGCTTTCAGCACTGTCATTCAGGAGATCCCAAAGAGCCACTTCCTTCTCCAACTAGCACTATTGTATAGGGGGCAATGTTTAATCTGGTCATATCATCATGCAAATTGCCAAATAATCAACAGTAAGTTATAAATTCACACTCCAAGGATGTGGCCACTACATGCAAAGGAAGTAAAATGAGGTCAGATGGTACAAGGAGCTGCTTGGCTAAATCCACTCCCCATAAAAGTAAAATATCCTTTAATCAGCTTATAGAGTACAAGGAGGGAGGAAAGCTTGGTGGTGGTGATTTTTCAAAATAATAATAAAAAAGTGCCCCTGGCTGAGACTCTGATTCCCTTCCCTATCACCAAAAGCAGCAGAGTACTCTCATTTTGAGAAGGAGGTAGGAGGGAAGTTCAGAAGCCTCACGAGAAAAGAAAGACCCTAATTGGAATAAGGGGATTAGGGGATTTAGTTTTTCAAATGCTCCTTTATTGAAAAGGAGTGGCATTAATCCTTTAACACTTGCTTTCTAGGTTAGGAGGCAAGAGGACAATCAGAGAAGATGGAGAGAAAATGTTTGTATGCTCACTTGGAAAAATCTCAAGAGTGAGGACATACGGTGGCATGTTTGAATCCTGAGAAGAGAAAATGGTTGGAGAATGGAATGAACAAGAAATTCTTCTTGGCTGTGTATGTCATCATCCACTCTCCCCTCTAGGTCTGAGCAAATTGTAATTTTTATAGATGCTCTGATAGAACAGAGATATTGGGCTTCTCCCTTTTCCCCAAATTTAGGATTTTTATTTTAGCAAATCAGCAGCGTTCAGCAGCCAGATTTTAAACACCGGAATACACTGTGTTCCAAATGAAGAAGCATAGTTTACTAATAAAATCTCCCTGAATTTATTGTATAGATGCCCCAGAGACTTTAATGTAATTTTAATCTTCCAGTAAAAGGGAGCAAAATATTTTACATGGATATGAAGTCATCTAGCTAAAAATTATTTCTGATTTTGAAAAGTGTTGGGGAAATTTGCAATTGTTTTCTTGCTTGGCCCCCTCAATGTATAGCTTAGAACCCATTCAATCATACTAACCAAAGGAGTGAAAGTCTGAGTTGTTGTCATTCAACACCCAGCAAAGAGCAGGTAAACCCTAGGAAGTGATCAGATGGCAGCTTGATCACACTGAACAGAGAGTGAGCTCAATTAAAACAACTCTTTCATCTATTGGGGAATTGCTGAAGCCTGGACCCAAAAAAGGTAGCCCTGTGGCATGACCAAAAATTCAGCTTGGACGTGGTTGGTTTCAGAATCATAAATGGACATGCATACTGATTACACCCTGTAGAGACAGGATTAATAAAACATCAGTGACAGCAACAGCAGCATAAAAATTCTAGGGAAGTATATTTCTGGATGGCATGCTTAAGAGGGAAAATAAAATCTCTGACAGAAAAATGACAACTGCATTTCATGGTGATGTGCCATACTAAATACTGTATGGCTTTCCTTCTCATTGATTCCTTTAGGAAAGTTTTTAATAAATAAATAAGTAACACATTTGAACTAAGTTCAAATTATAGTCAGGAAAACAGCTTTCAAACAAGAGAAAGTCAAATTACTGAAGAATTACTGAAGAAACAAGAGTTAATTAACACAGGTTAATTAAAATGCTTGTCTTCACAATGACAAATATATTGCTAATTCTTGTTCAGTATTCAGTTTTAGTGCTTTGGTATTATCCTTAATCTCAAATCCTACTGGATATTTACATAAAAAAGGAAGGCAAAGAGTCATGGAAGTTGCTGTGGCTGGTTAATGAGGTTCCAGAAGAGTGCCAGGTTACAATCGGGTGTGCAATCATGCAGGTGACCAGTGAAAATGCAGATACCTGTATTCCTCATAGCAGTTCCCATAGCTACCTCCCCCAGAAGAAAATGCTACGTTAGTCAATATCAATAATAGACGGAGAGGCCTTAAAAAAATTAATGGGTCTTAATTGCCCATTCAAGACTCAGGTAAAGGTAAAGGTCGCCCTTGCTCAAAAGCCAGTCGTATCCAACTCTACGGTTCGGTGCTCATCTCTGTTTACAGCAAAAGAGCCAGTGCTGTCTGCATCTGCAGATGTTTCCATGAGCATGTAGCAGGCATGCCTAGACGCCAGAGTGCACAGAATGTTGCTTACCTTTCCACCGAAGTGGTACCTATTTATCCACTTGAAATTTCTTGCTTTTGAACTACTAGTTTGGCAGGAGCTGGGACAGAGATGGGAATTCACTCCGCCATGCAGCACACAGGTCTCAAACTGCTGACCTGCTGTCCTTCCAGTTGTCAAGTTCAGCGTTTTGACCACTATGCAACCACAGCCCTTTATATTAAAGACTCACCACCTTATAAATACAGTATAGTACCATGCATTGGAAAAGAGATGATTTGGAACAATCTATTTTCAATGGGGAAAATCCATTTCTTTCCTAGGTTCTGAGAGGGTGGCTGCTGAACTCAGGCAGAACAAGGAAGTCGGGGGGGGGGGGGCTGTGGGCCCATGATCTCATAGTCCCCAGCTAGTCATAAAATCTCATCAATGAACCATGTCAACTTCGGCAATTCTTCTTGCATAAGCAAAAATATCTAACGTTCTGGCCAATGTGAAAAGAAAAAAATGCTAGATATGGAACCAAGACAGCTTGGCAAGAAGTCCAAAGGAAGACGGGCTGTTCTCCAGAAAAAAGGAGGTCGAACAAGAGCAGTGATGAAGAAACACTCTTTGCTTTAAAAAACAGCAAGACCTCTCTTCTGAAACTAGCAGTCACAGATGGCTTTTTAAAATTTGATGATTTTATTTCCATGCATCATATTTATTATTTGTGGCGAGATACAGAATCTAACTCATTTACTGGTCTACTGATTACTGCCAGAAACATGCACAAATGAGGACTTGGGTTTGGCCAATGACAAAACCAAGAAAGTGGCTTCATTTTGGTTTCAGAACAGTCAGATCTCGGAATAGTATTATGTCACATAAATGCCTTTAGCCCTAAAGAAAAGCAATCTACTAAGGGCTGTGAAGATGCATGTCATACTTAGGTAAAGGTAAAAGTTGCCCTTGCTGGAAAGCCAGCCGTATCCAACTCTAAGGTTCAGTGCTCAACTCCATTTATAGCCAAAGAGCCAGTGCTTTCTGCATCTGCAGAAATTTCCATGGACAAGTGGAAGGCATGACTAGACACCAGAGTGCATGGAACGCTATTTACCTTCCCACAAAAATGGTCCCTATTTATCTACTTGCAATTTCATGCTTTTGAACTCCTAGGTTGGCAGGAGCTGGGACAGAGACAGGCTCTCACACCATCAAGCAGTACTTGGGTCTCAAACTGCTGACCTGCTGACCTTCCAGTCGTTAAGTTCAGCGTCTTAACCACTAAGCCACCACAGTCCAGGAAAGTAATACTTAAGTCATATTTAAGGAGTAACTAAACAAAGAGTTGTCTCACTGTTTGTACCATGTTTCTCACTGTTCCTTTTGATATTTATCATGTCAACTGCATGTGCTAATTTTGAGTAGATCTGACATTATAGCAAGGGAATGCAGTATTTTATTTATTTATTTATTTATTTATTTATTCCTCAATTTTCTATTGCCGTCCAGCTCAGCAATGACTTTGGGTGGCTAACAGCAATTAAAAGTAACATCAAAAAACTAACTAAAAACCCTTTAAAAACCCATTAAAATTCTAAATAATTTACCCACTCACCCCATCCATTAAACGAGAGAGAGAAATCTTAATTATATAAGCCAGCAGGCGGGGGTCACCTCTCCATCGGTGCCCCACACCTCCCCTGCCAGTCAGGTTTTCAGTTCTTTCCTGAAGGGCAGCAACTCCATCTACAGCCGTAACTCTATTGGCAGGAGGTTCCATAGGGCCAGTGCAGACACAAAGAAGGCCCTCTTTTTTGTGCTAGAGAGACGAGCCCTCTAGCAGATGGTACAATTAGAGAGCCCCTCTGGTCCTCTCACTGCAGGTATTGTATTGTATTGTATATTTCGACTTATATGCCACCCCATTCGCACAGTGACTCTGGGCAGCTCACAGAGGAAACAGTTACAATTACATAGCAAAATTCCATAGCATAAAAAACAATTACATATATCACATAGCAAATTACAAATATCACATAGCAAGAATAGCATTACAAAACATATCCAAATACATCCCAAAAATCTCCAGTTACAATTACAAATTACAAAACATCAGGACATCCTAAAAAATACATCAGAGATACTATAACACCTTCTTATTGCCAAGTTGTAGTCTATTCCCAATGGAATTGCCCGCACGGTCGAGACGACGGGGCAAACGCCCGCATGACCGGGGCTGCTTCTTCGGCCGGGCTCCTGTTGACGGCCCTTTATCCCTCCCAGCCAGGTGGAATGAGTCCGGGGGGGAGGAGGGAGAGGTGGAGGCATCCTCACCTGCCCGCACAGACGAGACGATGGGGCAAACGCCCGCATGACCGGGTTTGCTTCTTTAGTTATTTGTTTTTAACTCATGAACCATTCCTGGCGTAGCTCTTGACACTCTTCAAGGAGAGGCAATAGACACACAATTCTTTCGTTTCTTTGTTCCTCCATCTGTCCTTCTTTCCTGAATTCAGCGAGTAGCAGGCTTGTCATGAGCTCCATTTTTCTCCAAAGTTCTTCCAGAGTTGCCAGGGGTTCATCCCACCAGTCCGTGCATTTTTGGTAACGTTTACCCTGGAACCAAAACTGCCAGAGCCACTCAACTCAACCTCATTATGTATTTCTTCTATCTGTTTTATAGTTCCTACATCTAGTAATTTCAAAGCCGGGTGTCCCAAATCAGCATCAGTGTGCAAGTTCTCAATGGCGGCATTGCATCGGCTCAAAATATATGAAAAAGTTCCCTGGGAGCACTCTGCCACTCTATGGGTGGAGCTGAATCGGTGCCACTGGCCAGCCAAGACACAATGCTGGTGGGTCATGTTCATATCATCAAGCATAAAGTAGCAGTCCCCTTGGTAAAGGGGTACAGCCAACCCTGGGGTCTCTATGTCCCAGGTTGTGGAGAAACTCTTAATACAGTACCCTGGCATTTAATTGCTGCTGTGATTCATGGAGAAATGTTTAATTATCCCAGGATGTCTGTACTGAGTGTCCACACAGACCCCAACACAACTTTCTTATTTTGGCAGCGTTTCCACTCCTGTTATTTTGCCTTGCTTTGGGCTTGTGCGTTTGCTTAAATTGGTCCTTTTGGGCCAGTTGTTCAGTGTGTCCAGATGACATCCCTGATGATGCACAGAATGAACTCTGCTCCTTTTGTTTGTCTTCTCTTACCAGAAAGGGCTACAGTTGCAATGCAATTTGCAAATCATATGTTCTAAAATTATTCTTCTCTTAGCTTAGCGCTATTGATACAGCACTAATTAAAAATCCTTACTACATCTCGTCACTACAACGCTAGTGCATCTGCTCAGCATGTGTTTTAAAAAGAGGGAAGGATGTGAATGCTGGTGAAAGAAGTGAAAGAGCGTGGAGATAATGGCAGAGAAAGGCAAAGAAGGAGGGGGCTGTGTGGTGTGTGGAGACTCAGTATAGACATCCCGGGATAATAAAACATTTCTGCATGAATCACAGCGGCAATTAAATGCCAGGGTACTGTATTAAGAGTTTCTCCACAACCTGCAGTGATGGCAAACCTTGGCACTCCAGCTGTTCTTGAACTTTAATTCCCAGAAGCCCTGGTCAGCAGGAGTGTTGACTTGGGCTTCTGGTAATTGAACTCCAAGAACACCTGGAGTGCCAAGGTCCACCATCATAGACCTAGAGTAAATGTCTGTGTGGTTACGCAGAACTTTCCTTTTGGAAAATAAGGGAATATTTCAGCTCCTGAATCATTGTGCTACTCCATGATCTATTATTTACAGTGTACATGTATCACTTGACAGAAGCTATTTTTATGGAAATGCACATTAATGTAAAAATGAGAGCTTCTATGTGCTGTAGGTGATAGACTATTGGACTGGAAGTCAGGAATCCTCGGTTGACCATACAAACTTACTGGGGGTGGGGGGGGGGGGGTGGGGTGGGGGCAAAAAAAAAAGCCACCCCTTCAATTGCTTCACAGGTCTTTAAAACCCTATCATATACCATAACGGGACGTGACTTGGACAGCACATAACAATGTGACAACCATACGGAGCAATTTTGAAACTGTTTTGAAATAATAAAAAAGCATTGCAACAGCTAAATAAAAGGACAGCTCTCATAAATCATGAAAAACAAGCACTCTAATGGGCATTTAAGCTTCAGGGCAGCTTCTTCTTGAACAGCAACAGATGGATTCTTCCAGAGGCTGAATGCAAGAAAAACAAAAACTTTGACACCATCACTCCATTGTTACCTATGAAAGTTTAAGAAACTGAATCCAGCCAACATATAGTGGGCAATGCATTATGGGAATAAAAATTCCAGTAATGTTGAGAGTACTGTATTCTTTTGGTTGTAACTAAATGAAGTTATCCATCTGAACTGTCCTCTTTGTGGCTGTTGGAGTAATACTCTCAGAATTTTTTTCTCCTTTGTTTCTTCTGTTTTCCCTTCCAATTTTGCTTGCATGGATGATTTATTCAAATTATAGCAACTGGACAAGAAAAATGAGAAACAAAAAATGAGAAATTTTTTTATTACCCTATCTAGATAATTTTTGTTTTTGCCTGGTGACTACAGTAAATAGCAAGAGGAAATTATTCATTGCTTGGTAAATGCCGTATGGTTAATAGATTGCTGGTTTATTGGGAAAACATTAAAATTTTAATTACATGCAGGCCTTCTTCCAAAGAACCAGCTTTTGAATAAGAGATAAATGGCAAAAGCAAACGTTTTGGTAGAAGAATAGTAAATGCCAAAAGAAGTTAAGATAGGCTTGGCAGTTTATTAGAAAATAAGCAGTTTTATTCTTGTGCTTTAAAGCAGAGATTTCAGCAGAAGGAATTGGCAAAGAAAGCTTTTGTAAATATTAGGATAAAGAGTAAGGTCTGCTCATTTCTACAGATCAAGCCATTATTGAAGATACAACTGCAGGGACCAGTTCAAGGTTTCTGGGCAGATTTTTCCTTTCAAACACTCTCTGTGTGCATAAAAAAAAATCAGTAGCACACTGCTTTATGTCTCTAGACCTGAGGCCACCTTCCAGCTGGTCAAGGGAGATAAGATTCAGGTATCAAGATGTTTTAATTGGTTCTGAACAGCCACTTGCTTGGGAGGTCAGTACAGTACAGATATTTTAAATCAGTGCTTATTTGTAATTACAGTAAAATCCCGGGTTACAACTGCCACGGTTTAAGTTTGCTGCGGTTTACAATGGCAAATCCTAAGTAAATCCTGTCCCGATTTACAAATTTTAAATATACAGTATATTTTTTCAGTTTACAACAATCAATTCAGGACCATTTTTAAATTTTCCAATGCATCACTATGGATGTTTTGGTGTACATTAATTTCTTTCTTTCTTTCTTTTTTTAGGTTCATGAGGACATGTCTACAATGGAGTTGGCTTGCATACACTACTGCAAAAAGCTTATTTGGGTAAGTCAAAAGAAGCATACAACTCTTCCTCACACTTTGATTATTTTGTGTCAGAAATGATTCTGAGTTGAGAGGATTTTTGCTGTAGTAACGCCACTCAGGGGATACCTGAATGAGGCTCCTTTCATGTCCCCAAAATCTTTACCCACTGAAGTGGTCACTATTTATCTACTTGTAATTTCTTGCTTCTGAACTGCTAGGTTGGCAGGAGCTAGGACAGAGACGTGTGCTCATACCATCTTGAACCCCTGACTTCCTCACAGTGTAACATATAAGACACATTTATAGAACCTCCTGCTTCTCATTAAAGCCCAGTTTCCATGAGCTTACATCAAGTCCCACCAAAGTTTTGCCAGTCTAGAACTGAAAGGGCACATGGTGAACCTTTTGGATGGATGCCTTCAAACTGTAATTTTGAAGCCCATGGCACCATTTTATGTGTACCCCCCTCCAAGGTCATTCAAAAAACAAAATGGCCACCCTTTGAAACTGTTGGAACAGAATGGCCACCCCCATCATGCAGGCAGGGCAAAATGGCCGTACAGCCCCCAAAGCTGACTGAGAGAATATAGCCTGGCCCCTGGCTTGAAAAGGTTGGAAACCCCAGCTTTAGTCAATACAAACTGGAAGGGAAAATAATCTAAAATGGAAAGAATGCACAGCTACTTAAAGCCGTAGTGATATATGCATTTCAGGTCATAGTGTAAGTGCTAAGTTCACATAGTTAGATTATGGTACATTTGTGAATAAATAATAGTGCAGTAGTGCAGTGCATGATCTGCAGACTTTTTGAAGTAAAGACTTTCTTTTCCTCCACAAATTTTCTTCCTGAAGACCTCAATGTGAATTATCAAAGATGGGACTGCATGCTTTGTATTTATGGGGAAGAGGGAATAATATATCTCTAGGAAGGCGTAGCGCATGGCTGTTCACACTGTTCATACTGTTGGGCAAGAGAACAGAGGAAAGGCTGGATGGATACAGGAATTGCCTTTTCTTCTAATAGTAGGTCCAGGATGCCAGGCAGTAATAGAAGGAAGCCCAGCTTCAAATAACCAGAAACATTGCTTTCATGTCAAATTCCCAGTTTCTTGGATTACCGAGGGATTTGTCTTTGCCCTGCAGGGTTCAGAAGAAGATGAGGAGGAGAGGAGCAAGCATCTCTTCTTGTGGATGAATCTCTGGTGCGCTGGATGCTGGTAGTATCATGTGTGAGCCTGTCAATGAGCATGATTGATTGACTTGGGGAGGATCAACCTTTCCAGAGGACCTGAGCTGACAAGGTGACAATGAGCTGCTTTTTTGTAATTTAAACATTCTGGTCACTACCAACAATCACCAGGCAATGCCTTGCTCAGGGACTGCCATTCCAGCCTCTCCTCAAGTCGAACAAACACAGTAGTGGACTCCTGTGTTTTGAATGCATAAAACTTCATCTTCTGCCTCCTTGGCTATTCCTTAGCATGTGGTCAGGAGGCAAGACACTTGCCATCAGGTGTGTGTCTCAATCAATGATTGGACCTCAATGAGGAACCCATATCAATACACAGTAAATATGCAAACATTTCATTCCATGAAACACACCTTCCTTCCATTCAACCCTTTCAGAAAGTAAGAGAGTAAATGTGAGTTCTGGTTGTGGTTGTTCAGTATAGCAATTACTTGTTGCACCCCCAAAATGTCTCCATGAAAATAGCCAGTCTTTTGTGCACCTCATTTTGCTCTTGTTTCCAAGGATCCTTTCTGAACAAGCCATCACCTTTGGGCTGTTGCATTCTGGTTGTTACTGTTCCTACTGGAAATGCCCCAGTTTTGTTCTCTAGCACAACTGATTCATATTTGGACACCTGTAGTAGGTATTCTGAAAAGAGTATCCATATCAGAGTGGAATAATGAAGGGGCAAGAGAGTGGGAAGAGCAATAAAATGTATGTCACTTTTTAAAGGATAAAATATCTCCACTCCAAGAGGCAATTTTGGAAAGGGAGGCTTTTAACTGAAGTGACAGAACAATCTGGAAAATAACATTTAGAGAATGTGTTTCAATTTGCAAACTGCCTGCCCTTTGACTCAGTGTAATCCGGAGCAATTTGGTTTAAGCTTTCTTATGACTCCCAATAAATGAAAAAAAAAAGGGCAAACCTTGTGTACTAACATTTTTGAATTTGCTTTATCCTACAAGGATGAATCACAAGCTGGAATTAAAATTGCTGAAAGAAACATCAACAACCTAAGATATGCAGATGATACTTCCCTAATGGCAGAAAGTGAAGAAGACCTAAAGAACCTCTTGCTTAGGCTGAAAGAAGAGAGTGCAAAAGCTGGCTTGAGACTTAACATTAAAAAAACCAAGATAATGGCAACAGACCCTATCAGTCCATGGCAAATAGAAGTTGAAGAAGTGGAAGCAGTGACAGATTTTACATTCTTAGGATCCAACATCGCTGAAGATGGTGACTGCAGCCACAAAATTAAAAGGCCATTAATTCTTGGGAGGCAATCTATGAGAAACCTAGGGAACATAATAAAAAGTAGAGACATCACACTGCCACAAAAGTCCACATAGTCAAAACAATGGTATTCCCAGTAGTAATGTATGGTTGTGAGAACTGGACCATAAGTAAGGCTGAGCTAAGAAGAATAGATGCCTTTTAAATGTGGTGCTGGAGGAGAAATTGGAGAGTACACTGGACAGCAAAGAGAATAAATAAGTCAATACTGAAGGAAATAAACCCTGACTGCTCCTTGGAAGGACAAATATTGAAGATAAAGTACTTTGGACACCAAATGAGAAGAGAGGAATCACTTGAGAAAGCCTTGATGCTGGGAAAGATCAAAGGCAAAAGGAGAAGGGGGTGACAGAGGATGAGATGGCTAGATGGCATTGTTGATGCAATGGGTGTAGAGAAAGATGGTGGAGGATAGGGGGGCCTGGCGTGTGATGGTCCATGGGGTTGCAGAGGGTTGGGATCGACTATGCGACTCAACCACCACCACCACCACCACCACAAGAACAACAACAAGGAAGTTGCTGTTTTCAAAGCAGGCTTTTAGAGCTCTGAAAAACTGCACGGACAGTATTTTAAAACCAGAGTGTATGCACTGGTAAATAGGAACACTGAGAGCATAACCTTGTCAATCTTGTTGTCCTCATGAGCAAATACAGTGAATTCTTCAGGCTTATTATTTCTAGAAGCAACATTTTGTTATGTGCCGCCAAACTGGAAAACTCTTACACAAACCCTAACAGGGCTTTCAAGGTAAGTGAGGAGCTGTTAAGACAGACATTTGTCCTGCTATTTGGTATGTTGTGGGGATGGGTTGGTCTACTCTTTTTTTCCCTTGCAATCATAGCAATAACAATTGCACTTATATACTGCCCCATAGTGCTTAGTGTACTCTTTGGGCAGTTTACAGGTAATTAGCATTTTGCCCCTGACATGCTGGGTACTCATTTTACTGATCTCCGAAGGATGAGAGGTTGAGTCAACCTTGATCCCTGGCAGGATCGAGCTGAGAACACTTTGGCTGATTTTTGTTACATTGCAAAAGCTGCCAGACCACCCAACTGAAATATAAGACGTTCATAGAACTCTCATCAAAATTATTCATTCTAAACTGAAGGCCTCATGTTAGGTAATCATTTTACTGACAACGGAAGGATGGAAACTAAGTCAACCTTGAGCCTTGGTCAGGATTGAACTATAGCCCATGACTTCCATGGATTGTGGAAATTGTAGGTCAAAATATCTGAAGTTGCAGAGGACAGCACCATAACTGTTCTGCTCTCTTATTCCAATTTCTGACTAAAAATGATGTCTTTCTGCATTATCTATTTGAAGGCATTTAGTAATAAACCAAGAGCCTGTTCTTCCGTTTCAATTTAAATGTTTGTTTATTTACAAGCAATAGTTTGAGCAGCCCTTAAAAACTTAAAGACCAATTTGCTTTACACTTGGTTCACAATCATGAATGTGAACAAAATATCCCATTCATGGGAGAATTCTTACATAGTTGCTTTTTCTCAAGTAGCAACACAGTAGAAAACTGTGACAAAAATGGCTGGGTCATGATCCCTCAGACAGTTGAGGGGGCCAGACTGGTGGTCTCCTCCTCCCCGCTATAAATGCTGTCCACAGCAACCGTAAACACATTTATGTCTGCTGTAAACACAGCCACAGCCACTGTAAATGCGTCTGCGGCTGCTTCCGGTGGTGGCGGCAGCAGCTATTTGGAGCAAGAACAGGGGCTGAATGATTTGGCACCGCAGGATAGATTGATGATAGAGGTCAATGGTGAGAGAGAGAGAGAGAGAGAAAGAAAGAAAGAAAGAAAGATCCAACTCTCTTCTACTTTATAAAGGTTTCTTTGCCTGGAAGCCTGATGGCAATATGTCGCTTCCATTGGGCAGGTCATTATTTACACATTAACACAGGAAAGTAACACAGACCCTTATTTTGAAATACTGTACTGTATAACCAATCTCAAAATCTACTCATTCAAAACTGTTGTGCCTTACATCGGTTATATTCTTGTTTATTTTAAAAACAATATTGAAAAGTACACTAACCTGAGAGATAATGATTGGTAAAGATCAACCACTGAAGTTCACCTTTTCTGCCTTCATGGAGACTTCAGCTGAGACTTACTAGGTTAAGTCTAGCACATGCATGCGCACACATGCACACATGCACATATGCATGCCTGCACACATGTATGCAGGTGTGCACACACACACAGCTCTTCATCATATAGGATTTCCACTTAGGCTCCATTTTTGATGGATTTATCACATTATGTGACAGCTTCAAGAATTCTGCTACTCTTGAAAAAATTTTTTAGTCTTCATAAATTATTAGAACTATACAGATTTGTGGTTCATCTGGACTCCTGCCACTTCACAAGCCTAAAGGCACATCGGACAGCTCTGGTATAAACACAACAAGCTACCACATTGCTATTAAATATGCAGAGACCACAGTGCAACAGGGAGTTAATCATGTTTAAGTGCATGAATTTCCAATGGCTTCCAAATATTAAAGTCTATGCTATATTTTGGCTTCTGTCTTTTTAATCAGTCACTCAGGGAACAGCATGCCTTGCACCTTATAACATGGAGCCAACTATAAATGGGAAAATAATGAATTTTAAAAGAAGTGAAACTATTGCCTTTGCAATCTTCTAATTTTCACACTATGCTCTTGAAAATATATTTAATTTATGATCGGGGGGAGGGGAAGAGATAGGGAGGAGGGAAGAGGAAACATACACATAGGATATTGATGTTTCCTTCCAGCTGTACTATTTTGCTCAGGAGTATGTACAACACTCCTTATGTGCAAAATTCCTTTTTCTTCCAGGAAAGCTTGTCTGTGGTAAACCAACAATTTCACCACCAGTTTCTGCCTGGGGTACTTTGGGTTTTCTTGTGAGTTTGTTGCTCACCATAGTCACATACTTCTTAAGCATCCCATGTGATTCACTCTTCTTCAGCAGGTAGATGACACAATGTCTTGAAAACCTATCTGCAAATATTAGAATATATCTCTTGTGTGATGATACAATAAGTGTTCCACAAAGGTCACGATGCATCTAATTCAACATCTCTGTACTCATTTTCTTACGCTTTGATTGGAATAAGGGCCTAACACCTTTTCCTGTAAGTACAGTAATACCTCGGATAACGCTAAGACTTGGTTCCACAAGTCTTGGTGTTATCCGATTTTTAGTGTTATCCGATCCATGTTAAAATCCTATGGGATGGATCGGATAACGTTAAAGCTCCATAGAGATACATTGTAACCACACAGCCTTTAGCGGTTGTTATCCGATCCATCCCATAGGACCTTAATGTTTTTCGATCCAATTCTCCTCCCATAACTTAACGTTATGATTTTAGTGTTATCCGAGGTAAACGTTATCCGAGGTATTACTGTATAGCTAACACCGCAGCTATGTAACTTTCACATTTTTCTTTAGAGTCTAGACCTGAAGCTGATGAGCTCTTTTATCCAAATGGTCAATGTTTTAAAGCTAGTAAATCCATAAGATTTCTACAGTACATTTGGTAGTTCTTTAGCAGTTCCAAAATTGTTTCTATAAACCATATACTGATCGGAAAGGGTCTCAAAAATCATAGCTTTGGATGCAGAATCTTTATTTTCCTGAATAATTTTATCCTCTGTATCCGTTTATGGTTGCTCAATGTCTAAGTGATTGTGTAGCCGTCAAGCTCTTAAATTCATTTTCAGTCTGGTGTTCCACTGAGAGAAGTTGCCAAAAGTAATTTTCTGTACATGTTACTAGGTGTAGACAGAGGTTAGATATGGGATAGTAGAGAAGTAGAAACAACAACAAAAAGGCATGTCTTGCCTCAGATTTATGGGAAAGGAAAATATTTCTAGGTCCTAAAAACACTCTTCCCATTTATATCCAAAGTTAAAAATGGAATCATGCAAGATTGTTTTCTCAACATATGGTCAGTATTCATTATTATGTCATGGATGGACAGCTGAGATATATTGGTTTACCTACACAGGTACCAGGGAAATGCAGTAGCTGAGATACTGTTTGAACTGGAGTTTAGTGCTTTGTAATTTAAAACAAAACAACTATACTGCATCAGTCTTCTGTGACTGGTTGATGAGTTTAATTCTTGCCATTGTGACTGTACCGAGTTTATTTTATTTGCCAACAAATTTGTCAACAAGAGTAGAAAAACTCATCTTCCAAACCAATCCATTATTTTCCAGACGTTACAGAGGAAGCAGAGGAAACTTATTCCCCTTGCATTCATATACAGTACTGTATTTCAAAAAGAAGTACTGTACGTACTAGTATATAATCCCATACGCTGTTGGGAAGTACTAGCTGGAAGAAACATTTTTCCTGCTTAATTTTTTTTTTTAAAAAGTTCACATGTTGAAAGCTATCATCATTGTAGCATTTCTTGTGAAAGGACCAGTTCCTTCTCCTAAAGGGCAGTAATAAAAAGATAATATCCATTAAAATGCTTTTGAAAAAACTGTTCCACATGTTTTGTCAAATCTTTCTTTATTCTTATCAGAGTGTTGCTGTTTAAAATTATGGCTATACATACAATATAGATAATTATGGAATACTGTATATGAAATACAGTAGGCCCTCCATATCCACAGGTTTGGTATCTACAGTTTCAGTTACCCATGGCCTGAAGGTATTCTTTTACAAATCCCAGAATATATTGGCCATCTATGTCCAAAACCAGAATTAGCCACTAGAGGCCACTATAGACAATTAATCTATAGTAAAGGTAACAGTCACCCTTGCTTGAAAGGCAGTTGTATCCAACTCTAGGGTTCAGTGCTGAATTCTGTTATAATAATAATTTCGTGTCAGAGATTACTCTGGATTGAAAGGATTTTTGCTGGATAAACTCCACTCAGGGGATGCCCAAATGAGGCTCCTTTCATGTCCTCAAGAGCAGCCCCTGGGTATCAAAACCTGACCTTCCAGTCTCCAGCTCAGTGTCTTAAACATTAAGCCACTGGATGAGCTGCATCTCTGTTTATAGCCAAAGAGCCAGTGAGGTTGTTTCTGTGGACATGTGACAGGTGTGAATAGACACCAGAGTGCATGGAATGCTGTTTACTGTCCCACCAAAGTGATACCTATTTATCTACTTGCAATTTCTTGCTTTTGAACTGCTAGGTTGGCAGGAGCTGGGACAGAGACAGAAGCTCACTCCATCATGCAGCACTCAGGTCTCAAACTGCTGACCTGCCAACTTTCCAGTCCTCATGTTCAGTGTTTTAACCACTAAAACACCACAGTCCCAATTAATCTAAAGTATAACCCTGGGTTACAACCACCTCGGTTTAAGTTTGCTCCAGTTTATAATGGCAAATCCTATGGAAATGCTGTCCTGGTTCACAAAATTTTAATGTATTTTTTTCGGTTTACAATGATCAATTCAGGAACTTTTTTTATTTTTCAGTGCATCCCTATGGATGTTTTGATTTACAATTTTTTCAGGATACAACAGAGGCTGTTGGAACGGACCTCCATTGTAACCCAGAGTTTTACTGTATAGGGATTGCTATTTTCCAGTTTTAGACAATAGCAGTAGTTTGGAGTGCAGGCAAATGCTCTGCCACTGAACATTACACCAAATAACACTGGTTGAGGCCACTAGACGTGCTGCACAGGTAAAAATTCAAAACAAATTAAAATAGTCAAACTATTTTTGCTCAGAAGCAGATTACCTTAATGGCATTCTCTTGCCTATTTACTAGGTCTTCTTTTGTACACATTGTAGGCCAATTTGAAAGATGGAGGATCTGAGTCAGAATGTTTCAACCAATACATTTCCCCGAGAACTGAAATGGGAGCAAGAAAGTTAGGACTTTAGTTCCTTTGCACTTGACCTTATGTGCATCTCAGTGTAAACAGTTACTGTATAAGTGTTTTTTGTGTTTCTAGTTTGCATTTTGGACTCCTTGTGGCATGCTCTGGTACAAGATATTTTCCAGCAATCATCCAAGGCATAGAAGATTGTGAACCAGCCTGACCCTGTTCCATGCCTAAGCTGGACTTTTTTGGCTCAAGCTGCAGGGTTTCTAAAGGGACAGAAAGATTGCTTTAAGGGAGATCATTCCCAGTCTCTCTCTTTCGTGTCCTGATCAGACCCCGGGCTGCCAAAATGAAGCCGGACTCTGTGCCTCTCCATATTCACACCATGTGTTGTTGTCCACCAGCAGCCCCCACTTGAGCATGTTGGTCTTGCATTTAGGGACTCCAACATTTAGCCTATTCCGTGTCCTCCAGGTGACGTAGGGGAGATTGGGATCTTTAGCTATATCCACCTTTAATGATATTCCTTTCCCAGAGAATTCCTTCCTCCATCATCTAATTTGGTTTTGCTCTTGTGTACCCTGAAGAATTTATTTATTTATTAGTTCAAATTTATATTGTCACCCACTCGCCGTAGCGACTCAAGGAAGCTTGCAAACAATACAATATGTTGACAGGGACTCAGGGGGTAGGGCAGCAAAGTCCTCAACCAGCCCTGGCTTCTTCTTCCCCCGACTGTTGGCGTGGGTTTGTTCTTGCCATAAAACTCTTCCCAGATCTGAACCAGCGGACTTGATGCTCATATCTGCTCAGAGTATGTTGAGGGACATTCTTTTGCTTAGTTCTCTCAGTATCTGCTGCTACCATGTTTTCCCGAATATAAGACACTGTTTTATATTTTTAAAAACTCCAAAATATGCACAAGGTCTTATTTTCAGGGGATGTCTTATTTTTCCATGACGAAGAAGAATGCAGTACACATTTATTGCTGATACAGTGGATCGCCAGGGCAAGATTTAGGTGAGTGCCTTATTTTCAGGGAGGCCCTTATATTTCCAAAGTGGGGGAAAATAGGGGGGTGCCTTACTATATGAGGAGGTCCTATATTCGGGGAAACAGGGTATTTCTCTCCTGATCTTAGGTGGAGCAATACCATCAAGGGGGTATATCTTCTGAAGAATCATTCCCAATTAAGTGACCCTTTGAAGTATGATCAGAAACAATCTTTTCTCACCATTAGTGATGTAAAATTCCCAGGAATTTTGAAAGGAGGGGGAAAACCCAGAAATTTTGTTGGGAAAAACCTGGAAAATTGGGAAAATACTATTTCTTTGTAATTTCTTCAAGCTACACTCAGATTTTTTTATTTTATATGTGTATAAACAGTACAAGAAATGCATATTTGGTAAAGATTAATATATAATAAAATGAGTTTTTCATATTGTTGTTGTTGTCACACAGTCGATTCTGACCCTTTGCAACCCTGGGGACCACCAGCTTTGTGCCCATTGCATCAACAATCCCATCTAGCCATCTCATTCTCTGCCTCCCCCTTCTTCTTTTGCCCTCAATCTTTCCCAGCATCAAAGCTTTCTCAAGTGAATCCTCTCTTCTCATTTGATGTCCAAAGTACTTTAACTTCATCTTCAATATTTGACCTTCCAAGAGCAGTTGGGCTTGATTTCTTTTAAGATCGATCTATTTGTTCTCTTTGCTGTCCATGGCACTCTCAAAATTATTTTAGCAGCCATGAAGCATGCATGGAACATCATTCACAAAAAAATTCCGCAAGTGAAAACATTTGGTTATGCAGCACATGGTTTAAATTTGCTATTTCATGACATAATGAAGTTAAAGGCAGTGGAAGATCTTCAGTCAAGAAAATTATCAAATTTGTTAAGAAACATCACATCATTCAACAAACTTTCATGAACATTCAAAAGGAGAAAAGTAAAGGGTCTTGGAAGAATTCTGCAAGAACACTGAAACTGCCATCTGTTACCAGATGAGGAGGAATAACAATAATGCTGAAAAGTCTCCTGGAAGGAAAGGAAGCTCTACAAGCAACTTTTATTAAAGATGGTTTACCACTCAATAAACAAATAAGGAAGATTGTTTTGGACAGTGATGTATTCTGGGCTCGTGTAGTATCTACAGCTGCTCTTCTGAAACCGGTAACTACTGCTATAAGAATAGAATCAGATAATGCACATTTGTCTCAGGTACCTGAAATGCTTTCTGCAATAACAAGGAAAATAACAGGACCTGAAGGACTGTTAGCAAAAACACCCAGACTAAAGAAAGACGAGCAGAGAATTTTGGAAATAATAATGGAAAGAAAGAACTTTTGTTGAGGAGATATTCATTTTGCTGCAAATCTAGTTGGTCCATGTTTCCAAGGAAAACGCTTAACTGATGATGAGGTCTCCAGGGCAATAGAATTCATAACAAATAATTCAGAAGAAATGGGACATGATCGGAGCAAAGTCATTGCAAACATAGCAGGATACAAGGTAAAGATGGGCTTTTGGAGCAAGCAGTTTTTGTGGGAAAGTGTAGAGCACACTTTACCACTTGCATGGTAGAAGGGGCTCTGCAAAAGTCAGGTCCTTAGTGGTGTGGCGATAAAACTGTTATCCATTCTCCCGACATCAGCATCTTCTGAACTCATCTGGTCTGCCTATGGGAAAACACACACTACAGCTCCAAATCGTTTGATGAATACAAGAGTAAATAAATTAGTGGCTAAACATTCCCACCTGCTTCTGGAAGAAAAGAAAAGTGGTGGGTGTTCAAAAGAATGCAGTAGTATCATTACAACTGAAGCTGAAGAAAGTGCAAGTTTTGACTCATCTGATGAATGTGGGAGTAATTAAAATTGTATAAGTTTTTGGGAATGTAAAGTAAATGTAAAAAAACCTCATTACTTTCTTATCTTCTACTTACTTACTGAATTTTGTTAGTCTAAAATTGCCAATTATAATTATTCTATTAGTTCACTTAAATGGATTATTGTATTTTTTGTTAGTAAAATAAATATTTTTACTTCATTAATAGTACTGTATAATGTAAACCTCATTTTGTAACATAAACCATAGAATGATTTGGAGAACTACTTTCTGAAATAAAATTCAAAGGAATAAAAAGGACATTTTTTGAAAAATCTATTGTTTTTTTTTTTTTGAAATGCATTTATTTTTTCCTGCACACTCGAAAACTTCCCTCCTTTCAAAATTCCCAGTTTACATCTCTAGCACATTACTTATGCACATTTATGGTGCTCTGTGCTGTGTGGAATTGTATACTCCCAGCCTGCTAAAGGCTTTTCTTTCAAAATAACTCATACCCATGAACGGTAGAAGCATCGATTGCATTTCCCCCGAATTTTCCCATTTCCCCCCAGTCAATTTTCCCTTCCCAATTTTCCAGGGTTTTCCCCCCCACCTTTACATCTCTACTCATCATCCATTGCTCCCTGTGTCTCTCTGAGTTCAGCAGGACTTCCTCTTAGGTGTAGGAATGCAGCCTTTGGTGTAGCAGCGACTGTATCTGGCAGAAGCCACAAATGATTTGCTAGTTTGTTCATTACAGGAAACATAAGATCTATCAGAATCAGATGTGGATCCAATGAAATCCTTGAATTAGAGAATAACAATAATCTCTGGGGCAGGGTATTCAGGGAGAGAGAATACGAAGAGAAGCATATGCAAAGCAGAGGCGACCCATGAGATGTGAGGGGAAGCTTCTCACCCAAAATTTTGTGGGAAGGCATCCCTATGCTCCTGGGCTACTATATGTCTCTATGAGTTAAAACAAATTTCAAGGGAAATTAATATTTTCTCTTACATTTCCTTGCAAATGATTTCAGCAATCAGACCTGCAAAGGACACCGGAGTTAAAAAAAAATATGGTTATTAGTTAGAATGCAGTGTGTGAGACTGCAGTGGTTTAGTAGTTAAGACACTGAACTTGACGACTGGAAGGTTGGCAGGTCAGCAGTTAAAAACTTGAGTGCTGCATGATAGAGTTCAAATAAATAGGTACTACTTTGGTGGTGAAGGTAACAGTGTTCTCTGAGCTTCAGTGTCTGGCCATGCCTGCCGCATGACCACAGGAACATCTGCAAATGCAGTCAGTGCTGGCTTTTTGGCTGTAAACTAATGAGCACTGAACCCTTGAGTTGGATATGACTGGCTTTCAAACCTTTCTTCTTCTTCAAGTGCCATATCCATATCATGGTGATAGACTTCCTGTTCTTAACTCCTTGGAACAGTTCTTCTGAGGATGTAACACACACTTAACCTTTACCTAATGCACGGGTGCCCAAACCATGGTCCATGGGCCAGATATGGCCCACAGTGCCATTCCATCCGGTCCACACCGCTCACAGAAGCAAAATGTGCTTGTGCATTTTAGAAACCCTGCATTTATGACAGCTACAGGTGCATTTACAGCAGCATTATACACATGCATGGGAGCATTTACTTCCACTTCCGGTGGGAGGAACCACATGACTGGCCTGCTCAACCTCATGCCTGGCTCAGAGCCCGAAAAGTTTGGGCACCCCTGACTTAATGTGTTCTACAATCAAGATGCCTTTCACCACTTGAAGGAGCACTGTTTCTACACAGAAAATTAGTATCTGGTCTAGTTTTGCGCTGAAGAATTTATTTCAGATACGGCTTCTCCTTTTAATCACACAATGTCCTAGAGTCTAACAGTATAAGAAAGTGAAAGTATTTCCTCCACCACACATTAATTTTTTAATTTAATTTAATTTCACACTTATATCCCGCCCAATCAGAAACCCAACTCAGGGCGGCTCACATAGTAACTATCAAAAAATACAGTAATACAATATACACAAAAAATATACAATACATGTCCTACAAAAATAGCACATAATAATAATAATAATAATATTACACCAATATCCAATATATAGTAACAATATGCACACAAATTATACCATACATATACAGTACTACAGAAACAGCCCATAACAATGCTAATAATATACAACCCTATAACATAGCAGCCTCTCCACCTTGGGCAAAAGCAAGTCCAGAGAGCAGGGTGGCAAGATCCTGCCGTCATAGAGTCACCTTTAAGTCCAGCGGACAGGGCACCAGCGATGAAGTGGCCAGTATGCCCACAGCTGTGATGCTCTCTCCATCCGGCAGAGGAGAGTCCAGGGCGGAGGTGGAGAAGTCCTGCCGCCTGCTGCCACAGCGTCCTTTTGAGCTGGGTGGGCGGGGTGGGGCCCCAGCAATGGAGTGGCCAGGGTGCCCACAGATGCGATGCTCTCTCTGTTCGGCTGAGGAGAGTCTGGGGCAGAGGCAGAGAAGTCATAAAAATCCCATTCTAACCACACTTAAAGGTTCTGGAATCTACTCCATTTACTAGAATCCTCAGGTCTACCAACTGGAGCTTGGTAACAAAGACTTGCATAAAAATTAAACAAGTCAGAGCCTAGGTCTGTGTTTTCACTATGAAAATTGAATGAAGCACATAATCCTTTAAAAAAAATACACAACACTAAACCTAGAACATTAAACATGACTTAGAGCTGAGACAGCTGATTATTATTTTTTATTACTGGTATGAATGATAATAAATTACCTGATGAGATTAGCACATAAAAGAATTGGGAAGGGGAGGTTGGCCCATGAGAATGAAAAATCTGAAATCCACAGGTGGGAAATATCCTTTTTAAGAAAGACTAAAAATTCACTTAAGTGAGCTTTATGAGTGTACATGCTCTTCATGTATTTCTGTGATCCTGATAAAAATGTTAATCACCCATAGATACTGTTTTTTACTCATCGAGTCATGGATCTTGCTCTGGAGAATGGAAAATTTGCTCTTTACTTTTCGCTGATACATACACGTTAGATGGGCAGGAAATTCAGATTCTAGGCACTGTATCCAAAGTCCATTCGCATGTAGGATATACAGTATGGTGAAATATATTAAGCCGTCCAGTATAGCCATCCAGAGGGCACAGTTTGGTGGTTGGCACTCTGTTCTAGGGATGGTATTTCTCTCCAGAGGAATGAGCAAGGAGACACGTGGAGCAACTGGTCCGAGTGTGATTATCATCCCCGGGAAGCTACTGGATCTATTCCCCCCCCCTTCTGCCCCCCCCCACGGCTCTTGTGCCTCACCGCCTCCCGTCTACTCTGCACAAGCATCGGCCCGGCCAAGGCACGCTACGCTTCTGCATGGAGGAAAGCAAGACTGAGACTTCCTTTCCCTTAAGTTTCTGAAGGAGAACTTGACAAAGGTGGCATCTTTTTGACGTTGCAAGACGCAATGCATTTTTCTCCGCAGAAAATCCGTCCACCCTGAAGGGCGAACGGCTGGTCCCGGTGCCGGCCCAGGTGGTGGGTCCTAGGCTCCATCCAGCGTTTCGGCTGCCCTGCCAGACCTATTCTTTTCTAAGTCAGGGGTGCCCAAACTACGGCCCGGGACCCCATTCCGGCCCCCAACGCCAATTCATCTGGCCCGCAAAGCCCTAATCGCTGGGCGGTCGGGGGCCAGATCTGGCCCCCGGGACCATAGTGACCGGCTCCCTGAACCACGTGACTTAGAACCCCTGGTCTAAGCCTTCGCCTTCGGGTCCCACCTTCTCTCTTCTCGGCGCTCTCCAGCTTGCCCAGGTGTCTCCACGTGCTGCGGGTGCAGAGGCGCTGATCAGCTCCGCCCATTGCAACCCTCTGAGCGCCCCCCCCCCGGTGGTGGATTTGGGTCCCCCTCCGGCTCCAGCAAGGTTGCAGACAGAGCCTCCGTCCTAACCCCGGTTGGGCAGCTTCCTGGGTCTCCGGTGCTGAGTGGGGCTCCCCCTCCCCAGCCCCACCGGGGCCAGACGGGTCTCCCGTCGATCCTCCCCTGCCCCCCCCCCGCTTCTTCCTAGGCTCCCGCAGGTCTCGCTCGGGGCTTAATCCGCTTGCCTTCCCCGCCCGGAGTTGAACCCCTGGGAGTTCACTCCGGTGCAATCCGCTCTCCTTTCCGTGAGGAGGAGGACAAAGTACTCGCGGGCTCCTTTCCCGCCTCTGGGCTGCAACCCCTGAAATCCCCCCCTCTTTGGGGGGGGGGGGCGCCGTCGGAGGAGACCTGCGTCAAATCGCCTCGGCTGAACGAGGAAGAGGAAACTTTTTAGGCGGGAAGGAGGAGGATCGGGCCCGACGTAAGCCCCCCCCCCTCGGCAGGGCCGGGCGATGCGGGGCCCCATGGAGCCCCCCCAGGCGACCTGGGAGCGGCGGTGAGGCGCCGTCTGGGCTTTCCGGCCGCCTGGAGGATGGAGTGGGGGAGCCTCGGCGGCCCCGAGCCCCGTCCAGGCAGCCCGAGAGAGACGTGACTCTCTTGGGTGAGGCGAGAGTCTATCTCCCCCCCCCCCCATTCCCGGCTGCAAGCGAAGCCTCCACGTCGGGGCCCGCCAGGCTCTTGGGCAGAGACGCCCCCCCCCTTTTCCCGCGCCGCCAAGACGGGCTCCTCGGCGGGGTTTGGGGTGTGGCGGGCGGGGTGGGGGTGGCCCGCGATGGGCCCCAACGAGACCCGAGACGCCGCCGCCGCCGCCCCCTCCAACTGCACCCCCCGCCACGCTCCGGAAGCGGAGCCGGCCCACAACTTCGCCGCCCTGGTCTTCGGGATCTTCCTCATCCTCTTCATCATCAGCGGGAACCTCTTGGTCTGCCTCAGCGTCTGCACGGAGAAGGCCCTGAAGACCACCACCAACTACTTCATCGTCAGCTTGGCCGTGGCAGACCTCCTCCTGGCCATCCTGGTGCTGCCCCTCTATGTCTACTCCGAGGTAACGTAGCCTCCTCTTACTACGCCCAAGTCCCTTCGATTCTCCTCTGGGGCGTCGCTTAGGCATTTCTCTTTTTAAGACAAGGAAAGGTCCAAGTCAATAGCTGTGTGTGTGTGTGTTGGGAAATCTGGCACCTCTGCTCAAAGATAGCTAGATGGAACGTGGGCAATTGGCAGGCCACTTGTGGCACTCCAGAGGTTGGTTGGACTGCAACTTCCACCAGTCTCAACATGGCTAGAGATTGGGTGGTTCAATCACTCATTTTGGGGACAGTCCAGTGATGGGATGTAACAGGTTCTCACCAGTTCGCCAGAACCGGTAGTAACTTTCCCCAGTGTCCCAGCAGTTTTTTTGGGGTACCACCTTCAGGGCTTACCTTTTCACTGGTTCCCCCACTGCGCAAGTGCCAAGCACTTGGTGTGCATGCACGCCTATTATCCTAGAGAACTGGTACGATGACCATATCCATCTTGCAACATGGTGCTGCCCGGGCACTTATACTAACAGGTAAGTGACGGTTTTGTGTTTGGTGTGTGTGGGGGTTGATTTATGTTTGGGGTGTGTGGGTGAGTGTATTTTAATTTAATTTTTATTTTATTTTTTTAATTTTATTCATTTATTTACGGGTTTGTGTTGTGGGTGGGTGGGTTGAGAGGTGTGTGTGTGTGTCTATGCTTATTTTTATTTTATTTTATAATTATTTTTATTTTTTCTTTGGCCCTGCCCACAACATCATGACATCATGATGTTAACTCCGCCCACACTGTGATGACGTCATGGTGGGGTAGTAAAAATTTTGACATCCCACCACTGGGACAGTCACAGGTTGCCCACTGCTGAGCCAGTGGGCCAAAGAGAGGGTGCCGAAGACAGGATCTTGTAGGTTTTAATGTCACAGTGCTGCTTAAGAGAGAGAGAGAGAACTACCTATCAAAGATTTCTGTTCTGTGTGGTTTCCCAAGAGATGTGGAAGAGTTGCCATTGGCCCCTATTGCTGGAGAATACATTTCATATAGGGCAGTCTTTGCATGGAGTGTTGAAGTTCATAAAGCTATGAGCAATGGGGTGATGCTACATATGTACCTTACATAGGTTCTTCAGCCTTGAGCCCCCAGATGTTCTTGGACTTCAACTCCCAGAAGCACTGAATCAACAGGTGTGCTGACATGGGCATGTGGTAATTGAAGTCCAAGAACACCTTTTTTGGGGGGACGGGGGACGGTTGAGAAACACAAGACCATTATAAGCTGTGTAGCTCTGGGTTAGTTGAGTTTGAGGTAAAGCATTGTTCAGTTGGAACATCCCCTGCCTGGACAATGACCTTGTCAGATGGGCAAGAGACCAGTACATGTGCGGTGGGACATTTTGGTGTCACTGAAGTGATCTTCCTTCTTTGTACACCAGTTGTGAAAGAGTGCGGGAATATGGTACTGTACTGTATTTATGGAAACACATGGGGGGCCCTTCACAATCCTCCCTTTCATTTCTGGAGTTTCCTCTACCATTTTATTTAAAATGTGCAGCAAGTGTGCTTCAATATGTTAAGAATTCCTCTGCACACATGAGTTACAAGTCAAATAAAATGCCTGTGCCCCATTGCACAACTTTGCATAACAAAGTTTGCAATTCTGTGCCCCCCCCATTTTCTGCCAATGGTGCCATAACTGCTAATATATTATCTAATATAACGTGAGTGTTCAATTTTGTATGCTATTGGTAAATATAACAGGGCTATAAGTTTGAAAGCAGCATGAGTTGTGCTGACATAAAGTTGATTTTGTGTCATAGGTGCATGGATAAAAGATCTTGGAATCCCCATATGCCACCTTGAGGGAAGAAAGGTGAAGGTTAAATGTAGTAATAACTACATTTTACTGAGAGCCAGTATAATAAACCCAATTAGAGTGTCAGGTTGTGATCATGAAGAAGCAGATTTGTAACTCCACCCAGATAAAACTCATGGAATAATTTTGAGCAGTCTTTCATCTTAACCTGCCTCCTTAGACATGTGTTCTGCCCTAGGTGGAGAAGGGGGGGGGGGAATAAATACAGTATACATTAATGAAAAAAATGTTAAAACATCTGTTAAAATTCAGGTTCAGCCAGATTCAACACTGTCTCTGAGATGTTATTTATGAACGAATAATGTGATCACATAGCGCGTTTGTTCTGTTCGTATAAACAGATTTCAATTTGTTATTTCTGTTGCATTCTGTAGTTACTGTATATAACACTTTTTGTCTTTGTCCTTTTAGCTAGTACCTTGTTACGTTTTAGATGTGAGACTCAGAGGTTGGAATACAGGGGATAAGTCAATGTCAGGAGTAGCAATTGTGGTTAGATCTTTCTGGTTCTGACTTGACATTGCCATAACCTGGCAGATTAGCATGAAGTCTGGTGTAAAAGTTGCAATATCTATTTAAACTGTGTCATCCGATGATGTGAACTGCATGCCATAAAAACTGTTGTTATGCACCATTGTCTCTAATGTATGGTTACCTGTGAGTGAGTGATTGTTTTGCTTTTATTTGATTTTAATAGTATAAGCCACCCAGAGTGGGAGTCAATCCCAGATGGGTGGGATATAAGTACAATAAATAAATAAATTCCAAACTGTCCTGTTCTCAAAAGCCCTGCCCAGCCCATGCACGTTACAGCCTGTGGTTTCCCTTAGGGGATCAATCTATCTCATGTTTGATCTTCCTCTTTTCCTGCTGCTTTCTACTTTTCCCAACATGATTATCTTTTACAGAGAATCTTAGTTTCTTATGATGTGCCAGAGGTAGGATTAGGGCCGTAGCCAGAACCCCCCCCCCCGGGGTGTGTGTTGAAAACCCTCCTGAGCTAACAGCCAGCCCCCATTCCAGCTCACTTCATGGTGCCAATGTTATATATGTGAGTGCGACATTATTGCCCCTCCTGAACCCCCCTCTAGAATCCTGGCTATGGCCCTGGGTAGGATAGCCTCAATGTCATCTTTTTTTTTTTTTTGCAGAGACTGATCAGGATTGCTCTAGAAGTTGTTTGTTGGGGGGTTTTTTAGCCACCTTTTGGTGAGTTCATCCTGCAGTTCCTTTCACTTGACCTAGTGTGAAAAAGATTAGCTGGCAACACAAGGTTGCCGTTACCAGGGTACGTCCAATTGTGATTCAAAATGCCACAGTCTCCGAGGAGGCTCCTTCTGTGTACTCCGACAAATATATCTGATGCTACGTAAAATGCATTGGTCTTTTATGCTGCCCCCAAGGTTTAAGCAATTTTGCAATAACACAGCTATTTCTGGAAAATGTGTAATCTGAAAAAATTAACAAACAGATTAAAAATTAAATTAGCATTCCTAAACATATTTCAGCAGTGTGGAATGTTGCGAATTTTTGTAATACGAATGCTGGTAAGCTGAGTGGCAGTTTAGCCCTCACGTCTTTAATCAAAAGTCAGTTTCAGAATTTCTAGAAAATGTGTGAATGAATACCAATCTAATCTGCAAAGGATGTCGAACAAATGAGAACAGATTGTCATGCATATGATAAATATTTGACATTCAATCTGCTTCTTATTTGTACTAGTAAAGTGAAAGGGGTAGGTGGATCTTATGCAAAGTGTTTTGACTAATTAAACTTGAGATAAATGGATGCATCACTAATGCTAGTTACTGTTTCTTAGAAGTATCAAGGATAGGTTCAAAAACAGTATGGGAATCTTCTAAATTTGACAGATGAAACAAATATTCAGATTTTGCCTGTAGATTTGGAAAATGTCTTTTTTCCAGAGTGAAGTATCTGTTTACAAGGATTTGTTTACTTGCCGGAGATTTGTGGGATATCTAAGACAAGCTTGAAGGTAAGTTCCTTGAACAGCTAGAATTAGCAACAGATGGTAAACAGGACAGTTTTCTCCCTTGGTTTCCTTTTAGGGGCAGTTTTGTTGGATCTCGGAGTGTGTATGGATGCATATCTGTAAAAAGAGTCTGTTTCCCCAGCTTTACTGAGAAATAATGTTCAAAGTAGGTGTGCTAGTCCCTCTTAAATCAAAGTCATTTGAAGTTAATGGAAGTCTTGCGAGGCAGAGCTGTGAAAGGAGCTAAATGTGGACTAGATTGAATGTCAGGAATATGTATTAGAATATGAATTAGAAACAGTGATGCGACACATACTGCACCCTATTATTATCCATTATCTTAGCAAGCTGTTATTAGATGAAAAAAGCACTTATGTTTCCAAGGGTACCTCTTATTTAAATAATAAAAAAGAGGAGTCTCTTGAGCTGAAACATTCTTCCCATATATGTACTGAGAAATATAGCTTTACTATATCAGTAGTTTCGGAATCTGTCTGCGGAGCCAAAGGTTGGGAGTTTGATTCCCCACTTTGCTTCTTTAACAAGGAGCACTCAATAATCCCTTTGTTCCCTTCCAGCCTAAGAACTCTAATATTGTCATTACTAAGGAGCTCCACTCAATGTCTGTTGATGTATGGTGAATGAAAACATATTACTGGCTATTCAGATTTGAAGCAAAGGGCTTTACATCTCTACTCAGAATATATGATTCTGTATTTAGCTCTTATTTTATACACAGTTTTGAAGGACTTGAGCTATTATTATTTTCTGAAAGCATCCTTATGAGAGGAACTGTTGATGGAACACATCTGGCTGCACAAGATTGGGAAGGTTACTGTGTGACTTGATCATTCCATCCTTTGAGGTTTCTGTAAAATTATGATAACAGAGTGGTGAAAGTAGTATCACACATACTAAATATCAGAATATGAATATTTCAAAGTCTTCTTAATATATTTTAGAAGACACAATTTTATACAATAATTATCTATGAATGTTGTAATTGGCAAGGAGGTATGGAGTCCGACTTGAATGTTAAATAGGACACCCTTCGTGATGCAGTCTGATTTTGAAGTACTGTACTGTACTGTATATCAGGTTGGATATGAAGATAGAAACCTAGAGATTCAAAAAACCTAAACGGTAGAGCTGACAGATGACTGGATGACATTTATTGTTCAGTGGTTCTTCCAGGTTGAAGTCTTAAGCATCAACCCATTCAGTTGAATAGAATAAAGACAATTGCACATTTGTGCAGTACTTTTGAAAATGAGTACAAGAAGCAAATGGTTTTTGCTGAATGTTTATGTAATTGGCATGATCTGGAAGTAGAGAGTTAGTACTGTATTAGAATGGAGTCTGGAATAGACTGGCATTTGAGCTGGAATGTTGTGGCATTTTGCAAGATCATGGCAGTGAAGGAAAATTTGAGACCACATCTGCACAACCTGTGGAACATCACATAATGTGCAGCGTACCAGCTGTTTCATGCTCTCCTCCAGATGGTAGCTCAGTTAACAAATATGTATGACATGATCATCTGAAATTCATTGTAAATGAGCATTCTAAAACAAATTTCCATTGTAAATTTGAAGGTTTAATGATGACAAATTGGATTCTTGGTTTTTTTTTTTGAGGCATTGGTTGTTGTACCAGTGATGGAATTTAAGTAACAGATTGTTGGATGAAGAATTAAATTGTCATTTGTCATTAAATTGTCAATTAATTAATTAATTGAAGGCCAGACTAATCACTGCTTCAGGAAGTAGCTATTTTCTCCTTATACCTTTGGGGATCCATAGACTGAAGTTATAGGGATTATTCTCTTAGCAGAAACAACAACAAATCTGACAAAATCTTGGTGATGTAATTTAGCAGTGAGATTTTCATTTTTGCCATTAATGGTAAAGTATGTAGTCATATGTATAAACAGGATTATACTAGGACTTAAAATACTCTTCAGCATAACATGTAAATTATCACAGTTGCTAATAACTGGCTATGTAAACAGATATGAGAGGAAATGATCTCTGGATGGTTTGTTTGCAATATTAGCAGCTGTCAAAAATACTTTTGTATACACAAAGTGCATATTTAATCTCTGAATCATGAGACTATTATAGAATAGAAGCTATGGCTATATACAAATTTAGTTAAATTCAAAATCATATTGGATCAATTTGGGTCAATGTGGATCAGATTGGTTCAAATTTCATCCAGATTAGTCCAAATAATTTGAGATTAATTTGATCTTTGAGAAGGGCTCTCTTAAAAAAGCAAAAAGGAGGAACCTGGAAACTACAGACTAGTCAGCCTGACGTAAATCCCAGGGGAAATTCTGGAGTAGATGATTAAGCAGTAATTCTGCAAACAACTTGAAAACAATGCAATAACTACTAGAAGCTAACACAGATTTGTCAAGAACAATTTATTAGTCAGACTAATCTTATCTCTTGTGCCATGAGAAAAGGAGACTGGGAGGAGATATGAAAAACCTCTTCAAATAACTAGAAGATGATCGTGAAAAGGAGGGGGGATTTGTTCTGAGTCATCCCAGAGTGCATGACACATAAAGGAAGCCAAATACAGCCTGAATATCAGGAAAAACTTCTTAACTGTTAGAGCAGTATGGCAGTGGAACCAGCTGCCTCAAGAGGTGGTGATCATTCTAACACTCGAAACATTCAAGAAAGGACAACCATCAGTCAGATCTGCTTTGATTTGGATTCCTGCCTTGAGCAGAGGGTTGGATTCAATGGCCTAAAAGGCCCCTTTCAGCTCATTGATTCTATGATTTCATTTTTAATCAGGTAGACTGCAACAGTATGTGGAGAGAGAATTACCAGAAGTGCAGGCGGGTTTCAGAAGAGGCAGGGGGACTAGAGATCACATCACCAACATAAGATGGATCATGGAAAAAACAAAGGAATATCAGAAGCAAGTCTACTTCTGTTTCATTGATTACACGAAGGCTTTTGATTGTGTCGACCACAACAAAATGTGGCAAATAATTAAGGAGATGGGAATACCAGAACACCTTATATGCCTCATGAGAAATCTGTACATGAATCAAGAAGCAACAGTTAGGACAGAAAATGGAATGACGGAGTGGTTTGGAATAGGAAAAGGAGTAAGACAAGGCTGCATTTTGTCACCATGCTTATTCAATTTATACACAGAGCACATAATGCGCAATGCAGGAATGGAGGAATCACAATTTGGGATCAAAATTGCTGGAAGAAACATCAACAATTTGAGATATGCAGATGATACCACCCTCATGGCAGAAAGTGAGGAGGACCTAAAGAAGCTCCTAATTAGGTTGAAAGAAGAAAGTGAAAAAGCTGGCTTGAGACTCAATATCAAGAAAACCAAGATAATGGCAACAGGCCCTATCAGTCCCTGGAAAATAGATGGGGAAGAAGTAGAAGCAGTGACAGATTTTACTTTCTTAGGATCTAAGCTCACTGCAGATGGTGATTGCAGCCATGAAATAAAAAGGCGACTGATTCTTGGGAGGCAAGCGATGAGAAACCTGGGGAGCATAGTGAAAAGTAGAGACATCACATTGAAAACAAAAATTCGCATAGTCAAGGCAATGGTATTCCCTGTTGCAATGTATGGTTGCGAGAGTTGGACCATTAGGAAAGCTGAACGGAGAAGAATAGACGCCTTTGAGATGTGGTGTTGGAGGAGAGTTTTGAGAGTCCCATGGACAGCGAGGAGAACAAATAGGTCAATCTTAGAAGAAATCATCCCTGACTGTTCCTTAGAAGGTCAAATAATAAAGATGAGGCTAAAGTACTTTGGACATCAAATGAGAAGAGAGGATTCACTTGAGAAAGCTTTGATGCTTGGAAGGGTCGAGGGCAAAAGAAGAAGGGGACGGCCCAAGATGAGATGGCTAGATGGTATCGTGGAGACAATGGGCACAGAGCTGAGCGAGTTGAGGGGGATGGTGGAGGACAGGAGTGCCTGGCGGTCAGTGGTCCATGGGGTCGCAGAGGGTCGGAATCGACTGTGCGACTGAACAACAACAACCTTCCTGGTAGATTGTGGGAATGCTATAGATATAATATATCTTGACTTCAACAAAGCTGTTGACAATGTGCTTCATGACATTCTGATCAGCAAGCTAATGTGGTGTGGGCTGAATGTGTCAGGTGGATATACAGTTGATTATAGAATAGTACTCAAGGGTACTAATCAGTGGCTCCTTTTCAAATTGTGAAGAGGTTAAAATTGGGATATCACAATGCTCAGTCCTGGATCCAATGTTTTTCAACACTTTTTAATTAATGATTTGAATTAGGGAATGCTTATCAAATTTACAGATGACAAACAACAATCAGAATAATTGACTAGTCTCAAGCATTAAACTGAAAACAACAGGATTAAATTTAACAGACATAAGTGCAAGTTCTATATCTAGGGAGGAAACCAAACACAGTTACAAGATGGAAGATATCTGGCTCAGTAATACTACATACAGAAAGGATTTTTGAATTACAGTAAAACCTCGGATAATGTTAAAACCTGGTTCCACAAGTCTTGGTGTTTTCCGATTTTTAGTGTTATCCGATGCATGTTAAAATCCTATGGGATCCATAGAGATACATTGTAACCACACAGGCTTTAGCGGTTGTTATCCTATGCATCCCATAGGATCTTAATGTTATCCGATGCAATTCTCCCCCCCAGATTGCTTAATGTTATGTGATTTTAGTGTTATTCGATACTAATGTTATATGAGGTATTACTGTATTGTATATCACAAGCTGCATATGAGCCAACACTGCGATACGGCTATAAAACAGGCCAGTGCTATTTTAGGCTATAGTAACAGAATTATATATCAAAATCCTGTAAAGTACTTATTTCCCTCTATTTAGCACTACCTTGCACTATAGTACCTCTTCAGTACTATAGTATGTTCAACAATATTGGACACTGCACTTGGAGAAGAATGCAGACAAACTGAAACTAGTTAAGGGGAGGATAACAAGGATGATCAGAGGACTGGAAACCAAGCCCTATGTGGAAAGTCTTTTAAAACAGGGCATTTTTAGCTTTGAGAAAGGGAGACTGAGAAGAGATATAATAGCACTTTTCAAATACTGTCCAGTCAAACCTCGCATAAAGAGCGTTTCGCTTAAAGAGTAACTCGCTTAAAGAGCAGAATTTTCTCTGAATGTTTGCTTCGCTTAACAAATAAAACCAACCAAAAACTCGCTTAACAAATACATCGGGGTTCGCAATCCCCCCCCCCCACAATTGGTCACTTACAATGGTGTTTCACTTAAAGAGCAAACTCGCTTAAAGAGCAATCCTGTGGAATGCATTATGCTCTTTAAGCGAGGTACCACTGTACTTGGGGAAAGGTCATAACAAGGAGAGGCAGGATCTGTGTTTGGTCATGTTCAAGTGCAGGGCATGTAATAATCAGTTCAAGTTATAGGAAGCCAGAAGTTGGCTGAATAGCAAGAAAACCATCCAAACTCTTTGAGCTATATGATAATGGCACCAATTACCTGTGTTGGTAGTGACTGCTCCAACACCAGAGGCATTCAAGAGAAAATTAGATAACCATCCACCAGATATACTTTGATTTGGATTCCTACATTGATCATTACATGTCTACATTGATGGCTTTATAGGGCCCTTCCAACTACATTATTCTATTATGTTTATCAAGTATCCTGGACTTATTCTATGGTAATTGTGTATAGGAGTGCAAGATTAAAGGCCAAAGACTCTATAGCAGTGGTTCCCAACAAGGGGTGCACACCCCACTAGTGGACTTCAATTCCCAGAAGCCTAAGTCAGTACATTGGCTGATCAGTGCTTTGGGGAAATGACTTAGGCTTCTGGGAATTGAAGTCCAAAAACCAGCATTTGGGAAACACTGCTCTATAGGATATACACAGACTTGTTTGTTGCTATGTGCCTACAAGCTAGAACTGACTTGTAGTGACCCTAACAGGGCTTTCAAGGTGCCAAGGTCTGGAACGTAGGCATCTGACAGGTAACATGAATGCCAGGACCCAGAGCAACCAGGTAGCAGGTCAAACAGTATCTCAGTCCAGAGTCCAAGTCCAAATAAAGCCAGAGATGCAGCATAGCCCAGATGGCAAAAACATAGTCCAAGCAAGGCAGAAGTCAGTAGACTGAGACAACAGACAAGGCAAAATACCATCAGGGACTGGAGGAAGGCAAGAATGGAATTCAAGATGCAAGGATCCAGGCAAGGCAAACAACAGTCCACAGGAACAGGACAGGGAGTCTTCAAGAGCAGAAACAAGAGCTTCTGGAGCAGAAACCAGGAACAGGACAGAGATCTTCAACAGCAGAAATCAGGAACAAGGCAAACAATCCAGGAGCCAAGCAACTGCAAGTCTGTTGACCTTCATTGCTGAAGGCAGAGTATTTTCAAGGGCAGAGGAATCATGAACCAAGCAGAAGTCTTCTAAAGCAGGAATCAAAAAACAAGGCAGGAGATCCAGAAGCCGAGCAACTGCAGGTCTGCTGATCTTCATTACTGAAGGCAGCCTTAGTGAAGAAGGGCCAGTTCTTATGCAACTAAGCATCCCAGGGTCTCCAGGTGGAGCTTAGGGGCCTTTCAAATACCATGTGACCTAAAATAGGCCACTTTTTGACCCCCCTTCCCCTGTGACTTTCCATGACCATTGACTAACACCCTCCCCCCTCCCCCTAAATCAAGTAGTTTCTCCATTTTCCCTGATTTGAAGAAAAATGGCAGAAGCATGGCTGACCCAGAGCCTGAGGACACCTGCTGCCCCATCCCTGGACTCCCACCTGGCCAGGGGGATTAAAAGCCATGCCGGCTCAAGGGGTGGATGACGGTCCTGCCCGGAGCCTGAGGATGCCTGCCGCCCCATGCCTGGACTTTTTTAAAAAATTGGAGATGTGACTTCATGCTGACCCTCCCCCCTTGTGACTTTATGTGATTTTTGGTTGACCCCCTCCCCCCTAAAATGGTAATGTGGTATTTGAAAGACCCCTTATGAAGGTCCATAATCATCCTCCAGGGTCTCAGGTGGGGGCAGTAGGGTGAGTGTCCAGTCCTTCAGGACTTAAAGGAGCAGCTACAACTCCTGACACAAGACAAGTGAGATATTTAAGGGATTACTTTATCAGTTCTAACTCCCAATGAGTTTCCATAGATAGGTGAGGAGTCAAATCCAGAACTTCTGAGTCTTAGTCTGTTATTGTATCCACTACACCACACCAGTTATCCCATATAGAGAATTATCACATATGTAGTCCAGTCATTGATCCATGTTTCCAAGTTTTGTGGGCTGATATATTGCACTCTGGGTTCTTTCTTTATAAGTATTGAACTCGTGAAGATGTTGATTTTTTTCTTTTTCAACTAACAAAACAATAACAGCAGAAAAAAAACACACTCCAAGGATGCTGCAAAATGTACACTCTTGAGTTCATTCACCAATACTGTGCTGAAGCAGAAATTGCTTATAGGAAAAAATGGAAGTACAATAGAACCCCGAATAACGTTATGACTTGGTTTCACAAGTCCTGTCGTTATCCGATTTTTAACGTTGTGCGATACATTGATCACACAATGTTTAAAAAAGCCCTGTTTCCCTGGAGGCTGCAGGAAGCCAGAACGTCGGGATTTGAATCCTGACATTTTGGCTTGCTGCAGCCTCCAGGGAGGTGGGGGAAATTTGGAAACAGCTTGGATCGGGTCTCCCCACGGGATTCGAACTCTGACATTCTGGCTTGCTGCGCTGCCTCAGGACGTCAGGGAAGCCCAGAAACAGCTTGGAGCGGGTCTGCCCACCTCCCTGCACCCGGCGGGGTGTGTGTGTGTGTGTGTCAAAAACCCCAAAATTGGTAAAAAAATGGAGTTTTTTTTAAACCAATTTTAGGGTTTCTGACACACACACACACACACACCGGGTCCAGGGAGGTGGGCAGACCCGCTCCAAGCTGTTTCCAAAGTTCCCCCACCTCCCTGAAGGCTGCAGTAAGGCAAAATGTCAGGATTCGAATCCTGACATTCTGGCTTGCTGCAGCCTAAAAGAGGGTGGGGGAACTTCAAAATTAGTGCGCATTGGCTCTAGGGAGGTCGGGAGACCCGATGCGCGCTAATTTTGAAGTTCCTCCGCTGGGTCCAGGGAGGTGGGCAGACCCGATCCAAGCTGTTTCTGGGCTTCCCCAATGTCCTCAATCAGTGCAGCAAGCCAGAATGTCGGGATTCAAACCCTGACATTCTGGCTTGCTGCACTGGCTCAGGACGTCAGGGAAGCCCAGAAACAGCTTGGATCGTGTCCCCTGCCTGCTCCAGAGAGATCAGAGGACCCGATCTACAGCTGCAGGGTGGCTGGGGAAGCTGACGGGGACTCCCTGTCGGCTTCCCTAGCCACCCGCCCTTGCCTCTGCAGCTGTGGGGTGGCTGGGTAAGCCGACGGGGGAGCCCCCCGTCAGCTTTCCAGCCTCCCCACCCCTGCCTCCGTAGCTGCAGGGTGGCTGGGAAGCTGAACGGAGAACCCCGTTCAGCTTTCCACCCACCCTGCTGCTAAGAACGACTGTATCGGATAACGTTAAAATCGCGTTATTCGATACAAGATTTTTCCGAAAATCTTGTAACGTTATGCGGTTTTAGCGCTATATGATACTCGCGTTATACGGGGTATTACTGTACAGTAATGTATTGCAAATGTCTTTTAGAAACAAAATGATGAAGAGGGGAAAGAGTCTCAGATATCTTTATTATCCAAGGAAGAAAATTCACAGCACAAAGAAAACAGCTCCAGGTCTACAATCATTAAAACCCTAAAATAAAATGCTTACTTGGTTGATCTGTGTTTAACATGGCAATATACCATATTTTTGGACCATAAGACGTCCCTGATCATAAGATGCACCCAGTTTTGGGGGGCAGGGAAACAAGGGGGAAATCAAGAAAAAATGGAAACACGTGCTGGTTCCCCCCAACCCAAGCACCGATCGTGCGCTGTGATTGATCTGTGCTTGGGTTTGAGGGGACCAGTGTGCATGCCCATTCCTCCCCACAACCCAAGTGCTGATTGATCACAGCACGCCGGTTCCCCCCAACCCAAGTGCCGATCGCACTGTGATCGATCGGCGCTTGGGTTGCGCGGAGGAATGAGCATGCGCACTGGTTCCCTCCAACCCAAGTGCAGATTGATCACAGTGCACAATCGGCGCTTTGGACACAACTAATGTGCACACCCGTTCCTCTCCACAACCCAAGTGCGGATAGCAGTGCAGGGGCGGCATGGCTGAGAAGCTGACCGGGGACTCCTGCCCCTGTGCCATGCCACACCTTTGGACCATTTCCCCCTACTTGGGGGGGGGGGAGTACATAGTTTGATGTGGCGGATTGAAGCATCAATTTCCATTGTTTCCGATCCCATGCCAGTCTCATCCAGGGCCTCAGCAACTTTGCCTGAATTGTTCTTCCCATCTGGTTGCAGGCCTTCCTAGTGGTCACTTTATGTCAAGTGGTATTCACTCTCTGATAGCTGTCATCCACCTGCCATCTTTGAAGCGGTACACATGCCCAGCCCACTGATACCTTGCAAACTCAATCAATGTTGACACTTGTTTTCCACCTGACCTTATGATAAATTTGATATTCGATTAACCTATCATATGTGTAGAATCCTTCACTCAGTTTCTCACCCACGACATTGATTTTTTAGTGTCATTTTTCATAGGTGCAGATGTTTCACTGCAATATAATAAAGTTAGCAGACAGAATAGTGGTGTTGACGAGTTCAGCTGAAAATAAAATAACAGGCTGAAAATAAAATAACAAACTGAAAAATAAAAACATAATGTCACTACATAGATTCATTCTTCTGGATACCCCTTTTGCGTAAACACAGATTCTATTACCTGACATTTTCCTGCCAATTGGGTTGAACCAAATACTTGATAGGAATTAGGTTAGACATTGCAGCAAATGTTGAACCCAGATTTTCATGATATCAAGTGTAGTTCTTTCCTCAGTTAGCTTATCTTAATCAAAGGAGTCAAGCATCACATTTCAAGCCCACTTCAGAGGAACTAAATCTAGAATGGTTTTAACCCACTGCTGTAATAGAACAAATTCCTCACATGTAAACCATTGGGTTTGAATACTTAATTTTCATTCCCTGTATTTTGATCATATCATGGAAATATTAGCTTATTCTTTTATTGCCTCTTTCTTAATTGTGCACCCAAACGTTCCAAATTCTGCTCTTTTGGATCAAAACAGAGCCCAACAAATTCCATCTGACACAGTACCTTGGTATTAGTGGTTGCCAAAAATCTTTTGTATATTTTTAGTGAATTGAAATAGTAGAGGGATGTGTGTGTATATTGCCCAACTGCCTGAGAAATAAATAACAACATTACATAGGAATTGTGATTTTATTTTAGTAGGCTTTTGTGTGTTTTTCTTATCTGAAGTACCAGACATAGGGCTTGTTAAGAAATAGAAGATGTTGCTAAAGTTGCAACCAGATTGCTGAGGCAGAAAAATTGAGCTAAAAAACATTTGGAGTAAGCAGGAATGTGGAATGAATTTCTCTTTTTATTAAGATTCTTATAGCTCTTCATATCATCTCCTGTGTGAATCTTATTAGTATTGGGTGAACCGTGGTGTTAGTGAACAGTCCATTTAATGTAATTGCCTTTTCCTTCCTAGGTTGCAACAGCCTATTCAGTCAAGTCTGGGTTAACCATTTACTTGCTTGTTTTTAATACAGTTTATTGGGGAAGGAAAGTGAATCATTAGTGGTTACCTTAGTGCAGGGATTCTCAACCTACGACCCATGGACCGGTCCACGCCACCATTTCATGTGGGCTGCATCGCCACTGCTGCCGATAGCAGATGTGTTTACAGCAGCCATAAATGCACCCACGGCTGTCACCCACGACAGCTGCAGATGCATTTTATGGCAGCTTTTACAGCCGGGGGAAACCACCAGTCCGGCCCGCTCAGCTGTCCGACGGGCTGTGGTCCATCCCGCGACTTTAAAAGTTCGAGAACCCTTGGCTTAGCGCTTCCATTTGGATGATTTTTAGGTCTTTCACCTAAATTCCATAACATATCAGACAGGGGAAATGATCTGGTGTGGTCGATTTTTTGGTGATCACACAATGCATGGAGAAGTGTGCTCTAGCCCAGCTGCAGTCCATGCTCTAACTGGACCTTTTTGGTCCAGTTGTAATATTTCTCCTATTGAGGGCTGGGCTGGAGCAATTCCCCAGCAGACAGAAGGGTTGCTTCAAGGGAGTTCTCTGCCATTAAGTTGTGCAAAAGCCCTCCTAGCCACAACTGCCATCTGCTTTTCGAGCAGTAGTTGTGAGTCCAGGAGGACCCCCAGGTTACGTGCCTGGTCTGTTTGGGGCAGAAATGTAATAAGAATTACATATGACAGGAGGGTGGGGAATCAGGATTTTAGAGATGTTTAGGTGGGACATAGCCAAAAATAGGTTGGGAACCACTACCTAAGCCAATAAAAATGTGACTCGTACATAATTCGATTAATTAATTACTTTTGGGGCTTTCTCTTCCCACTTCCATGTATTCTGGGAGTTGTTAATTAATTTGTTAATAGGCATATCTCATATGAGAAGTTCAGAGACCTTTTGCTATCAGCCTCTCAGGGTAGGAACAAGTTCAAAGAGGATGGTCTGTCTGCTACATTTACAATCCACCTTTATTCAGGTGAAATCATTTCCTAAAGTGTTTGTTATTGGTAGGAAGAGTTTTTAAGGTAAAACTTATGTTGATATGTTCCGTCTTTGCTTTGATCTGTGTTCTACTGGACTATAGCCTCTGAGAGCTCTGTAATTAATTTGGTCCTTGGACCTCCCTCCCTTCAGAAGATGGTCCATTGGAAACAATATGGAAGGACAGGGATGAGCAAGCACTAAACCAACATTTCCCTCCTGCCACTGGTATTGCCTGAGGATAAATGTGAAAAAATGGGCTTCTCTTGTTGTAACAGTGTGCAGGGAAGCTTTCTGGGCAGTGCTTTCCTTAATCCACAAATGACCATGCTGTTTGGAGATAAACCTCCAAAGTAGCTTCCTGGCAAATATAGCTAACCTCTTTGCCTTTTGAGAGAGAGAAAGAGAGAGAGAGAATTACAACTATTACCTGTTACAAACCGAGATCCAGGGCAATGCATTTTTGAACCACTGGTTACTTATTGCTGTATTTTTTTTGGACTCTGTAGAGGGGCCTTCACCAGCTTTAGTGCTTGTACAAAAAGGGATATTTTGTATGCATCTTTTGCTTATCTAGCTTGTCATGCAACATAACTTTCTCAAAAACATGATTAAATAATTGATTCTATGCTCTTTTGGAAAGTCAGCTCACCTTGCCAAGTATAATAATAGCTCTAGGTTGATTTGTAATATTGAAGTGGAAAGTGGAGTTATGGTTATTTGGAGATTGGATATTTCTGTTGATCTTGTCCTGTTATGCTTATTTTTCACATTATCAAAATATTCTTATTTACTTATTTTTTACATTTCTAGTCTTATTTTTCCCCCAGTGGGTACTCATGGCAACATAGATGTTTATCTTTCTTCATCCTTTATCCATAGAACAATTTTGCAAGATAGGTGGGATTGAAAGGGATTGGCCTAATGCCATCTATCCAGTGAGATTTAAGTCCGGTCCTTGGTCTCTCACCTATTCCAAAATAATTCATGAGTGGTGATGCAGATTCTCTTGGTGTGTTTTACAAACTGTGATACACAGTGATGGACTAGGGCTCAGGAAACCTGGCCTGAATCCTGCTCAACCTTGAAAATTCATTAGGGCACAGTTGACACTGCCAATCACAACCCTTAAACATCTCACTTACCTTAAAAACCTTAATAGGGTAGCGACAAGTGCACTAAAGTGATTTGCTGTGCTACGCAACAGGATTTTGGCCAATGTCTGTTATGTGCCATTGAGCCACATCTGACTTGTAGCTACCCTATTAAGGCTTTCAAGGTAAATGAGAGAGGCTGTGGTGTGGATCAAACTGCATCAAATAGAGGGACCATAGTCTATTGCCAGTCTGGCCAGGTTATCCTGCCATGGTAATAGAGTAGAACATGCTGCCATTAATTCAACACTAATCATCAGGCAGCAGTTAACTAACCTGGAAACCTTGAGGACTAGCTGTCTGGGGTAGCGAAGTTCACAGGGAAGAGTGATGGTCCCCAAGTGGATTAAATCCCATTTGAATCCATCTTGATGGAGGGCAGCAGCTTCATCAATATTCACCTGGGGCTGTTGAGGAATTTGTATGTCGAAGGCTCAGGACCAGAAAGTGACTTGCCGAACTGGATCAGTGGTATGGGTATCACACTGTGACGCAGAAAGCAAACGGAAGACTACTGCATTATATTGTACCCAGGACAATCTTAATGGCTGATCGCCATGAGGATAGTCAATATTTGGAATCAGATACGGAACTTGAAGAAGAAAAAGAAGTTATTGCAGTCTCCATCTGATTACCTAATCTGACAGAAGTGTAAAACAGGCAATGAATCAAGCTGCAGCAAAGTTGTATCACTTGGATTTGGCTTGCCAGTGTAGTCACCACCTTCCAGTGGCATCCAAATGTGGCCTTACCTTGATTGCATGAGAAATATGGTTTGGATCTGTATTATGTAGGATCAGAACTAAGGGCTTGTGTTTGTGTCTGAAATTTTAAGTGGTCTCCTCAACTGAGAAGAAATGAATTCTTCTAGCTCGGGTCAGCAAACCTGGCTCTCCAGGTGTTCTTGGACTTCAATTCCCAGAAGCCCAAGTTAGTTCACCTGCTGATCAGGGCTTCACTCATTTTCACTGTAAAGAACTTACCCCAGAATCAAATAAGGAGAAAAGAGTCCAACCAAATAGCTAAAATTGAAGTTGGCTGGGAGCTCCAGAAGGAGACCTATTTTTCTTCCTTCCATCCCAGGAATGAGTCTTAGGTTTAATTACAGCTGGGGATAGATTAATAGCTGACACCTGTGTTAGGATAAAGTAACCTTTGGGTGGTCTGTATCTGGGGGAAAATTAGCCCCATGATTCTAGCTCAGTGATGGCAAATCTTGGCACTCCAGCTGTTCTTAGACTTCAGTTACCAGAAGTCCAAGTCAGCACTCCTGCTAATCAGGGCTTCTGGGAAATTGAAGTTCAAGAACAGCTGGAGTGCCAAGGTTTGCCATCACTGCTCTAGCTCATTGGGTGAAGCAACATCAGAAGATGGGGCAAAGGGTATAATCATCCCCTTGGGACAGCATGGAGGCTGCTTTTGGGTTTGGCTTTCATGTGCAAATCGCTGAACAGGTCATTTTAGCCAGGTTGTTGGAGGCTTATCAGAAGGGTTACACCATGGAGTTCAGGGAAGTTTAGGCATCATAATAAAGGTAAAGGTTTCCCTTGCTCGAAAGCCAGTCATATCCGACTCTCGGGGTCAGTGCTCATCTCTGCTTCTAAGCTGAAGAGCCAGCACTGTCTGCTTCTGCAGACGTTTCCATTGTCATGTGGCAGGCATGACTAGACACCGGAGCGCATGGAACACTGTTACCTTCCCACCGAAGTGGTCCCTATTTATCTACTTGCAATTTCTTGCTTTCAAACTGCTAGGTTGGCAGGAGCTGGGACAGAGACGGGAGCTCATTCCGTCCTGCAGTACTCGGGAATCGAACTGCTGACCTTCCGCCTCCCAGTCAGCGTCATAGACAAGGGGAAAGACTGATGCACTAGTTTGGCTAAACAGCCGCAAGGCAGTTCCAGGTTCCACTCTTTTGCTGCTTTCAAAGTGGGCAGATTTTTATGCGGACTGAATGGCCTGTAACAGCTTTTAATTTGTAATTTGGCAGTTTTACTTCCCATTCCTCAGTCTGTGAGTGGATGACGGTGCTTTTCTTTTGAGTGTCTATGAGTCTCCTGGTTGAGCCTTTTTTTTTGTCCTGTTTTGAGTTTTGTTTTTAATAAAGTTTTATTTGACAAGCCAGTTTTGGTGCCAAGACATCAATGGGGTGTTCTGGGGATGCTAGATTCCAGTCATGGTTCTCGTTCATCTGGCTGCAGATGGACAGCAGCCACTGCTCATTTCAGCTACTGAAAGGAAAAGAAAGGAAAGGAAACGTGTGTTAAGACTGAGCAAGGTTTTGCCTTTCTCCCTTTGGAAGGATCACTCCTGATTTGGAGAGATAAATAGCAGGAGGGGCGGAGAGCTCTTCCCCTGGTTGGAGCATGGAGGTGACTTTGGGTGCCTGAAAGCAGCACCTTCTGGAGCTTGTGAAGACCTCCCTTGCTACCTCAGTGTCTGTCTCTTCGCAGTCCACTATACTGGCAGCAACAACTTCCCAGGGGTTCAGGCATAGATCTAGAGTAGGCCTTCTTGAAAATGTCAGAGGTTGAAACTGGGATCTTTTGCACAGAAAGACCTGTTGTATAAGATAGACTGGTTTGTCTTGAGTCCCCTTAGCTAGAATGTAGGAAGAGAAACAAATGGCACAGGTGTTTTCTGGTTGTAATACTCATGCCACAATTATTTGTCATGGAAACACTGAAATCTGCCTAGGGAAGAAAGGGGATAAATGAAATGCTTCTGGTGGGGCTCTTAGTTTTGAACACGTTAACTTAAAGGATGCCTGAGCCACTTAAGACCTCTAAAGCTCTACATTGTAACAAGCTAATCTCTGCCAACCAAGTGTAATTAGGTAACCGTTGATCCATGTGACAAGGGTGAAATAAGATTTGGCTTGTGTTCATTGAAATTCAGGCAAGCATCATGGCTGGGGTTATATGTTAAACCACACGTAAGATAAATGTGCAAAAATCAGTTTTCTATTTAAAATCTGTGTCTTGCAAACAAAGAAAATTGAGAGATAATGCATTTGACAGAGATCTTACACTATTTCCATGTAATCTGAGCTTGCATTTGGCTTGAATTAATGCTCAAAGTTCCAGCAAGGTTTTCAGTGCTATGTTTTGTATTCAAGGATTAAAGGATCAGTTTGGGTTTAGGTTTTTTTTTTGTTGTTTGAAAAAATGTGTTAATACTATTTTCTGAATGAATTCAGTGTGCTAAAGACTCTTGATACATTGGAACTCACATGTGACAAGTGGGAGTCAATGTTTGTGGTTGCTTATATCATTTACAGTACTGTATTTGCATTAGAAATGCAGTTTGTCAAAACACAGGGGTGAAGTTCTCCCTTTGTTTTAAAAAAATTATGGTAACATTACAGATATTTATATATTTCTATTGCAACAGAACACCTGAAAGTTGCGATTAATTTTTTCATTTGATTAATAGAACAGGGGTTCCCAACTTTTTCACACCGTGGGCCAGACCATGCCCCCCCCGACAGCTGATTGGGCCAGTCATGTGATTTCTCCCACTGTAAACACTGCCATAAAAGATGTCCATGGCTGTTCTAAATGCATTTATGACAGCCGTGGATGCATTTACAGCAGGTGTGGGTGCATTTATACATGTTATGGGCACATTTTATGGATGTCATAAATACATCTGCTTCTGGTAGCAGCAAGCCACATGAAATGGCATTGTGGGCCAGATCCAGCAAGCAGGCCATAGGTTGGCCACCCCTGGCTTAGACGATGAATCAAATAAAAAAGCCTTGATTTGGATTTAAAAACTGTATTTTTACCAGAAACCTCAGATCCTTTCTCTAGTCTTGGATACGAACTCAGTTGGTTTTGAGAAATCCACAGTGCTTCGTTTTCTGATCCAACAGGGTTTTGGAATTGATACTGACTATACTATACAGAAATCTATGTTTTGTCAAGTGTTTAGAAGATAGCTACAAATGAAATATGATAACAAATTGTAACTCCAGCATTTTAAATGAGTTGTGATTATAGCAAAATTAATAGTCGGCAATTATGAGATTTTTAGTCCTAAAATATCTGCAGTGCTGCAGATTCCTCATCCTCTCTGTAAAGGAAACTGAGGTTGGGATCTCTGTAAGAAGGAAAGAGAAATCTTTAAAGCTGTCCTTGTTACTATCCTATTATCACCTTAACAATGAATTTTGACATGTGTTAAATCAACCCACAGACATTCATCGTACTGTTGGCATGATCTCCTGTTTTGAACTGGTGAGACTGACAGAAAATGAGCCAATTCAGTGCTGAGGCCTCAGTTTATTCTCTATCATGGCTGCAGTACAAAGACTGCTGTTTGTCTTCATTTCCCAAAAGATTGGCATTTGAATGACACATGTAAACTCCTCTGAATGGGGATGTATGTATAATCAGTAATCAGGTAATTCATCCAGCACCCTGGGAATGAGGCAGTGAAATGTGTAACCTGATTGTAATTTTGGTTCCTCAGAAGTCTGATTTAAAACAGGCAGACTGTCTTAGGTAGGCATAGGATTGAGAACTGAACTCACCATTGACTGATGTCTCCTGCAGTCCCTGAAAGCCACAGCAAAAGACTGTATGCATTCATCTTAAATCAACTGCAACCAATCTATTCACTTGCAGCTACTTTTTATTACTGCTTGGAAGGTAATTCTAGCATATAAGGAATAGGTGAATAATAATAATAATAATAATAATAATAATAATAATAATAATAATAATAATAATAATAATAATAATAATAATAATAATAATAATAATAATAATAATAATAATACACTATCACAATCAAAACAACTATTAATGCAAAATACTTTTCAAGACATTAATTATTCTTTCATTGTTTCCCTGAGGTTGGTTCTCCAATACGTAAAAGTTTCATCCTACTTTACTTAGTGCAGGTGAAATTTTAGAAAACCTGCTTTGTCACTCATAATAGTGCAGGAGGAAGAACGTAGATACAGTACTGAGGAGTGGAAACGTCCCTTGTCTTCTTGTAGCAAGGAACTTACGATATTCCATAAATCAGAATTTAGGATTCAGAAGTCTGTCCCCTTCCATTTTCCTTCCTGACTGAAACAGGTAGACTCTTTCCTGGCAGAGGACATGTGCAAAAGCATGGGAACAAAGGGCAGGGCATTTCATTTGGACTTATTGCAACCTAGTATCATTAGTGGTTAAGACACTGAACTTGATGACTGGAAGGTCGGCAGGTCAGCAGTTCAAAACCCGAGTGCAGCACAACGGAGAGAGCACCTGTAGTCTCTTCCAGCTCCTGCCAACTTAGCAGTTCAAAATTGCAAGTAGATAAATAGGTACCATTTTGGTGGGAAGGTAAACAGCGTTCCATACATGTTTAGTCATGCCTGCCACATGTCCACAGAAACTTCTGCAGACACAGACAGTACTGGCTCTTTGGCTATAAACAGAGATGAGCACTGAACCCTAGGATCAGATACTTTCGAGCAAGGGTGACCTTTACCTATCAGTCTACAGTGATTTCTATATAACAAAAACTGATAAAATTCTTTTTTAAAAAAAAAATGGAAGCGAATGAAGGAAAGAAGGGAGCAGGAGAACAAAAGATGAAAGGAATGCAACAAATTTTTACAGAAATTGTTTAGCTTTGTAGATACCCTGGACGGAGAGAAAGACAAACAAATGAGTCTTAAGCCTAAAGTATCTCTGAAGGCAAAAATGTTGACTCTGACACTGTCTTGCTTTGGGAGCATCAAGAGAAGGCAAGATTCTTTGGAAAAGAAAATAATGCTGCAAAAAGTTGAAAGAAGCAAGCAAGAAAGCCCAGAAACGAGATGGATTGGTTTTATAAAGGATGCCACAGGCCTGAGTTTACAAGAGCTGAGCAGGGCTGTTGAAGACAAGACATTTTGGAGATCTCTCATTCATGGGTTCTCCATAAATCCAAGGGCTATTTGATGGCAGAGAACAACAACATACTGTACCTAACTTATCAGTGTATCAAGATGTATTTTTAGTCTCTCTCCCATGCATGTAGTCAGCTTCCTATTTTAATGCAATATTAGATACTGTCCTTCAAAATGTTGCAGGGGGGAGAGGAAGACATGGGAGAGGAGAACAAAGTGGAAACAAGCCATTTTAGTTTGGCTGACATTTGCTAGAAAGGAGATTAGTACTTCATTTTCTTCACAAAAACATCTTAAGGATGGCCACTTAGTCACACACTTTTGATTTGCAGTTCATCACATTTGATGTAGACTGCTGTTTGCTTCCACACTAAGGGCATTAAGTGTGCCAGACTTCAGAGATGAGAAGCTTTTCAGGTGCCTGGAAAGAAGTTTCTTTGCTACTGATGTTCCTCCAGTAATAAACAAGCTTTCTGGTATTATACCAGGGATGACTGGTGTCATGGAACAAAGTTTCAAAATTCAAAGTGTTCCCCTGAAGCCAACGTGCTGTTTTTAATGCCTGGAAATGCCATCCACAGAAGGAGCTAGCGAGAAACAGCTGCAAACCGGTATCTAAAATGCACTCTTCACGTGGTCATAATGTAGATCTGAATCCTGGCTGGCAGTACCTAGTTTAGCAGACTCAGGATCTCTAAGTTCTCTTACCTGTCTAGAAATAATTGCTAGATCCAGATCTAGAGATCCTCTAGTTTAAAGGAAATAATGCAGTAGTGACAGTCCCACTGCCTTCCGTTATAAAATGTCTTCTGTTTGCCCCTTTCACTGGGGTCCTGCTTTGCACTGCAGTGTGTAGGATTCATTTCTTGTTTTATGGTTTCCAGTTTACCTTGACTCGTACTTCTCATGTTCCATGCTCCAATTGTATGTGTTGTGCCGTGTCGAACTTTCCTTTCTCTTCCATGCACATGAGCCACTACACATCCTTTTGGCTTCAGTTTAGTTGTCTCATTAGCAGTAGCAATATTTGTTTTTTGCTATCTCTCAGCAGTGAATTGATCAGTTTCTGATCTGGGAATCTCAGCTTCTGGCATTGTCTCTTGTTTCATTTTGATATGTCTCATCACAGGTTTTTCTTAGTAAGTTCAGCAAAGGTTTACCTTTGCCACCTACTGCACAATACTGATAAAAGTTAGTTTGAATGTCATTGGCATTGCCTCCTCTGTCACTGTCACCTTCAATTACCCAGCAGCAGTTTCCTTCATTAAGGTTGCCTCAGCTTTCTTTCCTTCCAAAGTTGCTAAAACCCAGCATGTTGGGGGCAATTAACTTGTGAACCACCCAGAGAGTGCACAAAGCCAGGGATGGCCAAACTACAGTCCATGGGCTGGACCCGGCCCACAGCACCAAATCATCTGACCCACGCCACCTACACCACTACCAGAAGCAGCCACACATGCACAAAATGCTGCTGTAAATGCACCCGTGGCTATTGTAAACATGTTTACAACAGCCATGGACACATTTTATGGTGGGAGGAACCATGTGACTGGCCCACTCAACCACGTGACCTGCCTGTGGCATGAAATGTTTGGGAATCCCTGTACAGCAATACCTCAGATAACGCTAAGACTTGGTTCCACAAGTCTTGGTGTTATCTGATTTTTAGTGTTATCCGATGCATGTTAAGATCCTATGGGATGGATCGGATAACATTAAAGCTCCATAGAGATACATTGTAACCGCACAGGCTTTAGCGGTTGTTATCCGATCCATCCCATAGGACCTTAACGTTATTCGATCCAATTCTCCTCCCCAGATTGCTTAACATTATGTGATTTTAGCGTTATCCGAGGTAACCGTTATCGAGGTATTGCTGTATTAAGCATTATGAGATGGTGTAGATAAGTACTATAGCTATTACTATTCTTTTTCTTCTGTAAATGTGCCAATAGTTCTCACATATTACTATCAGCATCATATACACTCAAGCTGAGATTTTGAAATGTCATTGAATATGGTAGTAAACTAGGGTGGTTTAGTTTTCAGTCTGGGGTTTATAATTACACTTTTCAGTCTGCTATCAGTCCAACATGGCTTCTTCTAATGCTCTCTTCTGTGCCAGGTGAAACTACAGTAAAACCTCGGATAACGTTAAAACCTGGTTCCACAAGTCTTGGTGTTATCCGATTTTTAGTGTTATCCGATGCATGTTAAAATCCTATGGGATCCATAGAGATACATTGTAACCACACAGGCTTTAGCGGTTGTTATCCGATGCATCCCATAGGATCTTAATGTTATCCGATGCAATTCTCCCCCCCCAGATTGCTTAATGTTATGCGATTTTAGTGTTATTCGATACTAATGTTATATGAGGTATTACGTATATCTCTTACATGGTTAAGAAGCTCACATTCTTAGCTAGAAGGCTGGCAAGACAGCAGTTTGAGACCCAGGTACTGCACAACAGATTGAGCACCTGTATCTGTCCCAGCTCCTGCCAACCTAGCAGATCAAAAGCAAGAAATTGCAAGTAAATAAATAGGGACCACTTTGGTGGGAAAAGATCTTGGGGACATAAAAGGAGCCTCATTTGGGCATCCCCTGTGCAGAGTTTCACCAGCAAAAATCCTTTCAATGCAGAATAATTTTTGACATGAAATTATATTATCTCTTACATTTCTGTGTTTCCACCTGCTGTTGATGATACAGAATATTAAAAGGAAGGGGGGATATTGCCAATTTTTCAAAATTGTCTTCCTGAGTGAGTTTGTGAAAGAGTTGTCAACTCTTTCACAAACTCACTCAGGAAGACAATTTTGAAAAATGAATATTTCACAGAATTATTGGTGTTCCTATTTTGGTTCTGCTTCTGTGCCTTTACTATCAGCCTGACATAGGGAAATTTATCAGGCAATACTTCTTTTTTCTAGTAGAGAATAGTGAAACACTATGCCTTAACTATTTTTTGCACATCAAGCCACTTTTAGGGATACAAGAATGGCCATGGGAGGAATCAGTGGGAAGCTTGTAGGTTATCCATCTGAGAGCATGTCCAAATAGGGCTGAAGTTCTCAAGGATCACTTATGGCAGTCACATCTCTCTCCCACCTTGAGCACTCCCCCCCCCCCAAATTGGGTCAGTGCTGCACTGTTTTGCTGGAGTACCTCTAGGGCTGCTTTCCTTTTTGAGCATTCTCTTTCGGAATAGTCTGTAGCTTGAGCAGGCAAGTAGTATGTATACTCCTGGGTGGATCTGTGGGTGGTGTTGAGGTGACAACACTGTGATATCTGTAGTGGGTTGTGAATTGGATGACGGAGAAACACCTTCTATTTTAACTTTTTAAAAACTTCCTCAAGTGATGCAGCTCATTAGTCATGCATCACTTATTTGCTGTGTCACTTGTGAATAAGTGGTGAATTTCCATTATTTTGTTATTATTAACTTCAATATAAATGTTTAACTCAAAAGGGAAAAATTGTTGTGAAATCATCCTGATGTTTTCTTGTTGCACATTTGAATAGGTAATCCTGCTGTTTGTATCCACAAGTGGGAAGGGTATTTTTTTGCTGGATATACTGGGATGCCCAGTGTCATTCTGATACTACTGGTCCCCATACATCTGTAGTGGCTACCTGACATCTTGCGCCAGACACCGATCCTTTTTTGCCGATCTTTTCTGCCCACTTTACTCTTCCTCCCTCCCCTTTGTTCCACTCAACCACTTCTGTCAAAGCTTCATGTTTTTGCCTATCCACCTATTACAATGTGTGAGTGACAGTATGTAAGGTCCTTTGGGAACAGGTGGGTAAAAATATTGTGCGCACACACACTAACACTTTAAGCCTTATTCCGTTCATGCCATACAATACGGGCAATTAGCAATCAAGGTCAAACTGCTGTGTATAAAATGATCACACTTTGTACCGGTCTTTTGTGTTTGAGTTTCATTCTGCCTTGGCTTGGGACTGCATCAAAACACCAAACTCCCACTGTATCCTTCTGCCCGGATGCAGTGTACTGATATTGCCAGCTGAACCTGCAAACTGAACCTACAGATAACTGAACCTGCTGGTAAACCGAACCAGCGAACAGAATGCTGTTGTACCTTCACACTGAAAACAACGCTGGTAAGCCAAGGTACATAATTCTTCCGTTTTAAGTTACTTTATTATTTCACACAAAGTAAAGCCTTTTGAGCACAAATCAGTTTGTCATCTCTTCAGCAAGACCTGGCATTTTCTGTTGATGTCACTCACTCTGCTCTGCCAGTGTGTGTTCCACACGCCTGTCTGTCAGAGAGTTCACCAATATTTTTCTTTGAATATTTTGCTTTTGTGTTACATTATTTAATTGCAGATTTAAAGCAATAGAGGTGGTGGCGGCAGTCCAAACAGTAGATGATATCTTAGCACTATAGCATCATCCCTAAGCAGTAAAATATGTATGAGGAGAAATAAAGGAGGAGTTGCTTTGTTTTAACCATTGTTAATTTTTTTAAGGGAGAAAAAGTAAAAATAAAATAAGGAAATGACATAACACATAATAATGTGCTGCCAGGTGCCTTGCAACAGGTCTGGCCAGGTTATCCTGTTATGGTAATAGAGTAGACCATACTGCCAGTGACTCAACACTGAGTGTTGTGTGACAGTTAACTAACCTGACAACTCTGAGGATTAACGGCCTTGTGCGGCAAAGTCCGAGGGAAGGGTGATGGTCCCCAAGTAGTTTAAATCCCACTTGAATCCATCTTGATGGAGGGCAGTAGCTTCATCAATAATGGCCTGGGGCTCATGAGGACTTTGTGTGCCAAAAGGGCTCGGGACCAGAAAGAGACTTGTGGAGCTGGATCAGTGGTACAGGGGTTATGTTGTGATGCGAAGGGTGGATGAAAGGCCATGGATTATATTCTAAGGCAGTGGTGTCGTGCGGGCTTCAGCCGCCTGGGGCAAAGACAAAACTCGCTGCCCCCTCCATATAGGCTCATTGCCACCCCCAGTTAATCCCTCGCTACCTGTTCCAAGGCCCCTGGGGCAGACACAGGGCAGGGAGAGCCCCCGACAGCCAGCTGGGCGGCCGGCCGGGGGCAAGCAGCGAGCACACAGCGGGGCACCCATCAGGGGGAGGCAAGGAGGAGGCAGAGCAAGGGCAACCACGGCTGGCAGGAGGCAAAGTTGGGGCCACCTTCTGCCTGGGAAGTCTGGCTCCCTAAGCCCAGGCAGAGGGAGGCCAAAGCGGTGTGGACACTTTGCTGCCTCCTGAAAAGCGCCGCCTGGGGCCATCTGCCCCCCATGCTACACTTCTGTTCTGAGGACAGTCTTCATGGTTGATCACCATGATGATCGCCTGTATTTAGATTCAGATATGGCAGAAGAAGAAGAAGAAGAAGAAGGTGCCTTGCAATGAATGTCGATCATTTCCAGAGTTTCCTTGGTATAGATTACCCAGAAATGCTCTATCACCCCTTTTGGCTGTGTTCTGAGACCATGTTTTATGCCTAGTACCACACGGGATTGCTCTTTTCTTGTGAGGCACAGTGAGGATTTCCCCTTCCTATGACTGGCTTCAGGTGTTCCTTTTCACTGATCTATCCAAACAGTATTTCTTAAATAGTAAAGGTAAAGGATTCCCTTGTACAAAAGCCAGTCGTACATGATAAAAGTTGTCATAGCCCAGTTATGCCCTCTGTACCAAGTATTAAGGCAGGGCTGCCCAAACTATGGCCTGTGGGCCAGACGGATCTGGCCCCCAACACCAATTCATCCAGGCCAGGCTGCCCTTGCTTCCAGGAGTGGCAAGGGCAACACAGCCTGGATGAATTGGTGTTGGGGGCCGGATCTGAGCCATGGGCTGTAGTTTGGCCAGCCCTGGATTAAGCAGAGAAAATAGCTGTCTAAAAATCTATCTCATTCTGTTGCAAAACAGATTGCAAGGCATGTTTTACTTCTGCTTCCGGTGGGAGGAACCACATGACCGTCCCACTGAACAACGTGACTGGACCATGGCCCAAAAAGTTTGGTCACCCCTGTACTAAGGTATAAAAGGAGCCCTGCATTTCTTTGTTTTGGCCTCTCTTTGAAGCTGCCCAGTCAAATGAAACCTGACTACAATGCTCGCTTCGCATGATGAATTGACTCTAGTGCACATAAATGTTTTGGGAGCAAACACAAAACAAAATAGGGCAGAGGCATGGCAATAAAGCCTTGAGCAAAAGAATAAAAAAGCAGACGGGTCTCCTGTCCAGTTCAGGCACGGCTGATCTTTTAAGGAAGATGTGTTAGACAGAGTACCAGCTGTTGGGCATGTGGAGATCAGGGCAGATTATCAGTCTGAGTATGTATAATTCCCCAGGTTGGCACAGCAAGCATTTGTGGCACCTGGCCATTGAACATCTGGGTTGTTGTTTTAAATTGTCAGCAATAGGTAGCGTGCACTTGCAATGTCACCTTGGCTGGCCTCTCCTTCAGTCCAATTTTTCTAGTGTCTCCTTCAAACCATTGTCTCACCTAAACTCTTTTGGACTAAATTTGTTCAGCAGATAATCACAATGTTATGCTTTCATCTTCTTACTTCTGAATGTGACAAGTTCAGTTAGCCTCCTTTAGGTAACAAAGCTGATGTGCAGAGAGCAAACATAATACTGTACTGGCCATTGGAAAACCATGGGGGGGCGGGGGCGGCGGCGGCAGCAGATGGACTTTATGGGCATATACTTTCTCAGCTATTCTTGAGTGACTTATATCCTTCCATTCTTAGTGATAAACTACAGTAATACCTCTGATAACGTTTACCTCGGATAATGCTAACATAGCATAACGTTAAGTAATCGAGGGGGGGGAGAATTGGATCGAATAACGTTAAGGTCCTATGGGATGGATCGGATAACAACCACTAAAGCCTGTGTGGTTACAATGTATCTCTATGGAGCTTTAACGTTATCCGATCCATCCCATAGGATTTTAACATGCATCGGATAACACTAAAAATCGGATAACACCAAGACTTGTGGAACCAAGTCTTAGCGTTATCCGAGGTTTTACTGTATTCCTCTTCTTCCTTGTCTAGGGCAGTGTTTCCCAAATGCTGGTGTTTGGACTTCAATTCCCAGAAGCTTAAGTCAATTCCCCAAAGCACTGATCCGTCAATATACTGGCTTAGGCTTCTGGGAACTGAAGTCCAAATACCAGCATTTGGGAAACACTGGTCTAGGGCAAACATGAAACTGCCAAAATGAAGCCACCTTTTTGGTGAGTTCATTGTGCAGTTCCTTTCGCCTGATCTAGTGTGATAAAGATTAGCTGGCAATGCAAGGTTGCCTTTACCAGGGTACACCCAACTGTGGTTCAGAAACTACAATCTTCAAGGAGGCTCTTTCTGTGTACCCCAGTGATAACTATCATTCTATACTCAGAAAACAAAACAAAATAAACAAAACAAAATAAAATAAAAAACACAGTAGCATTTTAAAGACTAACTGCTATGTAATCTGGTACAAACCCATGATAAAGCAAATTTTCTGAATAAGCATGCATTACATAAATTTTATGTGCATACATAAAGCTAGTACAACAAGGAAAAGGCTAGAACATACCGTACGTCTTTCCTCTTATATCTAATTTCTGTGTTGAGAGAATGATTTTCCAGGGGGGGGATATTTGGCTCTGTGTGCTCTCCATCCTATTACACCAGGGGTTCCCAACAATTTCGTGCCGTGGGCCAGACCACGCCACCCAGACAGCTGAGCGGCCTGGTCATGTCGTTCCTTCCACTGTAAACACTGCCATAAAATGCATCTGTGGCTGTCATAAACGCATGAAATTGTCTGGCCTATGGGCTGTAGTTGGCCACCCCGTACTATATTACATTCTGAAATGATACCAGAGCATAATTTAGAACAGGCATTTGCAGCCTATGCCCTGTGGGATAGACCTGGGGCCCGATGCCAAATCATCCAACCCCCACACCCTCACTGCTCCCAGAAGCAAAACACATTCTGTTCATGTGCAGAATGTTCTGTGCATGTGCAGCACGTGTTTTACTTCCTGTTCCAGGTGGGGGAGGTGTGGTCAGGCCCATAGCCTGAAAATGTAGAGAATCGCTGATTTAGTATCTCAGAGAAAGACAATTCCTGATCTCTTTCAAGATGCACTTTTATAACCAATTCTAGGGAGTGAGCCCTACTGAATTCTATGGGCTCCTGCTGTGAGTAGGCATCACTTTCTCATCTAAATCTCTCTAATTGCAAAGCAGCTTAATGTTTAGCATCTGTGTATGTGTAGAAAGTTGAATTGCTAAGGCAGCTAACAAATGTATACTTAATTTGTGACAATGCGAGGCCCAATGATTAACAGTTTTATGAGACTAGAAGAAGAATACTGTATACAATTTATAAAGAATAGGAACCTGCAAGTGAAAGTAAAGATACAAAAGCATTATCAAGAGAACCAATTAGAGAAAATGTATACCCATTGGGTTTTTAAATGATTAGGCATGGGTCAAATTAGAGCAAATTTCTCTTGCAAGGCTGGGGAGAGAATACTTTCCAATAATGTTCAATGCAAATGAATTTGGCAGCTGTGACAATGCCTTCAGCAGAATTTCATGACAGGAAATGCTGGAGCCTAGATGCTTCTTTATTCATTGTGTAGAAAACAATAATGGAAGAGTCAAAATGAAAGAGGGAATATTTGCAAGTCAGACACATTCATTCTCTCACATTCCTGGCTATTTCCCTAAGAGTCCTGTTGAGTCAGCTTCCAGAACACCTAAAGTAAATGTTCTGTGACTTCAGTCGTCTCTTCAGCTGTCTGGTTTCTCTCTCTCTCTCTCTCTCTCTCTCTCTCTCAGACTTTCAAAATCACAGGGTTTAGCACCCTGACAGTTTAAAATCACCTGTATTTCAGCAGGTTAACACACACACCTGAACTGTGTATTGTGTATCCCTTGGTCTTGGAATCAATTTCAAGCTTGTCAAAACCAATGCAAATGTATTTTTGCTAATCAAGATGCCCCATTAGATCATACTTGTGAGAATGTGGCCTCTTTTTTTATCCTGCTAATGCTGAAGTAGTTAAGGATCTTCTAGTGGCTCCTTACCTGACCCTGCTTAGATCTGCTCCTGACTTTAGGCTAGAAGGTATAGGATAGCAAACCTGTGGTCTGTGAAGTGTGAATAATCCACCTGTGCTGACGGTCCTCCCAGGGGAGGAGGGAGATTAATAGTAACAGCAGAGCAAGGATTAGTTGACGTATGGAACAGGGTTTGTGATTTATTTTCTTTCTAGGACAATCCGGGATTAATAAGATCACTTATTAATACACATCAAGGTGACAACGGAAGATTCTGGAATGTTTTATCTAATCAAGAGATGGCGCTTTGGTACTTGCCTCTAGTTGCTTAAGGGTATTGGACACTGTTTTGTAGAGTTAAAAACAAAATGCTTAAGACTATCTCTGCACCTTGAAAGTACTGGTGACTTTCTGAAGCTTGTCTGTGCCTTTCTTTACTTGAAATTCATTCTATTCTGATTCAAAAAATCAGAGTGAGGTGTACATTATTAATCACTTAGGATGTGTTGCATTTTGCATTATGTTTACCAGTGGTGGGCTAAAAATTTTTTTACTACCACACTGTGGGTGTGGTATGGTGGGTGTGGCCAGAGGGTAAGTCCTGCGTTGCACCCAAATTAGGACTACTGTACTGTATTTCAAAACTTGGATGGGCAGAGGGGCCAGCCAGAATGTCTGCCACCGATTCTGGTGAACTGGTGCGAACCTGCTGATGCCCACCACTGATGTTTACTATGTTTTTCCACATAGAGATCTCTTGTGTAGCTTCAAATGTAAGAATCAAGTGGGACACAAAACAGCAGTGGTTTTCCCTACACCTGCTCACTTCCGATTCCTTTTATCCAGCCATTCTCTTGCCTGATTTTCTGTACAGATGTGGGTAATTTGTACCCTCCCAGATGATGTTAGGCTATAGCTCTAATCATCCTTAGCCAGCATAGCAGTTGTGAGCTGCAATCCAGGTATTGCTAGAAGGCCACAAGTTGTCAATTCCTTTTGTCATAGCTAGGTGTGATAGACAGCAGACAGGGCAGGATGGTCAAAGGAAGGAAGGTGCAGGAGAAATATCAGCTAATTCACCTCCTATTAGAGATGGAAAGATTGATTTTTTCAGACTACAGATCCCATTGACCATATGGCCTTGGGTATTCTGGGAGTTGTAGTGCAAAACACATTCCCCCCCCCCCCATACTACCTCCAACTTGATTGATTGTTTTAGAGCTACACCTAATGTTGGTTGCAAGGTCAACCATTAAAGAAGATCTTTTCTGGAAAAGCAACAGAAGCCAATCGGAGGTGGAAAAACAGAGGATGACAAGATGCTCTTTAAAAAACACATTGAAACCAATGCTGTCTTTCTGTCTTCAGTTCCAGGGAGGTGTGTGGTCACTGAGCACCGTCCTCTGTGATGCCTTGATGACCATGGATGTGATGCTGTGCACGGCCTCGATTTTCAACCTCTGTGCTATCAGTTTGGACCGGTAAGTACTTCTGTCCATTCTGTCTTTCAGCTGCTGAAGCACTTCCAGCTTCACTAGACTTAAGTTCATAGCTTTTTAGACATTTGCAGAATGCCTAGAATAGGGTGGGAGAAGAGGGTTCCCCAGTGGCCCCATCTCCCCGCCCCAATAAAGATTGCAATGTTCTCATCATTCAGAGATCTGTTGTAGCAAAGTTGGAGTTCTGTGGCCAGGTAAGAGCCATCAGATGGATCAGAAAAGGTAAGGTATAGCCCAGTGAGAATCGAGCTCACTTAAAGCAGCTAATGGGAAAATTCAAACACACACACACACACCCCACACACACACATGTTCTGTTCACCCCAAAACATAGGACATTCTTTACTTTTAAAGTCTTGGCAAGATTTCTGGCCATACCAGTTGACAACAGAGCTTTATATATAAAGCAGGTGCAGGCCACGTGGCGTTCTCCTTGCATCTCTGTAGGGTACATGCACTACTCTGGATGGCTAACAACATTAAATAAATCTGACACAATAACTTTATATAAAGAAATTATATCACAACCATAAAACAAATTTACATCAACTAACAATAATGCTAACTCAACATAATTCAACCTTGAAACTGTTTAATATTCTACTGCAGGGGTTCTCAATGTTATTGTGCTGTGGGCTGGACCACACACCCTCAGACAGCTGAGCAGGTCAGACATGGTTCCCCTGCCATAAATGCTGCCATAAAATGCATCTGTGGCATTCGTAAACAGTCACGGGTCCATTTATGGTGCATTTTCAGCTGGTTTTGCCACTTCCACTGCTGCTGGCAGTGGCGGAAGGGAGGGTGGCATGTTTTTGGCTGTTTTTGCCGCTTCCACCACTTCTGGCAGTGGTGGCAGGAGCAAGGGTGGTGGGCCACATGAAATGACACTATAGGCTGGATCTGGCCTATAGGCCATAGGTTGTGAACCCCTGTTTTAGTTCAACCCCAGCATGCAGTAACGAGAGAGACAGGAAAGACTAGCCTGACCTAAAGGAAGTTGTTTTGCATTGTTTGCCTGTAAGTACAATTAGAAAGGTTCTTTCCTGCCTATTTGCATGTGTTAAGGCCTTTGTTTTCTCTGGACTTCTCTCTCTTGCTTTTCTGCATTGGAAGAGGAAATATGTCTTTTTTTGCTCCTCCATCTTCCAGGCCACCTGGCTGGAAGAAAGACTTTACTTTTTTCTAAACCAACTTCAATACTTCTGAACACATGTATTTTCTGACCTCATTTTGTGAGTAAATGATATTTTTCTTTCTCTCAACTATCTAGTCCAAGTGTGTTTATTAGCTAGGCTAAAAAGGAGGAGAACTGGGAGACTTGCATTCAGACATAGAATTGTCTAAACCCTCCCCCCCTTTGCTGTGCAGGTGATACAAATAACAGAAACAATAGCCTAACATCACAGTTCCTAAAATATAATGAAAAAACAATTTCTTACAGTTCAGTAATCAGATTGATACTGAGGGAGATATTTGTTGGAACAGGAAAGACTTCAATCATTTCTTTTAAAAAAATTACAGCGGAAGCAGATCTAATTTCCACTAGCAACTCGTTCCATGTTAAGGGAGCCACAGCAGAGAACAATCTCAGTCTAATCACTGCCTCTTTTATTTCTTTAGACGTGACAGGGATGGGTGATTGTCCCCAAGTGGATTAAATATCACTTGAATCTATCTTGATGGAGGGCGGCAGCTTCATCAATATTGGCCTGGGATGGAGGAGGACTTTGTGTGCCTAAAGGGCTCAGGAGCAGAAAGTGACTCAAGGGACTGGAACAGTGGTATAGGTGTCATGCTGTGATGCAGAAGGCAAATGGAAGGCCACTGCATTAAATTCTCAGGAGAATTTTTATGGATGATCGCCATGATGGTTGCCAGTATTCAGAATCAGATATGGCACAGGAAGAAGAAGAAGAAGAATATGCAGTGAGAGGTTCCCTCGTTGTTCCATCAGCTAGAGAGGCACGCCTCTCTAGCACTAGGAGGAGGGCCTTCTCCGTGTCCGCCCCAACCCTCTGGAACCTCCTGCCCATCGAACTGCGCCTGCAGACAGAGCTCTTGCCCTTCCGGAAGGGCTTGAAAACCTGGCTGGCAGGACATATTTGGGGACCAGGGAACACGGGTTCCCATACTAAGTGGCTTACTTAGGGAGTGCCACTTTGGATCTGGACCAGGGGGATACTGGCGTGTAGTTTGCACTGTTTTTACTTCAAATAATTTTAGATAATCTTTTAAACTTCATGATTTTATATGTTTTTATCTTTTACCTCTGTTTTATGACGATGTAGGCCGCCCAGAGTCGGGTTCTCCCGAGTGGGGCGGGGTAATAAATTCAATAAATAAATAAATAAATAAATAAAATAAAGTATCTAGGTGCTGCAGGTATGATTTCTTAGGAAGAGCCGCTCCTACAGATTGCATGGTCCTAAACTGTTTAGGGCTTTGTATCTTGACATCAACACCTTGACTTGGCACAGAATACTATGAGCAACCAGTGCAAGCTAGCCAGCTCCAGACTGATACGTTCATAACAATCTATACCTAAAACCAATCTTGCAGCTGAAGTTTATCAAAACCTGTTGTAGCAACTTGTACATAACAATAATAGCAGCAAGCAAATTAGCCTTTCTAGCTACACTCTTGCTCTTTTACACCTTTCCTTTGGGAGTGCAGCCCTTGGGTTACCAAAACATTTGAAAAATGTTTCAGTCTTCCTCCTGAAGTAGTACCTAAACGGGGCTTCTAGGGTTGACCTTGCCATAACTTACCTTTGAGGATTGTGCAAAAGTTAAACAAGATGGTGATTGTCATGGGCATTGTGCCCTGGAGAGTGCTGTGAAGCTATTAAATAAAAGCAATGTTAAAAAACACATAAGAAATAGAACAGCAGTACTGAATTAGGTGTGTTTTTGACACAGATGCATCAAGGCTCACATGATTTACATTACTGTACTTTATATTGGTTTGATTTTTTTGTATGCCACAATCGCTCCCTTTGTAGAAGACCAGTAAGGGAATTAGTGGTTAAGAAGCTCACCTTGTTAGCTGGAAGGACAGCAAGTTGGCATGATGGATTGAGCACCTGTCTCTGTCCCAGCTCCTGCCAACCTAGCAGATCAAAAGCAAAAAATTGCAAGTAGATAAATAGGGACCACTTCAGTGGGAAAAGATCTTGGGGAAATGAAAGGAGCAACTATCCAGGGTATTGCAATAGTCCATCCAGGGATGGACAACCTTTTTGTGCTGTGGGCCTGACCATGCCTCCCGGAAGTGGAAGTGGACACATTTACAGCTGTCATACATGTGCCCACTTCTGCACTTACGACAGCTGTGTGCATGCGTGGGTGTGTTTTACAGCTGATGTAAGCACATCCACTTCCGGATGTGGGAGAGACAGTGATGGGCTGGATGGAAATGGCAACATATTGTATTGTATTGTAATGTATTGTTTGTCAGCCGCCCTGAGTCACCACGGCGAGTGGGCGGCAATATAAATTTGAACTAATAAAATAAATAATAAATAATCATGGGCCATGGCCAGTCCACAGGTCATAGTTTGGGAACCCCTGTTGGAGTTGGAGGCAGGGAGTCAGCTTGTGACTTGCCACCTGAATTCCTCAGCACCCACCTCCCACTCACCTCTAACTTCTTCAAGCCCTGAACAGAATCAACAGTGGCAGATACAACCCCTCGGGTGAAGACAGGAACAGAGGGAAGCAGCTATGTGAGAAGCCTGCGAGCTCATGAAAATCTAGCCTACTAGCCCTTCTGTAGTCTTTCGTTTGGTGCTCTTATGCATCAACCACCCACCCACTCCACCCCATTTATGACCTCTGTTCTTGGGGAGTGGCAGAGCAATCTCTTGCAAAGGGACCAGGTACCCTCGATCTCTCATGGGCTCTCTTTTGTTATAGGAATAAGGGGAGGCGTTGCGATTTTATTGCTTACTGCTTTTATCCTTCTGAGGTGACCTAGTGCTTTTCTGATTCAAGGCTGATTTGAAAACATTTCTTGGGGTGGAGAGAAACACTGTTTGAAGGCAACAGGCAGTCAGGTGAAAGGGACTAATATTAATAATTTCGTGTCAGAAATTGTTCTTGGTTGAAAGGGTTTTTTTGTGGAAGAAACTCCACTCAGGGAATGCCCAAATGAGGCTCCTTTCATGTTCCCAAGAGCTGGGACAGAGACAGGCACTCAATTCAACATGCAATACCCGGGTCTCAAACTGCTGACTTGCCAGCCTTCCAGCTAACAAGGTGAGCTTCTTAACCCCTGAGCCACCACAGCCCTTTTGGGGACTAACACCCCTATTGCTGCCCCTTTGCTTTGGATCAGGTGATCACACAAGGCAAACAGTGGAAAAAAAGCTATTCTAACCAGATCAGTTTGATTCCTGAGTACTGCAGGATGGAATGAGCTCCCATCTTTGGTCCAGCTCCTGCCATCCTAGCAGTTCGAAAGCAAGAAATTGCAAGTAGATAAATAAGGACCACTTCAGTGGGAAGGTAAACAGCATTCCATGCGCTCCAGTGTCTAGTCATGCCTGCCACATGACCACGGGAATGTCTGCAGAAGCAGACAACTCTGGCTCTTCAACTTTGAAATGGAGATGAGCACTGAACCCTAGAGTTGGATATGACTTGCTTTCAAGCAAGGGAAACTTTTACCTTTTAACCAGATCTGAGCAAAATGAAGTAACTCCTGCCAGCTGAGCTAAAAAAAGACAATTCCACATGAAAAGGACACATAATTCCTCCCTAGGCTTCTCTGTGTTAAGCTTAATGTCATTTAGTTACCAGTTTGTAATTCTTTTTCATCCGTGCAAACTGCAAGGCAAATGGTCAGTGTAGTTACCCCCTGAATCTGAATTTGGAGTATTATCTCCCAAGTCTCACTTTTCTGGTCAGGGATTTTAAACTGGTTTCCTTATCTGTTCACAGCTTGTCTGTTTCAGTTTCACTGCTAGCTAAGGGACAATGTTAATTAAATCTATGCATGCTAAAATACTTTAATACATGCTCAGCAGCTAGTGCTTTATTCTTTTTCTCTTGTTGAAGAAAAAAAGATAATTCTATTTTTCTCCGCCTCTCCTGTGGAATCTCTCTCTATACAGTCAAATTGAAGAGTTTAGGAAATTGCTTTTCAGGGCCCACTTAATTCTTGAATTCTTTGATCATTTTACAAATGTCAGAGGCAGCCTAATAAATGGAATGATAAAATGAGTTTGTGCTTCTTTACTCTTGCAGAGTAGCAAAGATAAATATTACTATATAATTTAACACAACTGTTAGAGCAGTATGACAATGGAACCAGTTACCTTGGAGGTGGTGAGTGCTCCAACACTAGAGGCATTCAAGAAAAAATTGGTCATCCATCTGTCAGATTTGCTTTGATTTGGATTCCTGCATTGAGCAGGGGGTCAGAGGCAATGGCCTCATAGGACCCTTTCAATTCAGTTATTCTACAATTCTTTGATAATCTTTGCCCATTTAAAGGCAACAATGTACTGTACCAGTTTTCTGCTACCTGTAATTTATTTTTATTTCCTACAATTTCCCATTTTTTCTGCATGAAATTCACTTAATGCAGGAGTTCTCAACCTTTTTAAGCTGGTGGCCAGGTCACGCTCTCAGACAGCTTTGGGGGCCATACGACCATTTTGCCCTTCCTCTACCACATGGCACTTCCTGGTGTGGTGGAGGCAGGGGGGGCCACATGAAATGGTGAGTAATTTGGCCCATGGTCCGCAGGTTGAGAATCCCTGACTTAAAGTAAGACAAAATAAAAGTGTTTGAATAAATGTTGCAAATTATTGTAAAACAAAGCCAATAACAAAATAGCAACAACCTCACCAACACAAGGATATGTAAAAGATCAAGATAGAAGGTAACCTTAGATATGAAATGCCTGTGCAAATACCAGAGGGTCCATAGCCCAAGGAAAAGGAGGAGGGGGAATCAGCCCGGAGGCTGTGGTAGTGCCACCATAGAGAACACCCTGTCCCTCACGCCTGTGAACCAGGATTAGTATCTTAGGGCAAGCTTAAAAGGGGCAATAAGGGTGAAGACGGTTGCTGAACTTAAAGTTGACACTCCAAACAACCTGATTGCAGAACAACCCCAATTGAACAACATGTCACTTGTCTCTAAAGAAATGTGCACTGGATTGCCTTGTTAAGAGTCAGTACCAAGCCAGCTGGCAGGGAATAGATAAACTGTGCGATTGAAATGAAATCAGGGTAATGTGTTTCTGTGTTTGTTTGCCAACGAGCATTCTGCTTGGCTCATAATGTACCAAATTCCAAAATGTGCTTACAAAGGCCATCCCATGCAGAATAGTATTGTAAGGCAGTCTAGAAGGATGGCATTTCCTTTACTGTTGTTCAAGTGGGTTCTATCTAAATCAACTAGAAATAGTAAGAAATCATAACAGTGGACTATTTGATTGTAGGGGGCCTGAGACTTTATTGCCACAAAATCAGCTGAATTTTGAAGTTGAGGTAGTTCTAGATCAGCCCCTTCTTCAAGTTAGAGGTGCCCACTTTTGTGCTCTCTTGCCCAGCTAGCATGGTTGGGGTAGTGGCAGTTGTAATAAGGTGGTTCAAGGGGCTGACTATAGATGTACATAGCAAAGACAACTGAGGAGGACAAAGAAAATGGAGGAGAAGGAGGAATGTCAGAGGAACTAATAGAATTATTGCAGTTATAGCAATTACACCTACCAATATCACTTAGTGCACTTTCTGGGTGGGTCACAAGTTCATTAACATTTTGCCACCAATACACTGGGAACTCATTTTACTGACTTCAGAAGGGTGGGATGCTAAGTCAGTCTGGCGCTCCACCAGAATCAAACTCACAACATTTTTGGCTGCAGTACAACAATTTAACCACTACACCAACAGGGCTCTGATGTTATGTATCCTTATGCTTAATTAAAAGAAAGTAAGGAGACTTGAGGATGCAATAAAATATTCATGGTTTGAGAACATATGTAATATGTTATTAAAGTAGGTGAAAATGAGGCAGTCATGTTTTGGGGAAGCCAGGGAGAAAGAGTGGCGTTGCTTCAAGGGAATGTGCTGACCAGAACTGGACAGAGAAAGGTTTCCAAATCAAGGATGAGCTAGGAAAAAAGACTGAGTGAGAAGGGCATTGTTTGTTCTCTTGACCTGCGATAGCCCTTTTGCACACTGATGGTGGATTTCTTTGAATCTAAGAGGTTCCTTTTAGGCAACATAATTGTCTGAATCAGTCCTTGAAAGGAGCCCTGTGACTTCACCCTGTTCTTTGTCATACAGGTGCATTGCTGTCTCCATCCCGCTGAACTACAACAGGAGACACATAGACCTGCGACAGGTGATCCTTATCTCCACCACCTGGATCTTTGCTTTTGCTGTGGCCTCCCCAGTCATCTTTGGCCTCAACAGTGTTCCAGATCGGGACCCTACATTGTGTCAGTTGGAGGATAATAACTATATTGTGTATTCCTCCATCTGCTCTTTCTTCATCCCTTGCCCTGTCATGCTGGTCCTCTACTGTGCCATTTTCGAGAGACTAAGGCGCTGGGAGGAGGCTCGGAAGGCCAAGTTGAAGAGCAGCATCTACTTGGGCAATCGGCACCTCTATTGCCCACCGCCGGTCATTGGCAGGAGGCAGTCCGGCATTCGGTTGGAAGAGCACGGCCTCTATGTTCGCTCTGAATGCCCTTATCCTAGGGGTTACGTGAGCAATGGCATCCAGACTGTATCCTACCCACACCTCAGGTATCTGCCACATGGAGGATTCAAAAGGAAACATGCCAAAATCAATGGCAGAGAAAGAAAGGCCATGAAGGTGCTCCCAGTTGTTGTTGGTAAGTGCACACTGTTGAGGTTATTAATGGGATGTTGAATCATCAGGCTGGTTAAAAAACAGGTTCAGAAAGATTTTTTTGTAAAGAATAAGCATACTATAAAACACATATCTTTTTGTTCTCTCCTGTTCTGGTTTCTTAACCGGAGAGATGGGTTGATTACTGAAAGGCTAAAAAGTTAGGGACGGGGTCTTGCTAATTTCCAGAGCTAGGAAGAGCTCCGTTTTGGGGCAGCAGCAGCTCCTAGGATCCCTCATCTGGTTGTACAAATCTATACAAATATTCCTGTATATAGTCCACACCTGCTTTCATCAAAACCAAATGAAACTCCACATGATTATTCAGGGGAGCTTTGAGATGTCAGTGAGGGGTTTAAGTGCCACAAAAGCAGCCCTGGAAGTCTGCATGCAGCCCCCCAAATAATGTCACCTCTTCCAGCCCTGTATACACACCTTTCAGAGCAGCAGATTTACCCACCCATGGAATGTCTTCTATATGTCCTTTTTGCACCCTGTTCTTAGGCTTGGTTAGGTAAATAATACATGCAAACCGTATTGCCGCTATGAGCATAATGTTGAGTGATAGGTGGCAGGAACCTTTCATCAGGTTAGCTCCTTCAGATATACACCTGTCATGCTTAATTTCATGAGTGAAATTGAGATCTTGACAGGCTCTCCCGTCAGGGTTTGGAGCAACAGTCTCTTATAAAAAGAATGGAATCAGGAATCCTACCTTTTTATGACATGTTGCTTCTGAGCAGATGTGCTACAAACCTGGTTCTTCCATGAATTGTTCTTAGTAGCTCTTGCCCCATTGAAATAAGAGAGGGACTCCCAGCTGTGCTGTCCAATGGAGGAATGGTTTCCCTTACTATCTGCTGACAATTGGGGGGAATCTGGATGAAACAAGCTCTATATGTTTTTCCTAATAAAAGAATAGTATAATTAAATAATGGATTAATTTGTATGAAGTGTCTTGCTGAGTACTATCAAATCTTCCATATAGCCTACTCTCAATTTTCTGTAGTTGCAGAATATACACTAAGAAGCAGATTAAATCCATTTTAATAGGGCCCTCATATCAAAATGATGCTGCACAGACACAGCTTTTCCTGAAAAGGTATTTTTATTTTTACTTGATGTGCAACATTTTGCCTAAAGTAGCTAAATTTCGGGAGACTAAGTGCCTCTGCTTAGCAAAACGTAACATTACCAACAGAGAAGTCATCTGTCTTTGTGATCTGATGAGAGCAGAGGTGGGAAATCTTTGGCCATTCAAATGATCTTGAGCTCCCATAATTCCATACTTTTCATCAGGCTATTCAAGATATTACAGTCACGCCAGTACATCTAATTCTGAAAATGGTTTTATAGCTTTTGAAAATGTTTTTATAGCTTTTCAGTTGACTGTGTCAACTGTATGACTGCTGTGTGAGATAGGCTAATGTTATTCCCTTTTTAATTTGCTATACAGTCAATTTTTAACAAAATAAACCGGATCCCCCAGGTCTATATCTATGGTCCACTTCGCAACATATCTGCTTTGTGGGAATTTGAGTAATAAGTGGCAGGAACCTTTCAGCACGTAGCACTTTCAGATACACCAGTCTTGCTAAATTTCATGGATTATTCATTACCCTTGAAATCTAGACACGCTTGTCCTTCAGAGTTTGAAGGTTTGAAGCAACCTCTGTGTAGAATCTGTTCTGTGCAGCAAATGTGTTGTGTGCTATTGCTTGTAACCTTACTGGTTTTTCTCTGTCCCTCCACTGCTAATTTTGTTTCATATCACATTGGTACTTGAAATTCCCTGCTATAAGGATAATATACTTCACAGAAGCAGCTTGGGCTAGTCTCTTTGTAGCAGCAAAATTGTGATAAGTGACAGTAGCTCTTTACCCAGGAGTCTTCTCCCTTTAACTTTCATCTAATGAGAGCATATGTTTTCGATGTGAACATGGAAGGCTTTTCTGACAGTCAGGTTTCAAATTCCTCTTGTCCATAGAAACTTACTGAAGGAAGAGTAGAACTGGTAAAACCATTCCTTCAGAATCTTACTCAGCTTGAACGCCATATTTGGGTTGCCATAAGACAATTCTAATTTGATGGCACATAACTAAGTAGGCTTTCAGCAGTTTTACATACAATTTCAGAAGAAAAGTGAACATTTGGTGAGTGGTGGATGAGGGAACCCGTTCTTGTCATAAATATTTGAAATTACAAAAGGGACATATTGTGCATGAAACCTGTCTCCTACTTTTTCCCTCACGGTGTATCTTTTTCTGTGACTTGCTATATTCAGGAAAAATTAATTGGCCGTATAATGGAACCCTGGGTCTGTAAAATCTCTCTTTCTTTCCAATAGTTATTAGATTAATGGCTTTCCCTCAGTCTCTCATTGTAGTTTATTTTTCTGGAGGCCTCTCTGCTAATTGTAGGTGTAAATTCATAAGCTTTCTGGAATGTTAGGTAAAGTTGTAACCAAAAATGCCTCTTTCAGAAAGGCAGAGCATGCTAGTATATTCCAGCCAGTTGTCTCCATCACAGCTGGAGACTATTGTAAAAGGTACCTTATTAAGTGAGTGCAGGGAAGAACATTGTAAACCAGTCTGGAAGGGTGGTTTCAGTAGATTGCAACTTCTGCTGTTTTGTGTTATGATGGGGGGGGGGGGGGGCGGCGGCGTTGAAAAAGACAGGATCCTTGTTCTGTGTTCAGTACAGCAGTCTAATCACATTAGGCATGCATTACATAGTTATCCTCAGCTTAGGGCTGAGTAGCAGACTGGAACTGGGGCATCTTGTACCAAAGATAGAGGGGCACTTTGGCTTGGCACTTCTGGGTAGGATGCTTTACCCTTGCTCCAATCAGAAGCTTCCTGTGATCAGCACCCTTGCCTGTAAAGGTGGAGAGCCATTCTGGACAATTATTTGCAACTTTGTAAGTCCTGGTACATAAAGTTTGAAATAACTAAGAACCAAGCGCTAGTTAATATCCCTTGGGTAGGGTAAACTATGACACATCTTGAGATCAACATCTGAGTGGGGGGTTGAAAGCATTTTTCTCACTCTTTAACAATTTAACTTGTAGTTTAAAGGAGCAAAAATTTGCTTAGTGTGCACCATTAAATCCATATTTTCCCTGAGTCTCACTACTGCCAGCAGTGGATTCAGCTGCAGGCAGATTCTCTACCCAGCCTTTAAGACAAGTCACAAAAAAAAAGAGAAAGAAACAGAAATGCTCCTTATTACACACTCCTGTGTCCTCCCACTTTGGAGAGAAGGTTTTTAATTTTTATTTTGTTATAAGTAATGCAACACATATGTGGTGACCTAATACAGTGCCATTAAAAAAAAACACCTCCCTCTCCTCCTATATAGAGCAGAGGAAGTGTTTGATTTACCTGTATCCTGAAGTGGCTGTCTTTTTAAGCCACTTCACAGTATGAGTAATTGACAGTGGGAGGAACCTTGATAGTGGCAATCATTGGAGATGAACCAAAATGGAGCCGTCCTATCTACACCACAAATGTAGAATCTCTTGGCAGAGACCCAGAAAAGTGTGATTAGGAACGCTCTGGGGATGGGCTGGTTTGTTTCAGCTGTTATACCATGTGATCTCCAGAAAAAAGACATGAACCAGCATGTCCCTGTAGTGCACCAAATAGTGGGCTAAATGCCCCTCTGATTACATTCTATGTGAGGGTCAAGCTGAATGATAAGATTTGTCATGCTTACGGCAGAGTACTGCACTGGTGAAAGATATGTTTTTGTTACAGCACATAACTTTCCTCATTTGTCTATGTTGCATTTGGTTTATATTGTTTGTCACTGGAAGGTGAAAATGAATGTAACTTAAAAATAAGGTATAGTTTACGATTCTAAGCTACCATCTTTGAGAAGTTCTAATGTGAGCAGTCAAGCAGGTTTTTAGCTAGCAATGCATTATCTTTACTATCTAGTTTTACCTTGTGATCCTTGCCTTTTGAGTTCTTGAGACAATTTTCAGTAACATAGCTCATTGAAACAGTAAAAATATCTAGGGACTTCCAAGTAAAGACAAGCTGTTTGACTAGAAAAAATTCTAGACATTTTACTCACGAATCTCACATATTATATGTCAGGAGTGCCCAAATTTTTCAGGCCATGGGGCGGTCACGTGGTTCAGCCGGCCGGTCACGTGGTTTAGTGGGCCAGTCACATGGTTCCTCCCACCGGAAGTGGAAGTAAAATGTGCTTTGCGATCTGTTTTGCAACAGGATGAGAGATATATTAAGCTGCCATTTTCTCTGCTTAAAACAAGGGTGTCCAAACTATGGTCCACAGGCCAGATCGGGGCCCAATGCCAGTTCATCCAGCCCATGCCGACCTCGGCGCTCCCAGAAGTGGAAGTAAAATGCGCCTATACAGACACATTTTAGTTTTGCTTCCAGGAGCAACAAGGGCAGTGTGGGTCAGATGAATTGGCATGAGGGGCCGGATCTGGCCCATAGGCAGCAGTTTGGGTACCCCTGTTATATGTGATTGCTGGCAAGATTTTTTTTAAAATACCTAATACCTTGTTATTTTGGTTGGACTTACATTGGTAGCTCTAGTGCAGTGATGGCGAAACTTTTAGAGACCGAGTGCCCAAACTGCAACCCCAAACCCACTTACAGTATTTATTGCAAAGTGCCAACACAGCAACAGGGGAGGAAGGAAACATTCCCATTGGGCTGCTGGGCAGAGAGGTGGGATGAACTCTGTGCTCAGGGAGGGAGGAAGCACTCCCATTGGGCTGCTGGGAAGAGGGGTGGGGCAAACTTTGTGCTGGGGCCACAGCACAGGTGCCCACAGAGAGGACTCCGAGTGCCACCTCTAGCACGCGTGTCATAGGTTCGCCACCACTGCTCTAGTGTGTGCCATCATTGAATCCTCTTGGACACAGGTCCCAAGAGGTAAAGATAAGGTGTTACAAAAATCCTTTTTTTAAAAAAACCAAATAATATTGCATGCCTAGGCACAGTGACTCAGGATGCAGAGGCTTTTATTGAACAACCAGTCTGTTTCATTATGGAAATTCCATGGATTCAGATTTGTCATCTTCCATTTGTAAAACTCCATTGCTTTCTCAGTGCTGCTTCTATGTTTTCTCTTTCTACCAAAATGTTATTCAAAAATTGAAAATAGAAGCACTCCTTAATGAGTTGTGCCATCTGTCTCTGGAAGTACCTGTGACAACTCACGCTGAGTAGATAGAGCCATGCAAGAAGAAGGTTTCCTGCCACTGTTTTACTCACCCATTGCAACATTTCAGTCAGGTACCAGAAAGAGGAAGCGTGGAACAGAAGAAGTCCATATTATAAGGATAAGATTTCAAGTGGGAAGAACTTGAGTAGGAAGCTAGTAGTTGCAGCTTCATGTTGTAGAATTACAAAGAGTAGATTACTTAGAGAAAGTGAGGAACTGTGCAGCTGTCTTGATGTTGTTGGACTAAAACTCCCATCAGCCATAGCCAAGATATCAAATGCTGAGGGATGATGGTAGCTGTAGGCAAACAACATCTTGAAAGTTACATCTTTCTCATCCTTTGTCTACTCCCATTTATTCTTGATTGTTTCAGGATGATTCTCCACTATGGGAACAAAGCATGCCAAATACTTTGATCTTTATATCCCTAAGCTCTTTTGCTACTGAGAAACAAAAAAATTAAAATTAAATAACTGACACCTGATTTCAAATAGTATCTGTAGCAGTCAGACCTCAACTTTTCTTTTCCTTTCTATCGCAGGTGCTTTCCTTTTCTGTTGGACTCCATTCTTTGTAGTCCACATAACTAGAGCTCTCTGTGAGTCATGTGACATTCCTGGCACAGTCACCAGCATAGTCACATGGCTGGGCTACGTCAACAGCGCCCTCAATCCGATTATCTACACTGTCTTCAACACCGAATTTAGGAACTACTTCCGCAAAGTTTTACACATATTCTGCTAATGCGGCTGGATTCCAAAGATACAGCTGGACTCTAAGCATAGAATGAACCATCTTGGACTCTGTAAAGAGCCTTCTTTGTATAGTTTATTAATAAAAGTTTTATTTCTTGATACATTCTTGTGTGTTTCAATCTTTTCCTCCTCCTTGAGTGACAACGAATGCTATAATGTCGGGAGTGCAGTGTATTCCAAAGAAATATTATTTATCTTTTTAAAACTGGAGAAGTTATTTTTAGGTTTGAATGTTTCCCATTATCGGAATTAAGTTTTCAGCATGAAAAACTGAATGTCCAGACAAGTTTTCTCCTTTTCAATATTTATTTATTTATTTAAATAGCAATGCACAGCATTTTGTTAAGACTAAATGGATATGAGTGTATCGATCTATGATGGTGAACCTTGGTCCTGGACGGGCACATTTTACTTCCACTTCTGGGAGCAACGAGGGCGGTGCAGGCTGGATGAATCACAGTAAACCCATTCATGTGGATTCATGGGGGATTGGATTTCTGGGAATTGAAGTCCAAGAACATCTGGAGTGCCAAGGTTCGCCATCATGGGTATAGATGGATCAAAGATAATTAAAAAATACTACAAAACTTCAGGTGTTCATAGGCAAGCTTGAATAAAACAGAACAGGTCTTTATAATCTAAAGAAGTAAAACATTATATGATATAATTTGTTCTATAATATGATCTGGGTAAATGCATTTTGCTTATGCCTATGGAATTATAGTGATGCATATTTCTCAAATGTCTATAAAATATAATCCAAGAGAAAATGAAAGGTAACCAGATGGCAAGCAGAACCGCTAATGCCGCCACTCAGAAATCAAGATTATGTTTTCATGTGCTTGATTTTACCCAGAATCACTGCTATAGAATGGGACCATGAATTATATTTTAGGAGTGGTGCAGATCCAGAAGCTATTTTGTCTGTGATCATTGGATTTTTCAAGAATCTTTTAATGAGAATGATAATAAAGGTTGCCCTTGCTTGAAAGGCAGTTATATCTGACTCTAGAGTTCAGTGCTCATCTCTGTTTATAGCCAAAGAGCCAACGCTGTCTGTGTCTGCAGACATTTCTGTGGACATGTGGCAAGTGTGCCTCAACACTGGAATGCACAGAACACTGTTTACCTTCCCACCGAAGTGGTCCCTATTTATCTACTTGCAATTTCTTGCTTTCGAACTGCTAGTTGGGACAGAGATGGGAACTCACTCCATCATGCAGTGGCCGGGAATCAAACTCCAACCTTCCAGTCAGCGAGTTCAGTGTCTAAACCACTTGAGCTACCGCAGTTCCCGGGAATGATCATAGGCAAAACAAAAAGTGGTAGATGAGCAGATCCTGAAAAATATTAGGACAAGAGTAAAAATGAAAAGAGAACATCAGAAGGTAAAGCTAGGCTTCTAAACACGTATGTTCTCCCTCCCCCTTCACTGTGCCATATTTCAGATCTGGCCAAGCATGTTATGCTGGGACTAGGCAGAAAATCTGCTGTGTTTGTTTTAAAAATCAGCATTGTGGAGCCACCTGCAGGTCAAAATCTTTCAGTGAGGCTTCCAGCATTTGACTCTTGTAACATTTTCAGTATACAGTACTGTATATTAGTCCAAGGGTTCACCACCTATGGCCCATGGGCCAGATTTGGCCCGTGGTCCCAAATAATCCAAACCCCGACCTCATTCCAGCCACAGCCACTTGAATTGGCCGCGGATTCATTTACAGCCACATAAACACATTTACTACAGACATAAATGAGTCCATGAGTATCATAAATGTGTTTACTACAGTTATAAATGAGTCTGTGGCCATCATAAATGCATTTACTACAGACGTAAATGAGTCTGCAGCCATCATAAATGCATTTACGACAGCCGCAGACGTGTTTTACGGCACCAGTTCAGCCCACTTAGCTGTCTGAGCAGACGTAGTCCGGCCCGTGGCTGAAAAACAATGAGAATCCCTGTATTAGCCTTTCTGCAATATATATTCCAATCTTGGGTCCTTCTTCCATTCAGAAATCATAAGAATTAAAGAGCCTGGTCTCTTAGCTCACAGTTAAGGACATGTCAGTTCACTATAAAACTTTAGGGAGGGAGTTTATTTATCTTTTTGAATTAATGGCTGAAATCTTGTTGTTTAATGTAAATTACAACTAGATTAGACCCATTTGAATCCATGGAATTTATGGAGGAGTTAACTCATCAAATCCTTAGTGACATAATGGGTCTACTCTAATGCAATTTACCTTACCAAGCAACAGGGTTTCAGGCACTGAAGTCTAGTTATACGGTAGGTTTTGAATCAGGCTGTACCCAATCCATAGTCTGCAAATTTATTTGAACACATGCTCTGATTACTTTTTATGATTTCACAAGTCTTTATGGTGATTCAGATTCTGAAGTGATATTAAGGAAGGTCTGTCCTGCCATCTTGAAGAAGCCAAAGTTAGTGACCAGTTATTTCAATATAGGCTGGCTGGTAATATACCTTAGTTGAGCTAACTGATTGAATAGGTCACAGTGGATCAGTTGCAGGGATAATTGGAGGAAACCAACAGCCATGACTCATTCCAGTTGGGGTTCAGATGGTGCCATGGTAGAGAGACAGTACTAGTTAGGGAATCAGACAAGGGCAGTACATCCCTGCTGGTGCTCCCTGATGTCTCAGCAGTTGTTGATACCGTCAACCAGAGTATCCTTCTGGAAAGGTTGTTGGGTATAGGGATTGAAAGTCTAAGCATGAAGCTAGCTCCAGGCTAGAGAATACAGCTTGGGTAGGTAGCCTTGAGCTCTTGGGTGCTCCCATATGGGTTGCAACAGGGCCTGGTCATTTCCCCAGTGTCATTTAACATTTATACAAGGCAGCTGGGTGGGAGGTTCCATGTGTTGCCATCAATACACTGATGACACACAATTCTATCTACTTTTCCTCTTCTGCAGTGGATACCTTCAATGTTTTGAAGCACTGTCTGACCTCAGTGATGGAATGAAGGTGAACAAGTTGAAGTTGAATCCAGACAAGATGGAGGGGCTATTGTTAAGAGGCTCCCTTGCTCATCCTGGAGGATACTGTACTGTAATGCTCTCTACGTGGGGCTGCCTTTGAGGTTGGTACCAAAATTTCAGCAGGTTCAGAATGCAGCGGGATTAGAAATTTGATCATAATCCCCCAGTTCTGGTAGGTCTGCATTGCTGCCTGTGCTTACCATGTCAATTTCAAGGCTTTGATGTTAATATTTAAAGCTTTAAATGGTCTGGAACCTCAGTACCAATCAGAGTGCCACTCCTAGAGAACTTCTGCTCATCCTATCCAATCCTTATGAGCCTTGAAATTACAGATGGCCACCCCAAGAGAGGTTAAATGAGTTGACTCAGGATTGTGTCTTCTTGGTAGTAGCCTCATTATAATGGAACAAGTGAGATGGTGAGATTCATCAGACTTCTTCCCTCCAGACTTTTAAGAGAGGTTTAAAAACTGAACTTAAGGAAGTCTTTAGAAATATCCTCTCCATCACTGAGGTGTCTAAATGGTGTTTTACTTAGTTTTTTACCACTGCTGTTTAAATTGATTATGGGCTGTTCATTTAATAATATTATTATTAATTATATTGATTTTACTAAAGAATGAGATTTGTCTGCCAGTTAGATTATTTTTAGGGTCTGTTTTCTGTATTTTATTTTATTGCATTGAATAGTGCTAGATACTAAATTGGGTGGTATAATAGTACTGTATTATAAATAAATAAACAACTTCAGCAAAATCAAAATACAGTACACTGCAGAAACTTCAAGTCCTCCTTTGCTGCTTCCTTGCAACAGAATAATTCTTATATTCTATCCTGTCAAAAAATCATCTCATCTAGTATCACTTCAAAAAAATTGAAAAGATAGTTCCCTAGCTACAGGTTGAACTTGAGCATTCTCATCAATAGTTAAATCTGCTGAATGGAAAAACTCCATAGTTACCTATTTTGCATTCTCCTCTATCCAAAACAGCTAGTACACTTTTAAAAGGAAAATATATTTCTGAATATAGAACATCTACTCTGTAGTGCTCTAAATATATAATTAAATCTGAATTGCCTCTGAAATGACAAAAACTGAATAACAGATTTATTATGAGATAAAGACAGTAAATCAAAAAGTTTATGTTTTTCTTCAAAATCCTGCTTGGATTCTGGCAGCAAAACAAGATGCTTCAAACACACACTAAACAAACTTTAATCCAAGCACTGCCCAGTTTAGAGCATGTCTAAATTCTTTCAAGTTCGTGAGGCTCAGACCAAGCATGGTAAATCCACAATTCATGGATGCTGGAGTGCCCCAGTGCCCCCCTTTAGAATCCCCATCAGGGGGATTCTACTTTTTAAAACTGCACAAAAATATGGTGTCCCAAGTGCTTTTGGAAGCTTTGGACATTATATGTGAGAGGCAGCAGCCTTCAACAGCTGCTTCCCCTGTGGACATTGTTATGGTGCTGGATCAGCAAAAGAAGGGGATTTTCCTCTTTGATCACCAACCAAAGCTGTGGCACATTCCCCTTTCTTGCTGATCCAGCACTATAACAACCAGCAGGGGAAGGGGATGATTATACTTTCCCTACTGCTTTGTAGAGGAGCAGGGAAAGTGTTTCATTTGCCCACAAGGTGAAGTGGCTTGTCAGCCACTACTTCACCATACAAGCAAAGGGTCATTTAGAGTATCTGTAGAGGAGGAAGCTGGGTAAATGTAATTTAGCCTCTCTCTCCTCCTCTACTGAGCTGAAATTCAGCAAGCCCAGACTGCCCCATAAGAGGCAGACTGGATATGCTCTTAAGGGCTGTTGCACGGCTTGAATCTCCACCTCTACCTACCTCAGTCATTTCTCCCAACATATCTGACCTGACCTATCAGTAGTGCACTGTGATAACTTCTGAAGTATTGAAAGGTAAATCCTTTTAATGGCTAGTTCTCGTTTTTCACATGCTGTTTGTGGTCTCACTCCTAGGAATCATATAATTTTTTTCCAGTTTTGTTAATCTATGGCTGTGGAAGCCTTGAGAGTAAATAATTTATTATTATATTTGAATCTATATGCCACTCAATCAACAATGTGACTCAGGGCGGCTCACAACAATACCATATCCAATACATTATACATATATGACAATACAATAAAATAAGATACAATTAGCATACAGTAATAGAAATAAACCACAGTATCAAAAACATCACATAAAACATCACAAATCAACTGCCATCATAGAACATTAAAAAAAGTCAATCATCTAAAAAGTTCAACCGGTCGACCACAAAAGAATCCAAGGCCTAAAAGTCCAAGCTCTAGGTTGGCCAGGGGACAATGTCATTCATCCCCCGCCCCAACGACCAAGTCCATAGTAAGGTCCATGGCCAAGTCCACAGCACTAGCCAGCATAAGGGCAAGAAACTCCACCACACCAGGGTCCCTGCCACCAGCCCCTGTGTGGCTGAGCCGCCCATTCTGCTGCTACCTACTCCACTGTGGCTCAATCCAAAGCCGGGCCTGTCATACCCAACACCAACCCAGCCGCAGCTGGAAGCAGAAAGCCGGAGGTCTCGCGGGGCGGCGCAGCTCCTCCTCACCGTCCGCCCTCTGTGGCTGCTGCCTTTTAAACCTCCAGCCAGGTGGAAGGTGGCCAGAGGTCTTGCGGGGGGGCGGGGGGCGGCACAACTCCTCCTCGCCATTCGCCCTCTGCGGCTGCTGCCTTTTAAACCTCCAGCCAGGTGGCTGGAGATCTTACAACAGTGGTTTCATGGATTTTAAGTAAATTAATACAGCCCCAAATATTAAAGATAAATGCCATTCAATTAGTAAGATTGGTGTCACAGGAGTTAGGTTGTTAAGTTACTGGCCTAATGTATCAAAATACTAAAACAAATTAGGTTCCAGCTAGAGAGGACCCAAAGCAAGACTTACTCCAGTAACTGTGGCAACCAAGGATGCTTAGATGCCTATCCAAAACATCTCCATTTGATCAACGTTCTCAGTAAAAGCTGACAGTTATGGTGTAACCCACATAGATTTTCATGTTAAAAATATTTTAATCAATTAGTTGCAAAGAAAATATAATCTTTAAAACAGATTTAAGATATTGCAAGTTGAAAATCAACTCTCAACTTCAGCTGCATGGCAAATATGTACTAAGGAAGTATATAGCCCAGAGGCAGAACTTGTTTCACTACAAACTATTCATGTTTCAATATTTTTAAAAGACTCAACATTTTGTGTTTTTCTGGTTACACAGCTGAAAGCTAAAGACTCCCATCTTTTGTCATGACTGAATAGGGTTAGGAAAGGAATTCATGGCTATGACTACGTTGTTTAAATTTACGAGCAGCAATACAACATGTCAAATAGTAATATGTAGGTCTCAGGCTGCATTAGGTACTCAACACAAGCTTATTTTACAGGTCCCTTAGATTCCAGTGAGATTTTGTAAGATGAAGTGATGACAGTGTTTTAGTTTGCTGTATTCAGTGTTGCTATATGTTTGAAAGAAAGGCCATGTAGTGTAATGGCTAGAGCCATAATGGCGAACCTTGGCACTCCAGATGTTCTTGGACTTCAGTTCCCAGAAGCCCAAGCCCCTGTGAATCTGTACAGGTGTGTTTTACTTCCGCTTACAGGAGTGATAAGGGCAGCACGGGCCGGATGAATTGCAGTAAACCCATTCGTGTGGATTCATGGGAGCTTGGGCTTCTGGGAATTGAAGTCCAAGAACATCTGGAGTGCCAAGGTTCGCCATCACTGAGCTAGAGCATCAGACTAGAACTTACTGATCATGTGGCAATGAACAGCTTCTTGAATACTTTACATACCTTAGAAACCCTATTAGGAGTTTCTGTAAGATGGAAGCAACTTCATGGCACACAGCACATAATAATACATTTGAGACATTTTAATAAAATTTGCATATTAAAAAAATCTTCATTAAATGTGGCAAACAGATATTTAAAAATCATGTCAAAATGCATTTTTCTTTCTGGTAAAAGACATATTTTTAAAAATTGAATTAAAATGGTGAATAATTATTTTTAAAAGCATATCTAGGAAGGCATTTTTCATTCCAGTAACAAAATCACAATAACCTTTTTTGTTGCGGGGGGGGGGGTTTGAACTCATAGACTTTGATATGAACAAATTCAAGCCTAGAGCCAGCATGAGCTGCTTGAATATAAAATCGGCAATGGCAAAATGGGGAGGTAGTTCTCTTTTATATTTTCCAAGTACCTGTAACAGCATATACTCTTTCAGGCCGGTTAACAATTAAATATCTCTGGTTTAACAGATATATGAATTTTCCTAAAGAAGATTTGCATGTTCCCAGAATGAGTACAACTAGAACTCACCACCAGAACCTATAAAAGTTACTTTTTAAAGATTACAAGTCTCATGATTTTTATAGTTGCAAATTGCACAAAACACCATAATTTTTCCAATCTCTGTTCAGCTTCTGTTTGGCTTGAGTGTGTGTGTGTTAAAGATGAAATTTAAGAACCAAAGACCATTAAGTTCACTCAAATCCCACAAGGCCCAATTCTCCATGCATTAAACTGCATTCAATCCTAGAATCGCAATCTTAACAGCTTAGCTGCAATCAGGACACCCAGAAAACAGCTTTGCACTCCAGATAGAGCCAGGAAAAACAGGACAGCATTTGATTAAAGAGAAAGTTAAAGAAATAGAGTAAAACATGCTTCACTGAATTCCATTCTAATTATTATTTCTGCTCCCAATTAGCTGGCACAAGGCTATTTTTAGGTAACTCTTGGTGCAATGTGACAGGCCAGAAGGGTGATGATAAAGCTAATTTTCAAGCTAGGCTAATCTCTTGCTTAATTATCTTCCTTGTATGCACAGCATGGGTTACTTAAGCAGAACTTGGCATAATTCCCTGTATTCCTGCAAACTGGTATCTACCCGAGACATTTTATTTACCTAGGAGAAACTACAACTTGAACAGAAGAGCACAGATCCTGTTGCTTCTGTTTCAAAGGTTTCTCCAACCAGACAAGGCTGGCCTTATCCCAATTTATTTATTACAGTATTTCTGATTATCCCTATATCAATAGACCTTAGGGCAAGGTTCAGTCAGCAAGATCACAATAAAAGAGTCTGATACAACTGAGATTATTAAACACTTCAAAACATGTTGATGAGAGCCAGAGTGCTAATAGTGGACAGAATGTCGATCTTGGATTCACAAAACTGGGTACAAATCCCCATTCAGTCTTAGAAACTCAGGGGTTGGCACTTATGAAACCTTAAATATCTTATGCAACTGAAGACTCTTTTGGGTTTGCCACAGTGGTGGGCTCTTTAAAAATTACTACCACACTGTGGGCGTGGTATGGTGGGCGTGTTGTACCCGAATTAGGACTACTTTATTTCAAAACTTGGATGGGCAGGGCCAGCCAGAATTTCTGCTCCTGGTTCTGGTGAACTTGTGCGAACCTGCTGATGCTCACCACTGGTTTGCCATGTATTTGGAAGCAGCTTGAGCCACAAAACACACAAAACAATTGAACAGTGAAAAAAGATTAAAACCAAAACCAAAAATCCAGCAATTTGATGGGCTGAGGATGAAGCTAAGTCCTCTCTGGTTGCAAAATACCACCAAGCAGAAGGAGGTCACCATCTCAGACACCACATGTTCTCTGTGTGTGCATGGACGCCCACACCTAGGAGGTGTCAAGGAAGTGCCACATGACCTGCAGAGAAGGAGAGAGAGCTACATCACACACACACACACACACACACACACCATCTTTTACCTTCAGCTGTGGTGGCAGATCCAGCCTGCAGCCAATATTAAAATACCTCATCATCTTGAACAAACCTGGCTATGCAACTGGGACAGGAGCCCTTCAAACGTTAGGATTATGGCCAAGTTGGGAGAAGGGGAAACCCTTTAGCAAAAATATCCAGGAAGATTCTTCATCACCACCCCATGAAGGCTCGACTCGCTCAATGCCCATGGAATGCTAGCCTTGCTGAGGAGGAAAGGACCACAAAGCTGGCATGGAGCGGGGATGGAGGAAGAAACAGACAAAGATATGTAGCCTTCCACAGCCTCTTCTTCTCTCAGCCTGCATTGGGTTACAACTCTCATCACCACCAGGTTGCATTGGGCATGCTATGATTGGGGAAGGCTGTAAATCCCACTTTTCAATACTTAAGCATATCGACTTGCTGACCAATAATTTAAATAGACTTTGTAAAAGGTCAGATTGCACGGAAGCCTGAATTCTGACAAAAGATCCCGCCTTTTGTATCAAATGCAATAGGAGAAGCTGTAGGCTGCTCTGGAAGATTAGGATATGGTTGTGTGATGTCTTATCTCCTCCCAAGCTGGCACCCATACTAAAGAAGTGAAAATATGTAGAATATTGCGGAGAGAACCAGCAGGACAAGAAATCAGAAGATTAAAAAGACACGCACGCACGCACGCACACCCACCCACCCACCCACACACACACACACCCCATGCTAACACCCTGACCCTCTGTTCAATCTTGCAGGCTCCAATTCTGCATTTCTTAAGACAAGAAAAGCCATACCGTACCTGGGATAGCTTGGAGTGAGTAATGAGTCAGCGCACTGATATTCATTTCTGCCACAACTTTCTGCACATGCAAATGAAACTGAGAAATCAAGTCTATTTGCATGTGGATTTTTAGTCATTTGGATATCACTTCACCTGCTGACTAGACAAACCATGATGTGTGCCCTCTGCTTTCACCTTGTCCAAGGGATCCGACAGAGGACGTTTAGTGAGTTTTAGTCCCAGACTAACATCATTGACAAGTGATGGGCAACACTGCCTAATTAGACCACTCCCCCCCCCCCACACACACCTATATGGAAACTAAATGGACATTGTTTTCTTGTCATTCTGAATTATACTGTTGTGTCCCGAACACTATGTTGGGATTTTGACATGAACTCGATGAACGTCTTACATTTTGGTAGGGTGGTCTGACTGCGTTTGGCATGTAATGAAAATGGTGTACTTTTGACGAGTTGCCACAATGAAACTACAGCACTGATGAAAATAAGGATTATGCCATTTGAAAGATCATCCCGGTGACTTTCAGGAATGCTAGGACCCAAAGCCCGGGAATGCAAAATGATGATGTCATTAAACTGGAAAGGTGCCTCGGAAAAATGACATTTTCGCTGGGGGCGTCCTGTTGTCGGTGAGCCAGTGACCAAACTACACAACCGATCGAGGTGATGCAAAGTGTGTTAGATATAGGATAAAATAACCTTTGTTGTGACACTATTAGAATTTTGTTTGGGCTTCAGAAACAGTTTTATAACAATGTTTAGAAAAAATCCTCAAACGACATCACAAAATCACTCAAATGAAAGGGACAAATCTGTTGGAAACCAAGCAAAACCCTCCAATGTCCTCATCAGCAACCTCTATCAACCATGGAAAGTGGTTTTGGTCGATTTCAGACAGATTTGTCCCTTTTATCTGAGGTTTTTTTGGGGGGGGATTCTGGTCGAGGACTTCTGGATAAACGTTGTCATAAAAACTTTTTGGAAAGCCAAAACAAAACTCTAATAGTGCCAGAACATAGGTTATTTTATTCTCTATTTAACACACTTTGGATCACTACGATCAGTTGAGTAGTTTGGTCACCGTCTCACCGACACCTGGCCGCCCTAGCGAAAATGTCATTTTTACAGGGCAACTTCCAAATGTAATGACATCATCAATTTGCATTCCTGGCAATTGAGTCCCAGCATTCCTGAAAGTTGCTGAGATGATCTTTCAAACTGCATAATCCTTATTTTCATCAGTGCTGTAGTTTCGTTAAGGCAACGTGTCAAAAGTACACAATCAAATTCACAAACTAAATCCCTGACGGTAGTGTCCTTAGACTCTACCTGCCACACATTTTAGCCCTAATTTTTTAAGGCATGTCCACAATACAGTAATACGTGGGAAGTTTATCTACATCTACTGAGTCAAACCAAGAACACTTTGCAAAAGCAGCAGCCACCAACATTGTGTAATCTTTATGTCTGTTAAGGTCACACCTCGTATACATGGCATCCTCTACATGGCTTGCCTTTTTCTAAAGCTAACCATTCCTGGTGTAATAATAGCTTAATCCCAGGAATACACACCAGGACAACACCTGCAGCAATGATGTCCCCACAGAGCACCAGAAAGCCTTCCAGAACAGATTTTTCCTCCTTTCATGTGTTCTCAGCCCTGCTGAGTTTAAATCAGGCAAACCTGCAGGGGAATGCTTGACATTTTGTCAGCTAAGCTAGTCATACAAAGAATGCTTGCACCTTGGGAGAGGAAAAAGAGGGAATTGCTCTCGGTTGGTGGGTGGGAAAATGGCAACCAGCCGTGGGAGCAACATTAAACTCTTTCTCTGTGAAAGGAAGAGTAAACAGCTTAGCACCAGGAGAATAGGCAAGGTTAGTGCAAAAGCCAGTGATGGTAGACAGCCTACACTTTAGTCATATGGCATGTGGTTTCAAGGGTGTTCCCCAGTTTTAGTTGATGGGGAAGATGAGCCTTATCGTTACCAGTTTTTGTTCATTTGTTTAATTGCACTTCTATGCTGTCTTTCTAGCAGCGATGGGACCAAAACAGCCCATAGACCAGGGGTTCTCAGTCTTTTTAAGCAGGGGGCCAGATCATGCTCCTTCAGGCCACTTCGGGGGCTGGATGGCCATTTTGCCCTTCACCACATTGCACTTTCATGGTGTGGTGGAGGCGGTGGGTCCCCCACATGAAATGGCACCACAGGCCACATCTCGCCCATGGGCAGCAGGTTGAGAATCCCTGCAATAGATAATTAAAAGAGACAGGAATTAAAACAAAACACAAGTCAGCTTCCAGGCTTGTAGTCTTCCATCCAAGGAGCGTGTGTGCAAACAGATTCCCAGGTTCACACTAGAAAATCTGCAGTCAGTGAATTTTAGGAAGCAGTTTAAGCTGTGGTCTCTTGAGGAATTGGAGTCCTTCCCTATAGGAAGTGCTGGGTTAATTCCAAGGGTGAACCAGCAGGGAACTTTGGGGTATTGAATTCAAGAGCCTGGAAAAATTGACATTGGATTCTTGGATCTATAATCCCAAAATGTAGCTGATTCACTGAACTCTTGGGGTACATAAAAACAGCCTCCTCAAAAATTGTGGTACAGTGGTACCTCGGATAACGTTTACATTGGATAATATTAAAATCGGATAACGTTGGGGAATTTGAGGCAAACATTTGCATTGCACAACGTTAAGATAATGTCCGATGCAAATATTTGTCTCAATTTCCCCAACGTTATCTTTGCTTGTGAAGGGAACGAAGCTCCCCTTGCAAGCAAAGATCTATTCCAGCTTTGAACAGCCCTTTGTTTGCAAAGGGAACGAGGCTTCCCTCACAAGCAAAGAGCTATTCCAGCCTCAAATAGTCCTTTGCTTGGGAAGGGAATGAGGCTCCTTTCAGAAGATAAGGACTATTCGCGGCTGGACCAGCTCTTTGCTTGTGAGGGGAGCTTTGTTCCCTTTGCAAGCAAAGGACTATTCCAGCCTTGCATAGCCCTTTGCTTCTGAAAGCCTTGTTCCCTTCCCAATCAAAGGACTATTTGAGGCTGGAATAGCTCTTTGCTAGCTCTTTGTTTGTGAGGGAAGCCTTGTTCCCTTTGCATACAAAGTGCTATTCGAGGCTCTTTCCATCCCCAAGCCCTGTTTCCTTTGCTCTTCAGAAAAGGGAACACGGCTTTTTTTTAACATTGTGCAATCAATGCATCACACAACGTTAAAAACCGGATAACATTATGACTTGTGGAACCAAGTCATAACATTATCCGAGGTACCAGTGTATTTTTGAACCACAATTGGGTGTATTCCGAGCAACGACCACCTTGTGTGGGCTAATCTTTCTCATACTAGGTAAGGTGGAAGGAACTACAGAATGAACTCCTCAAAGGTGGCTTCACTTTGGTAGTTTCACATCTGGCCTAGACACAGAAGAACTGTAGTGGCCATCTGTGAATTGACACAAAAGGGTATGATTCTGAGAATGATTCTTGTTGTATCAAGGCCACACTAGTTAGCTTGTTAATCATGGGGCACTTTGTCAAAGGCTTTGCTGAAATCAAGATATATTACATCTACAACACCCCCACTATCTACCAAGTAAGTTGCCTGGTCAAAAAATGAGAAAAGATTTCATATTTTGTTTGTTTTACAGTAGGCCAATGGCAGCATTCAGGAAGCAAGAGCATTTCCAGTTGTAAGTTTTCAAAGGAGCACTATTTCAGTTAAATGAAAAAGGGGGATGACCCAGCAGAAGGTGGTTTATAGCCCCCCCCCCCTTTCTGGAAAAACTAGTTTTTAAATGCAGTTGATTGTTGAGAAGGGTTAACAGATGTCTGCTTCTATTGAACTGTTCAATTTAGCAATAATTTGTTAGTGCAAAGAGGAAAGAAACCCAGCAAAAGAGATTGTTGCAGAAGTTTTTTAAGGATTACAAAGAGTTTCATCAAGGGCATATTCAAGCTTTTTGAGTTTTGTTCCATTTCTTAAAGAGATGTTTATCTTTTTAAGAGAAAGAAGTTAGGTTTAGTAGAGAGCAAGTCCAGTAGAGTTGTGCTTAAGTGGCACTTGATGGCACTAACCAGCACAAGGCAGTGGGGGAACAAATTTTATATTTGAATGAGCTCTCTGGGTTAACATGTTTTACAATGCTTACTTATATGACCTAGGGTGATGCCTAAATGAATTAACCTGCTTTGTTGATGTAAAGATTGACATCAGCTCCAAACACATCTGCAGCAAGGCTTCTACAGAGGCTTCAGACAAGGTAATTAGGAGATCTACAGCAAACCAGGAAAAGCCTTTGTCCCCAATTAATTGGGAGATATGGGATCTTGTAAATAAACTTCTTTATTAACTCTTGACTCCTGGCCAAATCCTGGCAAACAAATTTCATAAGCCATTATATCTGGCCCAGTTTTGAATGTTCTGGCCAAACCCTTTGCTTTGTACAATCTTTGCTTTGAGTGTGTCTCCAGTCCATGGAGTAAATCTGGCACTGCCATTCTCCAAGACCCTACCCTCATCACAGAAGGTCTCACCCTATTGTTGAACCTTAATACCGCTAGGCAAAGGCCACGTTCAACAGAAGACAGGAGAGGTGTGGAAGGGCCTGGAAAGAGGCAGTCCCTCTTTCTGGGACTCCATTTTTTTGTAGCCCACAGAGAGTTGAATCAGCCCTTCACCAGATAAAGGTCATGGTGGCTCAGATTGGTGTTGTTAACACTGCTGGCTTTTCCACTCAGAGGTGAGCTAAAACAGGCTCAAAGACACACACAGATGGATTCTTCCCTTCCACCAAGCCCAGCTTCAACATCCAGGATTCACCAGAAAGCATTTCCTCAAGTCTTGAATTACCACCCCAAAGTTGCCAACAAATCTATACTTGGGTAAACCCATTTGCTTACCTCCTTCCCTTGTTCTCTTTTTGTTTTTCTTTGCCTTCATCCAACCAGTACGCTAGTGACTGTAAACAGCATGGAGCTCAGTTGGAAACAGGAACATGGTTTTCTGAACTCTTATACCTTTGTTCATTATCACAAAAGGTCTCATACTCCCCAAATTCTCCCCATTTCTGTGAGATTGTAACCAAAGGCCCTGCAGAAAACACCCATTTGGTGCTCTGCAATCTTGTTTCACTGAAGGCACAAAACAGCAAAGCTCCCTAATTTAGACTATAACTCTCAGAACTCCATTTTTATAGAAATGAGCTTTGCCCTAAACCATTGCTTTACAGAATTGAGAAGGTGATGCTGGGGCATTTCTTTCAACAAGTTGGCCATTGGCTTGTGCTTTTCCCCAGAGCTCTGTTTTGTCCCCCAAGCTTCTTAACATATACACAAAAACACCAGAGGAGATTGTAAAGAGTTTTGGAGTTTGATTTCACCAACATGCAATCTCAGTCCTATTGCCATCATAGATATGCTTGATGGGTACATGAGAGAAAGCGTTCTCTGTGGTAGTTCCCAGATTGTGGAATGCTCTCCCTTGGAAAGTTAAGTTGATTTTCTCCCTTTTATCCTTCCACCAACAGCTGAAGACCCACCTCTTCAGGCAGGCTTTTAATAAACATAACTGAGTCTCTGAATGCTGGTACAGTATTCCATTGAGTAAGTCTGTTTTTAAAGTTTTAAATGGTTTAAATCATTCATTGTATTTTAATTACTAGTATAGTATAATTGTTTTAATGTATAATTTGTGTTTTAATGTTACTTTTAAAAAAAAATTGGATCTGCCTGTGGGGAGAAAGGTGGCTTATATTGAAATAAACAAACAGTCGTCCAAATGCTTTAGACCAGTGGTTCCCAACTTTGAGTCTGGCAATTGTAGACCAATCACAAGAATTACTCATCTAAATGTCTTTTTGTACCCAGTAAATGTTAAAAGAAATTTCATGATAGTGTTGTACAGCTCAGCATGACATACAATGTATCAGATAATACTGTCCAGCAGGAGGAAGCATAAACCAATACTATACACACCAAAAACTGAAATTAGAAATGTAATCCAAATATAGCCTAAAGAGACAATGGACTGTTCAACATTTGTTTTGTTTTGTTCCATTTTCAATGAGAGGTAGGTCAATATGGGACAGAAAAAATTGACACAATTTTTATTCAAATAATTTCAGAAGAATCTCAAATGAAGACAGATCTCATAACCCACTTTAGAGAACCTTTATAAACTATCTCAAAGAACCATCATCATCATCCACCAGAACTGTGAGCTTCAACAACTTAATCCACCCATCAGTTTTGCAGGTTTTTTAAAGAAACCCATGTAAACATGAATATTATGTTCCAAATTTCCTTTAAAAGTGGGGTGTTGCGATTTTCATGTGACCACATCTGTTTAGTGTCTGCATTATTAGATAAATGTCTTTAGTTGGCTAGCAACATGTAAACAGTAATGTTATCTTTTTGAGGATTTTGTGCTTTTTAATATAAAACCAAACACAGTAGTATTGCTGGTCCAGCCAGTCTGCTACACACACAGATATACCGGTATGTCAATTGAAGAGTGAAGGCTGTTCAGACAACAACTTTCTCTATTACAGTATCTGTGACATGAACCTCTTCTTCCTGGACAGTAACGGAAGCTGCCTGGCCACACAGGTGCTGATGGTCCTTCCAGTCCTGAATATGAAGAGGGAGAAAATAACATCAAATGAAAGCAATCAATGAATGAAATATAAGTCCACCAGCATGACAAGGATTGGGGAACAATACAGCTGCCAGATAACACTCTGCTTTGAGACTCCCTTGATATTTACTCCATATGTATAAACTTAGAGATAGAGAACTAAAATCCAATTCACACCTTTTGTTGGCCAAAGTAACTAAATAAATGAAACAAAACACTACTTCACCTCAAAATGACAGGACTATCATGTTAAAATACTGGATTAAGAGACCCAATGATTTTGCCTTGTGCTGAAAGAAGAAAAGCTGTGGGTAAGAAACTAAGGAAGGTGTTTCACAAAGGGTATACCTTCTATAATGGCTCAATGCCCAGTCATTCCTGCCTAACCCCAGCAGATCAGGAAACCTGGAAATGGGCACTGGGCAAGTTCCTATGAGAGCAGATAGTCCTGCAGAGTAGATGTATGTAAAATGAAACTGTCCAAGCACATCTCAACATTACCATTGCTGATTCTTTTAATGTAGCAAACCAGGTATACAAGCTCTATTTCTCCAGCCATAGGGTGATCTCTGAACAACTGTAACAGATGCCAAAGGAGTTTATTACCTTTCGTTGACAGAAAGTTGAGCAGTAATTGACTTTGTGGCAGCCAGTGCACTCATTCATTGCCTCCCGACCACAGTTGACACAGGACTGCTGTTAGTATGCAGACAAAGAAGCTAAAGTCAGCGAAGAGCAGAAAAATTGTGTGTGTTTTAAGAAAGCCTTTGCATACAAAGTACAGGAGATAATAACAAAGAAAAATTCTGCATCATCATGAAGAATTAAACTGACTTCTTCCCTCCAGTTCTTCTGAAGAACAATAAGGCATTCAAAGTTATGGCAGGAAACATGGAGAAGATAGCTTTGACTTCATAGGTGAGGAGGCCTTGATTTAGCCAAAGAACTTTGGAGATTGAAACATGATAGCTAGTTAAACATAGGCATGTTCTTTTCCTAATCTCTGTACAGAAGAAATGCTACATTGCAAATTTGTTTGAGAACACCCATGGTTCAAAACAAGGTTTATTACAAAGTAAATATAGTTTGTTTAAAGGGCAAACTCTCACCACACATACAGAACTCTCACCACACATACAGTTCAACTACACCATTCAAATTATGCAGTCAGATATCAGTCCTGTTGTAGACCTGGTCCTAATCAATAGGCCAGTTGAGGCATCAGATTTTAGGAATTATAGAAAAGATAGTTACATAATTGTTTTTAGTGATTCAATTATGGCAAATATTTGTTGTTAGTTATTGTATTTATATTGCTGGGGCAGGTATGTTTTAAAGTTTTTCTGCACTACGTGCCAAAATAACCTAGCTGACTTTGGTTATTGTATATATTATTGTGGTATTTGTTGCTTAATGAGTATTGGACAATTCTGTCATCTGGATTTTTAGATGAGAGATTTTAAGATTTTAGAGTTTTAGTCAAAGCAATGGTATTCCTGGTGGTAATGTAGGGTTGTGAGAGCTGGACCATTAGGAAAACTGAATGCAGAAAAATAGATGCTTTTGAGATGTGGTGTTGGAGGAGAGTTTTGAGAGTCCCCTGGACAGCGAGGAGAACAAATAGGTCGATCCTAGAGGAAATCAACCCTGACTGCTCATTAGAAGGCCAAATAGTAAAGATGAAGCTGAAGCTCATATAAAGACATATTAAAAACAGTGTTGCTGCTGTCGCTAGACTTCCGCTCCAGCAGAGGAAGAGGACACAGCTGTTGGAGGGTCGGCAGCCGATAAAACCAGCGATAAAATCTATGTTGCCGCTGCCGTATGATACTCTATTGTATTGTTACATTTTATTGTTATATTTTACTGTATGATATTCTATTTCATTGCATTGTTATATTTTATTGTTATATTGTATTTTATTGTACTATATTGTTGATGTGTTGAGATTTCTGTGAGCCACCCTGAGTCGCGTATGTCGAGTGGGCAGCTTACAAATCCAATAAATCAAATCAAATCAAATACTGTACTTTGGACATCAAATGAGAAGAGAGGATGCACTTGAGAAATCCTTGATGCTGGGAAAGGTAGAGAGCAAAAGAAGAAGGGGAGGCCAAAAATGAGATAGCTAGAAGGTATTGTGGATGCAGTGGGCACAATGCTGGGCAGGTTGAGGATGGTGGAGGATAGGGGTGCCCAGAGGGCAGTGGTCCATGAGGTCGCAAAGGGTCGGAATTGACTGTGCAACTGAAATGATGTTTTATTCATATGTATTGTGTGTAGGAGTGTTTTATGATAGTGGTCGTTTCTTGCATTGTGAGCCGCCTGGGGCCGTCTTAGCGAGGGGGGGGGGGCTAAACAAGTTGAAATAAATAAATAAATAAATAATGTGAAGCACATTTTGCTAAGTAGTGCTTTAGTCACTCTGTTTAGGACTGCAACCTGAAACTGAAGCACTGAGAACACGACACACCACGGGCTCGTTAGACTCCTGAAAGTGCTAGCAATCATAATGCTTCTATCTATGGGAATTGTAAAAAAAAATGTAAGACCTCATGGTTTGTATAAAAGATAGGAAGCAATAGCAAGCAAGAAGCTTGCTTGGTTATAACTTTCTGTTCTCATGATTTCTCAGGTAATTTTATAAGCAAACAAATAAATTAGCTGTGTGATCCATATTCAAGTTATTTGCTGCATTTTTATCAGATAATTTTGTAATCCCTCTCCTCCAGCTTCCACTTAATTCTAAGAAGATATTAGAACAAAAGGCCCAGCATGGCCCTTAGCTGTGGCTTGACAGTTGTTTGTGACAAAATATAAAGTGCTGAATTGTGGATATAACTAACTGACAGCAGTTGTTCTTTGTGATAAATTTGATGAGAATCTACACTGAGGGCAAATAATGTGTAGCCTTCCAGATACTTCCTGGACTGCACTTCTCAATCCCTCATCTTTGGCTCTGGGTAGGACTGATGGGAGCTGCAGTCCAGCAACATCTGGAGGGGACATGTATCCTTCAAGCTTGGTCTTTAATACTGAAACTAGGAGAAGATCCTTCCAGAATAACAAGATGTTGAAACCTAACTGTTTGTGCTGGTGTTTCTACATTAGGACCTTGATTTCTTATTCTCAAAGAGAAATTAGGGGTACATCTGGGCAAGGGAAAGATAAGAAGAGAAAATCATTCGTATTTAATAACTGTCATGCCCAACCCTAGGTGAACATAACTGCACTTTTTCATTCACATGAATAGAAGTTCCAATTCTTCAGATTCAGGCAATACTCTTAATAGAATGGGGAGGAGGAAAATATTTTGGAGAGCTGTCACTGAAATGAAAAAGCTCTGTGTTTGGATGGTTCTTATCCAATTTGAGGGAAATAAAGCAAAGCAAAATGACAGAGGAATGCATCACAGCTTAATCTGTTTGCTGCTCATACAATTACCTAGGTGTGATCAGCAATGCAGTACAGTTGTGTAAGGCTGGTGCAGGAAGGCGTTCTTGGCTGTGAATAAATTGCTATGCTCAGAGAGAATTAGGCTATAAACTGCAGTCAGTGCAAATTTTTGTTGTTCAGTCGCACAGTCGATTCCGACCCTTTGCGACCCCATGGACCACTGTCCACCAGGCACTCCTGTCCTCCACCATCCCCCTCAACTCGCTCAGCTCTGTGCCCATTGTCTCCACAATACCATCTAGCCATCTCATTGGATCTGTTTGTTTTGGGGCCAACTGATTCATACTCTGATTAACACCATTTACCTGTAAATTACTTGTAAACCTCAAAATATAACAAGTGTCACAGAACTATAGTCCTTGTTTTAGTGGAGATAACAGTGTCAGATAGAAACTGCCCATATGCCCAATCCTTTGACAACCCCATACTGCAGCCCAGACAAAATATATATTGAGAAAGGCATCTGGGATTAGCATACCCTGGCAGAGAGGGGATGAAAATGAGCACAGAGGCACCATGATGGTGAACCTTGGCACTCCAGGTGTTCTTGAACAAACAAAAGTCTGATAAGTTGCCACAAATATAGGAATACCTTCACAGGAACATCCATAGAACATTTAATCACTATACAAAGAGCAAACTGAACCTGAAAGCATTCAAATGTCACATTCCAAGAGCAGAGAGAATGCATTGTTTCAGCACAGAAAAGGAAAGCAAAAATGTTTGATCAACTGCTTGATATTTATGCCGATTTGTTCCATAGCTTACCTTAATGATGATTTCTGTTTTTCCATCTACATCTTCTGTTTGTTGAAATAACTGGTTTTGAAACTATAAAAACCAACAGACAGACAGATCACAAATGTCAGCTTTATATAAATGCCTGTGCAACTTTTTAGAGCATTTATAGGACACTGTCTCTGTGTAATGTTTTATGGGAAGGTCATTTTTGTGTGTGCACGAGCACTCATACACACATGTAAGAGGGCCCGACTTTGATGTGGTGTGAAAAGTCTATAGTCAGCATCTCCATTGTTATGTTTTTTGAGCTGTAAGGGTCTGAGCTGACTGGCACTAGGTTATGTGGCAGTGGGTTAGAGAAGGGTTATCCTGTATTATTTTCCTATTAAAATCATCAGATTACAATTTGTATATAAATGAGCTGCTCATAATAAAGAGCATTCAAAAAGCTGTTAATTCAGAAAAAAATCATTAAAATTTTCAAGCAAGATAAAGAGGAACAAACACCAACTTAAATTCAACACTTTTGTTCTGTTCTAACTTGTTCACTAGTGACAAGAATACACTAGAAATGCATTAAATTATTCCAGAGAGAACAAAGACAATGGCACAAGGCAACATGCATAGGTCGCTGTGAGTTTTCTGCTTACCATGATTTTAGTATTTTGCTCAGCTTTGATTTCTTGGCTAATTGTCATGAAGATTAAATGTGGCCTTGGTACAAAGACCCAGAGTTTGGATAAATTAATCTTTTGGACTATAGCATCTAGAATCCCCCCAGTCACCAGAGATTTATTCTAAAACAGTTAGTTTTATGATTATTGATCATTAAACAAGGACAAGAAGGTGATGCCTTCCAAAGGCTCATCATACTCTATTTCCATTTTCATTCTTTGCCCCATAATCTGAAACAGAGGCAGAGGGTTGTATAAGAAAGCCTAAACTGAAAAACTAAACAAAAGCTTATCTTCTAATCGCCTGACTATGATACCGAAAAGAACATAAAGAGCCAATGATTTTTTAACATTTCATATTTATGAACATCTAATTTTACATCTTACTATTTCCTATATTGCCCTTGCATACTCAAGGTTATGTTCTTGTAGGAATTTTACACAGTATCTTGCAGGATTTTTGTACATTATTTATAAGTCACCAAACAGTAAAGGTCCAGATCTAACTGATTTTCCTGAATTTATTTTAGTTTCTGTTGTTTTTGTGTTTTTGGCAAGTGCCACAGAACTCACCACTAAAATATTTAATAAACAGTTTGTTTTTACAAATTCATTAAAAGTGGGGTGACAGTGGAATTACATTTTTCAGAATGGTTAAGCTGCCTTTTTTCACTTAGCATCAGTAATGAATTTTGGGGACACCCAAAATGATGGCTCCTGAATTTTGCAAAGACAGTTTGGAAGAAACTGGTAAGAGAGAACAAAGAAAAGAATGGTTTTGATCCAATGAACAATCAATACAAACCTAACCTTTAACTGAGATAAACTTTCGTCAGGATTGGCAAGGGAAAACCAGTGAACAGTTCAGATGGTATATGGTATACAAATGCTACAATAAATTAGAATTTATTAATTGATTTTCTCTTGTTCTGCTTGCTTATGCCTTCTTTCAAAATTTTACTTTTTGAAAATTGCTAACTAACTTCTTATCTTCTTAACTGAGACTAGAGTACTTTTTTTGCTAAAAACCATCTAAGAACACTGAACTACAGGTCTCTAGTGATGATGCACCCTGAAGTGGTAGATATACATTTATTTTGTAGCTAAGAATTTGGGATGCTTCAGTTACTTGGACTAGAGAGATCAATTTGGGGTTTAATGTTTAATATCTTTCCTAAAAGCCATTACTTTTTACCATGGCATCTGCTATTACAAATTTTAAAATGTAAATTGATTTCATTGTGGGTGTGATTTTAGCTTAACTTACAAACTCTGTACGTCTGTCTGATGAAACTAAACCAGAGGCAAAATCCTAATGAGCATTTCAATCTGAGATGCACCCTCACCACATGGCCTCACTGGGTGCTTATTCTAAAGAAAAAAGTCCTTAGTCAGCAGGAACTTGCTACTGAGGATTACATTATTCATGTTGTGCAAACAAAGTGTGAAATAATCCCTGTTATCCACAGTTCTGATCAGATACAGACAGATATCAAAATACTAATGGACATGGCCCTGCCCCTCTTCAAACCTGGTTTTTATGTATATTTGGCTTAGAATTTTTTTGGGAGGAAAATCCTCCACCCCCAAATAGGAGCATTTAAAGCAACAAAAAATTCTTTCCTCGGGGTATTTTTTAAGATTGGAGGGAATCATTTCCAATGTTATTCAATTAAAATAAAACAGAGATTTTATCCTCTTAAATGCCATAATCTAACCAGTATCATTTTATGTAATAAAATATATTCATTGATTACTAAATAAAGTGTAAATAATAACAAGAAAGCAGGCTCTGTGTGTATTTCTATCCTGCCACCTCATTTTCTCATTTTGTAATGAAGAAAAATAAAATTTAATAGTGTAGCTTCGAAATTTCTGGAAATTCTGGTGTCCTGAAAGAAGAAAGTTCACACATACACAGTTTCAGGGCTATGGGGCAGCATTAACATCTTTGAACCTATACCCTCATATTAAAAGATGAAAGACTACTCCTATCAAAGTTTGCTGTCATAAGCTCTGCCTTTCTGCTGTGAAGCAAAATGTAGAGGTAATCACACTCCTGAGTTAAATATTAGATTATCATTCAAATTATAGGAGGAAGAAGAAAAGAAGAATATTGCTTTCACAGTTTGCTTCCACAGATCAGAGTTTACTTATAGGAAATATGCATCCCAGGAGACATATGCCATTTCTAGATTGGTAGTATCTTGTATCATCTCTGGGCTAGTGATTTCAGTTGCCCAAATCTCAGAAAATCTGGAAAACAAATTCCCCTGGGCATGTCTCCTGGGATGCATGTTTCCTACAAGTGAACTCTGATCTGTGGAAACAAACTGCGAAATCAATATTCTTCTTCTCTTCCTCCTCCTGATAATCTGACTGATAATCATTTAATTCTCAGAATTGTCCTTTGCCAGGGGCTTACAGAGAAGGGCTGCTGCCACTTGAGTAATCTACCTGTGATTTGGTTTAATCTCCTGCAAGATGGTTCAGAAAATTACTGTTGTATTTCTTAGCAAGGCATATTAAAAGGAATGATTTTGTGACATAATATATAGTAAGAATGGTCTGTCAAAATTTGTAGCATTCCTTTTGAAGCTATACAATACTTTCTTCTTTAATTTTATCCTACCCTAGCATACACTATTCACTTTCAGTGGTTGGATACATCTTCATAGTACAAGCAACCCCCAGGGAGATTTGAAATGAGCAACAGAACTCTGTTAAGAAGCGCTAAACAAATTAAGTCAGATAGATCATCACCCAAGATACTAGGCCTGAATTAGATTCAATACCCGCCCACTGTGTTAAACCTCCTGAGGAATGATTTTAAAACAATGTAAAGCAAAGCCAATTTTGCTAAGAACAGAAGCTAATAATCAAGCAGCTTAAGGGTTTCATTTTGAATCATATTTATGACATGACATCATAGTGTTTCGAAGGATGTGAGTCTGCAGGAACATAAAGTCACTACAGCATAGAATCACATTAGGAAAATGTCTGGAGGCAAAGAGCAAAATATGTTCTACTCCTTAAACTAAGAAAAACCAATCTTTAGTCTCCAGATAATGTGCTACCTGGAGATTAGTAGAAGCATTCCAAACTACCATCAAAGTGAAATAAGCCCTGTCAGGTTCCCAATTCCTTACCGAGAAAAAAAATAACCTGCTGATTTGACTGTTATGATGCTTTTCACTGTTATAATAACCCCTAAGTATATTTCACAGAAATCACTTCCCATAGATTGGTCTATAGACCAATGCTGTCCAAGGTACTGAACTGCACTGTACAGACTACAATTGTTGGAGTAGAGAGTGACAACACAATTAGCAAGGGGGGTGGAGAGGCACAGACATAGCCTAGATATGTTTTTCCTCTGCTTTGTTTTCTAGACCTACAGGCAAAATGATATTTTTATGCTTCCTTCCTCTTCCCGCTCTGCTTTGTCCCCTTTCTATCCAGGGAGGGAAAGACTCACATGGCTCTTCCAGAATGACTATGCAGACTTGCACACATGGAATACAGCTTCAACAGTTCCTCTAAACAAGTCTACATCTCCTTTTCTCACACACTTGCTCCATGAATCTAAGAAAGCAATCCCTGGGAGTTTTCTGGTTTTACCTGAATAACTTTTTTCCAGAGCAGTTGCTTCTGGACAACAACCAGAAGTGCAATACTAAACCTTTCATTTGTCTAGTTTAGGGATACAGTACTGTATTCTTAAAGAAGCAAGCTCACAGTCCTTACCATATGGAGAGGGAAGCTTCTGTGTCTCAAGATTTTTCCCCACAGGGAAAAACTCTTTGTTGATGAAGTGCAGCTCCTATTGTTTCTTGCTAGCATAACCATTGGAGACAGATGGTGGGAGCTGCAGACCAATGATATCTGCAGAGCCACCCTCTCCCCATTCCTGTCCCAAACTAGGTTGTCCATGGGCCTCAATTTTGTACTGAATGTGTGATGTTTGGCTGAGCAAGACGCAAAGATTAAGGGCTGATAACTCATTACACAATGTTCCAAAGAAGATATGCTCCACACCTTGAGAATTGCATTTTGCTGGTCCTGCATCTAGCCAATAACCAGTGCACACTTTGATTTCTGTACATCTAAACAACCAGTGAACATGTTGAGTATGCAGGCCAGGCTTACCGCTTTTGATGGCACCCCATATAAAGAACAACTAGCACACAAGGAGAAACATATTGTGAATGTCTTCCTATTCAGTAGCATTTAACATTCTCAAACAGAATAGTACTGGCTTCCAGGTCTTGTAGAAGAAATCTACCTTCCCAGAATACAGTCATTCTATTGCATGCCAATCCTGGGCCTAAAGGAACATGCATCTACCGGTATGTAAAATAAGAATGGACAATGTTCCATATGTTCAGACTGCAACTCTCAGGAGACTAGACTGCATAAACAATATCAAGGAATGTCAGAAGTTGCAATCTAACAACTTCTAGTAGGTCACAGTTTTCCTACCATTTAACTCATTTGTACAGCATTATGTCTGAGGTGAAGTGGGGTAAATTGCTTATATACATTATCAAGGCAGTATTCAGGTTAAGTCATGTATTTTAAAATATAACCCTAGAAGAATCAGCTGTTAGGAGTTTCTTAGATTTTCTAGGCTCAAAACCAAAGGAAGGAAACACTTATTTCTGAGAAACCACTACTAATAGGGATTATTTCTGAATGTGTTAAAGATTGCAGATTAACTTTTAAACTGTTTTGAAATAACATTAACATTTTCAAAGTCTATGTGCCTGAATGGTAAGGTTGTATAAAAATATCTCATGAGTTATGCTGGTCATAGAGAGAATCTAAGATTCTAAGGTTAGGCAAATCTGTTCTAAGGCCTGGCAAGCACTCACATATTCCCATCTAAACAGCATCTCCCGGTGGTTGACACTTTTATTTAAACCCATAGAAAAACAAAGGATCATGCTATTCATGAAAGCTAAACTTCAATACAGTAAAACCTCATATAACGCTAAAACCTGGTTCCACAAGTCTTCGTGTTATATGATTTTTCGTGTTATCTGATCCTCTATGGGATCCATAGAGATACATTGTAACCACACAGGCTTTCGCGGTTGTTATCTGAAGCATCCCATAGGATCTTAATGTTATCTGATGCAATTCTTCCCCCCAGATTCCTTGATGTTATGCGAATTTCGTGTTATTCGATACTAATGTTATATGAGGTATTACTGTAATTCCAAATTCTGGATTCCTACTCAGAGCAGGCTGAAGGGTCCAATCACAGTGTGCCAGATTGCATGGCTGGTTGACACTGCTGTTATGCAACAAAAAGAGGCCATGGGTCATCAGTTATGTTCTCTGAACTGTGGGACAAAGAGACATTTGTGGCTAGAACTGTTTCATTTCTTGAAGAATTGTTACCTCTTTTCTCTCCGCATCAGCTTGAAGTTTTGCTTGAGAGACAGCAGCTTCTCTGTATGAGGAGCTGGCTTGCTTGGCCTGTTCGATCAGTGTCTTCAACTGCTGAGCAGTGCTGAGTAAGGAATTGACTGCCTCCTCAAGATAAAGCCAACTCCGTTGTTCTGTCATTTCAAGTCCATTAACCACTGACGAAGATATTGTCTTGGCAGGAGTAGCAGGTGGCACAGCCAGGGCAGGAAGCGAGGTCCACACTGAAAAATGAAAGAGCAAAACAAACCCACAACATTCATTCAAAGACATCAAGCCACATTTCTGTGAAGTTTACTGTTGAGCCAACTGACTTTTTTGCCTGTTCCACATAAACTTAAAAAAAAAAACCCAGAGGTTCCATCTGTACAGTTCAGGAGATTGTTGCTCTATTTGTTACAATTACAAATATTTTTTAAAAAGTTATATTCTATTTGAAATAATTGTTGGAATACGCTGAATTTTTAATATTCTAATTGTGATAAATTTATGCCAAATCAAATTGTGCATGATTATATTTTATGTTCCTAAAGTAAAAGAATGCCTTTCAATCAATAAAAAAGTGCTAATTTGCATTTTTTTTAAAAAAAAAACCAAAACATTCTGGTTCCTCCCCAGAAAAAAAACAGAAAAAAATGTTTTTCCCCGTGACTTCAAAATTTCCAGAAAGTTTACATCTCTAAGCATAAATATAGATATTCAGTGTTAACTTTTTAAAATTGCATCTTGGAATTTGTGGCTTGATATGTTTTATATGACTGTTTGTAATCCGCCCTAAGTCACTCCTGCGAGTAGGGTGGAATAGAAATTTGAAAAATAAATAAATAAATAATCAAAAGGAATGTAAAATTACCACAGCATTTTACCCTAATATTTTACACAAGATTCAATTCTTTTACCTTCTTTATTTGAAAAGACTAACCTACCTTTAAAAATAGGTGCACATCACAATTATTTACTGTACATTTCATTTGTAAATTTAGCAGTATGGTTGAAAGATGCAAAGGTAAAGTAATTAAATAATTAATAATGCCAAAATTTAAGAGCTTCTACTTAAAGAGCTTACAAGAGCTTTGTAACAAAAATTGATGTGTGCCCAATTATGTCCATAAGATTATAGACACTTCAAGGGAATTAAGGGGAAATGCCTTTTCAAATGTTTATCTGAAGAAAAGAGGGGTTTTCAACTACTTGACTCTTCTACACCATGAGGATCTGAGCTTGACATTTGAAAGCCTGATCTTTCCACAAGTGTTTATATATTTGTTTTGTAGTAAAGGCTAGCTAATACTCTTTTTTCTCTTCTAACAAAACATTTGTACTTGCTCTTTACAATAGCTGGCCCTAATCAAAGTATACTTGGAAGCTGATCAACAGGAAAATTGAAAACATGCCTGACTGGTTGCACTGTATTTTTTTTTCTGTGTCAGAAGCACGCAAAGGTGCTTTCTAGGTTGGAAAGATTTTTGCTGGAGGAACTCTGTTCAAAGTATGCCCAAATGAGGCTCCTTTTATGTCCCCAAGATCTTTTCCCACCGAAGTGGTACCTATTTATCTACTGGTACTGTACTTGCAATTTCTTGCTTTCGAACTGCTAGGTTGGCAGGAGCTGGGACAGAGATGGGCGCTCATTCTGTCATGCAGTACTCAGGTCTTAAACTGCTGACTTGCTGACCTTCCAGCTAACAAGATGAGTTCCTTAACCACTGTATAACATCTGTTAAATGATATAGCATACCCATATAAGCACCCCAGTGCTATTTTGACATTCAACAAAATAGCAATATATTCCCTCACATTATCAGCACTGCAACAGCTTTCAATCATGAGATGTTCACTTTTTGGAACTCAGAAAAAAAGCAAAATAATTGTGTAACAGACATCAAGGTTTGGGAAACTTTCAGCTTCTAGATGATGGTGGACTGCAAATCTAGTCAGCTCTCTGTTCCAATCAACACAGCTCAGAGACTGTCCTCTACAACAACCCCTCTAATGCCCCTCAGGTTGCTACACTTGTATTTTCTTGAAAAACTCTCATGATACCATACCATAACTTATCATGGGATCAGAAGAAACTTCGAGTCAAAGTATTCCTAGTCCCCATAATCAAAGATTCCTAGCCAGTTCAGAACACCAAATCCAGCATATTATCTGCCAAGTGTGGTTGGCCAAGCAGGACATTATTTTACTAACCTCTACTTATGTATTTAGAACCTCACCTCCTGGCTCCAGCTCCACCTCTTCCAAATGGGACAAGCCAGAGAGAGCCATACAGCATACAAAATATTTGGGAGGTTGTGCTACTACTTCTAAAATGTACTTCATGTAAAATGAATGCCAAAAAACTAGCAAGCAACAGAGAAAGCAACCTTCTTCAAAAACTCAGTGCTTTGTAAAACTACCTTAAAAACAGAAGCAAAATGGTATTTCCTCTCATATATCAATCCATCAAGGAAAAAAGATGGAGCCCTTCTTTCGGTCCATTTCCAGAGGCATAAAGGTGAGGAATCCAAAGAGGTTTCTTGGTGGCCTCTTTTCATTTGGTGGAATGACTTGTTGAGAGAGGCCAAACTGGCCTCAATCCTGTTGTAATTTTGTTGAGAGACAAACACTTCTTTATTCCAGTAGGCCTTTGGCAATTAAGATGAATTGTTGAAGAGGCTTTTAATTGTGTATATGTTATTCTTTCTTTTTTAAAAAAAAATCATTGGTCTCTCTAACTTATTTATTTTTTATAGTTACATTTTATTTGTTAGGTGCCTTGAAAAATAAATAACATTATATATTGATAGGTGCCTTGAAAAATAAATAAATGTACTGTCGTGTATGTTTAGCTAAAAAGATGAATCTTACCAATTTTGCGATGAGACGTTGGCAGGGCTGCTTCTGGGAATGTTGATATCTGGCAGTTGTCTTGGTAACTTGGATAATGAGGCTCTGGATGACTGACCCGGCAAGGTTGCTGAACATTTGTGTCTTGCTCTATTGGGGAAAGAGCAATAGCAGTACTCATTTTAGAAGCACAAGGGTGGTAATAAAAGTGTGAATCATAGTAGAGTAGGAAAATAAATGTATTAGATCAGTGTTTCCCAAATGCTGGTGTTTGGACTTCAATTCCCAGAAGCCTAAGTCATTTCCCCAAAGCACTGATCAGCCAATGTACTGACTTAGGCTTCTGGGAATTGAAGTCACCCTGTGGGCTGTGTACCCCTTGTTGGGAACCACTGTGATAATTAGTTGAAAAGTTGACATTAATGATGGATCACGTATTTCTATTTTATGTCTGATTTTGTTTGGTTTCCTTTTATATATATATCATGTGTATTTTACTCATTGTTGAACACGTGAATGTATTATTTCCTTTATGTACGAGTTTATTTTTTATGTATACTTTTTTGTCTTCCAAAAAGTGGGATCATTCTGGAGGTTGCATCAATTGAAACACTCACACTATTTTTTGTTTGTTTGTGCTATCTTTCAAGTGGCTCAGATTATTAAAATACAAAAGAGATTTTTTTAAAAAACAAATGTATTATTACATTAAAATTCCTATATTAATATTCTTCTTCGGTGTGTAGGCCAGAGGTGAAACTGCCAAAAGGAAGCCACTTTTTGGTGAGTTCATTCTGCAGTTCCTTTTGTCCGACCTAGTGTGAGAATATTAAAATAATTAGTTAAAATTGTAAAATAAAAAAGCCACTTAAAAGTAGATTTAAACATATGAAATAATATGCAGCATCCAAAATTAAAACTCTTCTCTGCTTTGTTGTTGTTGTTGTTGTTCAGTTGCACAGTCGATTCCGACCCTCTGCAACCCCATGAACCACTGTCCGCCAGGCACTCCTGTCCTCCACCATCCCCTCAACTCGCTCAGCTCTGTGCCCATTGTCTCCACAATACCATCTAGCCGTCTCATCTTGGGCCGGCCCCTTCCTCTTTTGCCCTTGACCTTTCCAAGCATCAAGGCTTTCTCAAGTGAATCCTCTCTTCTCATCTGATGTCCAAAGTACTTTAGCTTCATCTTTATTATTTGACCTTCTAATGAGCAGTCAGGGTTGATTTCTTCTAAGATTGACCTATTTGTTCTCCTCGCTGTCCAGGGGACTCTCAAAACCCTTCTCCAACACCACATCTCAAAGGCGTCTATTCTTCTGCGCTCAGCTTTCCTAATGGTCCAGCTCTCACAACCATACATTGCCACCGGGAATACCACTGCTTTGACTATGCGAATTTTTGTTTGCAATATGATGTCTCTACTTTTCATTATGCTCCCCAGGTTTCTCATTGCTTGCCTCGCAAGAATCAGTCGCCTTTTTATTTCATGGCTGCAATCTCCATCTGCAGTGAGCTTTGATCCTAAGAAAGTAAAATCTGTCACTGCTTCTATTTCTTCCCCATCTATTTTCCAGGGACTGATAGGGCCTGTTGCCCTTGTCTTGGTTTTCTTGATATTGAGTCTCAAGCCAGCTTTTTCACTTTCTTCCTTCAACCTAAACAGGAGCTTCTTTAGGTCCTCCTCACTTTCTGCCATTAGGGTGGTATCATCTGCATATCGTAAATTGTTGATGTTTCTTCCAGCAATTTTGATCCCAAACTGTGATTCCTCCATCCCTGCATTGCGCATTATGTGTTCTGTGTATAAGTTGAATAAGCAGGGTGACAAAATGCATCCTTGTCTTACTCCTTTTCCTATTCCAAACCACCCCGTCATTCCATTTTCTGTCCTAACTATTGCTTCTTGATTCATGTACAGATTTCTCATGAGGCCTATAAGGTGTTCCGGTATTCCCATCTCTTTAATTACTTGCCACATTTTGTTGTGGTCGACACAGTCAAAAGCCTTAGTGTAATCAATGAAACAGAAGTAGACTTGTTTCTGATATTCCTTTGTTTTTTCCATGATCCATCTTATGTTCGCGATGTGGTCTCTAATTCCCCTGCCTCTTCTGAACCCCGCCTGCACTTCTGGTAATTCTCTCTCCACATGCTGTTGCAGTCTATCCTGCATTATCTTGAGCATCACCTTGCTAGCGTGAGGGATGAGCGCAATTGTTCGATAATTTGAACATTCTTTGGCATTACCCTTTTTGGGTAGTGGGACATATACAGATCTTTTCCAATCCTGTGGCCATTTTTGTGTTTTCCAAATCTGCTGGCATATAGAATGCAATAATTTGATTCCATCATCTTGTAGGGCTTTGAAAAGTTCAACTTGGATACCATCAACTCCACTGGCTTTGCTGTTTGCAGTGTTTTTTAGGGCTTTTCTGACTTCACTCTCTAGAATGTCTGGCTCATGTTCCATGTTCTCATCATTGTGATTATCAGGGGTGTTGAGGTCCTTTTTGTAGAGTTCCTCTTTCCATCTTTTCTTAATCTCTTCTGCATCTGCTAACTCCTTGCCATCTTTGTCCTTTATCATGGTCATTTTTGCTTTAAATGTTCCCTTGAGTTCCCCAATTTTTTTGAAAAGATCTCTAGTCCTACCCCTGATATTGTTTTCCTCTATTTCTTTGCACTGTTCGTTCAGGTAGGTTTCCTTATCTCTCCTAGCTTTTCTTTGAAATTCTGTATTCAAGTGACTGTATTTTTTCCTTTCTCCTTGGCATTTTGCATTCCTTCTATCCTCTGCTATTTTGAGAGCCTCATCAGACAACCACTTAGCTTTCTTACACTTCTTTTCTTTTGGTATGGTTTTTCTTGCTGCCTCCTGTATGTTGTCCCGCATCTCTGTCCATAATTCTTCTGTCACTTATGTCACTGGAAGGACAACCACCCAGTGGAAAGCATTCCTCAAGTTAGAAGCAGGTACAGAGATGGTGCTCTCTTCTCTCTCCACCAAACATACCTGAGAAGGGAGTGGGGCTGAAAAATGGGCCTTCTCTGAGGTTTCTAAAGAGTAAGAATGTTCATATGGGGAGATACATTTCTCCAGGTACTCTGGCCCTAAGCCATATAGGATTTTACAGGTCTTGTGACTGAACAACAATTTTTAGGAGCCCTGGTGGAGCAGTGGTTAAAACTGCTGTACTGCAACCAAAATGTTGTGAGTTTGATCCTGAACAAGGATCAAGGTTGATTCAGCCTTCCATCCCTCCGAGGTTGGTAAAATGAGTACCCAGCATGATGGGGCAAAACGCTAATTAACTTGTGAACTGCCCATAGAGTGCACTAATTGCTTTGGGGCGGTGTAGAAGTGTGATTGCTTTACTTTGCAATGTAAACATGACTCAAAATCATTTGGCAGGGCAGATGTGGGGCACCAGTGGTATAGGGACCCCAGCCCACTGGTTAATTTAGTAAATATTATCTGCCCCTTCTAATCTTTTAATTTTTTAATTTTTCATTTCTTGATTCGTAATCTTTTAAATTTCTGTTAGTTTTTATAGGGTTTTATAATAATTATTATAATGTTTACAATTTTTTATATTGCATTACTTGTATGACTGTAATTGTCCAACTGTGATGTGAGCCTTCCTGAGTCGGGTTATAAATGCAAAAATTAAATTAAATTAAAATTTGAGTATAAGCTTCTAAGTTACTAGTTCAAATGGTTAAAGAGCGTATTCTTATTGAACTAAGTATTTAGTTATGATTGCAGACTCTGGCCACTTTTGTCCACTACCGGAGTACTGCCTGACTACTGTGCCATTCAAAAACAGTTTAGTACAAAGTTCTATAAAAACGCTTGCAAACGTTTGCAAAATGTGGATGTAAAATTCCATAACATACTATCATTTTAGGTCAGACTTTTCCCTTTATAACATATATTAAGAAATCTGATTCAAAGTTCTGAACAGTTTTTTATTTTTTTATACCAACATTTTTCAACTCTGTCTGACACTGACATTTTGTACTGAACATGTTTATTAGCCAAAAAAAAAAGGCATATGTAGACTTGGAATTGATTATGGCTATTGTTTTAGGATGAAATCGTGAAGAACAGATCTCTCTGAACTAAGCAGAACTTACTCCTGAACAGGCAACCTTAGGATTGTGCTATTAGTCAAGCTAAGGTACAGCTACACAGCAGGGAGGATAGGTTTTAATCTGCTTTGATCCACAGCTGCTTTCGGTAGATGAAATTGCTGTAGCCATCCATGTGACAAATAATGGCAGAAGCACAGAAAGCTGACAAATGTTTACATGGTGCTCCAGCAGCAGAAGCTGTTTTCGATCTGACAAGGTGTCCACTGGTAATTTCTATTGGGAGCGCTGATTCACTTTTCATGCTTTTTCCCTGGGCTGATATATCATTTCTCTGAGCCAGCACAAACTTTTAAAACAAGTAAAAATTAGTTTGAAGACAACAGGCACTTGGTTAAGGGCAAATGACACCTCCATGACCACCACTTGACATCGGATCAGCAGATCACACACAGTGAAAAGCAGGAAAAAATGTCAGGCCAAATAGAGCAAAATAAAAACACTCCATAAACTGAACAAAAAGAGATGATTTCAAAACAGGCTTCTCTGCATTGAGCTGTTGGTTTTTAATTCGATTCATCTGTGCTTAATCTAATGGAAATCACGGGATAAACAGCCAATGTAGTAACCCCCTTAGCTGACATCTTCCCACATTCTTCCTTACACCCTAGCTTCTTCATCTTAAAATTCTGGTACTTTTGATTTCACACAATAATTCCCACCACATATGCTTGCAATAGCTTTCACTTACCAGTGGTACCAGTAAAAACATCACCCTGAGATGGACTTTCTGATATAATAGCTGTGGCCTCCACAGATGATGTACGGTCAAATGTCAGGGTGCCAGAAGTAGTGATCTGTCCTGAAGGACTCACAGTGACTAAGGAAGAAATGGTTGAAACATTTTCAGAAGGAGCATGCTACTCCCCACATGGTCCGAGAACTCTCCTTTTTCATTTCAGCATTGTCGAAACTATCCCTTTATCTTGTGGTAGACAGATTGTGAACCTCCTGATGTTGGACTATAACTCCCATCATTACTCACAGTGCTGGCTAGAGATAACGGTTGGCTACTCAGCAATGTTTGCATGGTCACAAGCCACCCACTCATGCAATATATCATTTACAAAACTTCCACAAGAAAAAGAATAATCCTTTTCACTCAGTGTGGTGTAATGGATAGAATGACAGACTAAGATTTAACCAGCCTGGATTCAAATCCCTGGTCAGCCATGGAAATTCATTGGGAATGTGGAACTGGTAGGGCCATTCCTCAAATACCTCATTTACCTCAAAGCCCTATTAAAGTCACTATAAATCTATTCTGACTTGATAGCAGATAAAAACAAAAAACATTACCAAAGTAAACAAAGAAATGTACTGTTCCTTCCCATAAAACACTCTAGAAGAACTAGGACAGAGGTTTCCTAGTTTTGAAGATCAAAGGGGTGCACTCTCTGCAGGCAGGAGGGAGATATTTCAGGTTTAACTTTTTTTGGAGAAGCAGGACAAACACAAAAACCAAATGTAAAAGTTTAATTTTACAAGTTATATTTTGCTGTTCACATTTCCTTGATGTGATATTGAAATAACTGTCATCTGCTAATAGGTAAAGAAAAAGAATTGAATAATGGCTCCAAAATTCAACTTTGCTTGACTTTTTGACTAAAGTTACAAAACCAGATATCAAAAAAGAACTGTCATATAAATGAAGACTGTAATGTTCCTTTAACAACAAACTCACTCATGCCATTATGCAGCACTGCAAATAAAATGTATCTGTCCTTTATGGCAGGGGCTGGCACCATATTTAGTATGAGAAGATAAATACCCAGTGATGTCAGCAGCTGTGTGTTGATAATTCCCAGGTGCAACTAACCAATCAGACTTATTCAAGCATATTTCAACTACTAGCAAAAAAGCTCATTCCCCTTTCTTCTTTTGTGACCATAAGACTAGGAGGAACTGAGACTGAGAGTTAGGACAACAACTCACAAGGACAAAGGGAAATTGTATGGTTGTGAATAAACCAAGAACCACTTAAATCAGAAGTGTGAGGGATTTCGGTTGGCTATCATTGCTATGTGGATCACACAGAAATATTTTAATTGTTTTAAAGTTAAGCTGTTCCCAGGGGGAAAGCATTGTGATACAATGTTGTATTTACAGTTTTTTATAAAAGATAAGCCATATTTTTTCTTGTTTAATAGGTAATAAAGTTTAATTCCTTCCTACATAAAATCTAACCTTCTCTATGTCTTATCTACTTTACACATGTACCAGAAACTTCTTGAACTGAGAAAGGTGGAAACAAGCATAAAGAGCTTGGATTTTTTTTTTGTTTACTAATTTTCCCAGTCAGAGGGACAGGAACATATTCCCACAACAGCCATGCCTTCTGCTGCTGAATAGAAAGAGTGAAGACTCGGAACAACATTTCCCTAAGAAGGTAAATAGGTAAGGCCAACTGTTTTTCCTCCAAAGAGTAGCTGAGAGAAAAGCTTCTACATTTACTTTCAGCACATGAGAATTGTGATAAAGTGTATACATATAAATGGATTATTATGGCTCACAGGTAGCAGCAGCAGCTCCGGGAAGCAGTGTAATGTTTTTTGGGGAATCCTTCTTCACTGGAGTTGTAGGCAATTCATTTTCTTTTTTCCGTCTTTTATAAGGAACAAATAGTCTTACGGGACCACTCTGAAAATCAGAAGACTACCCTTATTAAACTGCCTTTGCCCTGTCCCTCTTACATTTACTTGCCTTACTCCATGTCTGCAAAACATCTGCTCAGTCTGATTTTACAAAATGAACACGAGCCTGGCATTATCTAACAAACACAGAGTGTTCATATAGTCTCTTATGGACTGGATCATCAAACTGCCACAATAAAACACATACTGTCCTCTCTTTATCAGTTTTGTCCCAGCAATGTTGGGTTGAGAAGGAAGACCTTATCTTCTCATCAAGTGGGTTATTTAGATCTGTCCTAACTCTAACATGCTTCAGTCCTAGAATCTGATAATAAACAAAATAGAATGATTACCAGATAAATTATAAAAGATTCAAAAAGTCTTCATTTTTAAAATGATTCCTTGGTGTCACATTTCTACTGTTCTTGCACCCTGTATTGTTCTATCTGAAATATACAAGGTATCTCTTATACTAGGACTATTGTGTTCCGAACTATTTTCAATAGACTGTAATTTTCAAAGCATCACAACTTTGTTTTTAGTGAACTCAGAGACATGAAAGAATGTTTAAAAGGCAATCTATCTTCCCTCTCAGGTGACTGATATTGCCTGAGGAAAGTAGCCTACAGTTGTTAAGCGTATGGCTCAAAATTCCTCAGGGTGCAGGGCTTTTTTTACTCCTGCCTCCACATTATAGAACCAATTCCCTCTAGAAATTTTCCTCAGTTCAATCCTAGTAACCATACAAAACCCCTGCAAATGTTCTTATTAAGGTCTGTTTGAAGATAGCAACTACAGCAGGTTAGTCCATCAATGAAGAACATTCAATTTGCAGTAAACCACCTAGAATCGGGCTGGGGAATGTGTATCCTTCTAAAAGTTGTTCAATTCCATTTTCTGTCAGTCAAAAAGGTCAAGAGTGAGGGATGATGGGAATTGTAGTTCAGCAGTATTTAGAGGCCACATAGTCCCCATTCCTGACCTAGGGTTTCTACTTTTTAAAAACATCAGTGGGATATATGTTTAAAGAGACCCATAATCAAATATGTATCCTCCATTTAAAACCTCAGCTATCCCAGTTATAAAAAGAATGCCTTTGCACATATATCTCAAGTAGTCATTTTATTCTCTTTCTTACTTCATAAGTAAATAACTCTTCAGTCCATCATTTCAAACGTCTTTCCTTTCTGGAGACATTCACAATCTGAACATATATAAACTTAGTACCACGTTAGCAAGTTCATTCAGGTTGTTGATCAGCAGATTATACTCACCAGACTCATATCATCACAGCAAGCAGCACAGGTGCAAGAGGCAGCATGAGGATTTAATATGCCATCCTGAATGGGAAGGGAGGGAGAACAAGATTAGGGTGAGGGATTTTGTCCAAAATATCGTAAGACAAACACCCCATCATCTATTGCACAGTATATAGGGCAGGCTTAAGATTTCCAACACCAACAAAGTCCTCCCCTGTTCCTCCAAGCAAGATGAACTGGCCTGACCCCTGAACTGGAGCAGCAATAACTTTATCCTCTCCGCAATACTCAACGGAAACAAGACCACACAAAGCACATTAGCAGCTCCTTATGGAGGAGATACAGCAAGCATGCCTCACATTGTTTCTCATTGCTCAACTTGGTCCTCCTGACTAGGTTAGGGATTTCCATAGAGTCTAATTTCTCTGCCCTTTTACTGATGAAAATTCTACTCCTCCATCTCTTTAGCAAAACATGAACCAAACCCATCTTACATGAATAAGGCATTGTATTGGCCTGCCAGCATAGCGGATACTTCTTTTCCAGTCCTTGCTGCTGGCTCTTCCAGCCATGGCTTCAAATTCCGTTGGGCTGTACCAGTTGTCCCCCTGTTTAATACATCGTCCCCGACCACCTTGAAGGACAGAACAAAGGAATCAGGTTTTGCTTCAGAACTTCAGACAGCACCCATTACTACTACTACTACTACTACTACTACTACTACTACTACTACTCTACTACTACTACTAATTATTATTATTATTATTATTATTATTATTATTATTATTATTATTATTATTATTATTATTATTATTATTATTATTATTATTATTATTTCGATTTATATGCCTACTTGGTGAAAACCAACTCAGGGCGGCTTACAACATAAAATCGAATACAATACAATATAACAGATCAACAATACAAAATCACAGCATCCCAAAATGCAGTGCAACAACATAAATATAAACACAATATAATCAAAATACAGTCCATAAACAATATACAATACCGAATGGACCATAAACAATATATTCACAATACAATTCATACCCAATACAAAGAAAATAACCATACTTGTCAAACTAGCAAACGTAGACCCACCAAAGGACTTAATGCAATCTTGGCAGATGTTCTGGGCTACAATTCCCATTAGCCCCACTCAGCATTGCCACTGGTGAGATATGTGAGTTCTCCTCTAAAATATTTAGAGGAACTGAAATTGGGGAAGCCATAACAGAAGTGCCAAGCTTTTTCCCTGTCAAATGACTTGGACTTCAGTTTCCAGATGCTTTAGCCATTAAATTATAGAATAAATCATAAATTAGGAAGGGGGTCTATGAGGCTATCACCTCAAACCCCTTATTCAATGCAGGAAACCAATCCAATCACATCTGATACATGCTTGTCCAACTCTCTCTTGAATGCTTCCACCTCTCAGGGTAATTGGTTCCATTGCTGTACTGCTCTAACATTTAAGAAGTTTACAGTCCTAATATTCAGCCTATGCCTGGTTTCCTGTAATTTGAGCCCATTATTATGTGTCATGCACTTTGGAATGATAGAAAACAAATCCTGCCTTTCATCTTTATGATTATCTTTCAAGTACAGTCAAAACCCACTTAACGAGCATTTCACTTTACGAAAAACTTGCATAACCAGCGGGTTTTTCAAAAAGTGATCCGATTCGCATAACGAAAATTTTTGCTATGCGAGTCAGACTTCACCTATGGAAATGCTCGCATAGCGGGTGTTTCTATGGAGGAAAACTCGCATAACTAAAAATATTCGCTATGCGAGTCCGAATTGCCTAGTGAAAATATTCGCTACATGAGTTGGACTTTCCCTATAGAAAACTCACATAATGAGCATTTCTATGGGGAAAACTCACATAACGGAAAAAAAATTGCTATGTGAGTTTCCCCCTAAAAAAGCTCGTTATGTGAGTTTTTCCATAGGAATTTTCGCTATGCAAGTCTGACTCGTATAGCGAAAAACTCACATAGTGAGCAGCCTCACAGAAAGAATTAAATTCGTTATGCGAGGTATTACTGTATTTCAAAAACACTATCATATACTCCCTCAGTCTTTTTTTCCCAAGGCTAAACATGTCCAGTTTTATCAGGCATTCATCATAGGACTTGATTCCCAGTCATCTGATCATCCTTGTTGCTTTCCTCTGAACTTGTTCCAATTTGTTGGCATCCTTCTTAAAGTGCAGAGCTGGACACAGTACTCTTGATGTGGTCTGACTAGTGTCAAATAGAGGAGAACTACCATAGTTCTCCATGGGTTTTGAAAAATATACTTCTGTTAAGGCAGGCTAAACTAGTATTGGCCTTTTATGCAGCCACATCGCACTGTCAACTTCTATTCAGCTTGTGATCTTCAAAAAATCCAAGATACTTGTCACTTATAATATTATGGAGCCAACTAATGTTTTTAATAGTAAACTCTGCATCTTGTAACTGTGTGTTTAGGTCTCTGCCCCAGTTGTAGAACTTTGCGCTTATTCCTGTTAAATTTCGTAAGTATTTCCTCACTAACTTATCCAATTCATTAATGAAAATGTTGAAGAACACTGGGCCCAAGACTGAGCCTTGCAGCTCACTTGTTACCATTCCCAGTTTGAGAAGGAGCCATTGATAAGCAATCTCTGAATATAGTTATGTACTCAACGGTTTATCCACCTGATATTTGTGCTATCCAGGCTACACCTTGCTAGATTGTGAATCAGAGTATCATGGGGCACTCGGTCAAATGCTTTGCTAAAGTCAAGATATATTACATTCATAACATTCCCACTATCTACCTGATGAGAAGATAGATAAGATTAGCTTGGCAATATTTGTTCTTGACAAAGTCATGTTGGCTTCTAGTTATTATTGCATTGTTTTCAAGGTGCTTGCAGAGTGACTGCTTTGTAATATGCTCCAGAATTTTCCCTGGGATTGATATCAGACTGAAATTATGGACAACAGTGAGGCATTGTGGGTGAGATGGTCCAAAACACTGGTAGGAATAAAAACGTTCTACATCAGTTCAATAAGGTATTTTCCTATAATTAATAAATATTTCATTTTGTTCAACAAACCCCAACCCTGTGAGAACAAGCTTATTTCAATTAATATGTTCCAGGTCAATAAACTGCATTGGACAACAGATTGTATAAACAAAAATCTTGATTTTCAAATCTGTTGTCTTTCTGGTGGGTTGGATTAAGTTCCAAATCATAGAAAGAGGTATTCCCCAAGCACAAGAAAGGGCTTCCAGATTCGATCAGAGGACCATGTAGTCTAGCATTCTGTTTCCAGCTGCATCCAGTCTGATACCTACGTATTACTGTTCTCATTACAATATTTAAAAGGTAGCTGATTGTACTACACATTATTTTTTACTATTTATGAGGGACAGTTTAGGATTAACAAGGGAATGTTAAAAATGAACTTTGCAAAATGACTATATACCATTACTTAGTCATGTATAAAGCAACATTATTTCCATTCAAGTTATTTTGGAAGTGCCATTTTATGACATTTTGTTACTAAATAAAGACACATCTTACCAGTAATGCCAGTGTAATAATAGCTACTGGTCCAGTACACTGAGTGTTCACTTTCCTCTTGGTGCAAAGAGTGCAAACTGCCCTTCCTACTCATGTCTAGATATATGACACTGCTGTGGATAATATACACTTTACATAACATTCTCCTGTGAACCATCAGAGTACTTTCTAAATTACCAACAGCATTAATAGTGGTTGGCTGAGACTTCTGTCATGAAGTCAGAATAATATGCTATGAGCTGTACAACCACCCAGAGAGGCCTTCAGCTAACTTGCAAATAGTTCTTAATGGGTTTCATTGATTGCATCCAATTTTTTGTTGTTCAGTCGCACAGTCAATTCTGACACTCCGCGACACCATGGACCACTGTCTGCCAGGCACTCCTGTCCTCCACCATCCTCCTCAACTCGCTCGGTTCTGTGCCCATTGTCTCTACAATACCATCTAACCATCTCGTTTTTGGTCGCCCCTTCTTCTTTTGCCCTCCACCTTTCCCAGCATCAAGGCTTCCTCAAGTGAATCTTCTCTTCTCATTTGATGTCCAAAGTACTTTAGCTTAATCTTTACTATTTGCCCTTCTAAGGAGCAGTCAGGGTTGATTTCTTCTAAGATTGACCTATTTGTTCTCCTCGCTGTCCAGGGGACTTTCAAAACTCTCCTCCAACACCACAGCTTTCCAGCTCAGCTTTCCAGCTCTCACAACCATACATTGCCACAGGGAATACCATTGCTTTGACTATACGAATTTTTGTTTGCAATTTGATGTCTCTACTTTTCTCTATGCTCCCCAGGTTTCTCATCGCTTGCCTCCCAAGAATCAGTCGCCTTTTTATTTCATGGCTGCAATCACTATCTGCAGTGAGCTTTGATCCCAAGAAAGTAAAATCTGTCACTGCTTCTACTTCTTTCCCATCTATTTTCCAGGGACTGATAGGGCCTGTTGCCATTATCTTGGTTTTCTTTATATTGGCAATTTTGATCCCAATTTGTGATTCCTCAATCCCTGCATTGCACATTATGTGCTCTGTGTATAAGTTGAATAAGCAGGGTGACAAAATGCAGCCTTGTTTTACTCCTTTTCCTATTCCAACCCACTCAGTCATTCCATATTCAGTCCTAACTGTTGCTTCTTGATTCATGTACAGATTTCTCATGAGGCCTATAAGGTGTTCCGGTATTCCCATCTCTTTAATTACTTGCCACATTTTGTTGTGATCCACATAGTCAAAGGCCTTAGTGTAATCAATGAAACAGAAGTAGACTTGTTTCTGATATTCCTTTGTTTTTTCCATGATCCATCTTATGTTCGCGATGTGGTCTCTAATTCCCCTGCCTCTTCTGAACCCCGCCTGCACTTCTGGTAATTCTCTCTCCACATGCTGTTGCAGTCTATCCTGTATTATCTTGAGCATCCAATACAGTACCAGAAATTGACCATTTCTTCCTCCTTACCACAACCAGTTGTGGATCCAGTAACATCCCTATCTACAAATTATGATCTGAGAGGCATATAGGGGCTGCTGCAATGAGAAGGACTACGAAATTCTTCTTATATATCATTTTAACGCCTCTGTGAATACAACATTAAAAGAAGTGTGTCCCAGAGGTGGAATTGTGTAAACCCAATGATGTGGTAGACATAACCTGGCCTGCCATAACTTTGACCAGTCATATAAATAAGAAACTGGGCAATACTGCTCACCAGAGTGGCCATGTAGATGAATCTTGTGCTGCTAACAATTCCATGGAGTAGGACAATTCAGATGGGGTTTCAATGGCAAGTTATACCTCCTAAAGTCTTTTGTTTGCCACAACTATTACATCTGCAGGACCCCTCTCTACTTTTTCACCCTATTGCTTATTACCTTATATCTTGAAGGTAGTCACTGATTGCTTATGAATCACCCATGTGGATGAAAGGGGGAAAAACCCTACCTGAGCCAAGTCTGTTTTTGTACAGGATTCCACTGATGTTTCGACACCGCACCGGCAACTCATTGTCATACACCGAAGGATCCCAGTTATATTTTGTCCCCCCTTTTTCTTGTCCAGATGTTAAAGAAGTAGGAGAGGACTGTGGCCCTGCAGATAAAAAGAAAGAAAACAGTGTGCTCAAATTATATTTCTGTCTTTTCCAATGGGGAGACAAGACATGATTCTCAAAGTGATCAATAAAACAAAGGGGAACCATTAGCTCCCTATCTAACGGGGAGGGGGGGACAAACAGAAGAAGCCAAAACAAGACAGAACAAACTTCTAAATTGCAGGTGTACCATATGAAGGCTGTATGAAATACAGAAACCAAATGGAGGAGAATGGAGGAGAGGATATCATGCATCATTCCTTCCAAACTGACAGTTGCGACGGCTTGTTGGCTCATCTGACCCCTCCCTCTCTCAATGTATGATTTTAAAAAAATCTTTTAACTTTGCTTAGTTTTAATCTCTTTTAATATTAATTTTAGACAGGATTTTATATTGTGTTTTATGTCTCTTTTGAAGGTTTCTTAGCCGCCCTGGGTCTCTTTGAGGAGGGCGGCATATAAGTCTGATTAAATAAATAAATAAATAAACTGATCACCAGTCCACCCAAGAAGTCAACAGCATTCATACTAGGAACAGTCCCACAATGCAGTTCTTCTACAAGATGTTCACACTATAATCACTAAAAATTGAGATGAAATGCAGCAGCATAAAAGCAAAAAACATATTTCACACAATAAGTTCTGAATTGATCCTGATTTACTGTTATTATAATAGAGATTGTACCCCTTTATCCTTAGGGAATACATTCCAAGACCTATTTCGAATATCTGAAACTGAGGATAGCAGTGAACCATGTAATTTGTTTGGCTCCCAAGATGGTGATATCAGGCAGGCTGCAAGATTGATAACCAGAACCTCATTTAAGAGAGTTGTTTTAATTGCTGGAGTCTTCTCTTAGGGATTTCAAACTGGTCTTTAATATGGAAAGTTTAAATGCAATTTGGTCAAGTGGACAAGATTCAGTAGAGGTGCTGGAGCAGTTTGGGTTTGACAGCAGTTGAGACAGGCTGGAGGCTGGCTCAACAGACTTTACAAGATCCCATGTTAAGACATGGCTGATTAAAACAGGAACTGTAATTGAATGTGGTTTGTCAATGGAAACATAGGCGGCTGAGGGGGCTGAGCCCGGCACCTTTTATTGACCCACACCATTGTTGCTGATTAGTTGTGGATGTTGTGTGGGTGATCACCAGGGTGCTGCCCTATCCAACATGAGTGATTGTGGTTGGGCTCTCTGCCCTGAAATACATCGGGCAGCTATGGAGTTTATTTGGCATGAGATGATGATTTTTGTTCTCTTCTTTCTCCTACATGGAAGTTTGCAATCAGTGATGGCTGTTTTATGGATCAGAGATCAAGGTTAAGGAAGGATGGAGACAGATATTGAGATGGTAATAGTGAGAAAGGAAATGAAGAAATTAAGGAAAGATGGCAAATATAGGAGATTGAAGTCTAGATGAAATGTCAGAATTAAAGGACTGGAAACAATGGGAAAGTCACAGTTGAATTTATGATATTGGATTAACAATCATTAATGAGTTGAGAGAGGTTTTAGAGATGGACTTGTGATGAGAAGAAATGAATTGGTTGAAGCAATTATGGTGGAGACTACCTGTTTGCCCCAGAAATGTGGACTGTAGAGTACTTTAATTCGGGATGATATGGTTTGATTTAGAAATGCTACTGGGAATTTAAGTTGTAAGTATGTATACAGCATAAGATTTGGATGGTTCTTAATTAAATATCAGAGGACTATGGAGACTGCAAATGTAGAAGTGAATGATTTGGCATGTGAAGAGGTGGGAATTGAAATTGACTAGGGGTAATTATACAGACAGAAGAAGGGGAGAGTTGATTTGGAGTAGAGGAGGATTGCAAATACAGTGCTATAGAAGATAAATTTCACCAATATGATAGTTATTACAATGGGACAATTGCAAGTTAACCAGAAGGGACCTAAGAACCTATTTTGGTTTAATTTTTATAAGTTATTAATAAGTAGAAACAAGCAGGTTTATTTTGGTGATTTGGATTTGATTTGTGTGGGAGGGTTTGATTGTGTAACTTGACTTGATTGTGTAACTTTTAGTGGGAACAATTAATATAATTTTGTAACTTTGTAATTTTGCTTGTAATTTTCTAATTTTGGATTTGTAATATAAAGTACAGTGGAATCTCATACAATAATTGCTCCGTATAGCAACGAAATCGGATAACAATTAGGTTTTGGGGGGAAATGGCAATTTTCCCTTTGGAAAAAATCGTACAACAATTTTTCAATGGGAAAAACCACTTAGCAAAAAAAATCATTGTATGATGCATCCCATAGGGAAAATCACCACACGATGCATGCATTGTATAGCAATTGTTTCGTACAACAACGAGCCCCGTGGAACGGATTAAAATCGTTGTATGAGGTACAACTGTATAATAATTTGTATAAATTTAATTGAAGGGTTACTATATGTAGGGAGTAGTGGAGAGATTTTAATTAGTTGTACACTATTAATTTTTTTCTTTTTGTTTTTTCCTTTCATAGCAAGAGTTACATTTTTACCTCCTTAGAATGGAGGTTGGCAGGAGGATCTCAGTTGTACCTGGGAGGGAAAGATATGTCACTGGTGGTCTAGTTGCTCATTTCTATGGATTGCATCACGGATGCCTAATATCTATTCCATGCTCCAGCTCTATTACCAACCACCATGTAAAAGATAACCAATTGAACTGCTCTCTTTCACATCTATCCTTCTTGGTTTTAAATGGCAGGTCTATTGAGAATAAATTTCAACTCATTCAAAATTTAATCCAGGACAAAGGAATTGTCCTGGCATACATAATGGAGACCTGGGTGAGGTGCAGGTCAACTAACTCTCCTCTGGACACTTGCCCATCCTGGCTAGTAAAACCGGCTAGGGAGATGACTGCTAAGTGGGCAATGCATACTGTAAACGCGTCTCTGAGGAAAGGCTATCTGCCTACCCTAATGAAGAAGACAGCTGTAAAAAATGAGGGTTGGCGATAGATAATTTAAACAACTATAGGCCAGTCACCAACATACCATTTTTGGGCAAAATAGCTGGGTGTGGGTGTGTGGCTCATCAGTTGGAATCATTCCTGGATGAAACAGACCCTCTTGATTATTTCCAGTCAGGTTTTTTACCAAGACAGCCCTGGTTGTGCTGCTAGGTGACCTGCTAAGACAGGGATTGAGAACATTTTAGAGACCTAGTGCCCAAACAGAGGGGTGGGGTGAACTCTGTGCTGGGGGGAGGGAGGAAGCGCTTCCACTGGGCTGCTTGTCAGAGGAGCAGGGAGAATTCGGTGCTGGGGAGAGGGCTGGGAGTGCCCTCTCTGGCATGCGTGCCATAGGCTCGCCACCACTGTGTTAAGAGAATCCAATAGAGGCAAGGTTATCCTGTTCATTCTCTTAGACCTCTCAGTGGCCTTTGATACTTTTGACCATGGTTTCTTACTGAATAGGCTGTTGATATCAGAATTGCAGCCAAGGCCCTGGTTTCAGTCCTTTCTCGGTAGCCAAACCTAGAGAGTACAGATCAGGAATGTGGTGTCAGATCCTTAGGTCCAACAATGTGAGGTCCCACAAGGTTCAACACTGATGCTCTTCAAATTCTACTTGAGACAGCTGGGGGAGGTCATATGGAGGTTTGGGATTAACTATCATCAATACACTGATTATATTCAACCCTATCTCTCCTTTAACAATTCCACAGGGAAGGCTGTTCAAGTCCTGGAGCAATGTCTGGAGGCAACTGGAGTGTGGATAAAGGATAATAGGCTGAAATTGAATCCCACCAAGACAGAGATCATGTTGGTGGGGGCTGATACTGAGCAGTGGGTAGATCCCTTCCTAAACTGGACAATGTTATGCTTCTAATTAGGGAGAGGATTCAAAATCTGGGCATCCTCCTTGATTCAGATCTTAAGATGGAAGGGTAGGTATCAACTGTAAATAAGGTTGCCTTCCAGCAGTTTAAACAGATTGATCCAGATCTGCCCTTATCTGGACAGGAGATCCCTAACCATGTTGGTTTATGCACTGGTATTCTCCAAGCATGATTACTGTAATGCTCTCTACCTGGGGCTTCCCTTGAACCTGGCATGGAGATTGAAGCAGGTGTAAAACATGCCCACCAACTGATTTTGGGAAGACAAAAGTTTGATCATACTGTATTTCATTGGTTCTGGTGGCTTTGCATTGGTTGCTTGTTGTGTTCCATGCCAGATTTATGGTTCTGGTACATAGATACAGAGCCCTACACAGCTTAGAACCTTCCTTCCTGGCGAAGAGACTCTTCCAAAGAAACATTTCCCAGGTGCTGAGATCTTCATAGAGTGGGCTATTGAGGATGGCCACTCCAAAAGAAACCAGGAAATCAGCTACATGAGTTTTGGTGGTAGCCCCCTCAATGTGGAACAATTTGTCAACAGAAATTTGATAGGTGGGTTCTTTTAACATCTTTTTTAAAAAGCTAAAACTCATTTGTTTAAGATAACTTTTGTTGTTGATTTGTCTTGATGAGAATGAATTTAGATCTCAGGTATTTTCTCTTTTGTAAAAATCCTCATTCATTCTACTTTTATGATACAAGTCACAAGAAATACAATAGCAAAAAAATAAATAAATGAAAATGTTGATTGATATCTTGTTTTTCATGTGTGTGTGTGATGGAAAAGAATAGGATGTCAATGTAGAAGGCCGATAGTAATTCAGAACAGCAAATAAGTTAACAATTACCTACTCTGATGTTCTCCAGATGTGTGTATACTCTTATCCATAAGTATATACAATCATCTTTTTCAGATTCACATTATTGAAAAATAAAAGATCAAATGAATGGTATTAATCCACTAAAAGAAAATATACTATGATAGAATGGGTTCTCCTCCTGCCCACAGCTTCCTGTGTGTCCCCTGACCCACATTTGCTCCAGAAGATTTGAGGATCCCTGTTGCATCTGAGCTGTGATGTTCAGGAATGTGGAAAGAGAAGACATTCAAAATGGAATTTTGCTTATACAGTTTTGGAGGCAACCCCCTGGTACATGTTTCTATTAATATCAAGAAGGATTCAGATTTTGTCATAGATATTGCAGAGCCACTGTTAAAATAGTTTTGTCAAATGAGCTAACATGAACACTTTACTGGTGGGTGTACTTGTACTTGTCATTTGGGATACAGAAGAGAACAGCCAAAAACAAAACAAAAAACAAAACACCAGCATAAAAGAGGTAGCATGTTAAAAGAAATGAGTTATTTTAAAGACAATATCCCCATTTGTCAAATCTAAAAATTAAGTTTATATTAACGGAAATACATGAAATTTAAATCTAGGAATGACATTTTAAGAAGCTCTGTGAAACTCATCATACCTGGTGTAAGAGGTGCAGATGATCCCTTGAGCCCTGTTGTCTCTACAATGCTACCATCTGTATGAACCACAATCAGAGTGGCTTTCTCAGCATTTAAGCTGTTTCCAATCTGAAGAGCTGTTCTTCCAGACTGCAGGGAAAATGAAAAAAGGTTCACTAGTTCTTCTTGACTTGTAGGAGGAGGTTCATTATTGGATTACAAGCAAAATAATGGATTTCTTCTGGTATCCTTGTTAACGTGTAACTAAATCTTCACCTGTATACTTTGGGTTAGACCAGGGGTTCCTAAACTTTTCACACCGCAGGCTGGTCATGTGTTTGAGCAGGCCGGTCACGTGGTTCCTCCCACCATAAAATGCATCTGGAGCTGTCATAAATGCATTTACGGCAGTGTTTATGCATGCGTGGGCACATTCTATGTCTGTTTCTGGTAGTGTTTATGCATGCACAGGTGCATTTCCGGTAGCAGAAAGGGCAGTGTGGGCCAGGCCGTGGGCTGTAGTTTGACCACCCCTGGGTTAGACCATTGGCCCTACACATATGTATATACTAATTATTATCAGAAATGAAGTAGTGAGCAGGTGAAAACAAATATTAGAAGGCTGACCTTACCAGCACATGCCCGGAAATAGATGCTGCATTTGCCACGGAAGTGGTGAAAACGTTGTCTGCAGAGGCACCAACATTGGCTACTGTTACTGTGGTGACTTCTGTAAAATATGACCAAATTAAATTTATACAATCATATATTTATTTATTTTAATCTGATACTAGTACTACAGCTGAATATAGTGATGTAATTCCTCAGTCATTAATTCTTAATGTGTGTGTGTGTTTTAAATATATATACTGTATATATATGGAACATGTGAATGTAGTTTAAAACCACCAGAATCCTGAAAGGTGGCCAAGTTTTTTTAAAATCACATTTGTACATATAAATACTCTGCAGGAAAACTTTTCCTTATACTGTAATACTAATTTAGAACATTTAATTTTGGCTTTCTGAGTCCAATAATGAAGCTATTCAGTAAGCAACACTTTAGGATACATTATCTGGACTAAAACTTTATACATGCTTGGTTAGGAATAAATCCAACTCCACTAATTCAGATTACATTATTTAAGATGAAATATTACATCACGGTAGTATAACTGTGGCGCAGATGACTGTTGTTAAATTAGGTTGACCTGAGAAAGGTCATAACAGGCATACTAGTTCAAAAACATTCCTTGTCACAATGACCACCAGGGAGTCCAGTGAAAGTGTTGGGTCAAGAAGTGCTCTCAGACTAAGAGCCTGAATTAGTCCCATTGAACTCACTAAAAATGAACTTTTAGGGATGCTGGGGAATGACCTTGTTCATATGCCTGCTAGTAGCTGAGGATTTTATACGTTTTATACAATCACCCCTGGTCCTCCAGGGTGGGACATGCTAAAAGAGCATATAGGCAAGTAGCTTAAACTTTGTTAATTATGTTGCCACATCTCACTCCATTTTTCAGTTTTTTCTGATGAACCAAAAGACAAGGACAACTTCTTTGCCTAATGACAATTGGATACAAGGATGGGGGGAAACCTACCTTGGCTCAATTTGTGTTTGCCAAATATCAAGAGACAGGCAATTGTATGTATAAATGGGAAATGTTACGGCACTCTCCAAAGTGCTACCAGACTTTCCTACTCTTGGGATGTTGGGGCATTTCACAAGGTATTGGGCTTGATTTGCATGTAAATTGTGTGTCTCTGTGTACCTGATACAGTAAAACCTCAGAAAACACTAAAACCTGGTTCCACAAGTCTTGGTGTTATACGATTTTTAGTGTTATCTGATGCATGTTAAAATCCTATGGGATCCATAGAGATACATTGTAACCACACAGACTTTAACGGTTGTTATCCGATGCATCCCATAGGATCTTAATGTTATCCGATGCAATTCTTCCCCCCAGATTGCTTAATGTTATGCGAATTTAGTGTTATTCGATACTAATGTTATCTGAGGTATTACTGGTATGTATAAATTAATGCCACGAAGTCTCACTCTTATGTCTGGCGATGTGGACTTGATCCACGAAAGCTAACATTAAAATACAGAAGTGAGTCTTTAAGGGGCCACAACGTGTTTTGTTTTGTTGTTTTGTTTTTTCCTGATATGCTTGAAACACAGACCAATACGACTACCACAGATTGGTAGCCGTATTTCCAGCATGATTTTTGTACACTTGGGGGCTCAGATTTGAAAAGCGCGGCCTGTCATGCTGACTCTCAGGCAATGGCCTCCTGAGGTAAAAAAAAAAAAAAAAAAAACGGCCGCCCGCCCGTCAGTCAGCCAATCACCCTGCGGTTGACAGAACGGAGCCTCAACGACGGGGCGGTGTACGTCTCTGTGCTGCGTGCGCGAGCGCTCGGTGTTTCTGCGCTTGCGCAAGGCGCGCTGACCTGCGAAGGCGGCCGCCGCGGCCTCGTCAGCACTCGGGAGGGACTCGGCCCCCATCTCGAGATGTTCGGCGTCCGCCTCCATTACAGTCACGGCTGTCACCTCCTCTTCCTCTTGTGGCTCCGCCCCCGAGCCATTCGACTCGCTGCGCCGTTGCTGCTGGTGAGGTGGTAGTGACGGCTCTGCTCCCTCAGCAGCCGCCGCCGCCACTGCCGCCGCCGCCACTGCAGCCGCGGCCGCTACTGCCGCCGCCGCCTCGGCCAAGCCCAGTTGCTTTGCGGCTGAGTCTAACTCCTCCATCCGAAGGGGCCTTAGCGGCTGGGTTGGGAGAGGGGGGGAGTGAGGACAGGAGGAAGTTTGTCGGGCTCTCCGATCTCACCCGAACTACCCTTAGGGCCTTCTCCGAATTTTTCCGAGTCCCCCCATGGCCATTCTGGCCGCGCCACCCCTCCCCTCGGGCCCTCTTCGGCCTCACCCGGATATTCCCGAGCAGCTTCCGATGTGACCCGATCTTTCCCGATCACTCGGAGGTGACCTGAATGTCGACCGGAAGCTCGCGAAGGTCCCCGAACCAGTCTGGGTTACCCATGGCTTCCTAAAGCGATGACCGCCGGGGTTTGCCGGAGAGAGCCGAGTCCTTCCGGTTACGGCCGAACACGGAGACTGAGGGAAAGGGCCGAGCGGGAACGAAGGCCTGCCGAATCCCGCCCCTTGCAATCTGGTCCGAAGCAGCCCGAGCGATTCCGAAAGAGTAAAAGACGGAAGTCGGTCGTGCGATATCGTTCGGGCGCGCTCAAAGGCACGGAGGGAGCTTTGCGATGGTTTCCGAAGCGCCGAACGAGGCTGCGCAAGGCCTGTCGGGAGGTTGGAGAGATTGAGGCGGGGCGGGGAGTGGAGTGAGGGCGCAGTGGGAGAAAATGGCGGTTGCCAGGCGAGGTGAGCTTGGTCGGCTGGAAGTTTCGCGACCTCAGTATATGTCCGTGCCTTTGTAGAGCTGAGTCTCTTCGCCTTTAAGGCCCCCCGACCCACTTTCTCTGGTCATAAATATCAACAGGGTTAGGGTTGCCTTGGGTGGTCATAAATTGCTACGACAACAGTCGAAAGTGCTCTTGCTTTTAATATTTTTGAAGGGGCAGCCGTGTTAGTCTGTGTTTCAAACATATCAAAGAGTAAATAAAACAAGACAAAAAAAACGGTGGCACCTTAAAGACTAACTGCTGTATTTTAATGTTTTCGTGGATCAAATCCACTTTGTCAGACATAAGAGTTGGGACTTCGTGGCATCAATTTATACATATAAGGTACCGGTACGTATTGTGTGCCACTAGGTAATAATAGTTTCGTGTTAGAAATTATTCTGGGTTGAAATGATTTTTGCGGAAGAAACTTCTCAGGGAATGCCTAAATGAGGCTCCTTTCTTGTCCCAAATAGCTGGGACAGAGACGGGCCCTCAATCCATCATGAAGTACCCAAGTCTCGAACTGCCAACTTGCCAGCCTTCCAGCTAACAAGGTGAGCTTCCTAACCAGTGACTCGCCACAGCCCCCTCACACTAGGTAACACGAATGTTACTAGGGAATAGATTCACCAGAGGTGGCTTCATTCTGGCAGTTTAAAGTCTGACCTAGTCATGGAAGAAGAACTTCCATGGATATTTTTTCAATACTGTACCTGTAATAGTATATCCAAATACAGTAATACCTCGGATAACAACTGCATCGGATAACGCTAAAATCGGATAACGATGCAAAATTTCTAAAGAAATTTTGCATCGGATAATGATCTGTTAGCGTTATCCGATGCAGTCGTTTCATAGCGGCAGGGTGGCTGGAAAGCTGAAGGGGATTCTCCGTTCAGCTTCCCAGCCACCCTGCAGCTGCGGAGACGGGTGGGGTGGCTGGGAAGTGGACGGGGGGCTCCCTCGTCAGCTTCCCCAACCACCCCACAGAGGCATGAGCGGGTGGCTAGAGACGCCGATGGGGAGTCCCCGTCAGTTTCCCCAGCCACCCTGCAGCTGTAGATCGGGTCCTCTGATTTCCATGGAGCAGGCAGGGGGATCAGAGAGCCCGAAATGGGTAAAAAAATGTCAGTTTTTTTTACCCATTTTGGGCTGTCTGACCCCCTGCCTGCTCCAGGGAGATCAGAGGCCCCAATCCAAGCTGTTTTTGAGCTTCCCCGATGTCCCTGGCCAGTGGAGCAAGCCAAAACGTCAGGGTTATTCATATATTAAATAGTAATGCATTAAATTTAATGTATATGTTAGTGAGTGGTTTGCAATTCCATCTCACTATCATGTCTATTCATTATCAGTAGTTCTTGCTAGAAAGTGAAGCTTTGGATTGCATTTAAAACTGTATTGCAACTATTGACACACATTGATATACATAGCATTAATACAGTGATGTAGAATAGACCTTGCTAAAAACCTAGATGACAGCTGTCCCCACATTTATTCCAGCAACATGATTACAGGACTCAACAATGACACACTCGAGATCAAGGAAAATTTTCATTGTTCTTTTGCTAATGTGAGCTATGCCTCCTTTGTCAACAATGCCCCTTTACACTCTAAATAGGATCAATGGGACAATCTCTGCACAGAAGAAATTTCTCCTTTCTTGTCCAGATCAAACTTTAAACTGCCAAAATGAAACCACATTCTTGGCTTTGTCATTGGTCAAAATTAAATCATCATTGGTACATGTTTCTGGTAGAAGTCAGCAGACCAGCAGGTAAGCCAGGCTCTCAGCATTCACACAAGAGTGTTGTCTGCCAGCAGCCCCCACTTGAGTATTTTGATCTTACATTTACAAAAGAATTAATTGACATCAGGAATTGTAATACACAGAAACCTGTTCCAGATCATTTCTGTCTACTCAAACACTTGTCATGGGATTTGAAAGTTGCTGTCCTGGAGAAGAACCTTTACAGAAATAAGATCCAGAGAGATACCGCTGAGGTAAAATATATACACATGCTGGATACCTATCTCACTGATTTGAATAGAACTCTTGGTTCTTGGATCATTAAAAAGGTAAAGGTCTCTCTTGCTCAAAAGCCGGTCATACTTGATTCTAGTGGGTGGTGCTCATTTGCGTTTACAACAAAAGAGCCAACACTTTCTTTAGGCAGTGTCTGCAGATATTTCTGTAGTTATGTGGCGGGCAGGACTAGACATTGGAGCATATGGAAGCAGTCGGTACCTATTTACTTACAATTTCATGCTTTTGAACTGCTAGCTTGGCAGAAGCTGGGATGATGGGAGCTTGCTCTGTCACACAGCACTTGGGTCTTGAACTGCTGACCTTCCAATCATAAAACTCTGCATCTTAACCACAAAGCCACCATGGCCTCTTGGGTTATTACCAAATGTAAAATGCTACAATTGCTATGTTATCTGCTGTTATTTTCTATAGTTCAGGTTCCTTCTCCACTAACCAGTTCCATTTTTTCAGAACAAGCTTTAAAACAAGATTCAAAGGTAAAGTCAAGGATTCTTTACCCATTACCAAATGTGTAATGCTGGATTATGTTGTTTTTACTGTTATCTATAGCTTAGCATTCCTTTACCTACTAATCTTTGTCACTTTATACAGAGGTAAAGGTAAAGGTCACCCTTGCTCGAAAGCCAATCTTATCTGACTCTAGGGTTTAGTGGTCATCTCTGTTTATAGCCAAACCAGCGCTGTCTGTGTTTGCAGACATTTCCATGGACACGTGGCAGGCATGCCTCAATGCCAGAGTGCACAGAATGCTGTTTACATTCCCACCAAAGTGGTCCCTATTTATCTACAGTACAGTACTTGCAATTGCTTGCTTTTGAACTGCTAGGTTGGCAGGAGCTGGGACAGAGACAGGAGCTCACTCCATCATGCAGTACTCAGGAACTGAACTTTGACCTTCTAGCTGTCAAGTTCAGCGATTTAACCATTTGCTTAAAAAGATAACTAAGTATCGTAAGTCTTTACTATGTCTGAAATCCCATATTGATTTAACACAATCTGCTACATGTGTCTTGGGATCATTTATAAATGATTGCCATATAGTCTCAATATTATGTCTAAGGAAGTGGACTTGATCTATAAAGCTCACATTAAAATAATCTTTAAAGTGTTAATGTTTTTGTCTTCATTTTTTGTTTTGCTGCTTGTCTGGAATGAAAGTTTAGAAAGCATGCCACAATTCATTCACTAGAGGGAGTCAGAGAATTGCTTTATGTAGCAATTGTTGCACTTGGAACAATTTGAATAAGTCTAAAAATAGCATATAAATGAGGTTGATTATATCATGTTCCTGTTCCTTTGCCTAATTCAATTGTTTATTGCTTTAAATTCAATCACAAGCATTCTTTCTGGTAATCCCTTACAGCTCACAGTTCGGTTGTATGTGTGTTTGCCCAGAAATAAGGTCTATTGTGGTTAGTAAGCTTTGCTTAGTAATTTATTAGTATAGGCATAAATTGGAAACACATGCACAAGATTATTTAAATAGTTTGTGGCTCATCCCTGCAAGGTGAGTGTGATACGAAATAGATCTCCTAGGATTGTGTTACAGCTTTGAAGGAGGCTGAGTGTGTTCTAAATCTGCTACTGTAGCGCTTGATAAAGGAACATGCTTATTTTCAGAAAAGACCTGAAGAAAACCATATCCACTATTGATTTATTTCATTTATACCCTGCTTCTGCACTAAAGATAGTGCTCAAATCAGCTTACAAACTTTTGAAAATAACATTTAAAACCACATTTAAGTTTTTTAAAAAACCCTGCCCCACCATATAATTAAAATCAACCAAAATAGCAGATTAAAAGGAGACAGTTAAAACAATGCTATGGGGCATGCTAAACCTCATATGACAATATAAAAAGATCCACTTTTACTCCTTTCTTAAAATCAATCAGCGTGGAAACATCACAATTTGGCAGGAAGAGCATTCCATAGGTTAGGAGCCACACAAGAAGTCCCCCTCCTGTATGCTTGTTAGGCAGTGGGTTTAAAAAAAACCTATTGGCATTCAGGAGGATGTTTCTTCAAGATAAGAGACCAAGCATGCTCATAATGGGTCAGAGGTGGGGGACCTCTAGCCTTGAGGGGAGTTGGCTTTTGGGAATTGAAGTCCAAGTACACCTGGAGACCCAAGGTTGAGAAACTCTGGCTTAGAGGAAACAGGCTAGTCCTCCAGGTGTTCTGGAATTTCAATTCCTAGAAGCCCAGGCTCCCACCCCTGGTAGATGGTTCCTCATGTAGCCAGACCAAGCCATTTAGACCTTTAAAGGTTAAATTAAATACCTTGAATTAGACCTGTTAAGCAGCTAGCAATCAGTGCATTATTGGGATCATACGTTCACAGTATTGTGCATCAGTTAGTATCCTATAAACTGCATGTTGCAGCAGTTAGAGACCTCAGACCATCTTCAAGGGTAGCCCCATGTAGTGTGCATTTCAGTAATCAAGGTGTGATGTAACTGGCATGGATGACATACTAAGTTGGGTTGATGCAAGAAAGGGCAGACTAGGCAGAAATGTGCAAAAGCATTCTTCATCACTTCTACCACCTGGGAGTCCATTGAACATGTAGAACCAAGAAGCACTCCCAGACTATGAACCTCACCAGTCAGGAAGTACAAACCCTTCTATAACATATCAAAAACCAAAATTTGATTTTCTACTGACCAGCATCACTTCTGTTTTGTCATCGTTTAATTTTAGGTTGTTCACCTTCATTCAGCTCATTATTGAGCTCAGCTAAAATTCAGGGGTTCCAACTGTGTTCATGGTGCTTGGGGACAAAGAGTTTGGTATCATCAGCATATTGGTGGCACCTCACTCCAAAGCTCTGAATGATGTCTTGCAGCATCTTTTGTTGTTTAGTCGCACAGTCGAGTCTGGCCCTTTGTGATCCCATGGGCCACTGCATGCCAGTTTCTTCTGCCCTCTGCCATCCTCTGCAGCCTGGCCAGGTCTACGCTCACCACATCAACGATTCCATCCATCCGCCCCATCTTCTGCCGCCCTCTTCTCCTTTTGCCTTCAATCTTTCCCAGCATCAAGGCCTTCTCAAGCGACTCCTCTCTTATCATTTGGTGGCCAAAGTACTTGAGCTTCATCTTCAGTATTTGTCCTTTCAATGAGCAGTAATGGTGGATTTCCTTCAGGATTGACTAATTTGATCTTCTCACAGTCCAAGGGACTCTCAAGAATCTCCCGCAGCACCACAGTTCAAATACGTCATTCTTCTCCGCTCAGCCTTCTTTGTGGTCCAGGTCTCACAGCCATACATTACTACTGGGAACACCATTGCTTTAACTATGGGGACTTTTGTTGGCAGGGTGATGTCTCTTTTTATGCTGCCTAGGTTTCTCATAGCTTGGCTCCCAAGAAGTAAGTGTCTTTTTATTTCATGGCTGCAGTCAACATCTGTAGTGATCTTAGATCCCAAGAAGGTAAAGTCTGTCACTGCTTCCATTTCTTCCCCTTCTATTTACAAGGGAGTGATGTTAATATAGAGAAGAACGTGGAGGCCAGAGGGCCACCAGAGACCATGGTGTCAAACAGTGTTCCCCAATCACTACTTTTTTTGTATGTCTTGATCAGAAGCATTTGGATAGCTGTAATTTAGTGTTTCTAATACCTAACTTACAAGAGCAAAGGAGGTCTGTTGGAGACAAGACATTTTGAAAGCCACAAATTGATAGGTTTGCTGTAAGTCATAGGTGATGCGGCAGCATGTAACAACAATATCTAACCTAATCAGGTGATCCAATAAGATGCTGAGCATTTCCCAAGCTATGTTCTGAAGAACACTGGTGGACTTCAATTCCCAGAAGCCTAAATCAGTACACTGGCTAATCAGTGCTTTGGGAAATTGACTTAGGCTTCTGGGAATTGAAGTCCAAAAACCAAAGATTGGGAAACACTGCATGTAGCCAATGATATTTAATGCTTCTGAATGTCCAGGAGAACTAGAAAAGTTTGCACTCTTCTTATCCAGTCTCCAGTGCAGGTCAGTTGCTGAGGCAACCAAAGCAGTCTCTGTCCCATATTGGCAGCTTAGGTAGAAAGGGGCAAAGCCTTGAAGGAAGCATTTATCATCTCCCTTAGTCATGATATAAGTCCCACCTTGGCAGAGGGGCAAGGATTAAAAGAACACATTGTAGCTTTCATCATTCTAAGCCAGGGGTGCCCAAACTATGGCCTGTGGGCCAGATCCAGCCCCTGACACCAATTCATTCAGTCCATGCTGCCCTTGTCGCTCCTGGAAGCAAAACATGCCTGTATGGGCGCATTTTGCTTCTGCTTCCAAGAGCGTCGTGGGCTGGATGAATTAGCATTGGGGGCCGTATCTGCCCCGGGGGAGGGCATTGTTTGGGCACCTCTGATTTAAGCACAGTAAATGGCATCTTAAAATCTATCTCATCCTGTTACAAAACAGATTGTAAGGCATGTTTTACTTCAGCTTCCATTGGGAGGAACTACGTGACTGGCTCACTGAACGACATCATCAACCCACTGAACCACGTGACCAGCCCATAGCCTGAAAAGTTTGGGCACCCCTGTTCTAAGCACATTCTCAAGCTTGACAAGCTGAAAAGAATCCCAACTAAAAGGAGAAGAGGTTGCCAAAGTCACATCAACATTACAGTCCAAGTCAAGATGAATCTGACTAACCTTGTTTGCAAAAGACCTAGACCAGTGGTTCCCAATTAGTGGTATGCGTACCCCCAGGGGTACACGAGATTGCATCAAGGGGTACGCGCAGCAATCTCTTAACTAAAATATTAAATCCTTAAAAACAATAATGCAATAACAATTGCCAAAAAAAATATTAAATTTAATTAAACGATCAGTAGGTAAGTCAATCGTATGCATCAAGCGCTTTCTCCCGTGGCGGTGGTTTTTCCCACACCTCCCGCGTCTCACGTCACCCACTCACGGCCGCCCCCATTCCCGCCTATTTGCTCGTCATTGTCAACGTGTACATTTGTCACATTAATGAAACGTGTTCTCTGTCATTAGAATGTCTTTTGATGATAATAAATATAAAATACACCTGATTTCATTTTTTATTTAACATTCCTGCAATAAGGGGTATGCAATATTTAACGTTCCTGCAATAAGGGGTATGGAAGTTTGAGGTCTTTCTTGAAATGGTTTGTTGTTGTTCAGTCGCACAGTCGATTCCGACCCTCTGCGACCCCATGGACCACTGACCGCCAGGCACTCCTGTCCTCCACCATCCCCCTCAACTCGCTCAGCTCTGTGCCCATTGTCTCCACGATACCATCTAGCCATCTCATCTTGGGCCGTCCCCTTCTTCTTTTGCCCTCGACCCTTCCAAGCATCAAAGCTTTCTCAAGTGAATCCTCTCTTCTCATTTGATGTCCAAAGTACTTTAGCCTCATCTTTATTATTTGACCTTCTAAGGAACAGTCAGGGATGATTTCTTCTAAGATTGACCTATTTGTTCTCCTCGCTGTCCATGGGACTCTCAAAACTCTCCTCCAACACCACATCTCAAAGGCGTCTATTCTTCTCCGTTCAGCTTTCCTAATGGTCCAACTCTCGCAACCATACATTGCAACAGGGAATACCATTGCCTTGACTATGCGAATTTTTGTTTTCAATGTGATGTCTCTACTTTTCACTATGCTCCCCAGGTTTCTCATTGCTTGCCTCCCAAGAATCAGTCACCTTTTTATTTCATGGCTGCAATCACCATCTGCAGTGAGCTTAGATCCTAAGAAAGTAAAATCTGTCACTGCTTCTACTTCTTCCCCATCTATTTTCCAGGGACTGATAGGGCCTGTTGCCATGATCTTGGTTTTCTTGATATTGAGTCTCAAGCCAGCTTTTTCACTTTCTTCTTTCAACCTAATTAGGAGCTTCTTTAGGTCCTCCTCACTTTCTGCCATGAGGGTGGTATCATCTGCATATCTCAAATTGTTGATGTTTCTTCCAGCAATTTTGATCCCAAATTGTGATTCCTCCATTCCTGCATTGCACATTATGTGCTCTGTGTATAAATTGAATAAGCATGGTGACAAAATGCAGCCTTGTCTTACTCCTTTTCCTATTCCAAACCACTCCGTCATTCCATTTTCTGTCCTAACTGTTGCTTCTTGATTCATGTACAGATTTCTCATGAGGCATATAAGGTGTTCTGGTATTCCCATCTCCTTAATTATTTGCCACATTTTGTTGTGGTCGACACAATCAAAAGCCTTCGTGTAATCAATGAAACAGAAGTAGACTTGTTTCTGATATTCCTTTGTTTTTCCCATGATCCATCTTATGTTGGCGATGTGATCTCTAGTCCCCCTGCCTCTTCTGAAACCCGCCTGCACTTCTGGTAATTCTCTCTCCACGTACTGTTGCAGTCTATCCTGTATTATCTTGAGCATCACCTTGCTAGCGTGAGGGATGAGCGCAATTGTTCGATAATTTGAGCATTCTTTGGCATTACCCTTTTTGGGGAGTGGAACGTATACAGATCTTTTCCAATCCTGTGGCCATTGTTTTGTTTTCCAAATCTGCTGGCATATAGAATGCAATAATTTGATTCCATCATCTTGTAGTGCTTTGAAAAGTTCAACTTGGATACCATCAACTCCACTGGCTTTGTTGTTTGCAGTGTTTTTTAGGGCCTTTCTGACTTCACTCTCTAGAATGTCTGGCTCATGTTCAATGTTCTCATCATTGTGATTATCAGGGGTGTTGAGGTCCTTTTTGTATAGTTCCTCTGTGTACTCTTTCCATCTTTTCTTAATCTCTTCTGCATCTGCTAACTCCTTGCCATCTTTGTCTTTTATCATGGTCATTTTCGCTTTAAATGTTCCCTTGAGTTCCCCAATTTTTTTGAAAAGATCTCTAGTCCTACCCCTGATATTGTTTTCCTCTATTTCTGTGCACTGTTCGTTCAGGTACGTTTCCTTATCTCTCCTTGCTTTTCTTTGAAATTCTGTATTCAAGTGATTGTATTTTTTCCTTTCTCCTTGGCATTTTGCATTCCTTCTGTCCTCCGCTATTTTAAGAGCCTCCTCGGATAACCACTTAGCTTTCTTACGCTTCTTTTCTTTTGGTATGGTTTTTCTTGCTGCCTCCTGCATGATGTCCCGCATCTCTGTCCATAATTCTTCTGGCACTCTGTCTATCTGGTCCAAGCCATTAAATCTGTTCCACACCTCCACTGTGTATTCCCAAGGAATGTTTTCTATGTCATATCTTTCTGGCCTAATTGTTTTTCCTATTTTCTTTAGTACGTAGAAAAAACTAATTGGCAACCACTGACCTAGACAACTGTTCACAGAGACCAGCTTCACTCCCTCTTCAGTATTCAGGTGAAGAAAAGCTTGTGCAGTTCAGAAAATTACCATACAGTATTTGCCGGCATATAAGATGCATCGGAGTGTAAGACGCACCCCATTATTACCAAAATAGCCCACTATAGGTCACTATACTGTTTAAGACACGCTCCACTTTCCCAGTGTATTTTATGGAGGGAAAAGTGAATCTTTTATGCCAACAAATGGGGTATATTGCTGGTCTGTTATGTGATGGGCAAAAGTAACAGTAACATAGGATTGCTTAGTAGCTTTTCTGCAGCATACCTTTTCAGAGTAATGATAATATATGTTCAGCTTTTAATATTTCATCCTAAAATGTGTAATTGCAATATTGTTCATTCAGTCATCATGCTTTTAATGTTTGGTCCTGGAATGTGTAGTTTTGCTAATATTTTTTTTTTTGCTTTGTGTACAGGAAGAACATCATCTGTTGTATCCTTTCACTTTGAGTTAGATACTTAAATAATGTTTAATTTCTCACCTCTGTTCTAAGAAACAATGGGGTTACTTAGAAGTTCATTCAAGTTATTCAATGAGAAGATGATAGATAAAACCCTGCAATAGCAAATTGGTGGTGTGCAGCTGTAAGGAATGTTGGATGTATCTAGGGAATGCCCACAATTCACTTAAGCCTTGAAGAAATGGATTATGGACTGCCAAACAATGCAGAGGGATCTCACGACAGACAAGCTGAGGAGATTGCTTCTTGAAGGTAGAAAGACTGGAAATTGCTGTGTTATATTGTAGTTTCTTTTTTGAAATTATTGATCAGGTTTAGTGGAGATAGGCAGAAGAAGTGCATGTTATCCCTGATCACAGTAGTTGTAACATGAATTATCCATATACTAGGAGATTCAGAAATGAAGCAGAATGAACTGAATATATAAGCTCATACCTAGGAAACATGAATACATCCTGCAAGAAGTTCCCCCAGAAACATTCCTGACATAGTTTAAGACAGGGGTGCCCAGACTATAACCTGTGGGCCCAATTAGGCCCATGTATATCATTAATGCAGCCTACGGTGAGTACCTGGGCTCACTGCGGCCTGCCCCTCCACCCGTCCCCACTGCCTGATGTCAGCGGCGGCAGTGGCAATCGCGTTTTGTCCCTGCTGCTCTGAGCAGCCTCCTGCTCAGTCCCATCCCCTCTGCAGCCTATGCCAAAGCTGATTGCCGTGGTGGAGAAATTTTCAGAGCCTCCTCCATTTCAAAATCCACAGTACCGGAAGGGTAAACCTTGTGCGCTGTGCTGACATTAGCCTTGCTGTGCCAAGGGGCTCTCCCAGTGCTGTGGATTTTGAAATGGAGGAGGCTCCCAAAATTTCCCCAACATGGCGAAGGGCTTTGGCAACAGCTGCAGAGGGGATGGGAACGAGCCAGAGGCTGCTCGAAGCTGCCGGGACAAAGCATTGCTGCCACTGCCACTGACATCAAAACTGTCAGCAATGGGAGCAGCCCACCTCCAGCCCCCGCAGCTGTGTGTCAGGGGCAGGATTGGTCCGGCAATTTTTTTCGTCATTACTGGTCTAAGATATTTCTGAAACTTTTATTATTATTATTTTTAGTTTGAAAAATCTAAATCCCTAATTAAATTCAATAAAACTAACAACACACCTGCTATCTGTAAATGGATACAGAAGTGTAAATTAAAAAAAAGCAGAATAAGCATTTAGTGGAACAAGATATTAATGTAAAAAATCCTCTGCTGACCTAAATGGGAGCGGCTTTTTTAGCTTCATTTCTACCAAGAGAAATGTGGCTGCTGTTGGTGTATGGAGGTGGTTACAAACATTGCATCCCAGAGTAAACTCAGCAGTTTCAGCTGTGTGCCTGTTCTAGCAAGGATGTGATATGTACTTCATTGATTAAAGGTAAAGGTCACCCTTGTTCGAAAGCCAGTCGTATCCGACTCTAGGGTCGTTCTCATCTCTGTTTATAGCCAAAGAGCCAGTGCTGTCTGCGTCTGCAGACGTTTCCGTGGACATGTGGCAGGCATGACTAAACACCAGCGTGCATAGAATACTGTTTACCTTTCTATCAAAGGGGTACCTATTTATCTACTTGCAATTTCTTTTTTTCTTTCTAACTGCTAGGTTGGCAGGAGCTGGGACAGAGACAGGAGCTCACTCTGTCGTGCAGTGCTCTGATCTCGAACTGCTGACCTGCCGGCCTTCCAGTCATCAAGTTCAGTGCCTTAACCACTAAGCCACCACAGTCCCCTCATTGATTAAAATATGTATACAAAAAAAGAACTGTCAAAAAATGTAAGATATCCAGCTGCTTCTTCCATGTCTAGGCCATATGTGAAACTGCCAAAATGAAGCCACCTTTTGGTGAATTCATCCTGCAGTTGCCTTTGCCTGACCTAGTGTGAGAAAGATTAGCTGGCAATACAAGGTTGCCCTTCCAAGGGTACAATGCCACAATCTTCGAGGAGGTTCTTTCTGGGTACCCCTGCAATGTATCCAGCTTACACAATATCCAACTTACACAATGGTATTGTGGATTTATACCACTGAAGAAGCATTCCAGAATCTCTCCCCCTCCACACACACACACACACACACATTCTAGAGGTGATAATGTTTATTGGGCAAAACAAAAAATGTGCAAAAGTACAAAAAATGTACGTTTTTAGGTAAGCTTGTTTTCAGTTGTGTAGACATAAAAATCAGAGGGAGAAAGAAGGGGTAGGAACAGAAACAGTAATACCTCACATAACGAATTTAATTCCTTCTGCGAGGCTGCTCGCTATGCCAATTTTTCACTATGCAAGTCAGACTCGCATAGTGAAAATTCCTATGGTAAAACTCGCATAACAAGCTGTTTAGGGGAAAAACTCACATAGCAAAAAAATTTTGTTATGCGAGTTTTCCCCCATAGAAACGCTCGCTGTGCGAACGTTTCCATAGGGGAAATCTAACTCGCATAATGAAAATTTTTGTTATGCGAGTCAGATACCTTTTTGAAAAACCTGCTCATTATGTGAGTTTTTCACAAAGTGAAATGCTCATTAAGCGAGGTTTGACTGTATTTGTTTCTGCATTCACTCCAGTACTGCAGGTAGTATTTATTACAATACAGTAAAACCTCAGATAACACTAAAACCTGGTTCCACAAGTCTTGGTGTTATACGATTTTTAGTGTTATCCGATGCATGTTAAAATCCTATGGGATCCATAGAGATACATTGTAACCACACAGGCTTTAGCGGTTGTTATCCGAAGCATCCCATAGGATCTTAATGTTATCCGATGCAATTCTTCCCCCCAGATTGCTTAATGTTATGCGATTTTAGTGTTATTCGATACTAATGTTATATGAGGTATTACTGTAGTTTGAAAGAATATCAGAAGCTGCTGTTTATAGAATCAGACTCCTACCCAGCATTCTTGGCAGTGACATGCAGTTGATTTCAGAAAGAGTTTTCTTTATATATATTGAAGTTTGTGATCAAAGCTGGAACGTCTTGCATGGACAGCTTGTACTTTTCCAATAAGCTCTGACCTCTTACCATGGCCATTTACAAGGAACATAAAATATATCAATAAAATCATAATAAACAATATCAACAATGAAATGCTGTCAGGATCTGACAGACTATCCCTAACAAGGAAAGGTATGTTCTCCAGAAGCAGGTATCTGCAATAGCATTCCCTGCTTTGGACAACCGGTCAGTGTGGATATGTTATATTTTTAAGATTAAATTGCAAAGGGCTGGAATGACAAAGGGGATAAAGATCTTTCACTTAGCTTTTTATCTAACCTAAGCCTAATTTCAATCTATATGTAAACCTATTTAATCCTAACTATCTCTACTCATCTCACTCTTTATATATCTTGTCTTATTGCTCCCACATTTTATCCTCCCGTGGGGGCTGGGGAGACAACAAGTGATGATAAGGTTCTGCAGAAGCTTTTTCCTCCCTCTTCTCAATTGCCTTAACATACTTAACTCTGCAGTCATCCAACGCACAACCCTTTGGTTCCATCAGAGAGCAAACATGTACCGGTATATATCTACCATTCAGTAGTATTTAGATGGGGATTAAAATCTTCTTCAGGTGCCATATCCATTCCAGATGTTGGCTAGCATCGTGGCAATAGTCTTCCTGTTCTTAGCTCCTTGGAACAGTTCTTCCGAGGACATGGAATACCAGTCTCATGGGTTCTTCAGCCATGAAGTCTATCTATGTCCAGGGCCTCTCTTCCCAGGGATCTTTCCTTGCAGAGCCAGTTGGAGTATTCTAGACTTTTACAGTTACTAAAATCATCAGAGAACCCCCCCCCCTCAAATTACCCTTTCAAAGAATAATGATGATGTATCAATGCTGACTTCCAAGATTTCTAGGTATAGAGGACTCACCGTGGTTCACCATTCCCTTCTTCTGAAGGCTTCCAGGGACTGTGCAGCTTGCCCCAGGCTACACACAAGCTGTTCTTCTCCCTGGATGCAAATTGAACTTCCAGTCTCTGGTTCCTAAGTCAGATACCTGACTTACTAAACTGTCTAGCCAATTGGCATGAGGAAATAATTTTACAGAGGGCCATTTTCCACTGTGTCACAGCATCTTGTGTAGTTACAGTTTCCACTAGAAATTTGTACCACAGCTAAGGTGCAGTGTATTTGAGGAACGATGGTTTTACTACATTAAGTCCCTGTGTAATCTCTAGTTACAATACTTTCCAGTAGCAGACTCAGAGCAACAATAGAGAGTTGTTGTGTACTGTGAAGTAGTATACCAATGTAATATTACATGCTAACGATGCAGTGGAAAAGCAGCAGAATATATGATTATGTGTAAAACATTTTCCTTGACAAATTTTCAGCTGTCATCTGTTCCTTTACAGATGCTATTCTATTTGAATGGAGTTTATTATATAGTTTATTTCTTGGCAACCTTACTGATGATTATATATAAAAGTAAGTTACTTTAAATATACAGCTGAAAGATTATTCTTCAAATGGTTATAGACCTAATTTAATTTGCATTTCTTTCTTGCATACTTGGCAGGTCAAGTTTTCACTTATCCAAATAATTTCTTGACTCTTGATCTCACATTGCTGTTAATTATGGCAATTCTAGAAGCCATCCGGATATACTTTGGTAAGTTGTACAGTGTTTGAACTTTTGAAGCAAGTTAAATATTAAGCTCTTTACACAGATACAGTATGTTCAAAACATGCTGATTCAAGACAGCTAGTCAGTTGGTTCACAAAGCATTTAGATACTTTTAATGGTAAGCATAAAATGATTAAATTAGCTTACATGGTGAAATCTGTAAATGAGACTTCCCTCATTTAGTAGAAAAAGCCCAGGTTGATACCCAGTTCTATACCGTCCTACTCATTGTATTCCATGCCAGATTCAAGGTCTTGATGCTAACATTTAAAGCCCTTAATGGTTTGTGACAGGGGTTCATGACGTTTTCCTGCACAGGCCACACCCGCCCCCAACCCACAGCTGTGAGGGCCGGATGCATGGTTGCTCCCAGTGCTTACATTTGCGGTGGTGGCAGAAATCACGCCGTTTTTCCAGCTTCTTGTACAGCATCTGCCACTCCCCATGGCGGCGGGAGGCTTTTTGGAGCATTTTTGCTCCATTTTGGGAATTTGTCGCTGCTTCACTACATTTCAGCAGCTAGAACATGGCAGTTGGGGACTTCTTGATTCTCCGCTGGGAACCTAGGCGCTAACGCAAGTTGCTCCCAGCAACGGAAGTACCCAAACCTCGGGTTCTAGTTGCTGAAATGCAGTGGAAAATTAGCGGAAAATTCCCAACATGGAGCAAAAATGCTCCGAAAAGCCTCCCCCACTGTGGGAAGCAGTGGAGGCTGTGCAAGAAGCCGGAAAAATAGCACGATTCCCACCGTCGCCATGGTGATGTTTTCGGACTTCCTGTGGTGGTGGTGGTGGTAGCTTCTGGAGGTGCCAGGATGGCCACCATGGGCTGTATTAATGAGCTCTATGGGCCATATTAGACCCGCAGGATGTAGGTTACAAATACCTGTTTTAGGACCATGCTTTCTGACAGAGTGCCTCTTCTTAAGGAAGTAAACTTGGACCACTAAAGCTCTTAAACTACACATCACTCCTAAAGAAGTTAAAAAGGCTGTGACAAGGAAAAGGATCTTTCTCTGCCATGGACCATACGTCATGGAACAAATTGCCAGTGCAAATCAGATCTGCTTCCACAATTATGGCATTTTGTAAAGAGCTAAAAAAGTTCCTCTTCCAACTTGTATTTTGCTCCTAGGTAATTGATTGCAAGGGTGCAAGATTCCTCAATTAATAGATTTTTAATTTCTTGTTCTGTATTATTTGTTGTTTGGTTTATTTTTGGCTGCAATTAGAAAATATAAGTTATTAATTAATTATTAATTACAGCGCAGTTGCTCATGGTTAAGATGCTGACTGGAAGGCAGCAGTTCAGCAGTTCGATACCCGAGTACTGCATGACAGATTGAGCTGCCGTCTCGGTCCCAGCTCCTGCCAACCTAGCGGTTCAAAAGCAAGAAATTGCAAGTAGATAAATAGGGACTACTTCAGTGGGAAGGTAAACAGTGTTCCATGCACTTCAGTGTCTAGGCATGCCTGCCACATGTCCATGGAAAGGTCTGCAGACGCAGACAGTACAGACTCTTTGATGATAAACAGAGATGAGCACTGAATCCTAGAGTCGGATACAACTGGTTTTCGAACAAGGGTAACCTTTGCCTTTACAGTAAGACTCTAAATTTATTAATGCCACCTAGGTATGTGTTTTATTATTAATATTTTATTAATGTTTATCATTTAATTTTTTTCTGTTTGGATTGTTCTATTTTTCATATTACTCTGTTGTTGCTGTTTTAATCGTTGTAAACAGCCCAGTTTGGTGCTTGCACCAATTGCGACGGGATTTATAATAATAATAATAATAATAATAATAATAATAATAATAATAATAATAATAATAATAATAATAATAATAATAATAATAATAATAATAATAATAATACATGTTTGCTTAGAAATAGGTCTCATTAAATTCAGTGGGCTTTCTTGGGAGTAAATCTGCATACAATTTTACTCTAATTGTTGAATTTTTTAAAATTATACTTCTTATATACATTGCTATATTCCTGTAGTTGCCTGCTATAAATGGTCTTAATGCCAAGAGTTTGTTCTGCAATATTATGGGCTGTACTTTTGATACAGGAACTGTCCATATGCGCTGAGAATAAATATCAATATCAATTACACTTATATACAGCCCCATAATGCTTAGTGCACTCTCTGGGCAGTTCACAAGTTAATTAGCATTTTGCTTCCAACATGCTGGATACTCATTTTACCATACTTGGAAGAAGGCTGGGTCAACCTTGATCCCCATCGGGATTAAACTCAATGTTTTGGCTGCAGTACAGCAGTTTAACCACTGCACCACCAGAGAAAAATTAAAAGATTGCCTCCCCAGCCAAGGTTCCTTTGATTCTGCTGAGCCAGAGGGAAATTTCACCCAGTTCCCCACACTGTAAACCTTTGTTCCAAATAGTTAGGGAGCCTTCTGGAACAATGGAAAATGTAGCTCTTGGAGCAGTAGAAGGTAAGGGTTAATGAAATTATCCTTTTTATGGACAGGAGTGTTCTAAACTGAGCTTTGTCGGACTCTTGCCTGCAAGAATAAAATTTCTTGATCCAATCAAATGTGGCAGATTTTTTTTTTGCCCTAGTGACTGCAGCCATGAAATAAAAAGGCAGTTGATTCTTGCAAGACAAGCTATGAGAAACCTGGGGAACATAGTTAAAAGTAGAGACATCACCTTGCAAACAAAAATTTGCATAGTCAAAGCAATGGTAATGCATGGGTGTGAGAGCTGGACCATTAGGAAAGCCGAGCACAGAAGAATAGATGCCTTTGAGATGTATTGGAGAAGAATTTTGAAAGTATCCTGGACAGCAAGGAGAAGAAATAGGTCAATCCTAGAAGAAATCAACCCTGACTACTAGAAGGTCAAATAGTAAAGATGAAGCTAAAGTACTTTGGACATCAAATGAGAAGAGAGGATTCACTTGAGAAAGCCTTCATGCTGGGAAAGGTGGAGGGCAAAAGAAAAAGGGCGGACAAAAATGAGATGGCTAGATGGTGTTGTAGATACAATGAGCACAGAGCTGGGTAGGTTAAGAATGGCGGGGTACAGATGTGCCTGGCGGACAATGGTTCATAGGGTCGCAAAGGGTTGGAATCAACTGTGCGACTGAACAAATTTTGAAACTGCTGTATTCATATAACTTTTAAGTTTCCTAGTATAAATAAGTTACACTTTTACTGCTTCTCCTGTACTTTGCATACATTGTAATCCCATTTTGGATTTGGGTTCATCAGTTATTTTTATGTATTTTTTTTTAAAAAAAAACAGGTACTAAAGGGAACTTGACAGAAGATGAAGCTCCACTGGGATTCAGTTTTATCATCACAGGAGGCAGCGGACTTCTGTCCATTTACTTTCTAGTGTGGCAGACCTATGTTGTGAGAGCGGATGTCATTATTAATGCTGTGCTGCTTGTTATATATGGACTTGAAGGAATTCTACAAATCATAGTGATAGCAGCATTTGTCAGCTAAATGATGTTGCTTGCTGTGACACATCTGTCTTTTCTATTTTCTTCTCCCAAAGGCGGAAGCCATTTTTAAACAATTTCCTTGTAAATATGATCCCTTCATGATTTGTTTATAAGTGCTGTAATAAGTTCTATTCTTAGCATATATTTTTCTCTAGTGGGGTCTCCAATATCAAATTGTCATCGCTTATCTATTTAAGTGCAAATCAACCGAACACCAAAATGTTCTATCCTTTGCCTCCCCCCCCCCCCATCTCTGGCCGAACAGCTTTACCATCAGTTCATCCCATCTTTTTATTCATAGTCCATCCAGTCCATTTGTCCTATTTCAGGGATATTTTGGATAGTATTTTGTTTTCAGTTATTTTAGCAAGAAGATCTCAAGGTACTTTCGTTGGGTTGCCAGCCCTTGTGACCCTATGGCCACTTTCACCTTTCCACATTTAACTGAATTGATCCCCGGGGATCAAGTACCCCAGGGTCTACTGGAAGCCTGGTAGAACCTGCCAGAGCATATGCTCTGCTGGTACAGTATAGCCTTTCAGACCCCTTGCCACTTCCGCACCAACTTTCAGGTAGTGGAGTAGGACTTTGCAGAAGTGGAGTCTACTTATCTTAAAATTTGGCTAAAATTTTCATATTAAGTTCTAGGCCAATCCACATTTTATGCGTCAGGCAAGGTTTACGCTTGTCAGTAGCATTATGATGGAGAGAATGAAGAGTTTCTGCAAATAAACACAACCATACAGAGAACAATTTTCAGGGGTTCATGGTTCTAACAGTTGGACTGGTGGAACCTTGTGTTTACATGCTTCCTCCTCACCTCATATGTTCTAGTTCTCACCTTCCCTTGGGGAAGACCATATTTTGCTGATACATTTTTTTACTAGGCAGATTGTGGCTTATTATAAATGATATAGGCTCATTACCAGAATAGAAGATACAGTAGGATAATGTTTTCCAGTTCTGGTTTAAAGAACTGCGCTTTCTTTACAGATAATGGAAAACTTTGGTTTGCTGTAAAGGAGGAATTAAAGGCACATACAGGGAAAGAGGCTTTGGCATTACAAAGCCAGGCCTCGGTTTTCAGTATGAACTGTTTCATTCCATGAAATGTTGAAATAGAGTATTACTGTATTCTCATGTGCTTAATTTCCATGTGATATCAGGAATTGTAAAATTGTGTTAATATATATTACAGTGGTACCTCGTACGATGATTTTAATCCATTCCATGGGGCTTGTTGTATGAAACAATTGCTATACGATGCATGCATTGTATAGCAATTTTCCTTATGGGATACATCGTATGGGGTTTTTTTTGTTTGCTAAGTGGTTTTTCTCATTGAAAAATTGTTGTACAATTTTTTCTATAGGGAAAATTGTTATGCGGGATGCCATCCCCCCCCTCAAAACCTAATTGTTATGCAATTTAATTGCTATATGGGACAATTTCATTGCTATATGGTTCCACTGTACTTAATTTTACTCTTAGATTATTTTTAGTGTTTTATCCCAGATATAATATTGTTCTAATTTTATTTTATCCCCTTTAGATGTTTAAAAGATGCATTTAATATGAGAATTGAGTTGTGTTTTTGTGATTTTCATATAGATACAAAAAGCAATTCCTCTGGCTTCACTACAAATTTTAGACCCGTGTAACTTTTTAGGAAGAAGAATAGTGACTGCCTTTCTGAGAACAGCAGTATTTAACAATTTTTACTTTCATTTTTAATATATTTATATATAACAAGTAATGTGGTTTTCTTACATTTTTTTCTATAAAGTGTTAGAATTTTTCAACAAGACAATATAGCATTGTGTTTTAAAGATCACTTTATGCTTTTTTTACCTTTTAACTAATCTATATTTATTGTGTTTTTTATATCTTATAAACAGTGCAGTTAAGGTAAACATATTGTTGCAGAGTTTTAATTATTTGTAAACTGCTTGGGATCCTTTAACTTAGAAGTAGAATAAATGAACAATAGCTTGAATCCTTTTAGTATTTGCTTAAGATTTGCATTACTTGTTGCAGCTAATTACAGCTCATTGATGACGTTCAGAGGCATATCTTGGCTATGCAATCAGACATGTGACCAGACCCATAATCAAATCAAACCTCAGAACCTCATCAATTAGTAGCCATTAGAGATGTTAATTTACAAACTTTACACAAATACTAACAGGATTTCAGCCAATATATGCATATGATTATCCTCCTTCTTTACTTGACCTTTCTATGCTTATACCATCATTCAGAAGTACAGTACTGTATATAAATAGAGTGCCAGCTTGTCCTCTTTTTGGTTTGTGCTATATACTAGCCAGTTTCTTTACATAGAAGTACCATTTGTAAATGGAGATCTGCTCCACCAGATTAGGAGAAGCTTCCCCTCACTCCCCTCTACATAGTCAATAACCAGTCAATGTGAATTGACTGCACCCAAGAATCCCAGCAGGGACTCATTAATTGCCACCTAGAAGGCACTGAAAATTAATGGTTTGCCTAACTAAATGCACCAGATACCTCTGTGGTTTAGATATCTAGCTGAGGAGTCAAGAGGCTAGGACAGTGATGGCCAACATTTGCACTCCAGATGTTCTTGGACGTCAGTTCCCAGAAGCCCAAGTCAACAAACCTGCTGATCAGGGTTCCTTGGAACTGAAGTTCAAGAACAACTGGAGGGTCAAGGTTGGCCAGCACTAGGCTAGGAGTTCTGTTCCGCACTGTGCTTCCTGGGAGAAGAGCCAGCTTGCATAATCCTAGAGTGGCCACAGAAAAAAGGAATAGTTAACTACTACTATGTAGTTTCTACCTAGAAAATCCTTGAAAAGGTCACCATGAGTCATAATTGACTTGACAGCACACAATTATTATTAAGAAAGGTATCACCTTCCTTTGCTTTTGGATTAAGGAGCATATGGCTTTTATTTCCCCCCAATATTTCTGCTGGTATTTTAATTTAATAGGTTGCCATATTCTAAATGTATTGCATAAGTGCACTTTGCTTTGAAACAATTGGAGCAAGTTCTGCTAGCAGCTAGTATCCATCAATTCACATTAATCATATGCACCTGAATGGGATCAAATTGCCAATGTTACATGTGGACTTTCCTTCAAATACCATTTTAATCTATATACCAGGGGTGTCCAAACTATGGCCCAATGGCCAGATCCGGTCCTGATGCCAAGTCATCTGACCCACGAAGCCCTCAACTCTCCCGGGAGCAGAAGTAAAATGTGCCTATTCCCAGGAGTTATGAGGGCTTCGCGGGCTGAATGAATTGGTGTTGGGAGTCGGCCCATGGGCCATAGTGACCAGCCTCCTGAACCATATGAATGGCCCACTGTCCAAAAAGTTTGGGCACCCCTGCTATATACACTTGCTCCTGTGTTCTTGGCTGATAATGGTCAATAAAGTGCCAATGTAACCCACGTGTAAGAAATTTACATCAATTAACTGATTCCACACCTGTAAGCACACCAATTAACAGATTCCAGATGGCCATTGTTGGGTTTGGGCATCCTAGGAGCAAGGGGTGTAGAGTCAAAGAAGATGAGACAGCACTTTAGCTGCTGGCTATAAGGGGGACATCACTGCCAGACTTTGGAGCTCTCCAAACATCAGAAGTGTCCTTATCACCTAACTGGACTCCCATTTGGCTAGAGAAGGGAAAGAGTGAATCCCATTTTGTTGTTGTTCAGTCGCACAGTCGAGTCCGATCCTTTGCGACCCCTTTTGTTTGTGTTCTTGCTCTTTCTCCGTTTTGTTTTACTTAGAGAACTGTCTAATAAAGCTTTGTTTCTTCACCTACTGAGTGCTTATTGTCTTTGAGATTCTAAAAGAACCTGAGCCCATCACGCTTGCTCTGCCTGTTGGCAAGACATGCTCCATGCTTCACTCCACCATACATCAGTATGAGAGGAGAACACAGAAAGAGCCTCCTTAAAGACTGGTATTCCCTGGGCAATGGCCACCTTGTGCCAGAAAATCTTTCTCACACTAGGTCAGGTAAGAAGAATGACAGAATGAACTCACCAAAAGGTGGCTTCATTTTTGTAGTTTCACATCTGGCCTAGTCACAGAAGAAGAGGAATAAATCAGTATGAGAATGCCTTAAATCATGTGGGTAGATACTGGCTTTCCAGATGTCACTGACCTGCAACTCACAACATTCCTAGTGATCATAGTCAATGGTGAGATACTGTGCAGCATCCGGAGGGCCCATTCTTACCTGAAAGGATTCATTTCAACCACGCTATTGAGTTTTTTGTTGTTCAGTCGCACAGTCAATTCCAACCCTTTGCGACCCTATGGACCATTGTCCGCTAGGCACCTCTATCCTCCACCATCCTCAACTTTCTCAGCACCGTGCCCATTGTGTCTACAACACCATCTAGCCATCTCATCTTTGGCCGCACCCTTCTTTTGCTCTCTACCTTTCCCAGCATCAAGGCTTTCTCAAGCGAATCCTCTCTTCTCATTTGATGTCCAAAGTATTTTAGCTTCATCTTTACTATTTGACCTTCAAGGGAGCAGTCAGGGTTGATTTCTTCTAAGATTGACCTATTTGTTCTCGCTGTCCAGGGGACTCTCAAAACTCTCCTCCAGCACATCTCAAAGGCATCTATTTTTCTGCGCTTAGCATTCCTAATGGTCCAGCTCTCACAAGCATACATTACAACCAGAAATACTGTACTATTGCTTTGACTATACGGATTTTTGTTTGCAATGTGATGTCTCTACTTTTCACTATGTTCCCCAGGTTTCTCATCGATTGCCTCCCAAGAATCAGTCGCCTTTTTATTTCATGGATGCAGTCACCATCTGCAGTGAGTTTTGATCCTAAGAAAGTAAAATCTGTCACTGCTTCTACTTCTTCCCCATCTATTTTCCAAGGACTGATAGGGCCTGTTGCCATTATCTTGGTTTTCTTGATATTGAGTCTCAAGCCAGCTTCTGCACTCTTATTTCAACCTAAGCAGGAGCTTCTTTAGGTCTTCCTCGCTTTCTGCCATTAGGGTTAACTCTGCCCAAATATTTCTGTGTTCTGCCTGACCTCCTATTGATGTTTGATGATATGCCTGGGGATTTTCTCTGTGTACATGAGCATGAACTGTTACTGTGAAGGCACATATGATCATTGCTCAATATTCTGGGCTCTTAGAAGATATATTTAAAAGGCCCATCCCTTTTGAAACAGGCTAAGCAAGTTTTAATAAAAACTACATTAAAATTGAAGCAACCATATTTTTAGAAGTTGAGATCACGATTTGGGTGGTGCTAATGTTTCATGTAGAAAGCCTTTATTTCACACACAATATAGGGGTGACTGCTATCAGCCTGATATAAAGTACTGATAGTGGTAAGCACATTTTTCTTCTGGGAATGAGCACAGTGTAGATGGGACTACATTGTTTCAGGCTGTTTCTTTGTTTGCAAACTGAACAAAAATACAAGGCAATGAAATTCAAATAAAGCATTGCTTCGAGGACCAGTCAGCAATTTCCCTTTTGTTTGCAATGCAACAAAGTATTAGCATTTTGAGCTACTTAAGGGGGAAACTGTTTCTTAACAGATGTTACATGAGTACTGTGAAGTCTTTATCTTGTGCAGAAAAGAGCAACATATCATATACAATTGTCTAAAATATATTTCCATTTCAGTGCAGCCACCACTTTGGAAAAAAAGATGTACAAAATTGCATTCAGCTCATTTTTTTCACATTACTAGAACTGTTTAACAAAGCAGTGGGAGTTGTTTTTCCATGGGTTCCTCCTGTTAAGCATTTTGAAAATGTTCAAAAGTCCACAGTCATGGAGTGAGCCTGTGACGTTAGTTTTTAATATTAAGTCATTGTTTGGCTGAGAACTTATCCACAAAGCTATGTTCATATTTTAAACCCACCTACCCAATAAAATTGCATTAGAAGCTTTCAAAAAAGTTAAACATACAGAGCAACCAGAACTGGAGTTCTTTATGCAGTCAGGCCAGTTGCACAGTGAATTATACCTCTTCAGTTATTCATTGGCTCTTCTTGCATCCACTAGTTACATAAATGATTGCACAACCACAGTGAGAAGGCAGAGAAGAAAACTGCTGTTGCTTCCATGTCTGGGCCAGACATGAAACTCAAAATAAAGCCAACTTTGGAGAGTTCATTCTGTAGCTTTGTTCTCCTGACCTAGTGTGTGAGAAAGATTAGTTGGAACAAGGTGGCCGTTGCAGGGGTACACCTGACAGTGGTTCAAAAATATGACAATAGTCAAAGAGGCTCCATGTACCCCAAGAAAACTGCTTACATTTTTGTATTAGGCATGCAGTATCCCCTGAATTAGATTTTGACCAGTACTGTATGTTGAAAAATATACACACAGAGAGCAATTCAGAATGTTGAAAGTAAAGTATCAAATTGCACACAATAATCCTCATAGTTATTTTACTTGAGATCTATGCTCTTTTTAAAAAAAATGTACATGTGGCTTCTTCATTGTCTTAGAGGTCAGCTATTTCTCAAGGATGTATACCTTTGTTAATACAACTGAGTGGGAAGGTACTAAGTTGGTTCAGGCTTACATTAAAGTACCATTGGAGTGGCATGCAAATAAGATCTATTATTAACATCACAAGGAAGTTGTTAAAAGAACAGGCACTCACTAGTTCCTTGACACCTAGCACTGAAGATTAGAGATCCATCACTCAAGAGAATGCACTTTGCTCAGGGGAAAGCATTATATTAAAAATATGCTAGCTTAGGTCTAGAGAAGTAATAGAAGAGGATTTGTACAAGTTGACTTTTCTGTCTTCTCTTCCTCTTGGCAACTGCCCAAGGAGTCCTTGAATGAGGTGTGCTGTGGTACAATGTTGAGCAGGAGAGGTTGGCAATAAACAGAACAAAGGTATATATTATGAAAAGTATATTTTACAGGAAAACCAAGGTGGTGTTGAGGGCCGAGTGATGGACCAGGAGTTAGAAGGCAGATTCACAATCCCACTCAAGATTTAATGGGGGCTAGCAATGGTAAAATAACTTCTCAAATATCAGAAAATTAAAATTAAAACACTGCAGCACTTTAAAGACTGACTGTTATATTTTTTATTGTGAGCTTTCGTGGATCATGTCCAATTATTCAGACCTTGATCCACAAAAGCTCACAGATCTTGATCCATGAAAATTCATGGTAAAAATATATCAGTTAGTCTTTCAAGTGCTGCAGTTTTTTGTTGTTGTTTTCTGATATGCCTGAACCACAGACTAACATGGCTACTATTAAAAAAATATATCCTGAAATATATTGCATGTCTTGAAAACTATCAGAATTGTTATAAATCTAATGCAACTTGACAACATGTAAAAGGTTATTATGTCTGCTCCCCCCCTTGTCTGTGGTCTATAATTCCTTCTTATTCTACCATTTTAATCAGCTTCAGCTACTTGTTTGCTGATTGAGATAGAGTTGCTATGCCAATGGTCCCTTCAAATTGTCCCTCTTAATCATAGTCTGATTTTCTAATTACAATTTTAGTTGAATCCTTTAGTTCCACCCCACCCACCAACCCCGGTGTAGCCCAAATGTATGTAGCTGTACTTGTTTGCTTTCATCCCTTGCTATATTTGCTTTTTGCTTCTCTCCATATCTTCTAGGCCCCGTTGCACATAGTTCAGTCATATGGAAACAACTTCCCTGTAACAATTTCCTCTGTTACTAAGCAGTATATCATGCCAGAAGGAAAGAGATAGCGCTAACTGTAGCTGTGTTTACACTGGCCCTCTTGGAGCAGACATGTCATCTCAATAGCATCACTTGGAAGAGGGGAGGGGACCAATGTGCCATTTGGTGTGGTCCTACATCCAAATGGCCTGGACTATTTAGTCTAGTTTATAATATCAATTTCTGGATTGTGGCTTGGTTTTTAAAAGGTCACTTTAGAATATTGGCAAATTGAACAATTTACCCTTTTTTTTTTTTTTGCAGAGGGGCAGGGGAAATGAAATGATTATTATTTTGCCTCTGCTAGACTGTCACTTGTTGTGGTAAATCATTTAGATTACATTTAAAATACTGTATATATTTTTATTTGCCTTGATGATAATGCCAGAGAAAACGGTTGCAGCCACTGCAACATTTAACAAAAGGTGAAGAAGGTTTTTTTTAAAAAAAATGTAGGTGATTTAGCACTTCAGCAATGGTCTACAAGAGACAATTTTAAAAAACAATTTCCCTTACTCCTGCCCCTCTGCAAAGGAGCATGGGCAGTGTTCAATTTACTGATAACCTGAAGTGGGTCACTTATTAAACCACTTTGTGATACTGGAAACTGACAGTGGAAGAAGCCTTTGACAGCTACAAGGCTCAAATTTGTTCCATTTTAGTGATTGCACACACTGTAAACATACCCAAAACAAAACAGTGAAAGCTTCTGATAGGTGCTCTGAGGACGGATTAGTTTAATCTATGAATCATGTTGTCTGATTGCTGGGAAAAAGAGAACCAACCAATCCCCACAGTATACCAAACAGTGGGACAAATGCTTGCCTGATTGAGTATTTCTTTTTTAAAAAACAGTTGTACTTATATGCTCCTTTTTTGTATGTTTCCAGACCAGGAGATTGCATTCATTGTGATAACTAAATGTGCACTTTATTTATAAAAAATAATTTTAAACAACATACACAAAATAAACACATACAGGTGTCATGAAACAACATATTTCCTAACATTCTCAAATCTTGGTTTGACTAGGCATAAAAAATCCTTTCCTCTCTGTCTCACCAGACTACGTGTCACAAGATAGATTGTTTTCAATTCAGTGTTCCTGCTTCTTATATCTCTAGCTAGCTGAGCTTTCTGGTGTTGTGACTACATGTTAGGCACTCACTGTACACATGTGTCAACAATCCTTTGTTATGAGAAAGTTTTCTCTGTTCCCTGATTGGTTGGGGGTACCCCACCTGACTGGAGAATCTCCATCTTGGAGAGAGGGGAGTTCAAGTTGTCTTTGGATGTCTATGGATTAAGATCTTGGCCTGTGGGACTATTCTTTTTCTTTTTCATCATGATTACCTAATGTGGACTGTTACTGGACTGATCTTATGCTATTGACCTTTTATTTACGTTTTTCTATGGACTATGCTTTAAGAAACCTGCTACAATAAATCAACCGTTTTTCTCTGAAGATTGTCTCTTTCATCATCAGCACACGAACAGCATACACACACAAAGCCTCGCTACCTAGACCTCCCTTGATTGCTCTATTGCAAGGGTGCCCAAACTTTTCGGCCCGGGGGCCGGATAACATTTTATCAGAGGCTCCGAGGGCCGAACTATCTCTCCATGGTACATACATCCACCCAGCCTTGCCGCCGCCTCCTCCGCCGCCACCACTAACGCCTTTGCCGCTGCCTCCTCTTTCACCGGCTCCTCCTTCGCCGCCTTCATGGTGTCCTTTAAAAATGTCCTTTTAAAAAAATATGACAGATCCTAGAAACTCACATCCAGCTTGGTCATTGTGGCATCCAAGGAGCTGTTGTTGTGTTCCAAAGCTTCAGGTAGGTGGGATTTTAATTAGCAATGAAAAGTCATTAGCCTTAGAAAAGATCCGCTTCCTGACATGATGTCAGGAAGCGGATCTTTTCTAAGGCTAATGACTTTTCATTGCAAATTAAAACCCCACATACCTGGAACTTTGGATTTTAATTAGCAATGAAAAGTCATTAGCCTTAGAAAAGATCCGCTTCTGACATCATGTCAGGAAGCAGATCTTTTCTAAGGCTAATGACTTTTCATTGCCAATTAAAACCCCACATACCTGGAACTTTGGATTTTAATTAGCAATGAAAAGTCATTAGCCTTATAAAAGATCCGCTTCCTGACATGATGTCAGGAAGCGGATCTTTTCTAAGGCTAATGACTTTTCATTGCCAATTAAAACCCCACCTACCTGAAACTTTGGATTTTAATTAGCAATGAAAAGTCATTAGCCTTAGAAAAGATCCGCTTCCTGACATGTCAGGAAGCAGATCTTTTCTAAGGCTAATGACTTTTCATTGCCAATTAAAACCCCACCTACCTGAAACTTTGGATTTTAGTTAGCAATGAAAAGTCATTAGCCTTAGAAAAGATCTGCTTCTGACATCATGTCAGGAAGCAGATCTTTCATAAGGCTAATGACTTTTCATTGCCAATTAAAACCCCACATACCTGGAACTTTGGATTTTAATTAGCAATGAAAAGTCATTAGCCTTATAAAAGATCCGCTTCCTGACATCATGTCAGGAAGCGGATCTTTTCTAAGGCTAATGACTTTTCATTGCCAATTAAAACCCCACCTACCTGAAACTTTGGATTTTAATTGGCAATGAAAAGTCATTAGCCTTAGAAAAGATCCGCTTCCTGAAGCAGATCTTTTCTAAGGCTAATGACTTTTCATTGCCAATTAAAACCCCACCTACCTGAAACTTTGGATTTTAATTAGCAATGAAAAGTCATTAGCCTTAGAAAAGATCTGCTTCTGACATCATGTCAGGAAGCAGATCTTTTCTAAGGCTAATGACTTTTCATTGCCAATTAAAACCCCACATACCTGGAACTCTGGATTTTAATTAGCAATGAAAAGTCATTGCCAATTAAAACCCCACCTACCTGAAACTTTAGATTTTAATTAGCAATGATTAGTCATTAGCCTTAGAAAAGATCTGCTTCCTGACATCATGTCCTGCCTGGCTTCCTGCAGCTTCAGAGGGTGGGGGAACTTTAAAATTAGCGCGCATTGGGTCTCCCAATCAATTTAAAATCAGGAATTACACAATGCACAGCCATAATACTGTAAATCAATTTTGACTTCCAACTTATACCAATACAGTAATACCCCGTATAACGTGAGTATCATATAGCGCTAAAACCGTATAACGTTACAAGATTTTCGGAAAAATCTTGTATCGAATAACACGATTTTAACGTTATCCGATACAGTCGTTCTTAGCAGCAGGGTGGGTGGAAAGCTGAACGGGGTTCTCCGTTCAGCTTCCCAGCCACCCTGCAGCTACGGAGGCAAGGGCGGGTGGCTAGGGAAGCCAACAGGGAGTCCCCGTCAGCTTTCCCAGCCACCCTGCAGCTGTAGATCGGGTCCTCTGATCTCTCTGGAGCAAGCAGGGGACACGATCCAAGCTGTTTCTGGGATTCCCCGACGTCCTGAGCCAGTGCAGCAAGCCAGAATGTCAGGGTTCCAATCCCGACATTCTGGCTTGCTGCACTGGTTGAGGACGTCGGGGATGCCCACAAACAGCTTGTATAGGGTCCCCACACCTCCCTGGACCCAGCAGGGGGGGGTCAGAAACCCCAAAATTGGTAAAAAAACTGACTTTTTTTTTTTACCAATTTTGGGGTTTCTGACCCCCCCCCCCCCCCGCGGGTCCAGGGAGGTGGGCAGACATGATCCAAGCTGTTTCTGGGCTTCCCCGACGTCCTGAGCCAGTGCAGCAAGCCAGAATGTCAGAGTTCGAATCCCAACATTCTGGCTTGCTGCACTGGCTCAGGACGTCGGGGAAGCCCAGAAACAGCTTGGAATCGGGTCCCCACACCTCCCTGGACCCAGCGGGGGGCTCAGAAACCCCAAAATTGGTAAAAAAATGGACGTTTTTTTTTTTACCAATTTTGGGGTCTCTGACCCCCCCGCCGGGTCCAGGGAGGTGTGGGGACCCGATCCAAGCTGTTTCCAAAGTTCTCCCACCTCCCTGGAGGCTGCAGCAAGGCAAAATGTCAGGATTCGAATCCCGACATTCTGGCTTGCTGCAGCATAAAAGAGGGTGGGGGAAGTTCAAAAGTAGCGCGCATCAGCTCTAGGGAGGTCGGGAGACACACACACATACACACACCTCTTTCTCTCCCCCCCACACACCTCTTTCTCCCTCTCCCAGAAGAAAATGCTTGTAATCCTGGACACACACACACACACACACACACACACACACACATCTCTCTCTCTCTCTCTCACACACACACACACCTCTTTCTCCCTCTCCCAGAAGAAACCATTCACCCCCCCCCTCAGCCCTGAATAAGCGGAAGGCTAAGACAAAATGGTGGACGCTTACTTTTAGCTCCCGGATGGCCTCAGGCTCAGTCTCTCTCTCCACTCTTAACAGCCAAATCAGCTAGGCGGAGGGATTCAGCAATTCTAAATTAGATTCGGCAGAAGTCCTAGTACTAAGCAGCAGAAGGAAGGAACTAGGCACTGATTTGTGATCCCTCCGCAAAAAAAAAAAGTCCGCAATTTTTTTTAAAAAAAAATAAAATAAAATAATAAGAGTTCCTATACCATGTCGGGGGCCGGATGAAATGGCCTGGCGGGCCGGATCCAGCCCGCAGGCCGTAGTTTGGGCATGTCTGCTCTATTGCCTGAGCATAGTAAGAGTTTTCTTTAAAGCAGCCTGACTCTCTCAGACGAAGGTAAGGGCTATGGAAAGTTCCCAGAATGAGACAGGGATCTCAGGAACTGGAAGGGAGGGGCCCCTGAATTGGGACGGCCGGTGTCATTCCCCCATGTCTGCAGGTTCAGTATATGTAGTGTTTCAGTTATCCATGGGTCTAAAAATATTCAATAAAAAATCCTGAAATACACAATATACTGTATATGTATTTCTATGGCACATTACCGGAGCTGGCCACTATAGACCACTGTCTGTAATGTTAAATACAGTGGACCACCCACTTTAAGGAAGGTCCGCCTACAGAAAAACTTGTTTCAAAGAAAGAAATCCATAGGAGATGATGGTCAGCTTCAAGGGGAAAAAATCACAATAAAATTGCTTCACAGAATAGGTTTCCCCCATGGTTTTCAATCAATTCCTATGGGAAATGGCTTTAAGGAAAAAATTGATATAAGGAAAACCCTACTGAACAGATTAATTCCTTAAAGCAGAGGTCCACTGTATACAGTCCACTGTTATCTGTGGTTTCAGGTATCTGTGGTGAGTCTCAGAATGTATCCCCTGTGGATACTTGGGGAAGAGCTATACAGTATTAACAAATTATAATATAAACTATGTCCCTCCCTCATTTTAACTCAGTTTGTCTGCTTTAATTATTACACCCATTTCTTTCCAAAAATACTGTATACTCAAGTATAAGCCGAGTTTTCTAGTCCCAAAAATGAGCCCCCAAAATTAAATGGTATAAAGGGGATTTGATCTGAGTCCCCCAAAAGGGGACTCAGCTTTACTCAGGTCAATGATCATGAGGGTCCCACAACCATGCCAGATTGAGATGTGTGAACAATGTAATTAATTTTACTATATTTTCATGTATTTTAATTATAGAAACTAGCAGCTGCTGCATTTCACACCCTCGGCTTATACTCAGGTCAATCTATTTTCCTGGGTTTTCAGGTCAAAATAGGTACCTCGGCTTATATTCAGGCTGGCTTATACTTGAGTATATACGGGTACATGATTTCCTATGCCGACATCTGGCCTTCCCCCTTCAATAGGACAAATTCTATAAAAATGTCCCCATATATCTTTAACTCCATTCACTTTCAAAAGCCAACTTTTTACCCAAATCTCGTGTCAATTTGCCATTAATAGCAATATTTCAATTTTCTTTATACCATTTAATAAATTGAAATTCAAATCTCACTTTCCATTTTTTTTGCTATAATTAATCTTACTACAGTTACCAAGATTGTAATTAGTTCCTTTTTTTTTTTGCCAGATCAAATTTCATTCATTTCATTAAACAACATTTTCTATCTTTTTTGAATCTCATTACATTCCGGCCATAAATAAAAATCTAACCTCTTGACTGCGCCCCAATTATTGCTGAATATTCAGAATTATAACAATTCATTTTCACTGGTGTTAAGTGCCATCTTCATATTGTTTTATAACAATTCCCTTTACTGACATGTTCTTTAAAACTCTTTTCTTCCATGAACTTCTCCATTCCTCTTGTTATTTCTCTACAAAAGTCTATTCCCATGTTGTTCTCAAACTCTAGTTGACCCTCTGCCTCTACCAAAATTCTATAAATTTGAATTAATACTTTTCTTACTTTTTTCATCCAGCTCCCTTTCTATTAATTCTATAAATTTTGTCACCTCTCTACATTGTCTATACAGTAATATGTTTTACTCAACTGTTAAGTTTTATAATTTCTCATCCTCCTAGTTAGTATTTGTCCTTTATTTGGTCTCTAGTTGATGTTTTATTCAATCAGTCATTCAAACTAATAGCTTTTCTCTTTTCCAATTTATTTACTACACTCTTGTTTTATATTCCCTTGGAAATTTTCATTACAAAAATTATTTATTGAGCTCTGCCTATCCCTTAACTCTGTATCTGTTAGTGTTACAGGTAACATCCAAAACAAAAAGTTTTCAGGTACTGTATAATTCTTCATTTTGGGAAACGAAAATCAAGAACCCTGGTGGTGCAGTGGTTAAACTGCTGTACGGCAGCTAAAGCATGGTGAGTTTGATCCTGACAGGAGCTTAAGGCTGACTCAGTCTTCCAACCATCCGAGGTCTGTAAAATGAGAACCCAGCTGGTTGGGGGCAAAATGCTAATTAACTTGTGAACCACCCAGAGAGTACCTAAGCACCCAGAGAGTGCCTAACCACCCTAAGCGCTACGGGGTGGTATATAAGTGTAATTGCTATTGCTATTTTATATACTGTAGCGTAATCCTCCCAAACCATGATAGACCTGTGAATATGTAACTAATTCACCACCCAGAGTGACATTTAAGTCAGATAGGTGGTATAAATGAAATAAATAAATGAATGAATGAACAGTGTCCAGATCTTGCCAACTGTACTGTATAACAATTACTGCTTAACAAACAAGGGCATATAAAAATAACATTGCAATCAGGCTCTTCTGCAGTTTTCTGCCACTGTTCATCCTTGTGAAGTACCCTTTTTACTTTGTGCTCCTTTCACAAGGAACCATAGCCTACTGCAAGAGTGTAGGCCAGGAGCTCTCAACCTTTTAAAGCCGGGGCCCAGGTCATGCTCCCTCAGACAGCTTCGGGGGCTGGATGGCCATTTTGCCCTTCCTCCACCACATGATACGTCCTAGTGTGGAGGCAGGGGGCACAAGCTGCAGGTTGAGAATCCTTGGTGTAGGTTTTGCATGGACACACTCCCAGGTATGATACATATGGCATTGCCATTGTTCTTCCATGTCTAGGCCAATTGTGAAACTGCCAAAATGAAGCCACCTTTTGGCGAGATCATTCTGCAGTTCCTTTCGCCTCACCTCTTTCCATGCCTGGCTTTTAAGAGTAGTTAGTCAAAGTACAGTAGACCATAGAGGACTCCATTGGCCAGAATTCAGGCTGGGGCAATTTCCATAGAGCAAAGTGCAATTCCTGGGCATCTGCCTTGTGAATGCTGCTTTTGCACTGTCATACTCTGCAAGCAAACTGCTGGTAAAAGCCTCCCTAGGACAGCAGTCATGCCCACACTTGCATAAGAGCTGAGAGCCACTGAAATTAGTTGGATTTACTTCTGGATAAAAACCCATGAGCTTGGGCTATAATCGTCTATTTGTGTACAGTCTGTCTCAGATTTTGGTTCCAACCCAAAGCCTACTGAAGCCAAGGAAGGGTTTCCACCCATTATATACTGGTACTGCAGAATTTAAATATAATTGACCTCTCTCAGCACTTCCCAGCAGAGGCCAACTGTTTGCTCCAGGTTACTGATAAAAAATAAAGCAAGTGAACTCTGAGGTGCTGGGCTGAGAAGGAAACCTCCATAAATGCAATTTTCGACATGGTACCGTGTTAGTCTGTGTTCCAAGCATATCGGAGAGCTAACAAGACAAGACAAAAAGACAAAACGTTAGATTAACTACCATTTTTATGCCTGAAGAAGTTATTTTGAATTGCTGAAAGCTCGCAATGATTTTTTTTTAATGTAGTGATCCGAACAAGGTATCGCCTTCTTCTACATTTGTTTTGTACATGGATCACACGGCTGATTTGCTTGTTTGTTGCTGTATTTTAATGTTAACTTTCGGTGGATCAAGTGTCTAGTCATGCCTGCCACATGACCACGGAAACTTCTGCAGAAGCAGACAGCCTGGCTCTTCGGCTTTGAAACAGAGATGAGCACTGAACCCTAGAGTCGGATACGACTGGCTTTCGAACAAGGGAAACCTTTACCTTTAAAACGCAGAGTCCAAAGTTTGTCCTTCTGGCATGGCTGAATCAGGGCAGTCGATGCGCCTGAATTATTATTTATTTATTTATTTATTAGTTCACATTTATATTGCCGCCCACTCGCCGTGGCGACTCAGGGCGGCTTACAGACAATACATTACATTACAATATGTTGGGGTGGGCACAGGGGTAGAAGCGGAAAGGTCCTCATCCTGCCCCGGCTTCTTCCTCCCCTGGCAGTTGGTCTAGGCACAGGGGGAGGGGCGGCAAGGTCCTCATCCTGCCCTGGCTTCTTCCTCCCCTGGCAGTTGGTCTAGGCACAGTTGGAGGGGCGGCAAGGTCCTCATCCTGCCCTGGCTTCTTCTTCCCCTGGCAATTGGTCTAGGCACAGTTGGAGGGGCGGCAAGGTCCTCATCCTGCCCTGGCTTCTTCTTCCCCTGGCAGTTGGTCTAGGGGCACAGGGGGAGGGGCGACAAGGTCCTCATCCTGCCCTGGCTTCTTTCTCCCCTGGCAGCTGGTCTAGCCCCCCCCCCCCACTTTTTCGTCCGGGAGAGCCACGGGGTTTTTTCCACCCTAAGGATGCCAGGGCAGGGGTGGGCACCGCTTACTCTGGCCGGATAAACAACACCTCGGCCAGACACACAGGCAGCCGCCCGTCGGGGCGCTCTGAAAGGTGGATTGTGCCGGACAAAGGTGGACTTGTCTCCCTCCGCAGCGGGGGAGGCGGGGAGAGAAGCCAGGAGGCGCCTTTTTCCTTTCCCAAACTGGGAGGCGGCCACCACCCTCCAAGCCAAAGTGGCACCACCGTCTAGTTCCTCCCGGGGACTAGACGGGGCCAAAGAAGACACGCACAGGCAGCGCCTTCTTGCTCCGCTTTTCCCGCGCTGCGCCAGGTGTCAGCAGAGCTCCCAGGCTCGGTGAGGGGAGGGAAAGAAAGAGCCCAGCCCGGGCCGCCTCGCAGCCGGGCGGGTTTTTGCGGAGTAACCTGTGGGTCGCGCAGCTCCGCCCCCGGGGCGTTCAGCAAAGCCCTTTCCACCTGCTGCTGGCGAGGACGACGCTCGCCCAGTCTGCACTGGCCGCAGGAGGCGGGCGGAGGACGCGACATAGCACGGAGGCTCTCCCCTGGTTCCCTTCCCTTCCCACCTGCCCCTTTTCCTCACAGCCTTTGGCGCCCAGGAAGGCGCCGAGAGAATGGCCAGAAGTCTGGACTGAGGAGAAGCGCGCCTCCGAGGAAGGGGGGGGGGGACGACGACCACGACGACGACGGGGGACCCAGGAATAAACCGGGAACTTCCCGCTGACTTTTCTGAGCAAAGGTGAGGAGCCGCCTCGCATTTTATTGTTTATCTCTATCCCCACCCCACCTTCTCCCACCCCGAGATTCTGAGGTAAAAACCACATTTTGGATAGTTAAAGAAAGTGCGTGTGTTTTGTAATCTGGTAAAACAGGAGTGCAATTTGTAATCCCCCCCCCACCTTGGAAAATGTAACTTATTTATTTATTTTTTATCAGAAATTGAGGTTGGGGAAGGATTGGCTTCGAGTTACTTAAGAAGCACAACCTAACGCTGCCCGAAAGTTAAAGAGATCTGGGCGGCCCTGGGGAATTTCTAGGAAATGGGTGGTGGTGGTGTTAGGGATAAGGAGGTCTGAATATCTTAGGTTTTAGTTTGCCCAGTTAGGGTGTTGTTTTATTTTTTATTTTATTTTTTTGCAACTGTGTTATATCTAAAAAGTACATTTATGGAACAGGAGGGAGGGGGTCTGGTCTGGTTTTCCTTCTGCCTTTCTACCAACTTGTTTACAGTTTTGTGAAGTGGCCCACACTCTCTAAAAATAAGGGAGAAGCTTTATTTTTTAAATTGGTGAGATCCAGTGGTGGGATGTCAAAAATTTTACTACCCCACCGTGAGGTCCTCACAGTGTGGGCGGAGCTAATGTCATGACATCATGGGGGGCAAAGAAAAAAATAAATAAAATAAAATAAAATAAAAATAAGCACGCACACACACCTCAACCCACCCATAAATAAATTAAATAAAAATTACATTAAAATACACCCACCCACCCCAAACACGAACCATTCACTTACCTGTTAGTATAAGTGCCTGGGCAGCACCATGTTGCAAGATGGATATGGTCATCGTACCAGTTCTCTAGGATAATATGCCTTAATGTAAATGTAGAAGAGCTGTACCTCCTTAAGGGTTCTCCAACTGGAACAGCAATTGGAACAGCACAGGTGTAGCTTATTGATGAGGTAACTCCAAGACTTTGCTTAAAAACCCCAAGTCAGGCCGCCAGGCCTTTTTAGGAACTGTGGTAGTATGTCAATATAGGTAAAGGTATTAAATACACATTAAAATACACACAGACACACCACATCCAAAGATGAGTCACTTACCCTAGGGAGCTTCAGGCTAGCAGCGTCTCTTCCCCCTCCCCGCTTGGGAGGACAACAAGGAGGCCTTGCATATGCGCCAAGTACTGTAAGCATGCATGCACACCAAGTGCTTGGCGCGCATGTGCAGTGGGGGAACCAGTGAAAAGGTAAGCCCCAAAGGTGGTTCCCCCCTAAAGGTGCTACCGGTTCTCCGGGACACTGGGAAACGTTACTACCGGTTCTGGCGACCTGTTGAGAACCTGTTACATCCCATCACTGGTGAGATCATACTCTGAACTGCAGATTAGGTATATTACAAAAACTGATACAAATTGTTCTGAGATGTGAGTCTTGTGAGAGAAAAGCTTTTTGAAATGTTGCTCGGTAGTATATCCTTGGAACTAATCACTGAATTACTAGATGAGGGGGCGTTGGACATAATTGACCTTTGCCTTTAATGAATGTAATTTGGTGCAACGTTCAACAGCAAGACTTTTCTTCCAATGCATGAAAGTGTAAACAGAAAAAAAAACAGGTCTTCCTTTTCTCATTTACCAATTCGGAGTTATGGTGTAAGGTTGCATAGATGAGCATACAGTATTCTACTTCACATTTTGTACAATGTTATAAAATGCACAAACTGTGTACCATTTAGAAATAACAAACTTACATAAACTGTGGCTTTTGCCATTCACATATATTATGTGTGGATCTGTACACACATGGTCGGTACCCAGTGTGATTCAATGGATAGAGTAACAGACAAGGACTCAGAAAGTCTGGGTTCATATTCCTGCTCAGCCTTGGAAACTCATTGCAGGTGTGGAACTGGTAAAGCCACTTCTAAAATATCTCACTTACCTTGAAAGCTTCTGCATTCTTGCTGTGTTAGAAAAAGCAACTTGTGGATTCTCCTAAGTTACAGGAAGAAGTTCTGCATAAGTATGACTTACCATATATTTGAAACTCTTCTAAATCATGACATTATTATAACAATAGCATAAAATTATCTTATGCTATTTTCTTCAGTAATGCCTTTTTTAAAGGAAGAATTGACATAGTTAAAATAAATAAATAAATAAATAAAAAGAGTACGTACAATGCCCACTTGACTGCCTTACAGTTATTATTATTATTGTACATGTTTGGGTAAAGTAGAGGGAAAGGTGCTGGGTGAATAACATCAAACCTGATGGACCGCAACATGCCCCTCCCAGCCAAGTTGTCAATACCTGGTCTGTTTATCCTGTCATCTGCTTCTGTCTGGCAAGTCATTACCTCCCCATTCCAAGATTTGGGTCTGAAGTCCAGCCTTAGTTGCATTACTTATATTAATTACATGAGTTTGGCAGTTTCCACTGATACAGATATCAAGTAAATAAAAGATATCAAATGACCCTAAGGAATAGTGAAAATGGTTTATTTTGAAAAGAGGGAGACATCACCAAGAACCTTTTATAAAATCATTTGTTTTAAAAAGTTCTGATCTGTACTTCTTGCATAACATTCTTGCTATAAAAATGCATACAATATCACAACAGTATTTCAGATCTTCTATTTAGAATTATGTAAACATTCTCAACATCTGAATTCTTTGAATGCCTGTTCCATACTTTATATCCTTATGCTGTCGTGTAAGCGAGATTTATGTTTATCAAAGCTTCTGATTTTCCAGTACAGTATGTTCAGAATGTTTGCAGAAGTGATAATCTCCTATATTAATGTGATCTAGTTCTTTGATTGTCTAGAGAAAAGGATGGTCCATTTAAATTTGCCAGCTGCATACCCTTTTTAGGTTAAAGGGACATGTTATACAAGAAGAGATTGATGTCTATTGAAGTTGCTATGATGAGAAATGTGAAAGGCCCTTCAATCTTAGAAGAAATTAACCCTGACTGCTCCTTAGAAGGCCAAATAGTAAAGATGAAGCTAAAGTACTTTGGACATCAAATGAGAAGAGAGGATTCACTTGAGAAAGCCTTGATGCTGGGAAAGGTGGAGGGTAAAAGAAGAAGAGGACGGCCAAAAATGAGATGGCTAGATGGTATTGTAGATGCAATGGGCACAGGGGTGCCTGGAGGGCAATGGTCCATGGGGTTGCAAAGGGTCGGAATTGACTGTGCAACTGAACAACAAAAATGACCCATAAGGGGTGGGAAATGTGTGGCTATCAGAATTTTGCTAGACAACAACTCCCATGATCCTCAATATTAGGTGTGCTAATAGAGACTGTGGGAGTGGCAGCCCAGGAAAATATGCAGGGCGAGACATTTGCCATCCTTGTTTTACAGCACTGATATGGGAAGCACATTCTAGTAATTTCTTCCCCACATTACTTTGTTGATGTTTGGAAGCCAGAACAACACAATCAGGGTCATATTTGAATCCTTTTTAATGAAATGGTAGGTAGTGGCGACTGTGGTGTCTTAGTGGTTAAGACACTGAACTTGATGACTGGAAGGTCGGTAGCTCGAGAACCGATTGCTGCATGATGGAGTGAGCTCCCATTCTGTCCCAGCTCCTGCCAGCCTAGCAGTTCGAAAGCAAGAAATTGCAAGTAGATTAATAGATACGACATTGGTGGGAAGGTAAACAGCATTCCGTGCACTTCGTGTCTAGTCATTCCTGCCACACGCCCACAGAAACATCTGCAAAGAGTTAAGCACTGAACCCTAGAGTTGGATACAACTGGCTTTTGTGCAAGGGTGACCTTTCCCTTTTCACTATGTAATGAAGCAGAAGGGATGTGGGAAAAGATCATAAGATGAATCCAAATACAGTAATACCTCATATAACATTAGTATCGAATAACACGAAAATCGCATAACATCAAGGAATCTGGGGGGAAGAATTGCATCAGATAACATTAAGATCCTATGGGATGCTTCAGATAACAACCGCGAAAACCTGTGTGGTTACAATGTATCTCTATGGATCCCATAGAGAATCAGATAACACGAAAAATCATATAACACGAAGACTTGTGGAACCAGGTTTTAGTGTTATATGAGGTTTTACTGTAATGTATTCCGGAGGCCCAAGGAAAGGAAAACATCATAACAAATAATACTTGTGCTCCTGTGATCATGTGGTGAGTCTCTTGTGTGAATAATGATGACCATCTCATTGCTCATCTCAACCAGTAGGTGAGAAAATCCTCTTTATTTCTTGGAAAGGAGGTAACAAGCAAGTTACATGAGTTATACATATAGCATGGAAACACAATAGGATGGCCATCTGTCATACAAATTTATGGTATTTAACTTATTTGAACTATACAAAAAGGACCTCAACACCCCTGATAATCACAATGATGAGAACATTGAACATGAGCCAGACATTCTAGAGAGTGAAGTCAGAAAGGCCCTAAAAAACACTGCAAACAACAAAGCCAGTGGAGTTGATGGTATCCAAGTTGAACTTTTCAAAGCACTACAAGATGATGGAATCAAATTATTGCATTCTATATGCCAGCAGATTTGGAAAACAAAACAATGGCCACAGGATTGGAAAAGATCTGTATACGTTCCACTCCCCAAAAAGGGTAATGCCAAAGAATGTTCAAATTATCGAACAATTGAGCTCATCCCTCACGCTAGCAAGGTGATGCTCAAGATAATACAGGATAGACTGCAACAGTACGTGGAGAGAGAATTACCAGAAGTGCAGGCGGGTTTCAGAAGAGGCAGGGGGACTAGAGATCACATCGCCAACATAAGATGGATCATGGAAAAAACAAAGGAATATCAGAAACAAGTCTACTTCTGTTTCATTGATTACACGAAGGCTTTTGATTGTGTCGACCACAACAAAATGTGGCAAATAATTAAGGAGATGGGAATACCAGAACACCTTATATGCCTCATGAGAAATCTGTACATGAATCAAGAAGCAACAGTTAGGACAGAAAATGGAATGACGGAGTGGTTTGGAATAGGAAAAGGAGTAAGACAAGGCTGCATTTTGTCACCATGCTTATTCAATTTATACACAGAGCACATAATGCGCAATGCAGGAATGGAGGAATCACAATTTGGGATCAAAATTGCTGGAAGAAACATCAACAATTTGAGATATGCAGATGATACCACCCTCATGGCAGAAAGTGAGGAGGACCTAAAGAAGCTCCTAATTAGGTTGAAAGAAGAAAGTGAAAAAGCTGGCTTGAGACTCAATATCAAGAAAACCAAGATCATGGCAACAGGCCCTATCAGTCCCTGGAAAATAGATGGGGAAGAAGTAGAAGCAGTGACAGATTTTACTTTCTTAGGATCTAAGCTCACTGCAGATGGTGATTGCAGCCATGAAATAAAAAGGCGACTGATTCTTGGGAGGCAAGCGATGAGAAACCTGGGGAGCATAGTGAAAAGTAGAGACATCACATTGAAAACAAAAATTCGCATAGTCAAGGCAATGGTATTCCCTGTTGCAATGTATGGTTGCGAGAGTTGGACCATTAGGAAAGCTGAACGGAGAAGAATAGACGCCTTTGAGATGTGGTGTTGGAGGAGAGTTTTGAGAGTCCCATGGACAGCGAGGAGAACAAATAGGTCAATCTTAGAAGAAATCATCCCTGACTGTTCCTTAGAAGGTCAAATAATAAAGATGAGGCTAAAGTACTTTGGACATCAAATGAGAAGAGAGGATTCACTTGAGAAAGCTTTGATGCTTGGAAGGGTCGAGGGCAAAAGAAGAAGGGGACGGCCCAAGATGAGATGGCTAGATGGTATCGTGGAGACAATGGGCACAGAGCTGAGCGAGTTGAGGGGGATGGTGGAGGACAGGAGTGCCTGGCGGTCAGTGGTCCATGGGGTCGCAGAGGGTCGGAATCGACTGTGCGACTGAACAACAACAAAACTTATTTAAGATTTGAGTGACTTGTGTGCCATCAAGTCAGAACTGACCTGTATTAAGATTTGAGGGAGCCTCTAAACATATGTGTCTCTAAACATTATATTTAAAGGGCAGCTCCAACTTTGGATAGTAAGAAATGTTTCCATGTTTTGGAACAGTTTTTACAGGTTGTGACCTGGAGTAAGCTTCTATTCTGATACCAACATTAAGGATGGAGCCATCTTGTCTTGGCATTGCACCAGTTACAGGATTATGGTTTGGTGCCTTTAGATGAATGGAAACACAGTCATGAAATTGTGAAAGATGGAGTAACTATGCAGCAAGGAAAATCTAAATGGATCCACTGAAGGTTGCACCCAGGAAGTTGGATTTCCTCAGGTTAATTTGTTTCAGTTGACATCACCAGAGTCAGCAGAAAGAGGGGCAGAAATGTGCACTCAGCCTCATTATACACTGTCTAATAAGTCAGCATGCAATTCAAAATAACACCTAGATATTTGGAGGCAAAACAGTGATTTAGTTGACACCCTTCCAAATAACTTAGTGTTTCTGAGACATCTACTTTTTTCTCCAATGGAAAGCACATAATTGAGTCTCAAGAGAATTAGGTTTAGGTTGATTTTTGTCATGCACTAAGTTCTTCTGCAAGGCTCGGCTTGTCCGAAATTCCCCTGCCCCCGGGGAGGGGGGTTCGGACAAGCCGAGCCCTGGCAAGCGCTAAGAGTCCTGTAGGTTTGGCAGAAGAAGCGCCCGCTTGCACGCGAGGAGGCGCTGAGCGGGCTCCTCTTCTGCCAAACCTACAGGACTCTTAGCAAGCACGCCTGTTCCTCTCACCCCACTGGCCCCTTAGCAAGCGCTATGGGGCCAGTAGCGTGGGGGGAAGAGGCACCCACTCTGTGTCTGAAGCCCAGTGGCTTTGGGCACAGCCTGCAAGGGATTCAGAAGGCTAGCCCAGCCCAGCTGAGCTGGGCTAGCCTTCTTCCGCAGCCCTTGCGGGCTGTGTCTGAAGCTGCTGGGCTTCGAACACAGCATGGAAGGGCTTCAGAAGAAGGCTAACCAAGCCCAGCCGTGCTGGGCTAGCATTCTTCCACAGCTCATGCGGGCTGTGTCTGAAGCCCAGCAGCTTCGGACACAGCCCGGACAGGCTGATGACAAAGCCTAGCGGCGCTCGGGCTAGCTAGCCCGTGCACCGCTAGGCTTTGTCCAGCAATTGCTGCTACTGAACTAGGGTCGGGGGAAAGGCAGCTACCCGCGTGCCTTTTGCTCTACCCTAGTTCAGTAGCAGCGATCCATCGCTGGGGTGTGTGAATTTGGTAGATGGTCTACAGTGTTTCCCAAATGCTGGTTTGTGGACTTCAATTCCCAGAAGCCTAAGTCATTTCCCCAAAGCACTGATCAGCCAGTGTACTGACTTAGGCTTCTGGGAATTGGAGTTCACTTGTGGGCTGTGTACCCCCTGTTGGGAACCACTGGTCTACCCAATCCAACACCCCCACACACACGATTGGCTCGGATAACGCTAAAAATCATGTTATCCGATGGAAGGTTTTTCCAAAAATCTTGCATCGATATCCGATTCTAGCGCTATCCGGTCCAATCGTTATCCAGTGTATTACTGTATAGATGTTAAGCAGAATAGGAATCAGTACTCTGCCCTGGAGTCAGACATTATTTTGAGCCTCCATCAACTGTGTTGTCCTTGAAAAATTATAGGTTAAAAGGGGTCCCGATGCACGAGTTAGCTTATAAATTTTGGTTTAAAATACAGTTTTTGCCATGGTACATGATGATGAACATTGACAAAGGTGGTTCAGAAGTAAACAAATGCTATCCCATGCACTTCTTCATTTTAAAGCTGTGTTAAATGTAGGATTTGTATTGTACAGTACAGTGAAAAGCCAGCCTGTTGTGGAATGAGGAGTGATTCCATCACTTTTATTAGACAATTAAGAATCATTCTCTATAATGGTAAGATTATATAATTCTCTATAAGTGGTAAGATTAGTCTAAAGGTTTTGGAAGTCTGTAAATTCATTAAAGAATTTCAAAATAGCAGTTAGTCATTCCTTTCCCCAAGTTTTCAGAATCCTGAACATGTCAAGGAAATTATTAAAGAAATTAAGGAGATTTTTTGGGGGAAAGTCTGCCATTTTTGGAGCTACAAATAACTTTTTCCCAATTTGATTAAGTTGAATGACCTTGTAAGATCATTGGTCTCTAGTTTTTTGTTTCTTGCAAGTTTAAGTTCTGTTTTCCTATGGCACTGTTCAGAGCTAGTATTAATGAAAAGATGAGCGGATATTTTATTTGCCCAGATAAAATGTTTGAGAGTGGGGGTTTTTTTTTTGCCTCTTTCAGTTTTAGCCCAAGCTTTTATTAAAGATTTGTGAATCTTCTCAGTGCCATGTGAGTTCCCACACATGCACACATTGTGTTTGTCCACATTTTTTAGAAGCAGTTACTTTAGAAGTAAGAGCTATAGCATGGAATAAAAGGAATTCAACTAGCCTTAATTCCAAGATTAGATTGGTGGTTGGTGCCCATCAGGACTCACAGGGCAGGATTGCCATTAGAGGAAAAGCTAAGGTTAGAAGTAGGTGGAACACGCTACATCTAGTTGTCTCCATTTCTTCCAGCCTTGTAATGACACGGCAGCACAACCCTTTAACATTTAACATCTAACTAAATGAGGAAGATTATCTTACATTGGCTCATTAGGCTTCTATATTATCCCCCTTGATTCTCTGCTATAGGACTTGATGCTCTCCTTGGAGGGAAATTGTGGTCACTGCCATCCTTTATAACTCACATGTGGAGGGGGGTGGGAATAATGCTCCTTCTACCCTAATAGACCAGCCTATAAGCATCTGTATTAATTTCTCCACTGGGGTCTAGTCAAATTCATCTGGTCAGTTTCACAGTTCCACTTGTTGACTCTGAAACCCAAAGTGCACATATCAGCAGCATAAAAAGGAGGGGGAAATCTTTCCCCATCAAGTCATCCATCTTTCCCAGGTACTGTATAACTCTTCTTACACGTTTATCCTCTTCTAAAGCATGCCTCAGTTTATCTATCCAAGCTTGCTGTTCTTTCCATAAATGCCTTGTTGTGAGAAAAAGGAAGAAATTAAGGAACAAGTGATAAGGAAAACACAGTTTTTCTAAAACTTGTGTAAAAAATGCACAAACAAGGGAAGAAGCAGATGAGATAGAAAATACAACCATTGGAAAGTACCTGAATGCATCACAGTTCTTACCTTATACTTTTTGCAAATTAGGTTGCATTATTTTACGTTTAGTCTTCAGGACTTAACAGTCATTTGAAATCTGATTTCTTCAACATGAAACACTACCTGAATCACAGCTGTCCAACAATAATGTGCTTTCAGCTGTTATCAGATTGTGTATAGTGCCTATTATTGCTCCAGTACATGACAATAACACTTTAAAAGCCTTGTCTTGAAGTATTATTTGAGACATTATTTCCAAAGCTATTAATTTTTCAGAGATCAGAAATATACCTATTTTTGATGACTTTTTTAAAGTCCAGAAAGTAACTTTTCCTGGTCAGTTGACATGTAAATTATTTAGTTAAACTGAAGTATTGTATTATTTGGAGACTAGCAACAAACTATTCTAAAAGTAAACGTAATATATTAAAGTGAGAATTTCATTGCCACACAGTTGGCCAGTTACCTCACTCACTTTTCCATGTACTGTATGCAGTTTACACTTCTGGTTGGAAAAACATGATTGTGTGTCAGTAGTTCTCATTGTTGTGTTTGCAACACAGAATATTTGCACAGGTACAAGAAGAATGACTTTGTGTAAAGCTGCACAGCCATTCCCAGCCTTTGCGATCTTATCATAAGGCTTGCAGTTTTTATTTAATATATAGATGAATGTCACATTTCATTCATATTATTAGCCTTGAAGCCTGGGAGGAAACCACCTACTCACACAACAAACAACAAATAGGTTTTATTAATGCCATGACTGTTAGCAGGAGTCATGTTAACAACTTTCTTATTAATGCAGGCCATAACTTGTGCAGTTCTTCCAGCTGTTCCTCTTCTGGAGAGTATTAGCTAAATTGGACTGCCAAACTTAAGTCAGAGAAACACAGTTTGGGATATAAACCCCTGGAAAAGTTTCCTACCCATTCCTATTTCAGAAAGCTAAATTCATTGCAGCTTGCAAGTACAGTATGCCCCATTGTTGCTACAGATTCAGAAAACAGTTTGGGTGTAACACTATGACGACAGACAATGAGGGGACAAGCATCATGTACACGCCTGCAGCGTGTATTGTTGCAGGTTCAGATTGCATTATAATTTATTTCATAGCAGGCCAGACTCTAGGGCTGCAATGGACCTGGACTGCTCCTTTGCCTTTGATAGAAACAGGACGCAGATGAATCATCAGGTGAAATTTCTCAGGGGATGGAACATTATGAGATTTACGGAATCAAGCATAATAGGTTACTAATTGCAGTCATTAAGGATACAGCTACATGAACTGGTTCAAGCACTGATAGCTGTGTTACAGGACCATTTTGAGCACTGCTGCCAAAGCATGAGGAGTCTGAGCTTGAAAAGCAGCTGTCAGAACTGGAAAGGAGAAAGAATGATTTGATTTGATATTGCAGCTGAAATGAGCCCTGGATAATTGCACGTGTTTGATTATGACTTATGCAATGGCCCATTAGGAAAAGTTATCTAGTCTCTTCTGCAAGTGTGATTAAGCCTGTGGTGAAGGAACAGCTCTTATCAACTGTATGATTGGTTTGGTAAATTAGTTCTTTTCACTTTTTATATGCTAAAAAAGGGCATGTTTTTGCCTTGAAAATCAGACCTATGCCTCATGGTTTGAAAGAAATAATGGGCAAAATCCTGCTGCATTACTTTGTATCTGGCATAATACGGATATGAACAGGAAACATTTAATTTTCACTAATCAAAAGATGCCTGTATTACCACCACCTGTTTATGGTTCCAGAAATGCTTATGGTAAGATGTACAAATAATTAATAATCGACAATTAAAAGACATAGCTTATAAATATGTACTGTATATGTAACAGAAATATTGTTGAAACTGCTGAGCAGCTGGGTAGGAAATACATGGCCCTTTAGATACTCCATGGCCCTTTAGAATGCTACATCTCCCATGAGCCCTAGACCGCATAGCCTACAGTTAGTGATCACAGGATTCGAAGTCCCAGTAACAGTGAAGGGCTTGCATTAGCCATCCTTGCTCTATGGTTTATTTTTAGCCTGCAATTTTACACCAACTTTCCTGGGAGTAAATTCCATTGAACTCAATGGAACCATCTTTTGACTACATCTATGATTGTATCACTAATTTGTGTATCGGTTTACAATAATACTGAAGAAAGTTCATTGTCATTCTTCTGCTTTTTTCTATTTTACTGATAGAAGAACCTTTTCTTCACAGCAAAGAAACTTCCTTATTTTTTAAATTATCTGTGTTTATTTTTTAAATAGTCACTTCCCATTGCCTTTCTTACTCTATCCATCCTGTAATTATCTGGGGGGAAAAATAACAGAATGGCAGTGTTTCTGTTGAGCCTTTGGTCCTCATAGCTTCAAAGTATGCTTGGGGGATGGGAATCTGAGTTGCAGCTAGCTAGAGATTTAGTACATTCCATTTAACTCTGGTATATACAGGCCAAGGTAATTGGTTGACCCTATTATACAATGAACATTATTAAATTAGATTTTGAAGCTAAGGGATTACATAGAATCTTGCTGTTTAGTGTGTAAGTGTATTAAAGTTGACAAGAGGTTTTAAAAAATCATTTGGATTGTATTATGGTGGGAATATGTTGCCCTCCGAATAGCAAAAAGTAGAGCTACCATTATTTCTACCTTGCCAGCATGGCCTGCCAGCAGATATGATGGGTATATCAATCGGCAAATGTCTGAAGCAAGCAGGACATGGTGTCAAAATGTTTGTATCTTTGTAATTTTTTGTCTGTGACCGGGGAGCAGCCTTGTCTACTTTACAGGTTGTGCAAAAGTCAGATTATACTGTTTTGGGGGAAACTAGGTCAAACAACCTTTGACTTTCCATCTTTGATGGTTTCCAATTGCCCCCTCCTGTTGAAATGCAGAGAATGAAAGAAATGAAGGGGATAAATGACACTAAAAGTCTCTCCAACCCCCCCCCCCCAAATTCATGCTAGATTGCAAGGGTGGGGAACTTGTGACTCACCTGTAGTGTTGGTGATTTCTAATTCCTCCCAGCCCTGACTATTACCCATGATGACATGGGACTAATGAGAGAACGGAAGGAAATTTCAACCATATCTGGAAGGTTACAGGTTTCCTAGACCTGTCTACAGCTTTGCCATGCTAGCATTGTTGTGCATCACAGGTAACCTGATATTAAAAGAGGAGATTCCTCGAGTGCTATAGAATATGTGGTTATTATAGCATGAAGTCTTCATATTTCTCAAGTTTGCAAATTTTCTTTCTTTCAGTAAAGGGTCTCTGGGATAAAAATTCCAGACTGATTAGCGATTTTGTTTGTTCAGTCATAAAACAAGTCTCTGGAACAATAATGGATTTCAGTTTCTAATGATGAGAACTTTGTAATACAGTATTTAGTTTGGTTCTGAGACAGATATCCCTTTTTGTCATCTGCCCAAAATACAAAAAAAACTACCTTTTAAGTGGGAAAAGTTTCTTCTATCTTCCATTAACTGCTTTTGTGGCTCAGTGGTTAAGAAACTTGCCTTGTTAGCTGGAGGTCTGGCAAGTCAGTAGTTCGTGACCTGGGTACTACATGATGGATTGAGCACCCATCTCTGTCCCAGTTCTTGGAGACATGAAAGTAGCCTTATTTGGGCATTCCCTGAGTGGAGTTTCTTCCGCAAAAATCCTTTCAACCCAGAATAATTTCTGACAGGAAATTATTATTATAATGAACATGTGTGGGATGGTAATATTTTAGTATTTTGGAGTGACATCTTCCTCCTAAAATAGAGTACAGTATATTGTTTTCAAGGGCTTGGGCTTCTGGGAATTGAAGTCAAAGAACATCTGGAGTGCCAAAGTTCACCATCACAGTATTAGGCAATGAGGCTCCTCATTGCTTCTACGGCAATAGTTTTACAGGGCTGGGGTGCTAACCCAACACACAACCTTCTTCCTTTCTCATCCAGGCTTGGGACTATCAATGGTGGAGTTAACAAAGGTGATATATGTAACAAAATATTTACACAAGCCATCATGAAAGAACAACAGCAACAATGAATCAAAGGACAGCTAGCTATCTTGAAAAGGAAAGGGATTATACAATACAGGGCAGAGAGCACATCACTAAATGACAGAGTTCTTTCAGTCCCAAAATTGTTTGACTGACCTAGCAGGAGCTTTTCACATCATTCGTAGTTTACACATAAGATTGCCTTAGGCTGCAACTGCTCAGACTCTTGGTCTAGTAGTCCAGTGTTTCCCAAATGCTGGTGTTTGGACTTCAATTCCCAGAAGCCTAAGTCATTTCCCCAAAGCACTGAACAGCCAATGTACTGACTGAGGCTTCTGGGAATTGAAGTCCACTAGTGGGCTGTGTCCCCCTTGTTGGGAACCACTGGTCTAGTCTGGTGAGGTCTGAACAGATTTACTGGAGGTTTGGGGGAGGACTGATGGGTCATTTGGCAAGATCTTTACATCCAAAGGGCATACCAGCCTCAAGCCACCCTCTGGCTACTTCTGCTGAAGACTGAACATTTCCATTAATTCTCTGTGGAGTGGCAGAGAAGTGAAATTATTTTTCCTGTGTTAGACCATTGGTGATGCACTGACTCACTTAGATTCAATTTAAAAACATTTCTTTGTCTTGTGTGGAGTGGCAATAGAGAAACTGCCCAGTTGATTGGCATTTCACGTGAAGGCAAATAATTTTAAAATTTTGATCTAAGTGAGTCAGTGAAATCAAAACTTATACCACAATTAGTTCTTGGGAAATATACTTAACAGTCCTTGCTAGCTAGCCAAGCTTTCCTAACCTAAAACAGTCTTTTGGATTTGTGATCTCAATGGATTCAACTGTGGTGATTATCCTTTGGGTGTGATTTGTGAGCTTAGCTGACTCTATGATTTGTTACACTGGTAAAATGAAACAGTATTTAATGTAAATTTTCCATTTGACTCTTTGCATCAGTTGTGTTCAAAAGGAAGCAATCTGTTAGCACAGTTGTGAGTTTCCACAACTGCTCCATGAACTGTGTTGTGCCGCTTAAGAAGTTATGCTTAGATGGGTCACCAGCATTTATAAAAGTTCCTCTTTTCCTAAGGACATTATTATTATTATTATTATTATTATTATTATTATTATTATTATTATTATTATTATTATTATTATTATTATTATTATTATTATTATTATTATTATTATTATTATTATTATTATTATTATTATTATTATGCCACCCCACTCGCAAAGTGCGACATGATGAAGAGGGCTCCTTGGAAACATCATACTGTAACACAAGAAAAACCAAAAATGCTGTTGGCACTATAGTTACAAAATGCACCTGGAATTATAGAAGACAACTATAGAATTGTAGAGTTGAAAGCGAACCTAAGGGTCATTTAATCCAACCCTTTTTTCAGGAATGCATGTGGCATTGACATCAGAGTTTCTTCTGCTGGGGAAAAATGTTCCTATTCATCAGTAGCTGTTTTAATATTACTTTAAAAAGAGATGGTCTTAAAATCTTTATCCTGCAATCACAGGGTGATGATTCTTTAGATCTAAGGATGTGGGGAAGGTGCCTGGTTGCCAGTGATCAAGGACCCAAAGAAATCCAATTTCTTTTTAAAATAAATAAATGAAATAAATGTGTCCGGAATAAATCCAAGGAGCCACTCCAGCACCAAGGGCAAGGCAAGTGATAGCCCTCCAGATGTTGTTAGACTGCAGCTCACAGCAATGGCAGTTGTCATAGCCTACTATGGTAAGAGATAATTGCAGTTGCTATATAACAAACTCTGGAGGATAGGAAACAGTCTCTCGAGGAAGTTCCCCTTGCAAGTCTCAAGCCTCCACAAATTAATCTTATTTCTAGTGCAGTAGACCCTCACTTAACAAGTGACTCGCTTAACACAACATTCACATAACAAAAAGAAATCCATAGAAAATAGCGGGTCAGTTAACAATCCACCCCCCCCCCCGGAATGGATTAATTGGTTTTCAATGCAGTACAAAATTTTGAATACAGTGATACCTCACTTAAAGAGCATAATGCGTTCCACAGGATTTTTCTTTAAGCAAGTTTGCTCTTTAAGTGAAACACCATTGTAAGTGACCAATTATGACGGGGGGGGGAATTGTGAACCCCGATTTATTTGTTAAGTGAGTTTTTGGTTGGTTTTAGTTGTTAAGCGAAGCGAACATTCAGAGAAAATTCTACTCTACAAGGTTTTACTGTATTAGCGAGGGGTTTCTGGGACATTATCAAATTTAAAAATGCCACAACCAGGGGTTACATTCAGAACAGACTTTAAAATGTGGGAAGCCGGGGCGGGGGCATATTTCTCAGGACAGTTGATCTCGGTTGTGCCTATCCCATAAAACTCCCTCAATTAGCCAGATGTCTAATGCCAGAATGTTTATTTTGCAAACCTAACTCCTCAAACTGACTTCCTTCAGAGATTTACCAGTGTAAAAAGACAAACTGATTGCATTTTATTACTGGTCGTAAATAACTCATCAATTTGCATGCCTATCTCTTGAACCAATCAACTCTGCCAAGCTACACTAGGCCTCTATATCAAATGTATAAATGTATACCATGGAAATCAACTCTCACATCTGATGAAGTGAACTCGATCCACGAAAGCTAACATTAAAATACAGGAGTTAGTCTTTAAGGTGTCACAGTGGGTTTTTTTTGTCTTTTTGTTTTTGTTGTTTTGATTTGTTTACTCTCTGATATGCTTGCACAGACTAACTTGTTTTTGTTGTTGTTTAGTCGCACAGTCGATTCTGACCCTTTGTGACCCCATGGACCACTGTCCACCAGGCACTTCTGTCCTCCACCATCCTCCTCAACTCGCTCAGCTTTGTGCCCATTGTGTCAAAAATACCATCTAACCATCTCATTTTTGGCCGCCCCCTTCTTCTTTTGCCCTCCACCCTTCCCAGCATCAAGGCTTTCTCAAGCGAATCCTCTCTTCTCATTTGATATCCAAAGTACTTTAGTTTCATCTTTACTATTTGACCTTCTAAGGAGCAGTCAGGGTTGATTTCTTCTAAGATTGACCTATTCTCCTCGCTGTCCAGGGGACTCTCAAAACTCTTCTCCACTTAAAACATTTCTACACTGTAGATGGGAACCCTAGTAAGTGCCTTGTTTATCTGTGATGAGCAGGGCCAAACCAGAAGAATGGGAACTGCTGTGTTTAGTCTCTTTGAAAAAGCCCTCATACAGGTATTGTATTGTTTGATTTATATGCCACCCCACTTGCACAGTGACTCTGGGCGGCTCACAAAGGAAACAATTACAATTGCCTAGCAAATTACATAGCATAGAAACAATTACAGATATCACCTAGCAAATTATAAAAACACATAGCAAATATAACATCACAAAACATTTTTTAAAATCCCAAAAAATCTCCAGGAACAATTACAAATAGCAAAATATCAGGACATCATAAAAAAAATATCAAAAATACTATAATATAGCATAATATAACACATTCTTATTGTCAAGTGGCTGCACCGCATAGCTGCAGTCTGTTCCCGGTGGGGTTTATTCCAGTCCAGTAGTAGTGGTGTTGGTGGGAGTGAAATTATTATGCCAGCCTGCTGCCCCGCACAGCTGTTCTCCATTCTCTTGAAGCCGGAGTCAGCTGAGGCAAGTTCGGTGGTAGTGGGGGCGGCAGGAGTGAAGTTCTTATGCCTTTTCTGGAAGCTATATTTTGTTTGTCATCCTATGTTGCTTATGCACTGGGAGAGTGAGGAGGAGAGTCTAATATTGTTTTAAGTTCACTTCCTGACCTAGACCATAAAGGGCTCTCCCAGACAGGCCATTTATTTCTCTAATTTCCAGTATTTTCTGCTTTTATGCTAGTAATTACTGGGATGTGCATCCCAACAGAGATGAAGTTTCCTAGTACAGTACTTCCTTTTCTAGGCTTCTTTATTCTTGCTAATACACATGTCCCTGTTATGTGTTCTTGGACCATTTGATGCTTTGCTCCAGTTTTTAAACTGTTTCCCACCAGGCCGCCCCTGCCTGGAAGGAAAGAAAGTCCCTGCGCCACAGCCGACTGGTATTTCTCCTCCCTCCACCACCTCATGTGTTTTGCTTTTTAAAACTCTTTTTAATCCAAAAGGATTATAGCACAAATTTGTTTGTTTATGGCAGGGGTTCTCAACCTACGGCCCATGGGCTGGATCCAGCCCATGGCATGAAATAACCTGGCCTGACCTTGCTCCACCCACCACCACCAGAATCTACTGCCGATTCATTTACAGCCATTTTAAACATTTTTACCTCAGCCGTAAATGAGTCCATGGCTGTCGTAAATGCATTTACAACAGCCATGGATGCATTTTACAGCAGGGGGAGCCACAAGTCTGGCCCGCTCAGCTGTCTGAGGGGGCGTGGTCTGGCCTGCAGCTTAAAAAGGTTGAGAACCCCTGGTTTATGGTATTGCTATAGGGTGAAGGTACTGGGCCATTTCTAAAAGGAAGACATAAGGGAAAGGGGTTGGGTTGGAACGGAAAGTGTGACAAAAAGCAAAAAAACCAAGGGTTTGGAGGAGGGATTAGAACCGTGATGGTGAACCTTGGCACTCCAGGTGTTCTTCAACTTCAATTCCCAGAAACCCAAGTCTCTAAATCCACATGAATGGGTTTACTACTCGCAGTAAACCCATCTGTGTGGATTCACAGAGATTTGGAATTCAGGAAATTGAAGTCCAAGAACACCTGGAGTGCCCATGTTTGCCATCACAGGATTAGAAGGTCCAGGAAATCGGCAGGAACGGTGAGTTACTATACTTTCCTTTTCATGCCTGCACAAGAAATAATGTCACCTGAAAAGCAGGAAAAATAATGGGAACTTTGGGGAACAAATGGCTCATGTGAAAGAGCCCATTGTTTAAGTGTTGTAATGATTTGTTGTTTTAAAAGGTGGGTTGATAGCCATCTTTAAAAATACTGTAGATAGAAAATATGCTGTTGGTCCTAACATTTTTGTTCTATAAGAGGAAGGAGGCATTCTCCAGGAATTGTCTTCTTTGTCCAGAAATGGACTCTCCTTCTGTAACCTAACCTACATTTGCATGATTGAGAACACCTGAACCCACTGCTGCTTACACTGTCTCGATCCCTGTCAGTTTGGTTAGAAAAACAGGAAATTTACACAACAGTCCCTTTTAATATTTTCAGTGAACCACACAGTATCACCAAACACTGTGGGTAGGAAAGAAAGGGAGGGAGGGAGGTCAAACTAGCTATGCAGCTACACCCTTCAGAACATTTTTGTATGATTAAAAGTTCTTGTGGCTGGTCTGAGTGGGTTATTCCAGTCTGTCCTTCTGCCATTTATAAAAACTGCTTCCTTTGCTTCACCCTTCCTTAGCATAGGTTCCTGGATTTTCATTTTCTCTGAAAGGAGCTTGAAAAGAGTTACTTATCCAGACAAGAACTCTTGGAATACTTCAATCTTTCTGGGAGTTGTAAGTCATACTTGATTCAGGAATTCTGGCAATTCTACTAAAGAAAAGTAGCTTTCAGGCGTTACTGTTGATTATTCTACTTACTTACTTCTTTGATAAAAATTAATGCTTCCGTGGCTCTTTCTTTCCTGGGTTATCTACCAAGAATAAAAATCCTGGCTGCTGACAAAGAGAAACCAGAAAGATTTGAAAAATATGTGCAAAATCCTATTTTGCATCATTTTTGTTTTGTTAATATTTATAAATTTACTGAGTTTGTTTATTCTCTATGTTTAATTTGTTGTAAAGATTTTTGTAATGTGTTGTAAGCAGCTCAGAGTGGGAAAATATCCCAGATGGGTGGGATATAAATGTAATAAATAGATAAAGCAAAGCAATTACCTTATCTACCTTCCCCTTAGTGCACCTTGGGCAGTTCACAAATTAATTAGCATTTTGCCCCAACATGCTGGGTTTTCATTTTACCAACCTTGAGTCAGCCTTGATCCCACAACCAAGGTTTTGGTTGAGTACAGCAGTTTAACTATTGCGCCACCAGGCCAACCACAATAATTAATTAATTAATAATTGTTTTTTGCTTGCAAGTATGAAATCCCCATTACTCCTTGTGGCAAATTAGCACTCATTAATGAGGAGTCCTACACCTTGAACTGTCTGAAGAAATAATATTCTATTTATTGTCGTGTAATTTATGTACTCTGTGTGGTGTAGCTGATCGTGTCAGACTTGGACTCAAGAGACCAGGTTCAGTTCCTCACTCAGACATAGAAACTCATGAGCATGTGTGGAACTGGTAAAACCACTATTTAAATACCTAACTCACTTATCTAGAAAGCCTTGTTAGGGTTACTATAAGCCAGTTCTGACTTGATGGCACATAATAGTTTATAATACAGTATGTTGTTCTGCTTACTGTGACAGTAACACGTATGTTGGAGTACACAAGCAGTTGGAATGTAGCTCTGGATCTACTGTAGTAAGCCAGCAAATATTTCTCATTATCAGAGGGCAAAATTTATTATTTATTATTTAAATTTCTACACCGCCCTCCTCACTGAGGTGACTCAGGGCGGTTTAACATCACTTTAAAAAAATCTACAGCAGTTCAGGTTAAAAATTTTAAAAGATCAAAAAGTTAATACCAGATTCAAATTAAAAAGTTTCCAAATTCAAAACTTGGCAGGTTTGGGGTACTGGTGGCACAATGTCCCCAGCCTGCTGGTTAATTTGAGCCCCCTTGCCCTTTTAATCTTTTAATTTGGAAACATTTAATTTGGAGACTTCAGGGAGGACCCTAAGGCCTGGTAACTCTAGATATTTAGGATTTTACACCAAAAAGTCTTAAGTGTATATGAGGTGCTGCAGAAGGATCCAATAGGTGCATGCACTTGGGCCTGTTGGGGCATTTGGAGGCAGACCATGAGTGAAGTGCCAACATTACAAAGTGAGAGCCTGGTGGCAGCAGTGCAAGGCGTTGCCCCCCAGCTGTGTTGTGTGTGATGGAGGGAAAGCAACATGGAACATAAAACCTAGCAGGAAGGACAGATACTGCAGCAGCTGCTTGAGGTATTTTGCCCTGCTCTGGCCCCATTTATCTAAATTATCTGAAAACCTCAGTCCCAAAAGCAAACATTTGCCTTTCCTACTTCTCATATACTGTGTGCATTAAACCATATGACGCCACACGGGCTTGCACCTGATCTCAGGTGTGGGTCCAGAAATCTCAGGGAATGGGATGCTGTGGACAGGTTAATGCTAGAGGGAGCATTCATTCTCTAAAATGTATCTGCTCAGTCACTGATGAGAATGTTGTTGGTCTTTGCTCAGATAATTACAAAATCCATGACTTGAGCTTTTTTCATTCCCCTCCTGAAAGCATGGGGTTTTCTTGTTTTGGTTTACTCTAGATTTGCAGATAGCGCAGCGAATACCACTATGGTATGGAGCTGTGAAAGATTCCCTTGCTAAAAAACCAATCATAGCCAACGCTAGGGGGTGGTGCTTATCTCCTAACCTTCATAAACTTCAATTGCCCAATACTGTAGTAGTTAATAATAATAATAATAATAATAATAATAATAATAATAATAATAATAATAATAATAATAATAATAATAATAATAATAATAATAATAATAATTGCATTCAAGTCAGTTTCCAGGTTTTCCTAGGTGTACAAGTGGCTTAACATTCTCTTCTCCCGGGTGGTTCTCTGGGACCGAAGCTTTCTCTAACTCACTGCGCTATCCAGCTAGCTGCCTAGTTTATCAGTGGTTTTGGTTAATTCAGTTTTCTATCTATTTCTTAACATGTCCACCTTCAGCCCTTGCAGGCAACTACCTGTGCATGAAAGTCAGAAGTGAACAGGGGCATTCAAATTCTATCACTAGTAGAATTTAAATATGGAATTTAGAATATGGAGGTTTCTAGCTACATTGTTTTGGGGATGATAATTGGAATTTCAAATAAATGGATCCTGTTGTCCACCCAAGAAAGTTGTGCTGTTAAGAAGGTGGAAAAGCTAGAAACAGAATAAGTTTAGGCTATCTTAGGGGTTTGTTCCTTGGATGCAGATTCCTTGATGGGCAGAGGTTGGCATGCTGAAGTGAATTGCTGAGAAGAGAGTATAAGAGTGTTCCCTAGTTTTCATATTCTAAATACTTTGACTGATCCCTTATAATGTGTTTTGTGCTCACTTTGATTAAAAGTGAAATGTTACATGTAAAAACAAAGCATTTAAGTGAACTGATCAGTTTTATTGCTTTTGAAACAATGGCAACACCCATCCTTCACCCAGTGCTCCTTAGAAGTCTGCAAGCTTAGGTTACATGTGCCACTTTGCTTTTTCAGTGAGGAATAATGCAAAAGCAAGCATGAGAGTCTGTTAGCTATTTGGTAACAGTTTGAAGCAAGTGCATCTTCTAGCAGCCGGCTTGGTGTAATGTTTAGCTTTGTCTTGGAGTCAGGAGGCTCAGGTTCCAATCCCTCTTTTTCCATGAAGGTCACTAGCTGAACTTGGCCCAGATAAAGTGGGGAGGAAGAAAGCTATGTACACCCCAAGTCATTGGAGGAAAAGGCAGGATATACATACAGTATTACAAATATATAAACACCCAGGAGAGAAGTGAGGGGTTCATGATAGTTTGGAAAACATTGCTAGGCAGTCATAAATCATGACCTGGGATTACAGGAAGGTTGCAGATGTAAATAATCTGCCCAAACTATGGCCCACAGGCCAGATCCGGCTCCTGATGCCAATTTATTTGACCTGCAATACATACAGGGTGGCCCATAAGTCCCTATTCGTCCTCTCTGTGGGCACATGTGCAGTCTCCCCAGCACAGAGTTCGCCCTGTGCCTCTGCCCAGCAGTTCAATGGGAGCGCTTCCTCCCTCCTCCCTGGATGAGTAGGGACTTACGAATCACACTGTACAGTAGTCATTTTGTTAACACCTCTGGATATAGTAATTAATGCAGAAGTAGAATGTCCTGCTCCAATGCTATGTTTAAAATCTGTTATTCCGTTCCTCTTTTTTCAATGTTCACAACAAAGCAGGAGGATTGTTGCACTTGAGTTCCATTAATTTCCATTGGGTGCAGAGTGAGGCAATTATGAGTTGAGAAAAAGAGTCCCAAAGAGTGTATCCTAGAGATCAGTTTGTGGCCTGGCTCCTATTTGGAATCTCTCCTTGGCCACACAATGAAATGTTTTATAACTTCTACAAATACTTACTAAGTCATTTTAATAAGCCAACAAGGTCCAAAACCCAGAGCAGCTATATCCCACCCAGGGCTCTTAAGCATGCTGGGCTCTTAACTCCTCTAATCTCCTGTGCTTGCAATGATGATGGAAATTGTAGTCCATGTTCCAGCTTCTCACTAGTTTCAGGAAAGCTGAGTTTACCACTAAGACTCTGCCTGGGCAAGCATGCTTTTTTTTTTTTATCAGCTCCTGCCAGTCTGGCTTGAAACATTTCCTACAATTCTTCCATCTCTACCCCATAACTGTGTGCTGCCAAGGTCCTTTAGTGTTCCTGGGAGGATTTCCTTCAGAAAACTCGTCAGGGCAGGTTGGTATAAAAATCTGTGTCTAGAACTTTTAAAGCCGCTGCCCACCCTGCGGTCTAGAACTTGTGCTACTTCTGCCACTGTTTGTTTTGTTGAAGCACCACTCCCAGCTGACAAGTGTGTGTGTGTGTGTGTGTGTGTGTGTCAAGTTACAGCTCAATATGAATTAGTAGCAAATACACAAAGATAGATGCATCTATATATACACATACAAGATGTGAGCAAGAGGTGAAAATACAGGACTGGAAGGAGGATGCCATCAGCAAGTTAAACTGGGAGAGTCTGAAACTCATGTATAACAATTTATTGCTGGTGGGTTTTTTAAAAACACACTTGAAAAAGTCAAAGCCTGGTCAGGTTATCCCGCTATGGTAATAGAGTATATCCTACTGCCATTGACTCAACACTGATCGTCAGGCAGTGGTTAACTCACCTGACAACCCTGAGGACTAATGGCCTTGAGTGGTGAAGTCCACAGGGAAGGGTGATGGTACCCAAGTAGATTAAATCCCACTTGAATCCATCTTGATGGAGGGCAGCACCAGCATCAATACTGGCCTGGGGTTGAGGAGGACTTTGTGTGCCAAAAAGGGCTCAGGACCAGAAAGTGACTCACGGAACTGGCTCAGTTGCATGAGGGTCACACTGCTATATGAAAGGCCATTGCATTATATTGTTCCCAGGACAATCTTCATGGCTGATCACCATGATGATAGTCAGTTTTCAGAATTGGATACAGTACTTGGAAGAAGAAGACGGAGTAAAGCAAAGCAATAGCACTTCTATAACACCCCATAGCGCTCAGTGCACTCTCTGAGCAGTTCACAAGTTAATTAGCATTTTGCCTACAACATGCTAGGTACTCATTTAACTGACCTTGGAAGGATGGAAGGCTGAGTCAACCTTAAGCACTGGTCAGAATCGAACTTCCAACCTTTTGGTTGCAGGACAACAGTTTAAACCACTGTGCCATCAGGTAAGTGAGATGTGTCAGGGCCAACCTATGGTATGTTTTGCTGCCTGAAGCGAATAATTCTCCCCCCTCCCCTATATAAAAGCTGACCAGACTGACAGTTGAAGATTATTTCGACACTGGCAAAGGGGTAGTGTGCTACATTTTCTTAAGGCCCATAGGCCAGTTGAGGGGCAACACTGTTGGTTTTCACCTATCCATTTCCTAATAGTAGGACTGGCCTTGAAGTGTGTCTTTCTTTCAAACATAACCCATCCTAACGTAGGCACCTGTATCAAGCCCTCAAAACCCTGCTAAAAATCATTTTTAGACTCTTTAAAGTTCTTGCTTCTAAAATATGTATCAGCTTGATTCTGATTTATGGAGACACTTTTTAAGATTTTCTAGATATACAGGATGGCCCATAAGTCCCTACCCACACAGCACACAGATACACTGGGTACATAAAATATATGGATGGGTAGGGACTTATGGGTCACCCTGTAAAGTACTCAGGTGGTTTAGCAGTGCTGTTTTTTAGGGGTGCTTTAGGTGTCTAGGCATGTCTGCCACATGTACATGGAAATGTCTGCAGTCACAGACAGCACTGGCTCTTCGGCTATAAACAGAGATGAGCACCAAACCCTAGAGTCGGATATGACTGGCTTTTGAGCAAGGGTGACCTTTTCTTTTAAGATTGCACAGCATGATAAGACTGCACAAACTTTTTTTGTAAAACACTGTGGGGAATTGAACTGCTGACCCTGTGTTCTAACTCACTGAGCTATTCAGCCAGCAGTGAGTTGGGTACCTGGCTTCAAAGGCTGAGAGTCAGTTTCTCACAGTGCCTCCTGGAAATAAGTCTGTTTAGCTTTAGGAAAAAGCTGCGTAGTCCAAGAATGCCTTCAGAAGAACTACCAAACCACCTCTGTGTACTCTATACCTTAAAAACCCTGGAAAGTCTTACCCTGAGTCAGAATAGGTTTGAGGGCATGCAATTATTGAGTTGCCAACATGGTGAAGTGACTAGGACTCAGGAAACTAGGGCATAAATCCTTGCTCATATTTGGAAATGACTCCTTAAATATCTTGATAATAAAGTCATGGTTTTTTATGCTGTATCATTCAGTATCAGGCACCACAATTCAACATAAATTTTTGGTATATACTAAGGAATCAAAAAATGTCATAACACAGAATAGTTGCAGGTAGGATTTCCAGGGATCAAGTCTCATTCCCTGAGGTTGCATGCTGAAACCTGAGACCAGACAGCAGGGCTTTGTGCTGTTTTGTGGAGGGCCCTTGCAATATCTCAGAGCTTGGGTTTGGAGGGAAGGAGAGAAAATGGAGGTGCAAAGCCACCTATGTACTAACTAAGCCAATAAGCCCTGGTAAAAACAGGGAATGGATAGAGATAAATGTTGAGGCTTTAAAGGCACATGTCATGCAAAAATCAAACATTTTCCTTCTCTAGTGCTATTCACCATGGCAGTCCCTTGAGACATCAGCAGGATTTCCTAAGACCTGTTGACTAGGGGTGCCCAAACTACGGCCCGCAGGCCAGATCCAGCCCTCAATGCCAATTCATCCAGCCTGCACCGCCCTCGCTGCTACCAGAAGCAGAAGTAAAATGTTGGGAGCAGCAAGGGCGGGTACCCCTGCTCTAGTTAAAAGTTTCATGTTATAAAATGGTCACCTACTTAATTAGCTTGTAGTATAACACAAACAAAATCGCTGAAACTGTAAGAGTTACAGGCTGTTCTTGTATAAATGTCTTTAATAATTTCCTTCATGTTGGCATGGAACATATTTTTGTGGTAAATAATCTTTATTTCATATTTAGAATAGTTCATAGCAAAGTATGAAAGCCATGCTGATGACAACCATGTGTATATATATATACAGTTGTGGTTTCTGGGCTGTGTAATTACTGAAATGAATTTACCTTGTAGCTATAGCTTCTGTAATGAACTGTATGTATGATTTCAGGACTGGTTGGCAAATAAGTGATGACAACAAAAGAGTGAGTTCACTAATGTGTACAAGGACTATCTGCCAGTGGCAAATGTCATAGTGCTTGCACGAAAACACACACAGTGGAGCAACATGTGAGAATGAGGTTGTTATGACATATGTTTTTAACAAATGTTTGTAGAAATGATTATCATAGTGAAATGACTAACATTAAAAAGGCCATACTAACCTGGCTTCTATTTATGCAAGATCATCCATTCTCACAGGGTGAGGTATCATCAGTATGCAGATGATACCCATCTGTATATCTCAGCCCGTGGGGACCCTAGCGATGCAGTGGAAGTCCTTTCCAGGTGCCTGGAGGCTGTCAAGGTCTGGATGGGGGACAATGGGCTACAACTGAATACTGGCAAGACTGAGTGGCTGTGGGTTGGGGGTCCTGTGTTATCTCCGGAACTACCACCTTTGGTTCTGGACGGGGCAGTCCTGCCCCAAACAGACCCGGTACGTAATCTGGGGGTCCTCCTGGGCTCGCGACTACTGCTCAAAGAGCAGGTGGCAGTCGTGGCCAGGAGGGCTTTTGCACAACTTCGTGTGATTTGTCAGATACGGACATTCCTAGACCGGGACTCCTTGCTCATGGTCACACATGCCTTGGTCACCTCCAGACTTGATTATTGTAATGCGCTCTACATGGGGCTGCCCTTGGTGACCATTCAGAGGCTTCAGCTGGTCCAGAATGCAGCTGCACGAGTAGTGTTGGGATGCGGGCGTTATGCCCGTGCCTCACCGCTGCTGAGGAAGCTGCACTGGCTCCCAGTTTGCCTCCGGGTGCAATTCAAGGTGCTGGTTATTACCTTTAAAGCCCTTTATGGTAGTGGTCCAGGTTACTTGAGAGACCGCATCGTCCCAAGGACATCTACCCGACCCACCAGAGCGGACCAGAGAGGCTCTCTGGTTGTGCCATTGGCCAGAGAGGCGCATCTCTCTGGCACTAGAAGGAGGGCCTTCTCGGTGTCCGCTCTGGCCCTGTGGAACCTCCTCCCGATAGAGCTACGCCTGCAGACGGAGTTGCTGTCCTTTAGGAAAGGAGTGAAAACCTGGCTAGCAGGTTTGGTCTTGGGAGTGGATGGTTCAATTTCCCCAGCCAGTTGGATGGTTTGACCTCCAGTATGTCCAAGTTATAATACCTAGTTTTTAATTAAGTTTTTAAGCTTTTTAAAGTTTTTAATTTTTAAAGTGTTTTTAAAATTGTTGGAAATCGCCCTGAGTCCCTTCGGGGAGGAGGGCAACAAACAAATATAAATAAATAAATAAATAAATAAATAAATAAATAAATAAATAAAAAGCCACCAGGTCCTCTAGCCCCACCAGCAAAAATAACAGGTATGTCAGATCTTACTCTGCAATGGCAGTGTGTCCATTCAGTGTTTATATAATTAAACGCTGGGAACTAGAGGTTTATATTCCTTTATGAACATTCAAAACTTAGGAATGTGGATGCCTCAGCACATTTGCCAAATGCCAAGCAATCTGCCTGCAAAATGGTGGATATGTAAACAGGAACACCCACTTCCTGCCCTTTTTCATTTCATCTAATTGCTCACAGGGCCCAGAGCAAACCTTTTTCTTCAACTGTTTTTATATCTGTCTCTCAATATTGACATGGTGCCCTTTCAATTTACTTCCATTCACCCTTCTTCTCACATGTTTGTTTGATGTGTGTTTTGTCTACTACATGGTAGTAAAGTATGCAAACCTCCACTTGAAATGTGAATATTTGCAGGGGAAAGGAGTCTCCTGACTGCCGCAGAACTGGTTTTTAGCCAAAATTTTAATTAGCTGATGGAATGCATAATACTGTACCTGCTTCTCAAGTAATGCTGAGTTCTCTAATAAGACAAGAAGGGTTGAACAGAGGGGAAATGATGTCCCATAAGGGACATCAGTTAAGATTGTTTTGCTGCTTACACCCTGTTTGAAGGCATTTCTTCCAGGCAAATGACAATAACCCACGCCTACCCCTCACATGCTAACAATTATTTTTCACAATTTCAATGTACAGTACAGTAAAACCTCATATAACACTAAAACCTGGTTCCACAAGTCTTCGTGTTATATGATTTTTCGTGTTATCTGATCCTCTATGGGATCCATAGAGATACATTGTAACCACACAGGCTTTCGCGGTTGTTATCTGAAGCATCCCATAGGATCTTAATGTTATCTGATGCAATTCTTCCCCCCAGATTCCTTGATGTTATGCGATTTTCGTGTTATTCGATACTAATGTTATATGAGGTATTACTGTACTTCCTTTCTCTTCCTTGGCTTGTTAATGTCACACATATATGAATGCACACATTTTGTAACATAAGTTACAATACAATGAAGTTGAGAGCAGTTCAGGCAGGCAGATGGGTGAATGTGAAACACTGCAGTGATACTTTGTTGGAAACACCATATTGTTACTAAATATCCCCTACTTCAGTGTTTCCCAAATGCTAGTTTGTGGACTTCAGTTTCCAGAAGCCTAAGTCATTTCCCCAAAGCACTGATCAGCCAATGTACTGACTTAGGTTTCTGGGAATTGAAGTCCACCTGTGGGCTGTGTACCCCCTGTTGGGAACCACTGCCCTACTTTATACTAAATATTCCCAACCTAGCAGTTAGAAAGCAATAAATTGCAAGTAGATAAATAGGTACCACTTTGGTGGGTCGGTAAACAGCACTCCGGTGTCTGTTCATGCCTGCCACATGTCCATCGAAATATCTGCAGACACACAACAGCGCTGGCTCTTTGGTTGTAAACAGAGATGAGCACCAAACCCTATAGTCAAATATGACTTGCTTTCAAGCAAGGGTGCCCCTTTCATATGGTGTTTAGAAATCTTAGTAATCTCTTGTACAATTAATTAATTGAATATCACCAGGAGTACAAACAAATAATCAGACCTTCCCATGTGGCCGCATAACCACTTGACAAATTACTGTCAACTCATAGCAGTCATAGTAAGCATTTGTTTTCCCCAGAAATCATGACTCCTTAAAAAAAAACTCTTGTTGAAGTAACTATTTCTCATTTTAATGTGATGCTTGTCCAAATTTTGGGGAAAGTACTCTTCCCCCGTCCTTTGGCCAATCTTGCCCGTCCTTTGGCCAACCCTTGGAATCATCATCTGAAAAGTTAACATGTTCAGATTCTGGTTTTGTGAGCAAAAGTTCATTGAGGTTAAATATAATGATTTAGACCCAGGTCAGGTTTAGCATTATTTTACTTTCAGATGTTCCGCTGAAGGGAGCTCAGTCTGCAAGTGGTTTTGGGGTCATAGTTTGACATCTTTGACTTGGAAGGAGTCCTGCTGCATTCTTCCTAATAACAGCCCTGCCACTCAGGAGGTGGTCTGTAGTCTAATTAGTGATAACAGTGCTACCTGTCCTGCGTACAGGTTGAATTAGTCATTGAGGGGCTTGGCACAACTGCAGGTCCTGTTTCAGAGTAAATGCTTCTTCAGGTTGTCCACACAAGAATATAGCTTCTTATTTGGATCACTTTTAGAGTAGTCTAGTTTAACCCACATTACAACATCCATGTCTACTTTGACTTAGAGGGCTTCCTCTCGCTCCTTTTTAAAGCTGTCCCACTCCTTCCTTGCCGTAGGGCTAGAGCTAGGTTTTGTGTGTGTGTGTGATTCTGAACTCTCCTAATTATCCCATTTTCCAGCCCATTTGGATGGTTAGTTTGCACTAAAATAGTGCTATAAGTGGTATTACCTGAGATGGCAACTCTGTGAGGTATTTGGTGAGTTGTGGCATTGAAAGGGGCAAGGGACAGGTGGGAATTTCCCTCCCTCTCCATGGCAAAAGTCCACATTGGCTCTGAAGCAGCCATGTCCCGTCAACAGTGGTGTGAGGTAGTAATCCACCTCTCCATGCTGTCTTGTTGACCACGAGTTAATGTCCGGGATGAGGCTATGAGTCCACCGTCCCTTGGTTGATGTATCCCAGATCTGCTGCCATTGTGCTGTCCTCTCGAACCTGGCTTCTGTAGCAGTTGTGCATTATTCCATCACCTGATTTTCTCGCCTCCGCTGGTAAATCTCCGTCTGTTCCTCTGCCATCAGATGGATCAGCATCATATTTGTAATGACACACACAGCATCGTATGAGACCGTTCAAAATGCCCGAGCCACCCACAGGGCACTCCTATGGTATATCGAAGTTATTTGTCACACATATGATGTCCCTGCCGTGGCTTCCGACCAAATCGGGGCTGCATACAGCAACACAGAATTAACAATGCTCAAGAGGAGTCTGCCGTGGGCCTCCAATATTTCGCTTAAAGAGCAATCCTGTGGAACGCATTATGCTCTTTAACCGAGGTACAACTGTATAAGTGATATAGCAAAAGCTGCCATGGGCTGCTGTGGGGCGGGAGCAGAGGAATGGGGAATGTGTCAGTAATCAATTGGGGGATCGGAATGATCCAAAGACCGGTGTGGACTCGCCTCACAGGAGAGAAAAACATTGATCAGTGCAAATGGAAGGATCTCACTCAAGTGAGAGATTAAATAGATCTAATTAAAGTAAAGAACCTTTTAAGTGCAAACCAAACCACTCCAAATTCTCCTGTGAGGACAAGCCCACAGCCTGCGTCTTACACCTTCATTTAATTGGCTTGTTCCCTGCCATTCCAACAACCAGTGTTTGCAGAGCAAAAGATTTCAGATCCTAGGGTTATTACACAGGATTCATTTCCCCAAATGTCTTGCATTGTGTGAACCAAATGGATGAGAATGGTGAATGAGAAGACAGATTCAATAGCCGAACCTTTCCAAACTCTCACACAGCAAAACAAACGAACAACAACGACAACAACGTAGCTTTCTAAAAAATACATAATAGGGCGAGATCAGCTGCAGGAAGAGGAGTTGTTGTTATAGTTATAGTTATACTTGTATGCCACCCCACTCGCAAAGCGACTCTGGGCGGCTAATAAAGATACAAAATATACAATTACAAGCTACCACATTATCATAATACAAAAACATTTCAACATATTATCATCCATCATAAGTCACAGTATCAAAAAGTATCAGTGTCACAGTATCAAAAAGCATTACAAAAAGAGAAAACAACCTCATTTGAGAAGGCCCACAGCAACACATTTGCGAAGTCCCACAGGACTCATATCAGAAGTCCAACAACAAGAGTCAAAAGTCACCACTCTTGTCCTCCTCCTGGAGGACGGAAAGGGCCAAGGAGGGTGCTGCGGCATCTTCAGTCTCCCGTGGCCATAGGGGCTCTTATCCTCCTGGCTGGTGGGAAGGGCCAGAAAGGTGCGGCGGCTGTAAGTCTTCATACTGTGTGATGGATAGAACACCTGACTCAACCCCAGCTCTTGAGGACATGAAAGGAGCCTCATTTGGGCATCCCCTGAGTGGAGTTTCTCTAGTAAAATGCTTTCAACCCAGAATAATTTCTGACATGAAATTATTATCATCCTATTCACCCATCCTTGTAAACAACAGTGTTTGCAGTGTCTTAAGGTTCCTTGCATTGCCCTGGGCAAAACATAATAAAATCCTTGCCAAACTGTTACTGGGTTATTCCCAGGCAGGCTGAGGAATGTGAAGTTGTTTTTTCCAGAACGAAACAGAATGACTCATGTTGTACACCATCCCAATCTGGCATTTCTTCTACAGAGTCTTTTCATTCTGAAGAACTTCAAGAAGCTTTCATGTGATGTCTGTTTGTTTACCCCACCCCCAGTCTTCCAAACATATCTGTACCTCCTTTTCACTGGCGGCTTGGTTTTGGCCTTGTAGGGCAAGAATTTCCAGACTGGTGAGGTCCTGCAGCTTCTATTGGTTTTCTTTTTAGAAATCCAGCTTTGCTGACTGAACTTTTTTTAAGCAATAAGAGGGCCAGTTGTTCATGAAACATGTTGGGCTGGATTCAAACTTGCCTTTCTATTTTTGGTTTCTTTTGCTCAGAGAAAGGGCTCAGTTCCTTGTTGGGAAGAGGTGATTTTCACTGATTTGACCTTCCTCCTGCAACTTTTCATACAACTGGATCTCATACATGACTAATAGATCTCTTCCTAAGCCATTAGAGAGTGCATCTTGATTTGCAAAAAAAAATCTGCATTTGTATTAGTTTTGCTAGGTTCAGAATTGATTCAGATATCAAGGAATATATGACACATGGGGTGTGCATTATCTTGCTGGAAATGGTTTATTTTAAATTATGTGGCAGAGGGAATTTAATTTATATCAATTCTTAGTCTGCTGTATTATTCTGTGTGCAGGAGTGCCTTGGCACATATTGTGTACTGTGCCTCTTATGTTGTAAAGGTTGCAAAATTCCCCACAGGTTGAAAAATCCCCCCCCCCCCAATCCCAGGAAGCAGTGCAACCCTATGACACTATAGCAGTTCAACAGTCATCTCTAATGACTGTTCTCTCTAATGATTGTTATCTGTAATGACTATAGCAGTTCAACAGTCATCTCTAATGGTAAAAAACTGTCGTAAGGCTATAACCATAAAATTTCTTCTTCTTCCCCTCCTCCTCCTCCTTTTTATCCTTGTGTTGTATCCAATTCCAAATATTGGCAATCATCATGGCAATTAGCCATGAAAATTGTCCTTGGGGCAATATAATACAGTAGCCTTCCATTTGCCTTCCGCATAGCAATGTGACACCTATAGCACTGATCCAGTTCCGCAAGTCACTTTCTGGTCCTGAGCCCTTTTGGCACACAAAGTCCTAGGTAGCCCCAAGCCACTATTTTAAAAATTGTTACCTTGTCAGGTTTGGAGCAGCAGGGAGGCTGCGTCAAAATAGCTCTGCAGCAGAGATGGTGGCAGAGGTGGTGATTGTGGCAGCAGCAAATTCCACCCTTCCCCCTTCTGAATAGAGGCCATCACTTATGGAGAGAAGTAAAAAAGGAAAAAACCCTGCAGGTGACTGGAAATGAAGGGGGAAATTGGGAGGATGCTTTGCAGCGGTAAGGGTGCTTTGCAGGGTTTAAAAAAAAAAAGCAGTTCAGACAAGGTTACTTCAAAGAATGTGGAAACCAGGACAAGCACCACATGTCCATCACCCAGTTTTTAAAAAACTGGAACCCTAATTATATAAATAGAGAAAACAGACCTACAATTGCTTTTTAGAAATATGCTGGAGGAAAGTAGAATAAGCAAAGGAAGTATCCCTCCAACTTATTCCAGCAATAGAAGGCTCAAATGTTTTTTTAAAAGGCCAAACTATATTTGGACGTTTGCCTGATAGATTCCCACCCCCCTTTTATTCCACTGATTTATTGAAGGATCCAAGGGATTTACATCATTGAAGTGCTGACTCAGCTGCATCTCGTACTGCAGAGCTTCCCTCAGGAGTCAATGTCTTGTTCCCCATTAGGTTCCATAGAGGCTGCCTCCCAAAGGACTATGATTCCCAGAAAGCAGTAAAACAGCTTACTTGCTTTTGTATCAGCAACAGAAAACAAAGGTGTGAAAAGCCAATGGTGCAGGTAAATAAGCTGAAAGGCTCCTTCTAGAGGACAGAATCTACACGTATGCTGATTTGGCTTTGTATGAATTCTTGGAGAATTCTCAGAATTGCAGCCTGAAAACACAAAAGTCATGCATCCACGCCTCTGAATAACTACTTAGAGAATTTTGTTGTCAAAATGATTGTCTTGTGTTACATTTAATGTTCATGCTTTCTGGATCCTTAATATACAGTAAAACCTCATATAACACTAAAACCTGGTTCCACAAGTCTTCGTGTTATATGATTTTTCGTGTTATCTGATCCTCTATGGGATCCATAGAGATACATTGTAACCACACAGGCTTTCACGGTTGTTATCTGAAGCATCCCATAGGATCTTAATGTTATCTGATGCAATTCTTCCCCCCAGATTCCTTGATGTAATGCGATTTTCGTGTTATTCGATACTAATGTTATATGAGGTATTACTGTACTTACCATTTTGAATATAGCAGGACTTGTAATAGCTTGGGCTGTCAAAAATATGTTTTCATGAACATTAGATGGTTCTAGCTCAATGGTTCTCAACCTTTTTTTGGCCATGCTCTACCTAAACATCTCTATAATCCTGATGCTCCCCCTGTGACATATAATTCTTATTATTCAAAAATCCCTATTCACATGGAGGAAGCCTTAAATTCTCATTCTTAAATTGCTCCCCTTAAAAATAAAATTGCCCTCTGTGGGGTGTGTGCCCCACATTGGAAACCATGGTTCTAGATACAGTAAAACCTCGCATAATGAGTGTTTCGCTTAGCGAAAAACTCGCATAACAAGCAGGTTTTTTTTTGCTAAGCAGTCTGACTCGCATAACGAATTTTTCGCTATGTGAGTCAGACTTTTCCCTATGGAAAAACTCATATAATGAGCATTTCCATGGGGAAAACTCGCATAGTGAAAATGCGAGTCAGACTTTTCCCTATGGAAAAACTCGCATAACGAGTGTTTCTATGGGGAAAACTCGCATAGCGAAAATATTTCGCTATGCGAGTTTTCCCCATAGAAATGCTCGTTATGCGAGTTTTTCCATAGGGAAAAGTCCGACTCGCATAACAAAAAATTCGATATGCGAATCAGACTCGCATAGTGAATTTTTCGCATAGCGAGCAGCCTCGCAGAATGAATTAAATTCGATATGCGAGGTATGACTGTATATGCAGACATACTGTATATGTTCCCATTCTGAGCTTACATGATTTTGCCATGCATTTTTAACACTTCAAGAATGAACATTCTATAATTCACCCTGTATTTGTAGACTTCCAAAAGGTATCTAGCCATAAAGGCAGCCTGACCAGCTCAACTGGTCTTACCTTGATCTGCCAAGGTTTGATGACTCTGGGTTAACACTGATTTAATTTCCAAGTGGTACGTTAACATTTGCCCAAAATGTTCCAAATCAGTTAATCATTTGTCACACTTTATAGAAGACAGCCTGTTGTTTTAAGGTGCTCCGTGTTTGGGGTGCCATCTTGTTTAAAGACAACCATTTATTTTTTAAAAATATTATATCAATCAGTGTCTTTTTTATGTTTTTTGGTTCTCTTCTTTCATTTTGATGTATTCCTCATCTTTGGTCTCGTGTAGGTGTCTTTCTGATTTTCAAACTCATTATACCATACCCTTTTAAAGTAATTTTAAGAGTTAGTTTTAAATTTTTTATATTTTTAACTTGTTTAGTTTAAATCTTTTACAATTTTGATCCATATCAATGATGATGTCTTATGAGATGTTAACCTCCCAGAGTTGCTCTGGCAAGGAAGGTAGTATACAGATTTAAATAATAATAAATAAAATAATAAATAAAATAATAATAAATAAATAGTTCTATATTCTGTTGCAGTGGTGGGCTCATATTTTTTTTACTACTACACTGTGAGCAGAATTTTCTCTGAAGGTTGCCTCGCTTAACAACTAAAATCAACAAAAAGCTTGCTTAACAACTAAATCAGGGTTCGCAAACCACCACCCCTTGCCAGAAGTCACAGTTGGTCACTTACAATGGTGTTTTGCTTAAAGAGCAAAGTCTCTTAAAGAGCAATCCTGTGGAACACATTATGCTCTTTAAGCAAGGTACCACTCTATGTTCATGTTTTGATACTGGCTTACAACAGGTTTAATCATTTCTCCTATCTCTCCAACTCCAACTGATTGGTTTAATTCTTCATTGCATTCTTAGTGCAATTTTGTACATTTCTATTCAGAATTTCTGCAACGGGTCAGAATCGACTGTGCGCCTGAACCACAACAAAATTCAGAATTAAGTGTAATTTTAGTCCAGTGGAGTTTACTGATAAGTATATAGGTATAAGATTGAAGGCTAAGTGTAATTTCCAACCTCAAGCAATGCTGGTTTTCATTTATCATCCATCATGCTTCACTGGCAATTGCAGATTCTAACTCAAATCTTGCAGTAATTTAAAGATGTGTGACCTCTTCAAAAAGTGGTCTTATTATCAAGTAAATCATTATTTCCTAGCGTTAAAATTGAAAATTTGTCATTCTTGCTTTAGCACATTTTATTTTTATTTTTCCTGTGGAGGTAGTGGCTGGCAAAGAAATATATGTCGAGGCTAAGTCTGTTGGAAGGGAAAAATACAGAATCGAAGTAATGTGTACTTGAAGAAAAGCAAGTAGCTTAGCACATATTTGGGAGTAAGATTTAACCTGAGTCAAGCCATGAAATATCTGTTTGGTCACAGTGCCTTAAAATTATCTTCCAAACCACTACTCAGAACCTGGGAAAGTTACTATTTTGGACAAAGGTCGCAAATCCCAGAACCCACCAGTTATCAGGATCAGTAGCCCGAACAAGTAACATTTGTAAGCTCTGCTTATTACTGAATATACTTGAGTATAAGCCAAATTTTTAGCTCCAAAAAAGATCCCCAAAAAGGGGACTCGGCTTATACTTGGGTCAATGGCCAAGGGCCCCAGAGCCATGTCAGATTGAGATGTGCCAACAATTTAATTAGTCTTACCATATTTTCATGTATTTTGATTATAGAAACTCACTATCAGCTGTTGCATTTCCCATCCTTGTCTTATATGTAGGTCAATCTATTTTCCTGGGTTTTCAGGTCAAAATTAGAACCTCGGTTTATATTCGGGTCAGCTTATACTTGAGTATATATGGGATAACAGTGATGGCTAGATTTGAAGTGCATTTTCAGACATAGTGTAGCTTCTTGAATGTCTAATGTTGAAAATGGGAAGCGATGGCTGTTGTCTTAATGACCTGTCCTTGGCTTTCTAGGCTAGAGTTAGAAACAGGATGCTGGAGAGGGCAGGTTTGAACCAGTAAGTCAGTTTTTCATGCTGTTGTACTTCTGATTCTCCAATGGTTAGTGCTCAGAGATAGCAGCAAGAGCTTCCTAAAAGCATGTTTAATTTGAAGCCATTGTTATCTTTGTATTCCTATCCAGTACTGATGCAATTATTCTGCTTTTCTGAAGCACACCTGTCATATTCTGTCCTGAGCATTCATTTTAGTTAAATGCAAGGGTGTTGCCTGCTGGTATCTGGTGTCCCTGGACTTAGACTGCATTATTTTTAGTTTCATGTTTGTCTTCTGCTGAATGCCTGCAATGTGAAAAATTTATGTTCAAGAACAAGGTGTGGTGGTTTTAAGTTTGCAACTAGGTCCACCCTTTTTTCTTGTACAACATCCAAGGTTTTGGGGTTTTTTTTCTTGGCTGGGGACCCCAAGAGGCTCTTACCTGCTTCACAATCATGAAAAACATGCTTTTTACACATTAGCAAAACTGAGTGTCCTTTTAATAGGAATGTTCCTGCCAAACATTTTCATATTACATTCATTTTAGATTTTTTTCCCGGGAGCATTGCATTTGTTTTTCTGTTGTTTGTGTACTGGTACTTTTGTTTTATATGAAAGGGAGTGACTTCTTGGTTTCCCCATTCACATTTTCTGGCATTCCAAGACCCCTTAAGAATCTTTAACACTTAAAAAAAAGGAGAGGCAAACTACCAGTTAATTAACTCCAAAACAAGGAAACAGTGTATGAGGAATAAAAATCATCATCACTCTTATGCAAGCCAAATTTACCCTCCCCATGACATACCACAGCCAGGAAAGAACCCTCCCAACTCCTCCTTACCAAAATATGCATCTTTAGTAGAATAAATACACACAGGCTGAAATCATATTGCTTAGCAGAGTAAGTCACCGCTAGAAAAAAAATGAGGATTTAAACAAGTCAACTTCTTCATGAATTCCATTTATTCAAATGGGCTTACTTTATTTATGATTTACTTTAGGCAGTTTTAGCTAGAGTAGGGCCATTTGACACAATGGAACTTACAGAAGAGTTGACTCAGCAAAACCCCACAGATTCAGTGGGCCTATTTTGGTGTGACTTCATATGCTTAGCAATAGGATTTCAGCCAGCAGATCATCCAAATAATTAAATTCATCCAATAGAGAAAACCATCATTCAGCCACTCATATAAAGAAAAACAAATGGAAAAGAAGAAAAACAACCACGCCCCATCTTCCCAAAATCAGAACAAACTAGCAAATAAAAATAAGAGATGAAATCAATAAAAAATATATAATCAAAACTAAAACCAAAACTATTAAAATATAAATTACTTGATGTCTTCTCAATTCCATGAATCCAGCAGACAGTCCAGGCAGACGCAAAAATAATGAAAGAAAAGAAAGGATTTGAATGCCACCCACTTGGCTACGCGGACTCAGGGCGGATAACAACAAAATCACAATATATCTAATACAGTAATTACAATATTACAGTACAACAGAATACAGTAGAGTCAAACAATATCATATCATCATCACATATCACAGTATCAAGAAAAGCATTACAAAAAGAGAAAAATACTCATTTGAGAAGTCCCACAACAACAACAAAAGTCATTGCACGAATACGCTGCAGCAACCAAAACCACCGGTGAAAGGGCCGAGGAGGGCATGATGGCATCTTCAGCCTCCCATGGCCATGGGGGCTCTTTATCCTCCCAGCCAGTGGGGGAGCCGAGGAGGGTCCAGCGGCATCTTCAGCCTCCCGTGTCCATGGGGGCTCTTTATCTTCCCGGTCAGTGGAAGGACTAAGGAGAGTGTGGCAGCACAGTGGCATCTTCAGCCTCCCATGGCCATGGGGAGAACAAAAGAAAAAAGAAAACACCCAAATTTGAGTGGAGAATCCAAAACAGAAGCAAATGATAGAGCTTTACTGCCAGGCAATCATACACACAGGGATGTAGCCTTTGGTGAAATTAATGACTCTTTACATGGTGTCCTGAATGGAATCAAATCCCAATAGATACTTTTCTTGGATGGAAGAACAGTTCCCAGAGAGGGCAATTTGGAATCTGCTGCCTATTCACAGTAAACCCTTCCCTATTTGCTTTCTCTATGGGATCTGAAGCTTATACAGTGGAACCTCGTACAACGATCGCCCCGTATAGCAATGAAATCACATAACAATTAGGTTTTTTTGGGGAAATGGCGTCTCGCATAAGGATTTTCCCTATGGAAAAAAATCATACAACAATTTTTCAATGGGAAAAACCGTGTAGAGGAAAAAAATGTTGTATGATGCCTCCCATAGGGAAATTTGCTATACAATGCATGCATCATATAGTTATTTTTTTCATACAACAATGAGCTCTGTAGAATGGATTAAAATCATTATACGAGGTACCACTGTATCTGGAAAGAAAAAGTACATTTTTCACAACCTACATTGGGGAACACCTTTAGCGAGATGTGGTGTTGTTCACAATTGTGACTTAGCAGGGAGGTCTGCTACCTCTTCCCCACCCTAAAACGATCCTTCACAAAACTGCTACTTCCTTCTTTAAAAAATAATTAAGAAATCAAAAGAGAGAGAAAGGAACATGCAGGTTTTGTTACACCTTGTAGCTATGTCATCAGCTGAAGATTACTGAATAAGGGACATTTATATGTATGCTTGCCAAGGAGACATCAAGGCTGAACCTTTCTTACTGACCAAATAGTTTCTATGAACGTGGAAGGTCTGTGCAGAAGCGTAGCTTACCTTGGCGGGGCCCCGTATAAAAATTGTTTGGGGGCCCTTTATATGCGGGGCGGAGCTAACGTCATGACGTCGTGGGGGGAGCCAACGTCATGACGTCATGACGTCGTGGGCGGGGCCAAAAATAAAAATAAAATAAATGAATGAATAAAATAGAATAAAATTAAAACAAACAAACAAACACACACACACCTCAACCCACCCACCCACCCAAACAACCACAACACAAACCCGTAAATAACTTAAATAATTAAAATAAATAAAGAAATAAAATAAAAATTTAATAAAAATCCACCCACCCACCCAACACACACATAAACCACCCACCCACCCGAAACACAAAACCCTCACTTACCCTCCTGGGGCCGCATGGCAAGGCGCGCTGCCCCCAACTGCAGCCTCCTCCTCCTCTTCCGGAGCCGCTTGCAGCTTGCCGCTGCTGCTGTCGCCGCCACCACCGCCGGACCCGGGTGGTGGAGCAAGGTGAGGGGAAGGGAAAGGAGCCAAGGCTTTGCTGCCCATTTTGGAAAGCACCGCCGCTGGGGGCAACCGGCCCCCCTCACCTTGCTCCACCACCCGGGTCCGGCGGTGGCGGTGGCGACAGCAGCAGCGGCAAGCCGCAAGCGGCTCTGGAAGAGGAGGAGGAGGCTGCAGTTGGGGGCAGCGCGCCTTGCCATGCGGCCCCAGTTCTGAGTTCTTTTCAGACCATGAGAAGTCTTTACAAAGGACTAGGTTGCCCTTGCTTGAAAGCCAGTCGTATCTGACTGTAGGGTTAATAAGCATTAGATTAGGGGAATCCCCTCGTGAAGCGCTCTTGGCGTCCACTTGGGACTGGGAGCTCGAAACTCCCTCCTCAGCCCTTGTCATTTTCCCCCTTCCTTCCTGCTCCCTCGTCTTGAGGTCGTCCCTCTTCCTTCCTCCCTCGGGTGCTCCCCCCATGTCTGGTGGCCCAGGCTCGTCTCCTCCTGAGCCCTGCCCTGAAGAAACCCACGCCAGCCCCTTTCCCTCCCGGGGCTCCTTCCTCTCCCTCACAGAGAGCAAATAAAAAAACCCGGCTCTGGCGAACCGACCAGCCTCAGCCGCCCCCGCCTCCTTTTCCGGATCAGTCCTCTCAGGGCGCGCTTTAGCTCCTCGTTTTGGGGTCCCCCCCTTCCCCTCGTGTGGTTTTTATAGCACCCCTCCCCCAGAAGCGTAGCTTACCTTGGCGGGGCCACCATCGGAGCCGCTCCGAAAAGCTGCGGCTCCCACTCTGAATTTTTATTTTTTAAAATTGGAGCCAAAAATGGCTCCAATAAAGTGCGCATGCGCAGAAACTCAATCTGACGCATGTGCAATGCGTCAGATCGAGTTTCTGCGCATGCGCAGTAAATTTTTGCTCCAATTTTTATTTTTATTTTTTGCCGTTGGGGGCCCCCGTAGCCCGGGGCCCCCGTATAATTGATACGGCTGATACGGCGGTAGCTACGCCTCTGGGTCTGTGTGTCATTATTATAGTTAACATTTTTCAAACATGTGATCTCACTCTGTGGCCTATAGTGATACAGAACATAAAGAAAGGAATTTCCACTTTGTGCTGCCAGTTTGTATTTGCATAAATTGATCTTCTAGTTTTAACAACAGCTGTCTAAAATGTGGCATTTGATATCCGATTTGAACATTAAAAGTGGGCAGAACCATATATACATATGTTTGTAACAATCCTGTCTCTGTCCTGCTGTCCAGCGGCTTGCTCTCTCTTGCATTTGATTTCTGGTCGGGACTGAGAGCAAGGAGGCTTTGATGAATCTTGACCGGTCTGCAGTACCAGAATGGAAGAAGCAGCTGTTGTTTAATTATTTATTTGTTGGTTTTATAAAAAAAAATATTTATTTAATACATGTATATACCACCCCATTGAAAAACAAAAGTTCCTCACTCAGGGGGAAACCAATACCCTGGGCTGTTTACAACAGAATTTAAAAATCCTAATCACCAACACAACCTACCATAAAATGAAATTCAAAATAGAGGCTACATATAATCAAATAGGAACAATAAAACCAAGTGCCAAGCATTGAAATAAATGATAGGAATGTGGGTCAACAGGAGACTAACACAGGTGAATAATATTGTAAAATACTTCCTTATAAAATTCTCCTTTAACTAGTTTATGAAAGGTGTGGAGGAAAGGCCTCCTGATGAACCTCTAGACCAGTGGTGCCCAAACTATGGCCCGGGGGCCAGTTGTGGCTCCCAATATCAATTCATCTGGCCCACGAAGCCCTCATCGCTCCTGGAAGCAGAAGTAAAATGTGCCTGTACAGGTGCGTTTTACTTCCGCTTCCAGGAGCGATGAGGGCTTCACGGGCCAGATGAATTGACGTCGGGGGCTGCATCCGGGCCTTAGTGACCGGCTCCCTGAACTACATGATCGGCCCATGGCCCAAAAAGTTTGGGCATCCCTGCTCTAGACAGAGCAGGAGTCCCCAACTTGTGGCTCCTGAACTCTTTCTGTGTGGCCCTCCAACCTGCTTGTTTACTGCTGTCACCCTCAAGGGCATTTTTTTCTCAGACCCACACTTCCTCCTACCTCAACCAGCACCATCTACTTCTGTTTTTCCTGTACTTTTCTCACAAAAAACATAATAGCCACATTGTTTTTTCAGATCTCGGTGGTTCCTTCTGTCAGCCCCCTCTTGGTCTTATCCTCTATACTAGTATTTTGGCCATTCTGGGTGCTTTGCTAGCCAGCAGAGCTCAGGTGCCCATAACATTAATATTTCTTCATTGAACTTTGAATATTAACATAAATTGGTAGGTTAGCAATTGTGATACATTTTGATTTATTATGTGGTCCTCTTTGACACCTTCCTGTGCCTCCTTTGGTTTAGATATGTGTAGCAGCAAGGCATGAGAGAAATAGGTGGCACAGGGAGAGGTTCTTTGGGAGAAATGCTCTGTCAGGTATCGAAGTCCCAAACCATTTGGGCTTTATATATTGTCTTTTTCTCCTTCTTCTTCTACCCCATTGGGTGTCAAGGAAGATACAAGGTTCTTGTTCTGGCACTTTTAGTGGCCTCCATCGGCATTATTTGGTGTGCTTGTAATATTTCTTTGATGTTATCCCTCCCCTTCCTTTGGGTCTGCCTTGTCCTCTTTGCCCTCCTCTTTCTACATAAGCCTTGGAAGGTATGGAATTCCAAGTCATTCTCTCCAAATGGGCCAACCACTTGATTTGTTTTCTCTGTACAGTCATACCTCGCACAACGAGTAACTCGTATAACGAATAACTCGCTTAATGAGGATGATTTTTCACAAAATGTCTGCTTCGTTGAGCGAGGAAAAACTCGTTTAACAAAAACAGACTCTCTCGCTTGGTGCAGCTGCAAGTGGCCGAGCGAGCCAGCCTCGCAATCAGCGGACCTCTCCGCTGATTGTGAGGCTGTCTCGCTCAGCCACGCCAAGCGAGAGAGCCCCTGGGAGTCTTTGGCTGTAGGAGTGCAGAGCACTCCTACGGCCAATTACTCCCCCGGTGATTGCACGGGCTCTCGCTTGGCGCGGCTGCAAGTGGCAGAGCGAGACAGCCTCGCAATCAGCGGACCTCTCCGCTGATTATGAGGCTGTCTTGCTCAGCCGTGCCAAGCAAGAGAGTCCCTGGGAGAGCCCCTCCAGAGATTGCGAGGGCTGTTTCGCTTGTTGTTCAGTCACACAGTTGATTCTGACCCTTTGTGACCCTGTGAACCACCATCCTCCAGGCACTCCTGTCCTCCACCATCCCTCTCAACTCGCTCAGCTCTGTGCCCATTGTGTCCACAATACCATCTAGCCGTCTCATCTTTGGCCGGCCCCTTCTTCTTTTGCCCTCAACCTTTCCCAGCATCAAGGCTTTCTCAAGTGAGTCTTCTCTTCTCATTTGATGTCCAAAGTACTTTAGCTTCATCTTTACTATTTGCCCCTCCAAGGAGCAGTCAGGGTTGATTTCTTCTAAGATTGACCTATTTGTTCTCCTTGCTGTCCAGGGGACTCTCAAAACTCTCCTCCAACACCACATTTCAAAGGCATCTATTCTTCTGCGTTCCGCTTTCCTAATGGTCCTGCTCTCACAACCATACATTGCCACAGGGAATACCATTGCTTTGACTATGTCTCTACTTTTCACTATGTTCCCCAGGTTTCTCATTGCTTGCCTCCCAAGAATCAGTCGCCTTTTTATTTCATGGCTGCAATCACCATCTGCAGTGAGTTTTGATCCTAAGAAAGTAAAATCTGTCATTGCTTGTTTTATGTTCAGTTGCCTTTAAAGAGCACTTTATTAATGAGCTTTGAACGGGTACCATGTAAAAGATCCTTTTTTTTTTTACTTTATTCTTGATGTGTGATGTTTTAAAATTTGAAGTTTGATGTTTGGAATGTTATTTTTTGATTTAACATGTTCCTGCACACTATTTATGCGGTTTAACTGCACTTTATAAATAATTTTGAACAAAAAAAGGTGTTTTTTTGGGGGGGGGGCGGTCTTTTTTCTGAGGTCCAGAACAAAATTTGGGTTTTCAATGCATTCCTATGGGAAAATTCATTTCGCTTAAAGAGCAACTCGCTTAAATAGCAATCTTGTGGAACGCATTTTGCTCTTTAAGCAAGGTATTACTGTATGTAATTTAAGATTACTTTTATTCCAATTATTTCCCTTATAAATCCCATTCCTGATTTTATCCCTTCTAATCATTCCAGCAGCCTTCCTCAGACATGAGATGTCTGTGGTTACCAACTTTTGTTTATGTTTTGTTGTAATTGTTCATGTTTGGCGCTCGTAACACAAGGTGAGAATGAATATGCTTTGTATGAGGTGTTTCTTTGGTTGAAAAGTTTTGCCTTGTGTTGTAAGAGTGACGCTAAACTGTCCCAATATACGTCAGCACTAATACCTAATCTACTCGATTATCAACCAGTCACTGACATGAGACAGCCCAGAGACTGGCCCTGTTGCTCCAGCACAGAAGTTGCTGTGAGAAATGCTGCAGCTTCCCAAGACAGAGGGAGCTTTGCTTTTGTTCTAAGAAGCTTGAAAGACAGCATTACACAACTATTTATGGCTAGAACAGAGGTTTGCAACCTTTTCATACTGTGGGCTGGACCACTCCCCCTCAGAAGATCTTCAGGCCAGACACATAGTTCCTCCCGCTGCTTCTCTTAGTTCCGGTGGTGGCAGCGGCAGGATCCTGGTAATAATAAAATAAGATTTACTTTTTTGGTCTTAATTGTGTTAATCCTTTTCCTTTCAAATATCCTCCTAACTATTTGAATTAGGTGAGGGGGAGGGACTGATCATACAGACAGAAGACACTGTGGCAGAAGGAGATTTAGTGCCAAGGATCAAAGAGAAATCAGAGTGGCCAGATCTGCCTACTTGTCATGTGCCATACACATATTGGTTACTGGGGAAGGGTAAAGCAGCATGTTGCTCTTGTTTTTCTTTACCTACTTCTTAAAACAATATGCTGTGCTTCAAACCAAATACTTCCTATAGTAGCTTACAAATATAAGCAAAATGACATGGAATTCTTTATTTTTAATATGAATATGTACCATACAGATCAATCCAAGACTAGTTACAGTAGAACTCCATATAACGAATGCATCATACAGCCAAAAAAAAATTACAATGAAGGAAATTTGAAAAAACAACAATGATGCATTGTACAATGAAAAACTTTTCATTTTACGATGCATCCCATAGAGATTTTTGTTGTACAGTACGATTTTTTCCATAGGGATTTTCATTGTACAATGCATGCATCTTATAACAAAAATATCGTATAACAAAGTGCCTAGTGGAACCAATTAATTTTCTTTATACGGGGTTCTACTGTAGTTCCAGATATATGGGGAATCCAGTTGATCTGATGTATTTTCTAAACTCTAGTTGCATGTTTAAGCATAGGAGGGATAATATATGGTTTTGCCATTTCCATTAAGATATATGCTCCTCCCCTAGATACATCTGATACACAGTGTCCAGTCTTTTACATCAGATGTCTGGCTTTCACATGTTCTGGTTTCTTGTGAAGGAACATCAGTTTCAATACTCCAACCTTTTGAGTTGGGCTTTAATGATATAATATCCAGGGAAATGCTATTTATTTAATTTGTTGCATTTATAAGCCGCCTTTCTCCTGATCAGCGACTGTAAGGTGAGAAAGATGCCATTTCTACCAAAGCATATTGGGAAAATGAAAATTCCTTGACGATAATAATTTTGTGTCAGAAATTCTGGGTTGAAAGGATTTTTGCTGGAGAAATTCCACTCAGGGGACACCTAAATGAGGCTCATTTCATGTTCCCAAGATCTTTTCCCACCAAAGTGATCCCTATTTATCTACTTGCAATTTCTTGCTTTTGAACTGCTAGGTTGGCAGGAGCTGGGACAGAGATGGGCACTCAATCCATCATGCAGTACCTGGGTCTTGAACGATTTGCCAGCCTTTCAGTTAAAAAGGCAAGCTTCTTAACCTCTGAGCCACTGGAGCCACAAAATTCCTTGATGTCAGCTTTAGATTAATAATGTCTGCTGAAGGAGCCATGGTGGTGCAGTGGTTAAACTGCTATCCTGCAACCAAAAGGTTGTGAGTTTGATCCCGAGCAGGAGGAAGGTTGACCCAGCCTTCCAAGGTCGGTAAAATGAGTACACAGCATGTTGGGGGCAAAATGCTAATTAACTTGTGAACCATCCAGAGAGTCCACTAAGTGCTACGAGGCGGCATATAAGTGTGGTTGTATTGCTTTGCTTTACTTTTCTTAATAGTAATCTTGCACAGAGCTGAAAGCATTTATTTCAGACCTCTGGGGATTTTCAAAACAATTGTTTTAGATGCCCTCTAGTTCACTTCCAATGTAAGACTGCTATGTTAAGGCTATAAAACTATGAATCCCTTTTAGAAATCAATGGCAATGGTTCCCACTAGGGGTAACACTCACATTCCTTGCGTGTTTGTTTTTTAAACCAATGGCTACCCTGACAGTTTGACAAACAATCTGATGGGTTAAACAGTTCAAAACAAAAGAATGGGGGGTTCTGCTCCTTTGTTGAGACCAACATGTGTTACCTTGTATAATACATTTGTACTATTGCTTTGTTTTGTAACCTGGTTTATCTTTAGAAAACATGCAGTACCTCAGATAAGAAATAATAATGTGATGTTTTTGGCTTTAAAATACTATTTCTTAGTGTTCTTTTAAAAGATCATTAATTGAGCTTGCTCCATTTTGGCACCAGTGTCCTCAAATCTGTTTTTAGTAACCAGTTTCTAAGAATAGCCTGGCATTGTCTCACAGGTGCAGATAGTTGAGCGTCTAGTTTTAGCTTAAATTATGAATTTGGACTATGTGTCTTTTTCTCACCTGTTAGGCTGGAGAAGGTAGAGAGAACATTTTACCTGGACAGTTACACAGATAGAAGACAGACTGTTGCATAGGTATACAGTACAGTAATACCTCAGATAACGTTTACCTCGGATAACGCTAAAATCGCATAACGTTAAGTAACCTGGGACGGAGAATTGGATCAAATAATGTTAAGGTCCTATAGGATGGATCGGATAACAACCGCTAAAGCCTGTGCGGTTACAATGTAATTCTATGGAGCTTTAACGTTATTCGATCCATCCCGTAGGATTTTAACATGCATTGGATAACACTAAAAATCAGATAACACCAAGACTTGTGGAACCAAGTCTTAGCGTTATCCGAGGTATTACTGTATTTTGATTTTGCAACATTCTCACATGTGGATGAATAGGTTGTGTAGGTTTCTGAAGCTTTAGCCAAGGTTACCTTGCTTAGTTATTCTGGTGAAATGGAATCATATCCTTGTACAGTACTTCATTTTGGTGTTGAGACAAAACATCTGTATTTATTTGAACCATTGGGGCGAGTATCTTGCCCTTGCTGGTTTTAATTCAGTGGTTTCAATATTTTAACATTACATAGTTTCTTAAACTGTCTTAATTTAAATTATTTTAAATTATTTCATGATTTAAATATAAATAAAATAAATAAATAAAAATATTGAAACCACTGAATTAAAACCAGCAAGGGCAAGATCCTCACCCCAATGGTTCAAATAAATACAGATGTTTTGTCTCAACACCAAAATGAAGTATAAAGACATGATTCCATTTCACCAGTATAACTAAGCAAGGCAGCCTTGAGATCTTTGTGATATAGGGTGGCCTATAAATATTTTAAATAAATAAAAATAGTTGTGACTTGTCTACGATTCTGAAAAACAGTTTGTACTTCATAGAATTTTTCCAGAAAGACAAGTAAGTGGCTTCTATATTAAATCAAGGCTAAGCTCTCACTAAAAGATTTTTTTTTATCTTTAAATTGTAGCGATGGTACTTCAAACACAATCTGGAGAAGACAATGATGCTACAAAAAATATAAGGCCAACAGGAAATGATGATGTCTGAACATGAGACATGAGGTCCTGTAAATAAAATAAAATAAAGCCTAGATGTATGGTGGAAGAAACACTTCACATTGTAAAGGACAAGTTAGAATCAAAAGTAAAAGTTTACAGAAATAGGGTCAAAACTGCTAGGTTGGCAGGAGCTGGGACAGAGACTGGAGCTCACTCCATTGTACAGCACTCATGGCTCAAACTACTGACCTGCCGACCCTCCAGTCATCAAGTTCAGCATCTGAACCACTTGAGTCACCGCAGTCCCATAGGGTTGACATAATTTGGAGGCAATTTTTTACAGCATGTAACAGCAACAACAAATATGGATCAGAAGCTGTGCAAGTAAAAGAAGTCTAAACATTCCTCATACAGTAATACCCCGGATAACAATTGCACCGGATAACGCTAAAACCGCATAATGACGTTATCCGATGCGTTATCCGATGCAGTCGTTTAAAAGCAAGACAATCCGGAGGAAAGAGACGATGTCTCTTTCCTCCTGATTTTTTTGTTTTTAATGCGTGTGGGGGGTCTCCCTAGAGCCGATGCGTGCTAGAGCCGATGTGCGCTATTTTTGAAGTTCCCCCTCCTTCCTGGAGGCTGCAATGAGTCGAAATGTCAGGATTCAAATCCTGACGTTTTGGCTTGTTAGAGCCTCCAGCAGAGTGGGATAACTTTGGAAACAGCTTGGAACAGCTCCTGTGATCTCCCTGGAGCCAGCAAAGGGGGGGGGGTGTCAAACAGCCTGAAATGGGTTAAAAAAAACAGACTTTTAAAAAACCCTTTTTGGGCTCTTTGATCTCCCTGCTGGTTCCAGGGAGATCACAGGAGCCGATCCAAGCTGTTTCTAGGCTTCCCTGATGTCCCCGGCCTTTGCAACAGGCCAAAACATCAGCGTTCGAACCCTGATGTTTTGGCTTGCTCCACTGGCCGGGGACGTCGGGGAAGCCCAGAAACAGCTTGGATCGGGTCCTCTTTTAATGCTAGCGTGGGGGGGGGTATTCCCCCCAACAACCCTCACGCTAGCATTAAAAACAAAAAAAATCAGGAGGAAAGAGACATCGTCTCTTTCCTCCGGATTTTCTTTCTTTTAAAACTCGCCGCTGGGTTTGGGGTGGGGGTTTGGGGGGAAATACCCCCCACCCCACCCCCGCAAGGGCAGTAACTGCCCTTGCTGGTGGTGGTGGGTATTCCCCCCCAACCCCCCCCCCAACCCCAATGCTAATTTAAAAGCAAGAAAATCCTGATTTTCTTGCTTTTAAAGCTGTGAATGAAGAAGGGGTGAGCGCTCAGGATTCCCCTCACCCCTCTGTACCTCTGTGAATGAAGAAGGGGTGAGGGAAATCCCGAGTGTGTGCGCTCAGGATTCCCCTTACCCCTTCTTCTTTCACAGCGATTCAGAGAGCGCTGCGCTTGGGGAGGGGGGAAAATACACAAACCACCCCACAAGTGCAGCGTGGGCGGGTACGCTTGGTTTGTCCCCAAAGTCAAGCTGACCCTAGGCTAGCAGTCAGGGCTTCTTTTTTTTAGCATTGTTCAATGTATGCATCGGACAACGCTAAAAACCGGATAACGTTAAGACTTGTGGAACCAAGTCATAACGTTATCCGGGGTATTAGTGTATAGCTTTTATTTTAACAATTTCCCAGACACATAGGGGACAACTCGTGAAGCATCACTTACTAAAGTATGTAAAGTAAAATCTATAAGACAAAATATATATTTAATATATTGTGTGGTTCAAAGCTCATTCTGTCCATCTGATATAATAGAATGAGGTGGATAAATAAATACAGTACAGTACTTCTATTTATGTTCAGCTCTTTCAACTCACTATTTACTTGTGAAGATATGGCATGGGCTGGATTATTTTATATAAAATGACTTAAATATTTCAGATATTCTCACTCCATTCTTTCTTGCTAGGGTGGAGACCTTGAGTAATTCGAGAATAACAACTTTCCTAACAATATTTCTAACAGGCTCTGGTGTTACAAGGGTGTATTTGGGGCCAGTTTACCAAGTGGAGCATATGCTGTCCATTGCTGGCATTCTATGACAGATGGAGGATGATAACAGTAGTGGACAAAATAAGCAAGCAAACAGAACCCAATTAAATATGATAGGTTCCAAATTAACTAACACATATACTATCTCTCTCTCTCTTGCAGGTGAGTGTCTCAAAAGCGAAATGAGTCATAAAGGATCTACAAGTGGTCGTCCAGGCTCTTCAAAGTAAGATATTTGTAGATTAATTTAAAATCTAAACTTTTAGTTAAAAGGAAAGCACTTGGGGAGAAGGACCAAAGTCACCTGTCAAAGTATAAGTTACAAGCAGCAATTGTTTTAAAAAGGAATTCCGCAAGTTCTGAAAGAGATCTGATTATTACAGTAAGAGCTTTTCACAACGCCAGTAATTCTTTTTTAAAAAATATTTTTATTGAGTTTTTCAAATTAGACACAAAAAAGAATATCATAAAAACAACAAAAACACAGTACAAAATACAAAAAAAATTACAGATACTCAAAATTGTTTCATTTTACATCTATTCTTTTACATTTAATGACCCTTCTATTAAATCTTATGAAACTTTAAAATCTCTTTGTTTAATAATTGTAAATTTGATAATTAAAGATTGAAGAAAGTAAAATAGAAAAATTAACCTATAAACAATTAAATAATATTCACCCTGTCCTTGGATTTCACCATGAGTATATCCATTATTATTCTCCTACCTCCCCCCCCCCAAAATAAAAAAATCATTTCCAGTACTGGTCTGCCACTTTTATTATCCTTTAACATGTGCTCCACAAACAGCTCCCAAATATTCCAAAATTTGTTTTCTTTCAATATACCTTTTTTGTTTAATTCCTATGTCAGTTTGTCTTTCAATGCCATTTCACATAAATCCTTATACCAGCTATCTAGATTCATATTACTTTTCCAATTTTTTGCAATCTGTTGTCTTGCTAGATAAAATAATGGATAACAAATCCTTCTTATATACATGCCATTTAACTCTTCTAAATCTGTTATTAGTCCTTTTTTTCATCCAACTTTAGAGTAATTCCTATTATTTTCACAATTTCAGCTTCTACTTTTCCCCAAAAAATCTGTTATAACATTGCATTCCCACCACATATGTACATATGACCCCAACTTTTGTTGACCTCCAACTTTTTTTATTATTATTATTAGAATCAAATTGATTTAACCGAACTGGCGTCAGGAAAAGAAAAGAAACAATGGAACTAAACAGTGGGGATAAAGGGGTTGGTGAAAAAAATATACAAAATCATAAACAAAATAAGTGACCCACATGTTACTTTGAGGTAAATTTGGGAGACGGACCTGAAAATAAAAATTTCAGGAAAAAATTGGAGAAACAAATGGGTAGGAAGAATTATGAGAAATCTATCTATAAACGTGAAAGAGCATAATTTTTAAAATACAACTCCAGTAATTTTTAAACTATCTTGTTTTGTGGCGCACGAACGGGCACCTTCTCTCGCCACCCAACACGACCCTTACCGTTTGCTAAGGGTCATGTCGGGTGGCGAGAAGAAGTTTGCCCCCGAAGTCAAGCTGACCCTAGGCTAGCAATCGCTAGTCTAGGGTCAGTTTGACTTCAGGGACAAACCGTGCACTTTGTCCCTGACGTCAGGGCTTTTTTAAAGCGTTGTCCGATGCATGCATCAGACAATGCTAAAAATTAGATAACATAATGACTTGTGGTACCAAGTCATAACGTTATCCGATGTTCTAGTGTATCTTGTTTTGTATGGTGATTTCTCCTGGGAGGTGAGCACCTGCTTCATTTGTATGATTGTTCCATCACAAAGATCTGCGCGAATTATGTCACTGGAACACTGAGGATTTCAGCATCTAATGATGCGCTATAGATAAGTACCCTAAGACAATATACAGTACTATGCAAAAGTCTCACGACACCCCCAGCTGGTTTTTGGGAAATTCAATGAGTGATGGGGGTTATAACTCTGCCCCCAAGTCATCTAGAAACACCAAAATTGGGATGAGTCTTCCTCTAACAGTCCTCTCAATTCTCTCCAGGTTTGGTGAAATTTGAAGTTAGGGTATATGAGATATGGTCCCCCAAATCACTCATTGAATTTCCCCAAACCAGCTCCTGATGGCCTAAGACCGTGATGGCGAACCTTGGCACTCCAGATGTTCTTGGACTTCAATTCCCAGAACTTCAATTCCCCACATTTTACTTCTGCTTCCGGGAGCAACAAGGGGGGTGCGGGCCAGATGACAGCAAACCCATTTGTGTGGATTCATGGGAGCTTGGGCTTCTGGGAATTAAAATCCAAGAACATCTGGAGTGCCAAGGTTCGCCATCACGGGCCTAAGACTTTTGCACAGTACTGTATAGAGGAGTTTTCTGAGGTGGAATGGTAGGTCATTTCCTGCAGTGTACATTCCTGAACAGCAATAAGAAACAATGTTAAATCTCCCATGAAATTAGCTCCCAGACCACCACTGAAATCTCTGAAATACTTCTATATCTGTGACTTACTCTGCTTTAAAATTGGCATTATAAAATTTTATTTATTTATTTCCTCCTATTTACTAGCCCGCCCCAATTGGGTAAACCCGACTCTGGGCGGCTTACAATATTGGTTAAAAAGCATAGGAAGGGGCAAAAAAAAATCCTGAAACAACTGAATGGCCTGTGAGCAGCGATCAGGGTTAGTGGGGTCTGACCCTATATTCTTGTCTGGACAGAGCTGACTCTACTGTTAGGTAAAATTTAGGCAGCTACCTCGGTTGTAAAATGTTGGGTGGCACAAAGGAGCAGGAAAAGAACCTATTTATTATGCTGTTAATGTATTTTTACTGCCAGGAAACATCAGAGATGCTTTTGGGATTTTCTGTTTCTTGGGCCATAACAGTTTGGTTGGCATGCTGCCTCTTGGTTTGGACATGGGCAACATTTGATGTTTTGCCTCCAGCAGCAAGGCATATTTTGTCTGGCCTTGCTTTGGGGAAATATTTGTTTTATCTTGGAAGGTAGGACAAGAAGACACATTCAAGGTCTGTTTTTCAACTCTTGGTATGCCCTTAGCTCTTTTTGACTTTTTACTTGAAAGTATCTTAAACTGCTCTTTGGGGGAAAATTATTCCAATAAAACACAACTTCTTTTTATTTATAAAGTCGTGGCATCTTCTTAATAATAGTTTTCTCCTTTTGCAGTGGCAGCTTGGGCAAAACAGAGGGTGCTGCCAAAATGAGTGCAAAAGATTTATATGGTAAGTTTTTTTAACCAAAAGTACACAAGTTAATAACATTTGCCAAAGTACTGAATGCTAGATCCAATTAGAAGCACCCATATGCAAGCAATAAAGGGGGGGGGGGAGGATCTTACTCAGCCTTTGGCAAGAGCAAAGAGTTAGATTTGATTACTCACAACAGTTTGCAAACCTAGTCCCTGGGAGCATAAACTGTGAACTTGAGGGTTCACGGTTCAAGATATCAACTTTGCTGTGAATTCTTGACAGTTAGGAATTAAGAGTTAACTTTGGTGACTATACTCTAAAGTAAATTACAATGTGAATAAGTTGAATTTGCAAAGGTGTAAACTTACCAATTTCCGACTGATTCAGTGGGGCTAAATTAGTACAATTTACTATGCTAAGCAACAAAATGTCAGCTTACTGAGATTCATACCACTCTCTTGCAGTGTTGGGCTTAAGAAATATCTTATAGGGTGGTTGTAAGGGATCGTATGAAACACTCTCAAGTATCCATGCTACCATTGCTGATATATTGGGAATGGGTGGCCCTACAAAATGAGTAAATATAATAATCGGTGCTCTGTTTGATATCTGCTCCCATAGTGGTAATAAGAACTGATGAATGACCCTTCATCCTACTTGCATGAATGAACAAGATGCCCTTTTCCTGCCACAGATATTATTTTTCTCCCCCTGGGGTCATTTGGCTATCAAAAGTTTGTTGCCTCCAGCAGGTATAAAACAAGCATCTCCTATGCTAAGCCCCATCTTCTAGAAGAGTCACCAAGTGCTATTGTCGAAAGATCCTTTGGCTTACAGTACAGTAGGTAGCTATCCAGTTACTGCCTCATTCAGTGCACAGCTGCCAGCTGAATAAATGTTAATGTGGACCATGAATAAATAAAGCTGCTTCTCTGTTTACTGGCTTCTCTTCTGAACCAAAATGAAAGGACATTGGAGGGAAATCCATTATATTCCTGGTAAGCTCAAGAGAATGTCTACACGGGAAGTACTTGAGAATAATTAGTGCTTTATACAACCAACTCATTAGGCCGCCTTTTCTGTCACATTAGCAGCAGCACCCACCCTACCAATGGCAAATTCTTTGCAAGGCTTAAGGGAACATTAGTGTATCTACTGATGAATTTATCCTCAGAAGCTTCCACCAGGAACACAGTCCGCAGCTCTATGGGTCTGGATATTTTTTTAAAAAATAAGCCATCCAGTCTGTTCTTTGGACTCAGGCAGGATTGCCACAATTCTGCACGTTCAGGATAGATTTTGGCCTTCAAATGACATAGTGTTATATGTAGCGCATTTAAGACCAACAGATTTAAAACTGCATGAGCTTGGGGGGAGGGGATGACATGTAGCCTATCAGAGGCCCTGTGAAACAAAGCAGGGCCAGCTCAAGGTATTTTGATTAATGTGAATATTAATTAATTAATTAATTAATTAATTAATTAATTAATTAATTAATGTGAATATTAGTAACCCAAAGCCAGGGAAATTATTTTAGCACAGAAAATCTCATGGTAGGTGAGGCAGGCATTACAAAAATGCATCCCCATTTCTGATATAAATTTGAAATAACAAGAACAATGGTTTTAAATGTAATGATAGCAAATTATGTGGGTTTTCAAAATGCTACTTTTAGAAGTGATTTGGCAATTTGGTGCTCCTAGATGGTGGTGGTGGAGGGAACTAAATATCTTTAAGATTATTCTTTATTTAAAAAATATTAAAGTAAGCAATGTAGTGGTATAATTCAGATTGTTTTTTAAAACCCTAATAGTGTCAGAGTGGCTGATCTAGGGAACTCAAGGATTTTTTAAAAAAAATCAATTATAATGTGTGAGACATGCTACTCCAGCTTAATCTTGAAGATGTTGGAACTTGTTTGTTGCCTAAAGATTGCTCTGTTGTACAGTTTTAGGGATTCTCAGATCGCCTCCCTCCCTTCCACCATGAGGTAATCAGTAATTTATTGATGGCAGTGAAATTAATAATTGCAAAAAAATATTGGAAAGTTAAAGTGGATTTTCAAATAACAGAATGGTATAATGAAAGTTTGCATATAGCTATTGAGCATAAGCTGACAGGTAAGATTAAAGTTTAAAAGGTAACAAATATTAATTCTTTTCATGAGATTTGGGGTGATTTGTATGTAATTTGTATTAATAAAATTAATACTTTTATATGTTTAAAACAATTGCAGGAGGAAGACAATACCTTTTCTAGATCACTTTAAAAATTCCAAACTTTGCAAGATTTCGTAGCTTATGGCTGTTTCTTCAGGCTAACGTGGCATGGAGTATGTAGTCCCAGCCAGGTTCCTTCTTAGGTTTTAAATGGGAAAACAGACAGCAGAAAAAACAGCAGCTTACATCCTTTTACAATTTAGAGGCAGGTTTGCCACCTCTGGTCTATAGGCTAGAAAGTGGGAAAGAGGCTTCAAGTTGTCACACTGCTCATAGCTGAAGAAAATTCCAGTGTGAAGAGGTAGAAGCCAGCCCATTAAGATTGTTCATCACCTTCCCTTCCACAGAAGAAACTCATGATGCAGTAGTCACTTGACTACCTGCTGGACACAAGAAAGGTGGTTGTGCTGTAGCAATACCCTGTAGGCCAGCATGAGGGCCACAGTCATTCCTAAGTATCAGGATCAGAAAGGATTCTTTTGGGATGTTTTGTGCCTTCTCAGCCATAATTTCAGTACAGTGTTGAATAACAAGAAAGACAATTTGGAGCCAACTTGAAACCCTCCAAATGAATTAAACTACGATATTCATCATCCAACATGTTGGGTTGAGAAATGTAGCTCTAGCAAATCTGGATGATCTCAGACTGATCTAGACCCGGGGTCAGCAAACATGGCTCTCCAGATGTTCTTGGACTTCAGTTCCCAAAAGCCCCAATCAGCAGGTGTGCTGACTTGGGCTTCTGGGAATTTAAGTCCAAGAACACCCAGAGATCCATGTTTGCTGGCCTCTGGTCCAGAGACCAATATCCAAGTTCATAGTAGAGCTATTTATCACCCACATGCTACACAAATTGGCCTATATGTAACATCGGCCTATGCCCTGCTTTAGGGACAAGGCACACTGAGCTGACTGTCATGAAGTGCTTTAGCACCTTAACTTCAAGCTTACTTAAAGCAAAAAGCAAAGCAATCACACTTCTATACCACCCCATAGCACTTTTTGCACACTGGGTTGTTCACAAGTTAATTAGCATTTTGCCCCTCAGAAGGATGGAAGGCTAAGTCAACTTTGAGCCTTGGTTAGAATTGAACTCACAACTTTTTGGTTGTAGGACAGCAGTCTAACCACTGTGCCACCAGGGCTCGTGGTTGTTATTGATTTCCATGGGATTATTTCTACATGAATATGTTTAGGATTGTGACTTCAGGCCTGGTCCTGAGAGTCTTGATTTGGCATTGATTCCCAAGAAAATGACAATATACAGGTACAGTACTTCACTTCTAGAATTAGTGCTATGTGGCTGCTAGGAGAAAGCAGGTTTCCCTCCTCTGAATAGTATATGCTGGCAGAAGACATCCATGTGTTTTTCCAATCTTGGCCCTCTGGGATGATAATCAACCATTAATTGCAATGTACTGTTGGTCAAAGATCAAGTTGCAACCTATGTGGTCAGAGATACAGTGCCAAAGATTCTCTGTATTGATAAGTAGAAAGATCAATAGAATGCTTCAGAAACAAGGGACAATTGTTCAGACAGCAAATATTCTTTGAGTTATGTAGTACAGTATTTGACTTCTACTGACCTTCTGAATCTTACACTGTTGCTTGTGAAATCTGGCTTCTTGCCAAACTGCACATGAAATAAAGGGTGTGATTTGGTGTTGCATTTGTATTTGCCAAATTATAAATAGCAGCTGCAGAAGGGGGTGGGGCACTGATCATGAAGGAGATCTAATCTCTCCTCCTGCCTTAGGATCCCAGTAGAAAATGCCACCACCCTGGAAAGAAAGCTAGTGAAAGTGAGCTCTCATCCACTCAAACCACATCATAAATCGCTTAGCATTTCCAGTGCTAAGGGTCACTTGGTTGTTTTCACCTCTGTTTATGTGCTTATTCCTACAATCTCCCTGAGAAAGTTGCTGGCGGAGTAGATCTAGGTTATTGGACTGATGCCAGGGGAATGTCAAAGGGACATTAATTCCAGATCCCTCCTCTCCTGCCTTGAATAACTCCATTGTTTGTTTCATCATCTGATCCATTACAAATTCAGCTTCGCCTTTCAAGTTTCTTTTCCCCACCTAGATTATAGTTTCAGATTATTTTCTGCTCTCTCCTGATAACAGTACTCTTCTCCCTAGTAACCTTTCTTGATGTTTCCTTTCCTCCCACCCTGTTTTTTTAAAGGAGAACTGTGAATCTCAGATTTGCTTTTCCCCACAGCTACAAATAGGACTGTGGTGGCTTAGTGGTTAAGACACTTAATTTGACCGCTGGAAGGTTGGCAGGTTAGCAGTTCGAGACCCAACAATTGAGTGAGCTCCCACCATCTGCCTTGCTTCTGCCAACCTAGCAGTCTGAAACTAAGAAACTGCAAGTAGATAAATAGGTACCACTTTGGTGGGAAGGTAAACAGTGTTCCGTGCACTCTGGTGTCTAGTCATGCCTGCCACATGACTATGGAAATGCCTGCAAATGCGGACAGCACTGGCTCTTTGACTGTAAACAGAGATGAGAGCCACACCCTAGAGTCGGATATGGCTGGCTTTTGAGCAAGGGTGACCTTAACCTTATTTTACAACTACAAATATGGATTAGGGAAAAATAAAGGCATAGAGACACACTGCATAAAAGTAAGCAGGAGAATAATGATTCTGTGTCATATAAAAGAGGAATATAGAAAGCTGTCTTTATTTAATTAGGCCACTGATCAGCCTCATAATGTCAACTCTGGCTGGCAGCAGCTGGATTCTCCATGGTTACTAACAAGATTCTTTCTAGGGTTCATCTGGAAATGCTTCCTTAGTATCCCCTGAGGGGCTCCCATCCAAGGGCTAATGAGACCAACCCTGTTTAACTTTAGAAATCAGGCCAGGTCATTGTGATCAGGGAGGTACTTCAGTCTCCACTGAACAGTCAGTGGTTATCTACAACTTTGTCGCGCTGTGTAGGTTGGCTGTAGATGGCAGTTTTAGAAGTGCAACATTTCCCCAGATCATTCTCATTCCAGATTACTAAAAATCCTGTTTATATATTCTTTCTACCTCTGCTTTAGTTACAATGCAGTTGTTGTGTCTGTATATTTGAATACAATATTTGATATCTGTCAACAGTTGATCACTTTTTCATCCTACAAGAAAAACGAACATGAGCTACTGATTATCTGTGACTATTAATCATAAGGTATAGTTCAAGGAGCGGCTGTGGTGGCTTAGTGGTTAAGTTGCCGAGATTTATGACTGCAAGGTCAGCAGGTCAGCAGAACAAAGGCACCTATACCAGGCAACGTCCTTGAAACTTTTTTTAAGGGACTGGTTTATACATCAGGTTCCTTTCCTGGGAGTACTTTTATGACTTTAGTGGTTTGGGCAGAAATTCCAACAAAAGGCATATTTTCTTGATAAGAGTGCAGTGACAATAAGAAAACCCTAATCTGTTGGATTTCTGTCAGTCTTGTTACCTTTGATACCTTAGAGTTGTTATTCAGCGAGGAGTCCACACGTTGTTAGATGTCTCTACGACAAGATTCCGCACATACAAATGGACTTGACAAATCAAGTCATTTGCAAGTTGGGTTTTTTTAAAGCCATTTGGATATCACGTTACCCACTGGCTCAGCGGCCCATGATGTTTGCCCTCCTCTTTCACCTTGCCCAAGGGATCCGATGGAAGATGCTTTGGTGAGTTTTAGTCCTGGCCTAACATCGTTGACAAAAGATAGGTAACACTGCCTAGTTAGACCACTCAAGCAGTGGTGGGCAAAAAAAAAAATTACTACCACACCATGGGCAGAGCCTATGTCGTGGTCATAGCCTACATCGTGGGTGATCTAGTCATGCCTGCCATATGGCCATGTAAACACAGGCAGGACTGGCTCTTTGGCTGTAAATGGAGATGAGCACTGCACCCTAGAGTCAGATATGACTGGCTTTTGAGCAAGGGAGGCCTTGAAACATGTGCAGGGACAAAACCTGATGGGGCAGGGCAGGGAGGTGGGCATGGCCACTCAATTTCGCTACCCCCCTGCCCGAAGGCCACCCAATTTTGCTACCCCCCTCCCAGTGGGTGCAGACTTGTTGTTGCCCACCACTACACTCAAGCCCGTGTGCCCAACAAGGCTGTCACCCAGCTATTGTTTAAAAATTGAGGAGTCCTGTAGAGATAATAAAATGGCAGAAAGTAGTTGTTAGTTTACCCGGTAATGCTCACATGTTCCTAAGCACTATTATTGCAGCTCCAGCTCTGGCAGCAGGGCAATACAAACAGTTCGAATTGATTTGCCTGTTTGATAAGCCAATAAAGGTACACATATGAAGATGGAAATGTGAAGCCATTCATTTTCCTCCCATTGTGAAAAGTAGTGTTGCACAACGGAAAATATTGTAGGTAGGAATCAGTCCATACCAAACAAACAGAACATTTTTAAAAAGGAGAGAAAGGCCTGGTTTTACAAGACCTTGATTTGAAGATAGCGTCTCACAGAAACCAGATTAATATTGTTCTCAATCTGCCCTATTGAAAATATGACACTGAGTTCCCTGAAAAGAAAAATTGAAAAGCAGTATTTTCCTCTTGCCTCATTTGTTTTACATCTGCTTTGAATAGAAGAACCTTATGGAGCACTGGAGATGCCTGAAGAGCTTTCTGCAAAATGCTTCGCATGAATGAAAACAGTATCTCAAAAAATAGAAGCAAAATAGTAATAGAACACTTTCCAAAAGATGAACTAACATTAATCAGCTTTAGTTATTTATTCATTTATTTTTATTTTTAAGATTTGTATTGCCGCCCAATTCCAAAGACCCTGGGTGGCGTACAGATATTAAAACCATCACAATTTTAAAATCACAATTAAAACCTCATTAAAAACTACAACAAAACATTCCCTACCCTCCCACCAGTTTAAAAATAGGGAGAGAGCATTCTTAAATCAGCCATCAGGCTGGGACCACAGCACTGCCAGTGACCCACACCTGCCGGTGCCCCACACGTCATCTTCTGCCAGCCAGGTTTTTAAACCTTTCCTGAAGTTATCTTTCTCTGAACTCTTTTTGGTGGGGCAGAGGTATTCATAAAAGAAGGTAATGCAAATCTTGCCAAGAAGGAATGATACGTGTGCATATAAAATTCGCATGTACAAAGACGCTGACTGGGAGGCGGAAGGTCAGCAGTTCGATTCCCGAGTACTGCAGGACAGAATGAGCTCTCGTCTCTGTCCCAGCTCCTGCCAACCTACCAGTTTGAAAGCAAGAAATTGCAAGTAGATAAATAGGGACCACTTTGGTGGGAAGGTAACAGCGTTCCATGCGCTCCGGTGTCTAGTCATGCCTGCCACGTGACCATGGAAACGTCTGCAGAAGCAGACAGCGCTGGCTCTTCGGCTTAGAAACAGAGATGAGCACTGACCCCTAGAGTCGGATACGACTGGCTTTCGAGCAAGGGAAACCTTTACCTTACCACAGAGAGAACAATGTTGTTTATAAAGGTAAATGTTTTTGAATCAGGCTGCATTGATTTTTATTCTCAATTAAAACCCTCTCTATATTAGTTCATCTGTGTCTCATAATAACGGAATCCAGGGTTATCCACTGAAGTAGAATGGTGGAAGATTCAGGATGGAGGAAAGTATCTTCTCACAGCTCATCAACCATCAGGGGGCTGCAGTGGCTCAGTGGTTAAGAAGCTCACCTTGTTATTTGGAAGGCTGGCAAGTCAGCAGTTCGAGACCTGGGTACTGCATGACAGATTGCGCGTCTCTGTCCCAGCTCTTGGGGACATGAAAGGAGCCTCATTTGGGCATTCACTGAGCAGAGTTTCTTCCGCAAAAATCCTTTCAACCCAGAATAATTTCTGACACAAAATTATTATTATCAACCATAAAATTTAATACCTCAGGCTGTATCAATGGCTGCCAATTTTAGGTGGCTTTAACATGGGATTCATTACATTAATGGGGGAGGAGATAGTAAGAACTAATTGCAGTAGGTACACGTCATCTTCAGTATTATAGTCAGTATACTTCTGTAAATGGAGAACACAATTGGGAGGGTGGCATTGCTCTCATGTCCTTCTGGTGAGTTTCTCATAGGCGTTGAGTTCAGCCCCGCCAGTACAGAACTCTGGATTAGAGAGTCAGGTTTAACACAGGTCCCATTATACTCTCACTGCTAGTGTTGTGTGCAGGTTCCCATCTTGATCTGGAGGCCAATTAAGTACTTCAGGATGTATCTTGTTTTCGTCTTGTATACCACTCAATTTTATCTGCACTTGGGGTCAACCTGGGATTTAAGTTGATGTATAAACTCAGAGCACTAAACTTTCATTGTATAATCAAAACTTCCTATAACCAAGTTGGTTTTTTTTCCCGTACTGTGTTACTTGACATTTAGCCCACCCAGTTCACTTTGTGCTCCAAATCCAAATTGATTTGTAAAATGTCTACACTTTGCTTCAGAATCTAACTTGATCATTCTGCTTCAGTGGATAAATCAGGCAAACTCTGGGGCTAACTACACAGGCTGTTTAGCCCACTACTTGAAGCACTGCAGGGGTGTTGTCTAATTACTTGTTTGAGAGAGTTAATTCCATATCTCAAAGGCTCTTTAGGTTTCATTTATGTGGTACAACACAAGGAGGCTAGATACCTTAGGCTAATTCTTATTGGAAGTGGACGATTGCATTATATAATCAGCATTGACTCACCTCTAACTGGGAACTAATGCAGAACTAACTTGATGTATTTCTATAAAGTGATGTGAAATCTGATGGATGAATACTTGTTTCCGTGGGACTTCTATATTGTGTACATGTTTATGTGGAAATAACTCCAACTGATCTCATAAAACAGTACCCAAGGATCCAAGTAGGTGGCAATGCACATTCAGAAGATGTGCTCCTTCAGGAGAAAACATTTGTTTGTCCTTTCCCTCACATTAGTATCTTACACTCAACATGCTTTGTTTTGATATTATAGAATCATAGAATATTTGGGTTGGAAGTGGGCCTGTGAGGCCATCAGATTCAACCCCTGCTCAATTGGTCATTTTAATGTAAACCTATGCCTAATTTGGAAGTGATTTCTGAAGCATGTATTACTGAGGAAATCATACTATGAGAGAAAAAGCAGGCTAATCACAAGGGAAATACATTCCCCTTAATACTTGGTTTGATGGTGAATAAACGTAGGATCAGGCTGTTTATTTAGGAAGAATCAGCACAGTATATGATATTGCTTTATATTGAACTGGCTATCTTGATTCATCTAGTCAGTAACTGGGAGACTGACTAGACCTCTCTCTCTAAGGGTTTGGGCAGGATTTTTAACTCTGCTTACCTAAAGATGCTAAGGATAGAACTGGGACCATCTGCAAAAACGTGCTCCCTACCTTTAAGCAACGGCTTCTTATCTGCAGCATACCTTAAGATCGGTGGGCAGTTCTATTCGTATGAATACATTCTAAAATTTTGCTCTCTGTGATTAAAAAGCATGTACATTATCACATTGTACTTAACTGGGTTCGACCCAAAACCAGACATTCCTGCCAGTGACATGATTGCCTTCCAGTATACAAAACTTTAATAGGATTTATTTTAAAATGGGTTAATCGTCTTCAGCATCTAACTGCATCGCCTTTGCTGACCCATAATTAGAAATAAACCTAAGGCTCTGTATTTGCCCTCATTCAGATTATGTCTCTTTAGTAGTGTATGCTAAAGTCTGCCACTCAGAATTTGGGGAGTTGCCATTTAGCATAACTGGAAGACCCCACTGGGGGGAGGGTTGCTTTAGGACTCACTTCCAATCCTTCAAGTTGTATACGGCATACATAACTGCAGAGCTAAAGGAATTCCAGGAGCTGTAATCCAGAAAGTTAAGTTCTCAGTGTCCAGTTGTGACCATGGGATTCGGCCTTCTGGCTATTCAGTTGTCATGTGTGAATTGTACCATCCTAAAATCTTAATGGCTCTTTTACTTCTTCCTTATGAAATTCTTTCTGTCCTCACTGATGAAGCAAGCCTTCCCTCCTTGCTCTTCAATCTTTCTCAAGCTTATCTCTGATTCTAAGTTCTCCTTTGGCACTTCCTTGCTTACTACCTGTAGCTGTGGGTCATGATTCTATGCAGTAATCCCTCTCCATTGTGATTGTTTTAAACTTTGCTAGTTTAGAAACTAAAGAGCTACCTTGTGAATGCGTAAGATAATAAGTAATCACATTCCTAGTAGGATTTAGGATATTTCTTGATGTCTTTTTATTTAGTGTGAGCCACTCAGAGTAGTGCTGTGCTCTAATTATCAGCAGGATATAAATTAAATCTAATTTAATTTAATTCTTCAAAGGACAAATTTTCCCATTCACTGTAGTATGCCTGTATCACATATTTTCAAAAAGTTCTGTGGCATAGCATGTCACAACTAGAATAGGCTCATTGAATTAATGGAATTTATAGAGAAATTGACTCACCAAATCCTTGCTGAATCAATGAGTGTACTCCAGGTGTGACTTAGTACACTAAGCAACAGGATTTCGACCTTTGTTTGGGAAAGGGTCCTGTGTTTCAAAAGTGATTTATCACATCATATGGAAGGGATCCTCTTTAAGAATTGCAAAGTCTCTTTGATGTGGAAAGTTAGCTGCACATTTCTTTGGGTCTTCCCCTAAATGATTGAATTCAAGGTGGTTTACTGGGATCAAAACGATTAAATCTGGGCACTCCAGCTTAACTGTTTTATAAAAGCAGGTGCTATAGGAAATGAAGAATTTCTCTTGCAGCAGTTTCTCCCAACAGGAATTGAGCAAAAACATTAATTTTTTTACTTGTTCATTCTTCCTTTGTCCTGACATTCTTCACATCCTTGTTCCTCCTGCTGTCATATTTCAGTGCAAATAGCTCTTATAAGTATTGTCTTTTTGAAGGCATACATTGAGGGTGGAACTAGTGACTAGACAAATGCTCTGTCAGCGAAAGGAACTGGAGCCATGGTGGTGAACCTATGGCACACGTGCCAGAGGTGGCACTCGGAGCCCTCTCTTTGGGTACTCATGCAGTCACCCTGGAACAGAGTTTGCGCTGCCCCTCTGCCCAGCAGCCCAATGGGAGCGCTTCCTCCCCCAGCACAGAGTTCACCCCTACCTCTGCCCAGCAGCCCAATGGGAGCGCTCCCTCCCTCCCCCCCCCACACATTAGTTCACCATGCCCCTCTACCCAGCAGCCCAGCAGGAGCATTTCCTTCCTCCCCTGTTGCTGTGTTTGCACTTTGTGATAAATAAGTGGGTTTGTGGTCGCAGTTTGGGCACTCGGTCTCTAAAATTCGCCATCACTGAACTAGAGAATGAACTCCTCAAGCACAGAAGTTATTTTGCAAAAGTGCTCCCCCAAGTGGTGAAAGGCATTTATTTATCTTAGCAAATGATTCTCCTCATCTACACCTCTTGCATTTCAAGTGCTTTGTTTTATGATTAGTTGTTGGAAGGGAAAATACTATTTGCCTTTACAAATATTATTTCTGAGACATGTCTCTCTGAGGAAGTCCAACTGCAAGATAATAAATGAGGTAACTATATGGAATACCGCCTAGAGTCGGGTTCGCCCGATTGAGGCGGGACAATAAATTTGAACAAATAAATAAATAAAAAATAAATACATAGGCAAACAAAAAAATTGACTGTGTAGTGTTGGTGATTAATACTTGATGTTAGTTGTCATTTCTTGCTCATGGTTTCTACCATTCACCCTCCACTATTGATCTGCCTTCTGACCTACCAACCGCAATAGGCATGACCTGTCATTGGATCAGCACATCATGCTTGGCTTGTCATTAATGACTAATGTGTTGGTGTCCGATATTTAAGTACTCTTGCCTGTTGTTGGAGCAGCTAAAGCAAGGATTCTCAACCTGCGGCCTGTGGGCTGGATGCGGCCTACGTCACCATTTCATGTGCCCCCTCTACTGCCTGCAGCACACCAGGAAGTGCCATGTGGTGGAGGAAGGACAAAATGGCCATCCAGCCCCTGAAGCTGTCTGAGGGAATGTGACCCAATGGCCCCCAGCTATAAAATGTTGAGACCTCCTGAGCTAAAGGATCCTGGAAGGGTTCTTGGTGTTCTTTCTCTGGTTTGCTAGGAAAGAAAACCTAGAGAAAGGTAGTTGCCAGTGGTTTGCTGAGCAGAAGAGTGTGCTCATTCATGGCACATTAGGAGTTCCTGTAGATCTCTGGCTTGTTGTGCTGTGCAAATGCATCCTTATCTCATTTGACTCTTAACTTTGCTAATTATTGTAACTTCCTTACAAGCAAACCTTAGTGGATTTCCCCCTTCTTTTGCAGAGCAAAGGAAAAAATACTCCAACTCCAATGTCATTATGCATGAGACATCACAGTATCATGTACAGGTGAGTCAGACACATTAATATTAATGAGCAATAAAATTGCCTAAATTAGAAATGCTGTTGATGTTTGACTGTTTGTCTTTGAACATTGACCTCTTAAATTTATAACCATGTTTCCCAACACAGTCAGGAAAGTGTCATTAGGATATATTGGCATTACTGGAAGCCCGTTGTGACTTTTAATCTTTGTCCTCCTTTGTCTTCAGCCTGGTGCTGAGAGCAATGTACACTGGTTTGCCATTCCCTATATTCTTGGAGAGATCTCCTACATTGGGATGAACAAAGCAATTGACGGGGGTCTACTGGTAGATCTCTGAGTGATCTCTGGCTCTCAGGGTGTCCTAGGATTTCTGGATTAAATTCCTGACTCCTAACTATTTAAGTTTAAAAAACACGGTTCCCTCTCACCCTGTGAAAAATTATACTTGTGAAACAAAGAAAGCCTGAACCATTTGGGGATGGTATTTTATATGGAAGGGCTATAAGCATCATTCTATGCGTTTTTTCAAAACCAATTCCTGGGCTTAAAATTATTTAATTCTAGCTATAGGTTTTTAGGCTGCAGCTGATAGATCTCATGGTTCTGTTCAGAAAAACATGCTATCTTTTTCAATCCTGAAGGTTGCCTAGTCTGACCCAGACAATTGTTTTCCCAGGCATTTGATTGTTGATGATTACAGCTTTTTAAAAATTTGACAACCAGAAATGTATGGAGCTTGGGAAAGTTAGATTTTTAGTCTCTAACTCCCAGAATTGTCCAGTCTGCAGGTATTCTGAGAGCTACTCTTTCCAATTATGGGTAGCTTTTCTTAACTTTGGCCATCCAGTGCTTTTTTCCATTAGGGAAAACATGGTGAAGATGAAACTCCCCATTGTTATTCCTGATCAGAGATAATATAAAGGATTTAGTTATTTGGTACTACTTTTCCCAGTTGGGAGGGCAAGTAGTTCAAGGGAATCATTGCCGTTATCATTGATTTCTGATTTCTACCTCTTCTTGTTCCTGACCTGTGGGTGTGGGTGTAAAAGCAGGAGGTTTTTATAGGACAGTGACAGCAAACCTTGACATTCCAGTTGTACTTGAACTTCAATTCCCAGAAGCCCTGATCAGCAGGAGTGCTGACTTGAGCTTCTGGGAATTGAAGTCCAAGAACACCAGGAGTGCCAAGGTTCGCCATTCACAGGTATAGGAAGTCTCTGAGTGGTAAAGTTTTGAAGACAGCTGGTTGTTCTTCACACTGTTTGTGAACATGATTGTATCCATAGACCAAATCAGGGCATGATGTCCAGAGGCTTACCTTCACTAGTGAATATTCCATTCTCACATTTTGTGTGAATGGAGGACCAGGGTAAACACACATACACACACAAATGCATGATCATTCTTCTTGTAGGGAGTGTATATTTAAATGTTCCTCTGTCCAAAATAACCAACTCATCATCCATTCCAATATTTATTACTTGGAAACATACACTGATTAGGTCCCAGGGAAGCTTTATTTGGCCATCTCTGCTGTAAACAATCAGCATTAATGATGGCTGTCATGTATAGGGAGACTGTACTTCCTCCAGGAACCAGAATGCATTTTCTTAACTTTGTTAGGTTTGTTGAGTTAAGAACTGATCTTTCACTTTGATTGAGGTAATGTGATCACTTTTAGGCTTTCCAGTTTCATCCTTGTATCTCTCCTATGTACTGTTCACACAGAAAATGGCAATCAGCTATTTATTAATCAAGCTATGTTCATTTTAGATCTGACTATGCAAATCAAGACTGTAATTTTTGCTTTACTTCTTTATAAATTTTACATTAATTTGTACTCTGCTGTTCATGTGAAAGAGCTCTCAGAACAGCGTAAGAGTCATTAATACAAGAAATGGGTGGTATAGAAATGCAATAAATAAATAGTCCCAGCCTTTGAGCTTGTAATTTAATTAGTTGCATTTCTGAAATGGGAGTGAAGTCATAGCTGAGAAAAGATCAGGTGCTATGATAAACATCTTTTATGGCCTTCAAGGAACACTGGGTCCCAAAATGTGCAAATTGTAATTTGATCTGTAGTTTTGACTCTGCAAAATATGAGCTTATTACAATGATATGAGAATTGTTGGTCTAAGATGTGCTGATTGATGAATGAGCACACAAATGTACACTTACATACATATGCTATAGGGGGAAAAGCCTGTAGGAAATATTGCCCATAAGTGATCATTTCCCATACACGAGTAGTACCTTATGCAGTGATGGGATGTAACAGGTTCACACCAGTTCGCCAGAACCGGTAATAACTTTCCCCAGTGTCCCGGAGAACCGGTAGCAGCTTTTGGGGGGAACCACCTTTGGGGCTTACCTTTTCACTGGTTTCCCCACTGCGCATGCGCGCCAAGCACTTGGTGTGCATGCACGCCTAGAGTGCTTGGCGCGTATGCACAGCCTCCTTGCTGTCCTCCCAAGCAGGGAGGAGGAAGAGAAGCTGCTAGCCTAAAGCTCCCTATAGCCTGCTCCCCAGGGTAAGTGATTCACCTTTGGATGTGGTGTGTCTGTGTATTTTAATGTGTATTTAAAACGTACTACCACAGTTCCTAAAAAGGCCTGGTTTGGAGTTTTTAAGCAAAGTCTTGGAGTTACCTCATCAATAAGCTACACCTGTGCTGTTCCAATTTGAGAACCCTTAAGGAGGTACAGCTGTTTTACATTTACATTAAGGCATATAGAGAAATGGTTAGGCAAAGACTTAGTACCTAACTTCTTTAACTGCTGAAAAATTGAAAAGTGCCAAAATGAAGCCATTTTGTGGTGAGTTCATTCTGTAGTTCCTTCCATCTGACCTAGTGTGAGAAAGATTTAGCCAGAATAAGCTTTAAGCTCTGGTTTAAAAACTCTGGTTGATTTGTGTTTGGGTGGGTGGGTGTATTTTAATGTATTTATTTATTTTATTTATTTATTTAATTTATTTACTGGTTTGTGTTGTGGGTGGGTGGGTGGGTTGAGGGGAGTGTGTGTGGTTATTTTTATTTTATTTTTAAATTATTTTAATTTTTTATTTTTTCCTTTGGCCCCACTCAAAAAGTCATGATGTCATGATGTTGGCTCCGCCCATGATGTCATGACATCATGATGTTAGCTCCACCCACACTGTGATGATGTCACGGTGGGGTAGTAAAATTTTTGACATCCCACCACTGACCCTATGTAACTATGGTTAAAATAGCTTATGTTCATCCTGCTGTGAAGGCAGACACGTAAACACTGTAACCACAAGAAAAGTTATAAGTTCCAGTTTGCATGAAATTAAATGGGTCCATGGCGTTTCCTATGTACTCTTTTGGATGTTTTCTCTCTTTCCGCCAGCATTTAGCCACTTTCATCATGGATAAGAGTGAGGCCATTGTAACAGTGGATGATGCCATCCGAAAACTCAAGCAGCTGAACTCTAAAGAGAAGATCTGGGCACAAGAGATTCTGTTGCAGGTTAATGACAAGTCTGTTCGTCTGCTGGACTGTGAAACTCAGGTGAGTAACTAAATATTTTCCTGAGATGGAGACAAAGGAAAAGCAATGTTAAAATGTTTACTTCCTTCAACTCAAACAATTTTCCAATTGGCTGAACAACTGTAGCAAGCTTCCACAATAATTTTAAGCTGAAACTTATTAGCACTACATCAATCACAACCAAAGTCCAAAGGTGGACTGATTGTACCTTGTGTACCTGTGGAATGAGTCCATGCCCATGTTATTTATGTGCTTGTATAGGATTGCTCTAATCAAGCAATCGGAATGATGAATTACCCATTACTGGAAATACATTCTGCTCTGCAAAAGTACTTTGAACCAGTTAAAGGGTTTATTCTGCATTAGAATGGCACCAAAGAGCTCTAGACCAGATTTGGTATCTTGCTGGGAAAAACTTTGCTGGAAAGGTTTTAATAATAAAGAATATCCACAATAGAAATAAGGAATTGTTAACTCTCTTTTCCACATAGAAACTAAGGGGGGAAATGGTTCTTTAGCAGAATTAATAATAAACACCTTTTTAGGTAAGCTAAAAATCTAATTAATATGTAGAACAAAAGTAATGCTAATCTCTAAGGTAGTATGGAAATATACTTGTTTGGATAAATGACACAATCATCTCTAGCTATATATGTAAATTGGAGCATTTTCTTCTGGGGTGCAAACATCATAATTCTTTCAGGGATGTTACAGAGCAGTCTTCGAAACCATTTGAATTGTGCCAGCTTTGAGAAATCTGTGATAGGATATATCATTCAGACAGATATATCACTCTGTACAATATCATCTAAAACATCTTGTTTTCTTTAAAATTAGGATTTACAAAATGAGGGGGAAATAGTAGTATGGGGATGGGTTGTTGTTGGTTTTTTGTCCTTGCAAAGACTTTTCACTTCTGACAGGACAACAGATTTGTGACAGTAATCTTTTAACCCATCTGTCTCTTGAGAGTGTCATGGCAACTAATGGATTTAAGCAAAACTAACAAAGAGGGCTTGGGGTACCTTTAAGCCTACAACTGTTTCCCTGGACAAAAGCTTTGGAGCAGGGATTCTCAATTCCTGTGGCCCGCGACACCATTTCATGTGGAGCCCCCACTGCCTCCACCACACCAGGAAGCGCCATGTGGTGGAGGGAGGGCAAAATGGCCATCTGGCCCCCAAAGCTGTCTGAGGGAGCGTGACCCGGCCCCCAGCTTTAAAAGGTTGAGACCTCCTGCTTTGGAGGATTACAGGCCACTTCTTCAGATGTGTAACGTATAGCCTTAGTAGACACACATTTTGTACAAAAATTGGTGTGGAGAATGAAAAGAGAGGAAATATATTTCTTCACACGTGTACAAAAACTCTGTCTAGTAAGGTTATACACCACACATCAGGACAAGTTCACTGCAATGCCCCAAAGAATATGCCTGATAAAGCTTGGTCGTATTTAAGGGACAACAAGACTCTTTGTTGTTATTGTTACATAAGATTACAGATGAAAGTGGCTATTGCTCTGGTAGTTTCTGTCATAGATTTAAGCACTGTGAAAAAATTGGATGCAGTCATGCTAGTGGCCTTCTTCCTGAAACGACCATTAAAATGGACCAATATTTCTAATATAAAATGCTATTTGCAGCAAGAAGTTAATATATAAATATTGTCTTTCTGTCTTACCATCCCTGTCATCTCTACAACTGCATTTCAGGAAGAACTAGAAGACTTCCCCCTGCCAACAGTCCAGCTCTGCCAAACAGTACTGAACCAGATGCGATACTCTTCCATACTCCTGCTGGTGTGTCAAGACTCAGAGCAGCACAAGCCTGACATTCACTTCTTTAACTGTGATGAAGTAGAGGTAAACAGAGATAATCTGATCTTCATGGAGAGAGCAGAGGTCTTCTCAGCATGGGGTTGGAGATTTGCATGAACATGGAAAACAAATGTGTCCACCATGGACGTGATCTGGCCCTACAGTATCAACACGGTTCTCCTATTGTCAGCAGCAATGAGCAATAAACACTTGTTCTTTTGGGCAACTGTGGAAGCCAAGCCATCATGATTGGCCAAAAATTGGGGTGATGGTCATAGATTGGAATGTGAAGGGTTCAGCAACACTTCTTGAAATACTGGATTAAAGTGTATCTCTACAATCCCATGTTGCTGTATATTTGTACATATAATATTTCTAATATAAAAGACTTCCACAGCGGCAAAATTCAAATGTACAGTACAGTAATGCCCCGGATAACGCTAGTACCGGATAGCGCTAAAACCGTATAACGTTACAAGATTTTAGGAAAAATCTTGTATCGAATAACGCGATTTTTAGCGTTATCTGATACAGTCGTTCTTAGCAGCAGGGTGGCTGGAAAGCTGAACGGGGTTCTCCGTTCAGCTTCCCAGCCACCCTGCAGCTACGGAGGCAGGGGTGGGGAGGCTGGAAAGCTGACGGGGGGCTCCCCCGTCAGCTTCCCCAGCCACCCCACAGCTGCGGAGGCAAGGGCGGGTGGCTAAGGAAGCCGACAGGGAGTCCCTGTCAGCTTCCCCAGCCACCCTGCAGCTGTAGATCGGGTCCTCTGATCTCTCTGGAGCAGGCAGAGGACACGATCCAAGCTGTTTCTGGGCTTCCCCGACGTCCTCAGCCAGTGCAGCAAGCCAAAACGTCAGGGTTCGAATCCCGACATTCTGGCTTGCTGCACTGGCTGAGGACGTCGGGGAAGCCCAGAAACAGCTTGGATCGGGTCTCCCTACCTCCCTGGACCTGGCCGGGGGGGCGGGGGCGGCAGAGACCCCGAAATTGGTAAAAAAAACATCCATTTTTTTTTTTACCAATTTTGGGGTCTCTGACCCCCCCCCCCCCGGGCCGGGTCCAGGGAGGTGGGGAGACCCGATCCAAGCTGTTTCTGGGCTTCCCTGATGTCCTCAGCCAGTGCAGCAAGCCAAAACATCAGGGTTCGAATCCCGACATTCTGGCTTGCTGCAGCCTCCAGGGAAACAGGGCTTTTTTTAACGTTGTGTGATCAATGTATCGCACGACGTTAAAAACCGGATAATGACGAGACTTGTGGAACCAAGTCTTAACGTTATCCAGGGTACTAGTGTATATAAATTTTATGAAGAGCTGATTCTAGTATTGTGCAAGGGGAGAGAGAGGTTAATCCTTTTGTCTCATTTCTTCACTCTGTATGCCTCTAACATGCCCATGTCATGTTGTGCATCTATACTGGATCCTAAATGGTAGAAACCTTTGTTCATAAATTTCACTAAAATCAAGTACTCAGAGTGACTAGCTTGTTCAGAGGGTATATGCTATTTTTGAAGGAGATGTTCTCCTGCTCTCCTGACTGACACTCCAATTTCCCAGCTACTGAATTCCTTCCTTTCCTTCTAGGATTAAAAATTAATAGATGATGAGCATGGCAGGAAAATGTCAGATAATGACCATTTGCTATGCTAGTGGTCTTTGATAGATGAGTATGGTGAAGACAAACTTTACTTCTAACAGAAATTGAATGAGCCCAATTTCCATCTGGTGTCACAGTTTGTGTACTAAATTTACACAGCAGATGCTGGTCAGGTACCAGTCTCGCCCTTTATTAATCAACTATATGTGCCTCTGGCATCTCTAAAGGAATCTGTAAAAGTTACAGTACTTTTCTTTCACATTATCATAGCAGCAGGGATGATTTTAACAAACACCATCACCATTTCAAATAAAGTTTAAAAACTGTTGTTAAGGAGTTAGGGAAGTGAAAAAGCATAAAAAAAATTCAAAGAAATTGGGGAGGGGTCCCAAAACTAAAAAAGGAAGGCAAAAATGGGAAAGGTAGGGAAACAGAAGCAGTAGGCAGGCAGGTCAATTTAAGGTGGAGGGCAAATGGAGTTTCACAGAACACAATAATTCCATCCACTAGAAGTGACTGAAGCAAAAAAGGAACTCCAACCAATCCAGGTCCTTTTTCATAAACACACATCATTCTTAGAGACTTTCTTTTGGCTATCAGTGAAGGAAAAGAACAGAAAAGAGCCTCCTTTGTTTTTGGGTCTTTCAGTACAACACAAAAGGCCTATTCCTAAAGAAGGTATTATTATACAAGGAAGCCTTCTCTGTATGCAGCTTCTGTTTGTAAGGTCGCTTGATGACGTGCATGCTTAAAAACATTTAAATTTCTCTAGCTACAATCCATTTCCATTCTTCACACCATTCTGATTTTGTCTTTCAGGCAGAGATGATTCATGAGGACATAGAAAGTGCACTCGCTGACCATAAGCAGGGGAAGAAGATACGGCCACAGACACTCAAGTAAGTAGCTACTGCCATAGCCAAACACGCTCCAGCAGGCAGCCTGGAAGGAAACATCTCCTGGACCAGTGGTGGGCAGCAAACATTTTCACTACCACATAGTGGGCGGAGCCTACATCGTGGGCGATCCAATCATGCCTGCCATATCGCCATATATACATCTGGAAACACAGGCAGCACTGGCTCTTTGGCTGTAAATTGAGATGAGCACTGCACCCTAGAGTTGGATATGACTGGCTTTTGAGCAAGGGAGACCTTGAACCACTTGCAGGGACAAAACCTGATGTCAAATTTGAATACCAATCAGGGATCTTCTGTTATTAGGTAAAGGTTGCCCTTGCTCGAAAGCCAGTCGTTACCAACTCTAGGGTTCAGTGCTCTTCTCTGTTTATAGCCAAAGAGCCAGTGGACTTGATCCACAAAAGCTCACATTAAAAAATACAGCAGTTAGTCTTTAAGGTGCCACGTTTATGTCTTTTTGTTTTGTTTACTCTCTGGTATGCTTGCACAGAATAAAACTTTTTAAATGGTAGCTGTGTTAGTCTCTGTTTCAAGCACATCAGAGTAAACAAAACAAAAATAACCTCCCTTAGCCTGCTCCAGACCCTCTCCCCCCTACACACACACACGTGTGTTCTCTCTCTGTGTCTCCATGCTCCATCCCTCTCCACACCCACACAAAAGTCACTTACCCTGGGAAGCATGTGGCAGGGTGCTTGGGTGGCTGTTTTTTCTCTACCTCCTCCTCCACACTTGGGCTGACACCAAGGAAGAGCGCCAGAGCGGCAGCGGCACAGCCATGCTGGGTCCAACCCCGCTTTCTCCTCCTCCTCCCCCCCGGGAGAGTGGGACCCCAGGGGAGGTGGCCAGACCAAGGTCAGACCGCAGCCCCGGGCCATCGACTCTGCTCGTCACCCGGACATGGAAGTGGAGGAGGGTGGGGTGGTGCCACCCAATTTTATTACAACCCTGCCCGAAAGGCCCCCAATTTTGCCACCCCCTGCTCAAAGGTCATCCAATGTTACCACCACCCCTCCCGTCGGGTGGTGGTGGTTGCAGACTGGTTATTGCCCACCACTGCGCTGGACCACACTTTTGAAGTCATGAGGCTTGTTGTGATCTGGTTTAATTTCTGGTCCATGTTTTGGTTATTGGGGTTTTAGGTGTGTCCTTTGGATATGACCTTTTTAGTATTATAGGGAAGGGAAAATATGCTTAGTCTCAAAGATGTGGAACAACCTGAACAACAAGGGCTCAGGAGCAGATTAGGTATGGTGTGAATTTCTGCTGGCGGTAGAAACTGCCATTTGTCGCAGAAATTACAACTGATATACAGGTACAATAGAACCCCGAACAATGTGATGACATGGTTCCACAAGTCATGACGTTGTTCGGTTTTTCACGTTGTTTGATACATTGATCGAACAATGCTAAAAAAAAAGCCCTGACGTCAGGGACAAACCACGCCGAGGCAAGGCTCGGCATCCCCCCCCCCCGGGTAGGCACGCGATCACGTGTCGTTCGGGGTTAGGGCAAGGTACGGGAAAGAGCCCCGTCACCTGCCCTAACCCCGAACGACACGCGCGCGCACGCCCGAAGTTCTGAAAGTGTAAGGATCTTTACCCGTCCCCCCCCTCCATTTGACGAACCTATGTTGGGATCAAGCAGTGATTGCAAGGTGAAATGCAATGGGTGATAGCACCCAATACACTTCACCTCGCAATCTCTGTTTGATCCCAACATAAGATTGTCAAATGGAGTGGGGAGAATGGTTCCCCCCCCTCCATTTGACGAACTTATGTTGGGATCAAGCAGTGATTGCGAGGTGAAATGCAATGGGTGATAGCACCAAATACACTTCACCTCGCAATCTCTGTTTGATCCCAACATAAAATTGTCAAATGGAGTGGGGAGAATGGTTTCCCCCCTCCATTTGACGAACTTATGTTGGGATCAAGCAGTGATTGCGAGGTGAAATGCAATGGGTGATAGCACCCAATACACTTCACCTCGCAATCTCTGCTTGATCCCAACATAAGATTGTCAAATGGAGTGGGGAGAATGGTTCCCCCCCTCCATTTGACGAACTTATGTTGGGATCAAGCAGTGATTGCGAGGTGAAATGCAATGGGTGATAGCACCCAATACACTTCACCTCGCAATCTCTGTTTGATCCCAACATAAAATTGTCAAATGGAGTGGGGATAATGGTTTCCCCCCTCCATTTGATGAACTTATGTTGGGATCAAACAGAGATTGCGAGGTGAAGTGGAATGGGTTCTATCACCCTTGACGTGCGATCCTCCTTGCTATAGCGAGCCCAGGAAAGAGGTGGCTTGGTCGAAATCCTCACCCCCGCGGAGTGGGAGGGAATTTCAGCCAAGCCGCCTCTTTCCCAAGCCTGGGAGACTCCGCAGAAAGGCGCCTCTCTTCGCCCGTATCCTGCGCTAACCCCCACCGACACGCTCCGCTCGCCCAAAGTTTCGAAAGGGTAAGGATCCCCGTACCCTTTCCAAACATCGTGGGGGCGGGCGCTGGGGGGTGGGTTGGTTTGGGTAGATGTTCTTCCCAATCCAACTGCCCCCCCACACATACGCTTGTATTGAATAACGTGAAAATCGCATGAAAATCGAGTTCTTCGATACAAGATTTTCCTGAAAATCTTGTCGCGTTATTCGGTTTTCACGCTATTGGGTACTTGCGTTATACGGGGTATTACTGTACTCTAATCTAAGAAATATGAGATCCCATTAGCAAACACACAATATTCAAAGTGGTGGCCATGCTAATATATTGCAGCATATATTGCAAAAACAAAAAGGTAAATAAAAGTTTTGTGGCACTTAGGGCTCTTTCAAATACCACATGACCTAAAATAGGCCACATTTTGACCTCACCTCCCCCTCTGATTTTCTGTTACCTTTGACCAACTCCCCCTAAATCACGTGGTCTGAAGAGAGATCTATGGCCAGCTGGATGCAAAAAGCAAATGATAATTTTGGAGTCATATGACTTCACGCCGAACCCCCTCCCCCGGTGACTTTCCTTGACTTTTGGTTGACACCACCCACCCACCCCCGCTGGTCATGTGGGGTGGGCTGGTCTGCTCTTTTTTACAACATCCACACACGTTGTGTGCTAGAACCATCTAACTCTCCCCCAACTCATGCTTTACGAGACAACGTCTGAGGGTTCAACATTTTCAGAATGCTCTGTTTTAGTGGCTTCCCAGCATATGGGGACTCTGGGAACAGGCTAGAAGGGAGCCTTGCAGCTATATAGGCAGTTTCCAATGTAAACTTCTGGTATGAGGAAGTAGCTAAACAAACAGGTGTCTGTGAAGTTGCCACAATGTTTTTCACTGCTGTTGCTGCCATCTCCTTGCTTGTGAGTTACTCATGAGTAAACTGGGTAAATTTTATTTGCCGGGGGGGGACAGTGAGCTAAAAAGTGGCTCCCATTAAAAGTCCGGCAGTCAAACCAGGCCGTCAGAAATGCTCTTGCACACACCCACACATTCACACACACTGCACCTAAGGAAAACTCCCAAGAGGAAGAAGGCATGAACATAATAAACAGCACATAGTCTTAAGGTCCTCTTTTTATGTGTAATAAAATAAATAAATATTCTACTCCTCAGAAAGAGACACGATTCTTGCTTCAGGCACACTGAAAAGTTTCTTGGGGTGAATTGTAGCAGAGAATCTGAGGATGGTGGAAGGGAAACACCTCCAACTATATCTCTACAGAAAAGCAGAGAAGGGGGACATCAATAATCGAAAGGGGAAATTGAATGACCCAAAGATCTGTCTGGACCCTAGGCACAGGGGAACAAAGATCTCCAGTGTGAATGATTGTTCCAGAGAGAAAGAGATAAATGAGATCACAATACAGATAAGAACCTTTTCTGCACCAACCAAAGTACTCCATATTCTCTGAGCTGGATTTACTTCCATACATGTATCCATATGCTTAACTGTATATTTTGGGCAATAAGCAACCTATACAAATCTGTTTGATTTGAATGAATAATACAAATTTTAAATTTTTGTCCTTTTAAAGCACATGGGAACAGTGGTGACTCTTATCAGGAGATACTGAAAATTTTCAGCATGAAAATTTTATTGCTACATTTAAGAATGTCTCATATTCATAGCTTTATGGTGTTTTGAGGAGTAAGAGTAATTGAATGCATAAAATATAAAGCAAATAGTACCGCCTTTATTTTATCTGATTCATTTGGTTCAATCAGTTGGCCCTCCCAGTAATGAACATCATTTCTTGCTGTTTTATCTGCAGAGTAAATCAAGAGAAGATCAAGCAAAGACAATCCATCCTCCCACCACCCCAAGGGCCAGCGCCAATACCTTTCCAGTATGAAGCAAGAGGCTCCCCAAAGAATATTCAGAATCGAGTGGCACCACCATCATATCAGAATGAGCCAGGTACAGAAGGCACTGATGATCTTCTTTTTCCTCTAGAGCAGGGATGCCCAAACTACAGATCGGGGGCCAGATCCAGCCCACAGGCTGTAGTTTGGGGACCCCCGGTTTAAGCAGAGAAAATGGCAGCCTAAAATTTATCTCATCCTGATGCAAAATAGATTGCAAGGCACATTTTACTTCTGCTTCTTGTGGAAGGAACCACATGACTGGCCCACTGAACCATCTGACCCGCCTGCTGAATTGCGTGACTGGCCCGTGGCCCGAAAAGTTTGGGCACCCCTGCTCTAGAGCATTGCTCCGCAACCTTCTTTGGGCATGGGGGCCACATTAGAGTGCTCGGTCCCTAAAGAGGGCCACATCTTAAATCAAAATGTAACACAATGATTCACCTACCAATTTAGATCAAAAGCAAACATTTGGAAGTCTATGAGGAAAAGTAAATGTTATGGATACTGGAGCTCTGCTGGCTGGCAAAACACCCAGAATAGCCAAAATGCTCTTATGGAGGGTAAGACTGAGGGGAGGGCAGACAGAAGAAACCATGGGAGACCAGAAGAAACAATGTGGCTCTTGAGTTTTTTGTAAGAAAGGGACAGGAAAAACAGGAGTAGATGGTGCTCCTTGAGGCTGGAAGAGCAGTGTGGATCTGAGGGGAAATGCCCTGAGGGTATCCATAGCAAACAAGCAGGTTGGAAAGAGCTTGTGGGCCACATGGGAGCCTCAGTTTGGGGGCCTCTTCTTTAGGTAAATGACTGAAACATAGTGGATTTCAGTCCTCCAAGGAATTCATTAGAACCTTACGTGCCTCACTCTGAAGCAACGTGGGGGATAGTTTGTTCCCGGAATTTGGAAAATAATGCATGACAATAACAGAATTATCTGTAACACATTACATTGGGGTGTGATTGAGCCATAATGAATTTTAAAAACACCTCCATAATAATTGGTAACATTGTTACTTTTAATATAGTAACATTCACTTAATATAATAATAATTTCGTGTCAGAGATTACTCTGGGTTGAAAGGATTTTTAGGGGATGTCCAAATGAGGCTCCTTTCATGTCCCCAAGTGCAGCTCTCAGGTATTGAAACCTGACCTTCCAGTCTCCAGCTCAGCATCTTAACTACTAAGCCGCCGGAGGAGCTACTATTCACTTATGGATCCAAAACTATTTTGAGGAGGGTTATGTTGGAGGAATTTTAGTTGCTTTTGCATTTTAATGGTATCTTTTTTAAAAAAGCAACTTGTTACTCATGTTTTAGTAATGTATAATTTTAACTACAGTATTTCAAACCAGCAAAGAAACAAGTTATTTTGTTCTTTTTTTAAAAAATAAAAGTTCAAAACTCAAGTAGTTCAAAAGAGAGACTAGATGACATGGCCATCGGCAGCAAAAGAAGTTGCACTTGCTTCCTGTTCTCCGCATTTGAAGCTATTAAAGTGACAACATATTTCTGTGGTATGCAGCACAACAGGAGACTGAAGCCTCAAGCAAGTATCATGCAGTAACTTCCCCAGGGTTTCTGACCTGGACTCTTTATACAAGATTACACAGTGTTTGCTGCCGTGCAAGTTTCTTTGCCAAAAGAATGTGAGGGTGGAATTTGTTAGTTTTACTTTTCACCACATTGGATTCCCCCCTCTTGTTGAAGAGGTTTGCAGATGCATGGAAGTTTTATCAAAAGTGAATCTATTAAATTCTCCAGTAGTTACAACAGTTTCTATCAAGTAGAGCAGTGTTGGTTTTTGGACTTCCCAGAAGCCTAAGTCAATTCCCCAAAGCACTGATCTGCCAGTGTACTGACTTAGACATCTGAGAATTGAAATCCACCAGTGTTCGACGGAACACAGTTTGAAAAAGTCTAAAGTAGAGGATCATTTTGTTTCACCCTGCCATACAGATCTTAAAGAGAAGGAACCTGCCAGGAAGAAAAGGGTTGGCATTAACCGCCATACAGTATTGTAAAGTGGTTTAAGAAGAGCTCCACTTCAGGTTGTTGGCAAATTATGGAAGGGCAGAAGAATTGGGGCGGGGGGGGAGGGAATAACACTGTTAGAGAAATGCAGATGTGCTGCACCACTTAAAAAATTAAGACAGAATGTAAACTGAAGTTAGCAGGAACAGGCAAGAGAGGGCAATGAGGCAAATTGTTGCTTGTTTTTCTCTTAAAAGATCTGGTCGAATTCTGTAATGTTCTTATAAAAACATTATAACCGAATGAAATTCTTGCCCATTTCTGTTAAGGAAAAAGGAAAAGGACTAGAGACAGAAGTGCCATCTGTACAGATTTCATGTTGTGTAAAGATAATCATGTGAATTTCCCACATTCCAGCAGTCTCTCCTTATGTGCCCAGTCTTTGCACTAGCAGCCTACAAAGGGGGGGGGGGGAGACAGGACGGGATGACTTAGTGCACAACTGAGAAATCGGAATGATTTTTTTCAGTTGATTTTTTTTGTGCCTATTACTGCATGACAGATAATAAATGAAGGAGTCGTCAGGTTTTCGTGGAAGACATGTTTATTTTTTGCTTACCGCGAAAATTCACCTTGAAAGTCTCATTTAAACTGAAAAAGTCAAGCTGCCTGAAAGCCATATTGA